>CM028132.1:29310000-30512500 GCA_016271365.2 Neoceratodus forsteri
AATTCCAGTCACCTCAACTCCCGCCTCCATGAACACTTTCTCACTGTCTGCTCTTGCAACGGGCCTACTCCTTAGCAGCCCTCAAGGTCTCCTGGGCCTCAAATACCTCACCTAGTGGGATATGTACCCCTTCCTAATTAGAGTCTACAAATCATCACTACTTTTAAACTTAATTTTATTTGTACAATGAAATGTCTTCTATGCAATGTCTCCATGCCTGCATATTTTCTTCTAAGCTGTATGGTTACCTTAGCTACCAACATGTATAGTCCTTCATATTTTGTGCCTCTCAATCTGTACATTAATATGTGTGTCTGTTTGCCAAAATGTTCCCCATTGTTTTCCCCCAGGTCGCATCTGGAAATGAGTGGCTAGTCGCTCAGTATGCCTGCCTGGTTAAACTCTTAAATAAATAAATAAAATTTGACAAAAAATGGTAATTTACAAATTTTTTAGGAGTCCATATTTCTGTACCTGCACATCCAACCAGAATAAAACTTGTCACATCAAGAGATCTTTGGTCCCTGATGGAGCAGGCCAAATGTCATGCAAATCACTTGAACAGTTGCAAAGGTATTAAAGTGCAAAATGCTCAGTTTAACATAGAAGTGAAGAGCAGTGACAAAAGAATTTGACAAAAAAATGGTAATTTACACGTTTTGTAGGAGTCCGTATCTGTGCACCTGCACATCCAACTGGAATAAAACTTGTCACATCAAGAGAGCTTTGGTCCCTGATGGTGCATGCCAAATGTCATGCAAATTGCATGAATGGCTGCAAAGTTATTAAAACACAAATTGCAATCAAGAATCCTAAAAATGGTAATTTTCAAATTTTAAAGGACTCCATATCTCTGCACCTGCACATCCAATTTGAACAGCTCTTGCTACATCAAGAGTTCTTTGGTCTCTGATGGCAAATGCCAAATTTAATGCAAATCACATGAATGGCTGTGAGGTAATTAAAGTGCAAATTGTGATCAAGAAACCTGTTTCGAGACTCTCATCTAAATTTTCCCATAGGAAATAATTGGAAACTTTGAAATTTAATAACTTTGGAACAGATTACTATTTTTTCACCAAACCTTCAAAATCTGTGACCCAAAACATATATATATATCTTAAAAATTTCAGACCAAACATCCAAGCCATTTCTGAGAAACGTGGTGACAAAGAATTTGATAAAATATGGTAATTTTCAAACTTTTTGACACTCTGTATCTCTGCACCCATGCATCTGACCAAAACAAAACTTGCCAGAAAGACCTTTGGTCTCTGACAGCACATGCAAAATTTCATATGAATCGGTTGAACAGCTACGAAGTTATTAAAGTGCAAAATGTTCAGTTTAACATAGAAGTGACTATTGAACCCTAACTACAGTAGCGCCAGTATAGAGTTGACTGAGAGGTTCTATGTTAAACCGCTAAATTTACACCTTAATGGCTTTGGCGATGTTTGATGAAATTGCCTCAAATTTATCATGAATCATCTAGCAGGCAAGGTCTAAATATGTGGAAAGGTTTGTGATGGCAGCTTGTGTGGTTTCTGAGATCCACATATGTTGTTTTCATATAGAGGGCTAAGGTTTTTTTCCCCTATACTTAACATGTGTTTTTTCTTTTGCTCTCACCTACAGCCTAGACAGAACAGAATTGTTTTCCAATACTTTCACAGTGGAAGCAGCCTGTGCCAAGGTAGCGCCTTTCGAAGGATTCATGAAAAAAATATCAAACAGTTCCAGAGTTATAGGAATTTAATGTTTTTTTAGCTGAGCTGTTTCTGAACATGCTCAATAGGGTTTTTGGATAACTATCTGATATAACATTAGAAATTCTGTGTTGCAAGAGCTTTTTGCTTTCTCACCACTTGTTTCTCACCACACATGTTGAGACAGCTGTCATTTTGTTTTGTTCCCTGAATTAAAAAGCATGGAAAATGCATAAAAATGGTGTATTTTTAAAAAGCAAAAACTTGAACCTAGCTAAACAGGATCACTATATTCTGGTGTTTGATTGTTTGTTTTTTTAAACTCCAGAAATACTTTTTATTGGGGACCCCAAAATCCAAGGCGCCCATCTAAGCAAGAGGAGCTGTTCACCTGCATTCTCTGTATAAGAACAGAGGGACTTTCTTGATTCCTGCAGCCATAGATGGAGGGCTGCTACCGGCTTAAGTGACAGCACTGAGCCCGCAATCACTAAATCTCTGTTTCTGTCTCTATCTATCTATCTATCTATTTATCTATCTATCTATCTATCTATCTATCTATCTATCTATCTATCTATCAATCTTGCTTTTAATTTAATTGTTAATTCCCTCCCCCTGCCAGTTTAGTGAGCCCTCCCTCATGTTTCCCAAATGCCATATAGAAAAGTGGACTGGGGTGCCCACCCCAGTACCACTTGCCAACCCACTCCCCTCCAGGTCACCCTTCAATAAATAGGTGGTAACACTGGGGTGCCCACCCTCAATGTCAGCATACAGTTAAGTCAACACCAGGATGCCCAGTCCCTAGTGTTGGATCCCATAGTGTTTTAAAGACCTGCAATAAAGAAAACAGCCCTGCAATATATTTTTTTAAAGAGACCTGTGAAAAAAAGTCCATCACCAATCTGACCCCTCAAATCCCCCACCCCACCCTGACCCTTCCTTTCAACACTCACCACCCCACACCACACACCAACCCATCACCCCCACATGCCCTCACTCACCTGAACATGTTCAGTGATGTAGATCCATTCTCTGATCGAAAACACATCTTGCTGCTGGAACTGGCGACTACAATATGAGAAAATAAGGTAAGCCCGATTAAATGTATTTCAGCTGGGTTTGAACTTTTATTCATAACTTTGTCACTTTTTTACATTTTTTAACCAAATTGTCAACATGGCTTTTTTGGGACCCCACCTTATGGACAAGGGTGGTGGAACTTTTTTAAACTGAGCCCAAAAGGTGATTTTGTGAGCACTGTATGAGATCTCCTTTCAGGTGGGATTTGAAAATTGTCACCTACCAGGTTCATGAGGTGGGGTCATAAGGCTATGTTGAAATTTTGGTATAAATATATCTTAAAATTACCAAGTTATAAGTGAATGTTGAAATATTTCAATATTCATTCATAACTTCACAAATTTTTAACATGTTTCTACCAAACTTTCAGCATGGCCTTTTTGGGACACCGCATAATGAATAAGGCATGTGAAATTTTTCAAATCCATACTGAAAAGTGATTTCTCTGTTGCTGACAGAAATCTTGTTTCAGGTGGGATTTTAAAAATGTCACCATACCGGGTTCATGAGGTGGGGTCATAAGAAGACTATGTTGAAAATATGGTGTAAAAACATCATAAAATGACCAAGCTATGACTGAATGTTGAAATATTTCAGTGTTCACTCATAGCTTTGCTCAATTTCAATATTTTGACTCCAAACCTTCAATGTAACCATCTTTTCACACCACCTCATGAATGTGACAGGCATTGTTTTTCAGATCCTGGACATTATGTGTTTTCACATGTGTGGTGCAAAATGATGTTTCAGTCAGTATTCTACAAATGCCACATGTCATGTTTATAAGGGGAGTCATAGAATAACTATCTTGAAAATTTAGGGCTGAAATTTAAAAAAAATTAATAATTATTAAGAGATGTTGTTTGTAATACCAGCCTTTACTCCAGCAGGTAGTGCTTTGTGATCCTGTGCTGGTGAACTGAATTCATGAGCAAGCTCAGTGACCAAGCTGGATGGTCCAGGCTGGAGGGGAAGACACTGTCATATGACAAGAGAACAGAATTTGAGAATGCTGGGAGTGATGCAGTGCAGTGGATGTGGGGCAGCAGTTTTCAAAGAGACCTTCTAGAGACTGAACTGTTGCCCCATCGGCACACATCTCTCTGATTTGATGGAGGAGGTCACTAGACACCAGGCTGAGTTGGCTAGGATTTGGGGGACCTCTCTCCTCACCCAGAGGCCACCAGGTCTGCCACCATTACCTCAGAGAATGCCAGGAGGGAGCAATGGCTGGACGATAGTGGGCTCTGGAAAGGTGGAGGTGATGGGACAGAGGCACAGTCCTCATCTGGTACCACTACAAAATTCCTGCACCACCCTGGTGGGGAGGGACTGCCAGGAGGAAGAACCCATGGTAGTGACCAAGGGGAATGTGGAGACCCTCCATAGTGAGGACCTCAAGGAGGATGGTAGAGGATCCCAGAGGAGGATGAAGGAACATCTGGTGGGGGACTCAACTGTGATGGGGATAGATTTGGGAATAGGAAAGGGGGAGAGGCAGGTTAGGTGCCTACTTCATGCCACAACCTGGAGGAATGGAAAGCAGATCCTGAGATAAGAAGGGCAGCAGGATGGAAGGGAGAGCTGGATGTCACTGTCCACCTGAGGATTAATGATCTGGCTAGGGACAGGGCTGTGATAGTGCAGGGGGAGTTTAAGGAACTGGGGAGGGGTCTAAGAAAGGTAGCTCACTCAGCAGCTTTTGCTGAGGTACTGCCTGTCTACAACAGGAGACAGCAAAGGAAGCTCCACACCAAGAGCTTCAACTCATGGCTGAAAAAATGGTGCAGAAAGGAAGGGTTTTGCTACACTGGGAACTGGAAACCCACTTGAGAGGATATGGGTCTATAGAGGGGTGATGGCCTGCATCCCTATGGGAGTGGAACCGCAGTCCTCTGTTAACAGTTTAAATGTTACTTTGATGAACATTTAAACTAGCCAAGGTGGGGTGGCAGAAGGAATTAGAAACTGCCCCCCCAAACAGGCTGAAGAAGACAGTAAGGAAAACCCAAGGGGAGAGGAATCCCACATGGTGCAAATTAATAAAGGGAGCAGGGTGGTAGAGATAAATGGGTAAAGGAACGGAAGCATTAAAAATGAGGTGGGAAGGAGGGAGGGCAAAAAGGAGAAAAGGGGCAACACGCAGAGTGGAAACAAAATCTGGAAGGCCATGTGTATGAATTCTAGAAGTCTACCAAATAGGATTCCAGACCTAGAGTCCATCATGGCAAAAACTGACCTGGATATTGTGGCTATTACTGCGTCATGGTGCACTGAAAACCATGACTATAACATGGCAATACCAGGTTATAATCTGTTCAGGAATGACTGGATGGGTAAGAAAGGAGGGGTGTGGTGCTTTATGTGAGGGAAACCATGAAAGCCATGGAGATACAAGGAATACAGGGGGAGACAGAGGCACTGTGGGTCACCCTGGAGACAGGGAATGGAGCCACTATTCGTACTGGGGTAATCTACAGAATTCCAGCACGGGGGAGGAATTAGACAAGGAACTGGTGCAAGCCACTGGCAAGATGGCAGAAAAGGGGGAGGTGCTGCTGGTGGGGTACTTCAACCTGCCAGATGTGGATTGGAGCCTCCCAGCAGTGGCTTCATCTAGAAACAGGGACATCCTGGACTCTCAGCAGGGGACACTCCTCAGGCAACTAGTTAGTGAACCCACTTATGATGGACAGTACTGGACCTGGTGCTCGTTAGCAGGGACAGTCTTGCAGATGTCTAGGTGGAAAGTCACTTGGAGACCAGTAATCACTATGTGGTGTGGTTCACTATAAGGATGGCTGCAAAATCAAACCACACAAGGGCGAGGGTCCTGGACTTTAGGAGGACAGATTTTAAAAAGATGGGTGAATGCCTCAGGGATGACCTAGCAGGGGTGGGTGAGCTGGGTGGGGTGGAGAAACAGTGGGTGAAGATAAAAGAAAGCACAGTAAAGGCAACAAACATCTGCATCAAACAAGTGAGCAAAAAGCAAGAGGAAAAAGAGATCACTATGGTTCTCAGAAGAGGTGGCTGAAAAGGTAAAAGCTAAAAGTGTAGCATTCAGAAGGTATAAGGAGATGCAGAGGGAGGAGGATAGGGAGGTGTATCGGGGAAGCAGGGAAAGCAGTAAGGAGCACAAAGGTGCATACTGTAGATAGACTAGCCCAGGAGGTAATGAAAGGGGTCAAGACATTTTTTAGGTATGTAAGTGAAAAAGAGGAAGACTGGGGGGAGATTGCAAGGTTAAAAAGGGAAGGGAGGGACTGTGCAGAAGGGGACCAGGAAAAGGTAGACATCCTGAACAAATACTTTTGTTCAGTGTTCCCAGACAAAGGAGAAGGAGAGGGGCCACCAAAAAGTAATGAAAGTTTGGTAGGGAGGGAGATGGACACTAGTTGGAGGTGAGGGTCTTGAAGGGATTTGCTAATCTGAAGGTGGACAGAGCAATGGGGCCAGATGAGGTACATCCAAGGTTATTAAAGGAGCTCAGGGAATTACTGGCTGCACCTCTGACAGTTCTGTCTAATAGCTCACTGGAAACAGGAGTGGTTCTGGGGGACTGGAGGAGGGCAGATGCAGTCCCACTACACAAAAGTGGTAGCAGGGAGGAGGCTGGAAATTATAGTTCAGTCAGCCTGATGCTACTGCTGGGAAAGTTAATGGAATCACTGCTGAAGGAAAGAATTGTGGAATATCTTGAGTTCAGTGGGTTACAAGACACAGAGCAGCATTGTTTCACAGGAAGGAGGTCATGTCAAACAAATCTGATAGATTTCTTCGACTGGCTCATCAAAGACCTAGATCAGGGTGGAGCTGTGCACATGGCCTACCTAGATTTCAGTTAGGTGTTCAACACCTTTCCACATAGGAAACTAGTAAGAAAGCTGGGTAGCTTAGGAGTGTGTTCAAAAGTGGTAAACTGGATAAACAAATGATTAGGGGATAGGCGACAGAGGGTGGTGGCAAATGGAGTTCACTCCAAGAAAGGGAGGCCGATTGGCAAGGTGTCTCAGGGATCAGTGCTAGGACTGGTCCTCTTTAATGTCTTTATAAGTGACATTGCAGAGGAGCTGGAAGGGAAAGTCTGCCTCTTTGCGGATGACACCAAAATCTGCAATAGGGTGGACACTCCAGAGGGGCTGGAAAGGATGAGCAGAGACCTGAAAAACCTAGAGGAGTGGCCAAGGATATGGCAGCCAGGTTTCAATGTGAAAAAGTGCAAAGTAATGCATTTGGGGCACAGATACCCAGGGACAGAGTATAAAATGGGTGGAATGGTATTGATGACCACCAAGCAGGAATGAGACCTGGGGGTTATCATATCAGATGACCTAAAGGTGGCCAGGCAGTGCAACTAGGCAGTAGAGAGGGTGAATGGGATGATGGGGTGCATAGGGAGGTGGTATTGCCACTGTATAAATCACTGGTGAGACCCCCACCTAGAGTATTGTATCTAGTTCTGGAGACCACAGTCTCTAGAAGGAAATAGATAGAGTGTAGGTGGTCTAGAGGAGGGCAACTAAAATGGTGCTGGGTCTGCATGAAAAACCCAATAAAGAGAGACTAAAAGACCTCAGTATGTACACTCTTGAACATAGGAGCAAGAGGAGATATGATAGAGACCTTTAAATACCTCTTGGGGGTAAATAAGGCACGGGAGGGGAGTATTTTTCAGAATAAAATATGCTCAAGAACAAAGGGACATGCTATGAAGCTGGAGGAGGGTAGATTCAGGAGAGATGTGAGGAAGTACTTCTTCAGAGAAAGTGTATTGGATTCCTGGAACTGCCTTCTCGTGGAGGTGGTGAGGGTGAAAACAGTGCTGGGGTTTAAGAATGCATGGGACAAGCACAAGGGAATCATACTGGAAAGGAAGGGGGAGGGAGAAACAGCTGTAGATCAGGCATTGTCTGTGGTAATAGTGTAGATATGGAGAAATGGGCAGACTGGATGGGGCAAGCAGTCCTTATCTGCTGTCAAATTCTTTGTTTCTATGATACCACCCCCCAGCTTGGGAAGGGTAAGTGCAGGGTTGCCCACATGGGCCCAAGTACACATAGTGGAGAGAACTCTTCTCTTGACATAGGGCCCTGCAACACTGCTCCCATATGTGCCAGAGGGCCCTGTGATTTTGCAGAGAGTTGGATTTTTTGCCCTGGGCATCTTCAACTGCAGCCACATGGAAGCACAGGATCCAGAGGGACCTGCACTTCTACAGTCCACCAGACAGCCCCATGAATTCTCAACATCTGTTGCTTCACTTACACAGGTGGATGGAGTCTTCCCTTGGCACAAGGCCCAAAGGGCCCAGCACATCTGCATCTGCCCATGCAGTTCCTGAAGGGACCTGCATGAATGAGGATATGATTCCACTATCACAAAAAGAAAATAAATTCTTTTGATAAAAACTGCACTAATGCACCAGTTAGGGTTTAAGTTAGTTCCTCAAAAGTCGGGAAATGTGGCATTAGGGTTTCTAACCCTAACTCCCCACCCCACCCCCAAAGCAAGAAAAGGAAAAAACATTAGTGTCTTGCGTCTTGGGAGACTTGGCTAATCAATGGTGGGTCTTCCTTAGGTTGTCATTCCTAATGTTTACCACTCTCCCAGCCCATAACCTCCTATGCAAAGCACAAGGTACAGCTCCAAGCCAGTGCCTCATAGTGATACACTTTTCAAAGCTAGAAAAGTATGACTCACCACATGTTGCAACAGAATCTGTTGTAGCTTTCTTCACTGAGCTTGTTTTCTCAGGGGAGAGGGTGAGCATTAAGGGTGACAACCCCAAGGAAGATCCCACCACTGATTCACCAAGACTCCGGAGACCCCAAACCCTATTGTTTTTTGCTTTTTGCTGCTTGGGTGGTTGGGGAGTTAGGGTTGGAAACTCTAACATCACATTTCCCTACTTTTGTGGTGTTAAGATGAACCCTAACTGGTGCATTAATGGAATTTTTTTTGCAAAGAATATGTATAAATATTTTTTAGTTCTAGATTTTTGTATGCTTTTTCACATCCTTTGTTCTCTCCTCAAGTAAGTATTATAAAGCATTTTACACTGATGTAAAGCTGCCATAATTGGAAGGACATATAGCACCCCTCCCGTAATTACAGAATACCACTTATAAAGTGAAACAAAACACCATTGCCACAGCCTTTAATAAAACAGTTGTAGCTTTGTATTTTGAACTATTTTTTTTTTTTTTGGAAGTTTTGGAAGTTCATGGGAGAAAATGCTTACCCTGCTCTTTGGTACACATCAGAAGTAGGGGTGTGTACCTTGTTATGCTGGAGATTTGGGCTGGCTGGGTTTTGCCGTGTTCAATTAGGCAGGCTGAATTGGACCTGTGGCAGTCCAACCCAGTCCCAGGTGGGAAATGATGCAAAATGCTCCTTTGCAGGGGGGACATGCAATTGAGTCTGTTGTCACAACCTACACCTCCCACTAGCTCCCTTCTGCTCAGCCACAGTCAGTCAACCAAGAGGCTGGGCATCATAAAGGGGGGGGAGAGAGAGAGAGAGAGAGAGAGAGGGAGGGAGGGAGGTGGAGAGAAGGGGAGGGAAAGCGAGGGGGAGACAGCGAGGGGAGAGAGCGAGGGAGAGCAAGGGAGAGAGAGGGAGAGAGGGAGGGAGAGAGAGAGAGAAAGAGAGAGAATAACTTACTCTGCAGCATGACAATAGGTATACGGTGGCAGGTTGGACTGTATTTAAAAATGGAATGTGGAAGTAAAATTAAAGGGGACAGGAAATCTGTGCTAATTGGCAGCAGTTGGCAATGTTCACAGTAAGAGAAATGATAAACTTGCCTCCAAATGAACCATATTTAACTGTACCTTAATAAACATTGATGTGAAAAACTGTGTTTTCAATTGTTTTCTTTTTATGAACAACATTCTAAACAGTTATTTTTCTGTAACCAGTATTTTGGAGTGTTTACTATGTCATGGTTTGAGTACAGAATGCTAAACATGAGCTATTGTCCTGTCAGAACCATGCTTGGAGTTCTTTCCTCAAACCGTGACATAGTTGACACTCCAGATCACTGGTTCCGTGAAGACAACTGCAACAGAATGTTGCTCATAAGAACAAAACAATGCAAAATACAGTTTTTCATATAACTTTTTATTCAGGTACAGTTACATATGGATCATTTAGGTTTATAGATATAAATTCTGTAAACTGGAACATTATAAACAGCTACCAATAGAAATAATTTCCTGTCCTCTTTAAAATGTTTTATTTTTCAGAAAAATGAGAAAACCACCTTTGTGGGAAATGGACTGTGCAAACTGAACTTAGAACATTATAATATTGGAATGGTTTGCATGTGACCAGCTGTCGAGGTTATAGGGTACTAGGGGTATGGTGTACCACTTCTATTTAAAATCAAGCCATACATTCAATAAGTGCCTATATGCAGATCTCATGAACAATGCCTCTATTTTTATTTTGTTTCTTAATTACTTCAAGCACTGCATGTGACACCCTAGTATGGTTGTAGGAGTACCTTGTATGTTTTGAAAAAAAAAAATAATCCTGATTGGCTGAAAATAATGTTATGATTGTTTACAAGTGACTCATGCTTCTACGCAATTTGACAGCTGAAGCACAGGAATCTCAAACGGCTTACTCAAAGTCACATGGTGAGGGGGATGAGGGACTGTGGATCCTGGGGTTCCCGCTTACAACCCCCTCACCCACACCAGCATGAGATCAGAAAAATTAATGGCAATGGTGTGCAAAATCCTGTTTCATAGTTCGTCCCTTTAACCAAAAGTTTAAGAACATTATCCATGGCATACTGTACTGTATTTTCTCCTCATGGCCAAACCAGGAGGGGACTTGTAAAGACTATGGGCTGGATTCACAAAGCTTTCTGAAGGTGCAAAACCTTCCCTAAGTCCCCAAAACTGCTGTAGCTATGGAAACAAAGGGGAATTTGCACTGAGTGCTATTGACAAAACCCTCCACAGCTGCAGAAAAAAACACTATGGAATGTGGAAAAAAAGTGCAGCTGTGGAAGTCCCTGAGGAAAATAAGGTGTGAGATAAGTAAAGCACATCCCCTGAAAGGCTATTCACAACCATTTTTTTTCTGCAGTTGCAGAAAAAATGTTACACACAGTGGAATGAGGTGTAAGTCTCCCTCAGCAAACTGCAGTAGTACCCCATCAATTGGAATCAATTAAGGTGGAGGTGAGGCACAGGTAATAGCATCCCAGTGAGTATAGCAGTGGCTGATGTTACAGCAACAACAGCACACATTGCCATGATATAGCAACAGGCAACAACCACCAGACATAGTGCAGCCCATGACGGAGCCCTACAGGCAGTAGAGTCTGACCAGCCTGCAATGAATGCTACCCCTGCAAGCAACAGGAACACCCAAGGGAGGGAGGACTCACTGTTGCAGTCAGCCACTGTGGTGCCATGGTATTGCTGGTACCTGTGGTGCTGCAGTGGTCCCAGTTGAGGGACTGGTTGCTGGTCTCTTTGTGGGTGCTTTCAGCTTCATGCTATGGCAGCAATATTAAAGTCTGCTGCTCCAGCTAATTAGGTTCACTGTTGCTGTGCCTCCTAAGCTATATCTGCAGCTGCAGATCCACAGTTGCGGATTTTCAGCACTTGCTCAATTTCCGCAGCTGCAGGGATTTTACGGAATGCCGCACCTGCTCAAAATTTCTTTATGGATATCACGCAACTGCGTTTACACAGTGCTGCAGGCTTTTTTCCCACAGCTGTGGGATTTTTTGTCTCTCTTTGTGAATCTTGCCCTATGACTATCATTAAGTAAGTATCCCTGAAACTGCTGGTGATTAGCTATATATAATAAAAAAGGATGGAGAGAATGGGAGTGTGAAAAGAAAGGGTTGTCCCTACTATAGGAAATCAAAAAGGGATCCTCAGTTCAAAGGCATCCATGCTCGTACTTGTGTTGTTTCGATTGTTCCTTTTGACATATGGTACATTACTCTCTTATTCACTGTTTCTCAATTAAATTGCCCTGCTAGTTGATAAAAGACTGTTAGACAAAATGTTCACTTTAAGCTTTTTTTAAACCTTTACAGTGTGTAATTTTTTAGCTCTATTTTGTAATTTTTTTCATATCCTTTGTTTTTTTTTTTCTCATGTAAGCATTATTAAAAATATTATATTGACGTTAAGTTGTCATAATTGGAGGGACATATAGCGCCCCTCCAGTAATTACAGAATGCCACTTATAAAGTGAAGTAAGCCAGCATTACCACAGCCTTTAATGTTGCAACTGTAGCTTTGTATTCTTGTACTGAAATATTTCTTTGAAAGTTCGTGGGAGAAAATTCTTGCCCTACTTTGTGGTGTGCATTCACATTCTGATTCATTCAAAGAACAAATTATAAAACCCTAAAGGTAATGGATTTTTAGAAAAATATAAAAAATGTACAGATCATACATTAAAACAGAGACTAAAGCAGCAAAACAAGGAACACACCACACCAGCACATGCAGTATAATGTACCTCCCACTAAACCCTTCAGTAAAAAACTGATACAAACATGTGTTTCAATACATATGATGCCACCAAATATCACTGAATGCATTATAAGTAGGGCTGTGCATCTGCTCGGGCTGGTTTAAGCCGCCTGGGTTTTCTCTTGTCTGATTGGGCAGACCCCACCATTGCCAGTTCGAGCTGATCCCAGGTTGGAAAGAATGTGAAAAGATCCTCTGCTGGGTGGAATCAGGCCTGCCACTGTAGCCACAACCTCCACCATCCAACCAACCCCTCCTGCCAAGTCACAGGCAGTCGGGAGGCTGGACATCATGTAGAGGGGAAGGGAGGAGAGAGAGAGAGAGGAAGTGAACTGTTCAGCATGGCAACTGGTGCACAGTAGGAGGAGGACAGAGATTTGTTTACCGCAGGTTCTGTAAACAGGGCCGTGCCAATAACATTAAGGGCCCCCCCTGCAAAATATTCTGTGGGGCCCTACCTCAGTACCAGTAAGCATAAAATTAAGCAATAAGGCACTCTAAGGTGTGTGTTATCATGTAATAATGTCACTCTTGGGGTGGGTTGAAGCACGAGGCAAAGCCGAGTGCTTCCACCACCCCAGGAGTGATGTTATTACACAATAACACACACCTCAGAGAGCCTTATTGCAATTTTACAATGGCTTAATGTTATACAAAATAAAAAAAAATTTTAAGAAACGTTTTAGTAGATTTTTAGTGTGGCAATATATCTTTGAGTTGGCATCATCATCATCATCTGCCAAATCCATACAGTGATGTTATTGTGTAATAACATCACTGTCTCAGGCACACACTGACCAATCAGAGTCCAGGAAATGTTCTTGCCATTGTATAATAACCATTAGCACATATAAATATTTATTGCATAGGTTATTTTGTATCAGTCCTGCTGAGCACCCGTAGTTTGTCCATGACGCCCCCCCCTTCCCTCTTGCACCCCAGGATTAAGGAACTGAACAGTGTAATGTATCCCTGTTCCTCCTGGTGGTATGGACACCAAGATCATATGTTTTGAGTAACAGGTCCTATTTCTTCTTTGTTCAGTATCCCCTCACCCCCACACCCCCACCCGTGACCCTGGAGTTGGAATCTGCAGCACAGACTCCACTACTGACAGCTCCAATTTCAAATGGATAGCAATGTACAACTAGAAAGTTGCAAGCTAGCCTGACAATACAAGATCTTCTTAATGTTGAACTCCAAGGCAGTGAGCCCCCTGACAGTTCGGGTCCTACTGCAATCACATCTCTTGCCTCCCCCCCATCATGGCTCTGTCTGTAAAATAATTACCAAATTGCCCTATTAAAGCTTACAAGTTCTAGGATGAAACTCTGTAACAAATGTCCTTGATGAGGCTAATTTAGAGGAGATGTAGATCTAATAAAGAGCCCTTCTGATGCCTATTTATGGGTGAACTAGTTTAAAAATGAAGAACATGTGCTTGGGCTAACTGCAGAGGCAACAGAGTGAATCTGAAATGATCCTGTAATGGCTCATTTGGGGGCGAACCAGTTTAAACAAGCACTTGTCAAGGCCGAATGATGTCTTGCTGGCATTGGCATTGGTAGTGCAGGAGTAAGAGAGATGCATAATAGGAATGGCAGTGAAGTATGGAACTGACGACAATCCCACTCCACCCTGCAGAGACTGACAGGCATTGAGGTGTGCCTTTGGGTGGTTGGCCATAACTCTCATGCCATTTCACCTCACTGTACCCTGCAGACTCCGACAAGTGTCACAATGTGCCTTGGGGTCATCAGGCCTTACGCTCACCCCATTCCATAAGGAAATACATTGAGATGGGTGCAGTATAGGAGAATGGAGGGAACTTTGGGGCCGAAGAGTCCAAGGCACACCTTGATACCTGTCACTGGCTGCAGGGTGGAGAAGGGGGTGGAATGGCGTGAACATTACAACTGACAATCCAAAGTTACACCCCTGGTGCCTGTTAGTCTCTATAGGGTGGGATGTTATGGTTAGAAACCCTAACACCCTGGACATTTGTTGGTAATTGCACTACAAATTTTCAACATGGGCATTTTGTGACCCCACCTCATGAAAGCATTTGGGACCTCCGCTCATGAACAGTGGCACTGTGATTTTGTTAATCTGTCCCGAACATTGATTTCCCACAGCAACCGTGCCATTCTGTGCCAGATGTGTGAAAACACATTTCAGGCAGGATGTGGAAAATGACAGCTGTACCATTCATAAGGAGGTGTGAAGAAATGGCAATGTTGAAAATCTGGAGTGAAAATACTAAAAATTCTCCCAGTTACAAGCTTGCGTGGAAACTGCACAATGCATGCTCGTAACACAGTCATTTTGTGGAATTTTTTCACTAAATTGTCAACATAAGCATTTTGGGACCTCCACTCATGAACAGTGTCACTGTAATTTTCTTAATCTGTCCCAAACACTGATTTCCCACAGTGACCGTGTCATTGTGTGCCAGATGTACAAAAACACATTTCAGGCAGGATGTGAAAAATGACAGCTGTACCGTTCATAAGAAGGTGTGAAAAAATGTAAATGTTGAAAATTTGGAGTGAAAATATTAAAAATTCTTGAAGTTACACGTGTGCGTGGAAACTGCACAACACATGCTTATAACACAGTAGTTTTTTTGGAATTTTTCACCAAATTTGCAACATAGGCTTTTTGGGAGCCCACCTCATGATCAATTACACTTTTGTTTCATTAATTGGTCCTGAAAGATGATTCTGTTCAGTGACTGAGAAATCACCTTTCGGAACTGAATAATGAAATCACAGTGACTGAGTTCATGAGGTGGGATCCCAAGAACACCATGTTGAAAATTCCGAGCCAAAAGTCGGAAAAATGGCTGAGATATCCACCTAAGTTGAACCCCCCCCCATTAATGCCAGTATACAGCTTACCTTGATTTTCTTCAGTTCATGGTCAGCTTTGAAGTGTGCAGACGTGTTCCTGCTCCACTGAAGATCATTGCACTGGGCTCCGAAGGCAAGTATGGGGTGAGGGATGTGGGGAGGTGGGGTGTTCAGGGGTGGGTGTGGGTTGGGAAGGGGCACCACAGACAGTGAGGACCGTTTCTTGTTTACAGGTAAAAATAAAAAAAAAACACTTTGGGGAAGGTTTTCTTTTCAGGTACTACATTGGGCACACTGGGGTGGGCTCCCAGTGTGCCACCTGTGTTTTTGGGGACAGGGGACTGAAGCTGATGGGGATTGGGCACCCCTCATTGTAAAGAAAGCATGTCTGTGTTTGAGGGGCATGATGCCGGTTAGGCACCCCTCGGCAAAGGGGAACATTATGCCGATTGGAATTGGGCTCCCCATCTGCAAATGAACTGGGGAAGGGGCATGCCGACAGGGGGATTGGGCACCCCCGACATCAGCTTTGTAGGGACTGTGAGAGGCGGATGGTGGGAGCTGCTGCCATGTTTATTGAAATGTTTCACCAGGGGCACATAATGGAGGCATGTGAGATCTGCCTGTCATTGCCATGGAGGATTTCTTTCAAGTTGGTGGCATCCTTCTGAACTGCTGTCATAGACAGTGTGCTCTTTCACTGGTGCCACAGAGACCAGCCCAAAAAAGCAGTGGCGACATTTGCCACAACATGGCTGCACCTCCACAACCTGCTACTCCAGCAAGCTGTCACAAAATGTTGCTTGTGCTGTGCATGCAAGACAACATAAAAACAAGCATTTGTCAATGCCGAATGTTTGCTTGCTGGCATTAGCAGTGGAAGTGCAGGAGTTAGACAGATGCAGTATAGGAATGGCATTGAAGTATTGAACTGACACCAACTCCACCCTCACCCTGCAGAGATAGACAGGCATTGGGGTGTGCCTTGGGTCATCGCCCATGAGGGTCACGACATTTTACCTCACCCTACCCTTCAGACACTGACAGGTGTCGAGGTGTGCCTTGGGGTGTTTGAGCTTTACAGTCACCTCATTCCACAAGGAAATACACTGAAATGGGTGCAGTATAGGAGAATGGGGTGAACTCTGGGGCCAAAGGGTCCAACACGCACCTTGATGCCTGTCACTGGCTGCAGGATGGGGTTGGGGTGGAATGGCATGAGCATTACTGTTGACAATCCCAAGTCACACCCCTGACACCTGTCAGTCCCTACAGGGTAGGGTGTTATCGTCAAAAACCCAAATGCCCAGGGTGTTTCTTGGTATTTTTACTCCAAATTTTCAACATGGTCTTTTTGTGACCTCACCGCATGAATAGTGACAGTATCAGTTCGTTAGGCGAAAGGTGATTTTGCACAACAACTGTGTAATTTGGTGCCACAGG
This sequence comes from Neoceratodus forsteri, assembly GCA_016271365.2. Classification (NCBI taxonomy): domain Eukaryota; kingdom Metazoa; phylum Chordata; order Ceratodontiformes; family Ceratodontidae; genus Neoceratodus; species Neoceratodus forsteri. The sequence goes on from CM028132.1 coordinate 29,326,603, forward strand.
TGCGAAAACACATTTCAAACAGGATGTGAAAAATGACAGCTGTACTGTTCATGAGGAAGTGTAAAAAATGGTATTGTTGAAAACCTGGAGTGAAAATATAAAACAAATGGTGAAGTCACAAGCATGCGTAGAAACTGCGCAACGTACACCTGTAATGTAATTAGTTTGGGGATTTTTTACAGCAGATTTTTAACATAGGCATTTTGGGGCCTCTGCTCATGAACAGTGTCACTGTGATTATCTTAATCTGTCCCGAACTCTGATTTCGCACAGCAACCACGCTATTCTGTGCCGGAAGTGTGAAATCACATTTTGGCCAGGTTGTGAAAAATGACAGCTGTACTGTTCATAAGGAGGTGTTGAAAAATGTCAATGTTGAAAATCTGGACTGAAAATATTACAAATTCATGAACTTATGAGGGTGTGTGGAAATTGTGCAATGCACGCTCGTAACACAGTCATTTTTATGGAATTTTGTCACCAAATTTTCAACATAGTCATTTTAACACCTCTGTTCATGAACAGTGTCACTGTGATTTTCTTAATATGTCTCGAACATTGATTTCGCACACCGACCATGCCATTGTGCGCTACATCACATTTTGGACAAGATGTGAAAAATAACAGCTGTACTGTTCAAAAGGAGGTGTGGTAAAATGACAATGTTGAAAATCTGGAGTGAAAACATTAAAAATTCTCAAGTTATGAGCATGCATAGGAACTGCGCAATGCACACTTGTAAAACAGTCATTTTTGGGAATTTTTTCATCAAATTTTCAACACAGGATTTTTGGGGGCCTAGGTCATGAACTGGAACACTGTCGTTTTGTTACTCGGTCCTGAAAGGTGGTTCCATGAAGTGACCGCAAAATCACCTTTCGGGACCGAATAACAAAATGACAGTGACTGAGTTCATGAGGTGGGGTCCCAAGAACCCCATGTTGAACATGTGGTGAAAAATTCCCCAAAATGGCTGAGATATGCACCAAAGTTGAAGAAAAAACATGCATGCCATTATACAGCTTACCAGCATTTCTTCGGTTCGCGATTGGCTTTGAAGAGTGCAGACGTGTTCCCAGTCCACCGAAGATCGTCACACCGGCCTCTGGAGGTAAGTATGGGGTGAGGTGGGAGTGTGGGGAGATGGGGTACACAGAGGGTGGGCGTGGGTTGGGGAAGGGGACAAGAGCGTCAACGAGGGACCGTTGTTTCCTATAGGTGTTTTTTTTTTTTACAAAGATGATGCAGGACTTTTGCAATGCTGTGGTGGTCTCCCAGTGTGGCACCTGGAAGTCTGTTTGGGGGGGCAGTGGAGTCGATGGGGGATTGGGACCCCTGGTCAGCCATACAGACTTTTGCCAAGCTGGGGTGGGCTCCCAGCATGGCACCTGAAAGTCTGTTTGGGGCGGCAGTGGAGCCAACAAAGGATTGAGGCACCCCATCGGCCATACAGAGTGCGGGGTGGGGAGCGATGAGCACGCTGGGGTGGGCTTGCAGCATGCAACTTGGGTGTCTGTTGAGGAAGGGGCACTGGAGCCGATGGGGATCGCAAGAAAAAAAACGGAGCTGTCTATGACAGCAGTTCAGATGCAGGACTGACATGTAGGCAGTTATGCAAATTGCCTGCTGATGGCAGTGTGCAAATTGCCTACGTTACCACCGCTGATTGCAGCAGTCTTTTACATTGAACTGTATGCCACTGCATCTGAACTGCTGTCATAGACAGTGTGGACATTTATTGGTGCAGTGGGGCTGTACCTGCAAAAAGGAGCGGGCATTGGAAGCGGGAGCGGCACACCTACGAAAGCTCGTATGGTGGCACTATGTTTCTTGCATATGCGTGCAATCAAACATAATGACCTTTCCAGGACTACTTTTTTGTCAGAACCAGATCCAGTATATTCACAGCCCTTTTGCAGAGCTAATTTAGGACAGAACCCCAAATTAAGCCATTTTCAGGGCCTCAGTGTGCTAGTTAGTTGCTTGCCACTCCAGTTATCAGCCTGGGGTGTTGTGCAGTGATCTGCCACAACTAATAGCCTGGAGGACTAGTTGCTGTTGTTAAAGCAATTGTGTAATTTTTCTTCACTACCAGACATATAAATATATAACACATTTTACAAGTAGCTTGCGACCCCAAAGTTATAGTTAGTTCTATAAACAGAACTTTCTAAGTACATAGTATATTTATTTTGTTTCCAAAATTTTACTAGGAAAAGAATGCTTGGCTGGTAACAACTCATTTTCAGATGCATCCTATGGGAAAGGGAATAATGGAACATACAGTACAGTGAAAAGATCAGTACAATGAAGGTGTATAGTACATTGCGCTTAATCAGAAACCATGACGGAAAATATAGTAAATTAATCACCAACAATGGAGAACAAGGCATTAGGGCAATATAAATAAAACACAATGTACAATATATCACAATAACAACAACAGCAGACAAATAAAAACAACAAAATAACTAAGCAAAAGTCCAGGAGGAGCAGCAGCGTGCAAAACACTATGGTAATTGTGTAGGGAGCCCGCAGTGGTAGCGTGTAACATATGCATATTTCGGTGACTTGGGCAACCCTGTGCATAATCTAGGATTTAGAGAGTTAGCTGGCATAAACCTCATGGATGTAAGAATACCAGGAACAGTCAGTTGCAGTCTTTCAAACACGATTTTCTGGCACTTACAAATGGTTTTTAACTAGCCTTGACCAGGCCCCCTTATTAGACAGTCCTGAAAAGAGTTCATTTGCATTCCCCAAACTTTGCTGCCTGTGTACAAGTGCTAGTCTTGGGCTGCTACGGAAAATACAACACACAAAGGAAGGAGTTACGCAGTGTAGAAAGCAAAAGGAAGACAGGCAACTGCACATGCAGAATGACAAGGAACATATGTGCAGTCTAGTCCTACCACTGGTACTGTTTTCATTTCTGCTGCTTGGCAAAAACCACTGAATGCCCAGAATACCCATCACAGGAAGTTAGGGTTGAGTGGACATCTCTCAAAATGTGACACTGTAATGTTAGCACATACATAGCCCAGCCTGACAGGCGGCAGCATCTCATGGGTCATAGTACCAGCGAAAGTGTTCTCACTTGGTACCCATCCCGGGGACAGAAAGAGAAATGAAACCAGCTGTCCCTGGGAAAAACTGGATGTATGAAACAGGCAGACAGGTGATTATTTCAAGCCCTGGGTATGAGTCATGAGGTCATGGAAAAGGGTTTTTAGAGCACAAGGAGAACAGGGAGAGGCAGAGCAAATAGCAGGGAGAAAGTTGGGCCAGAGTTGAGAGAATCTGAAGGGAGAATTGGTCTGCAGATGTTTTTTGTGTGTGTGGGGGAGAGAGAGTCAGAGTTGCAGAGGGAGTTAAGTGTGGGGGGGCAGGTTAAAATGGGAGCTAAGGTTTTGGGCAGAGTGAGCCAAATCAGAATTTTGAGATAAAACAGATACAGTGGCAGAGGCACCAAGCTTCAAGAGAGTGGAGTGAGAGAGAGGGGTAGAAGAAGCAGTGGTGAGTGTGAGGGTGACAGTCAAGGACAAAGTGACATAAGTAGTGAAAAGGAGAATCCAGTCTAGCAAGGGGTGGAGTTAGGTGCTACACTATAAACAAAAGTCCCAGTTAAAGACTGGGAGGATGATGAGTTCCGTATGGCAGGGAGTGGGATATGTGCCTTGTTCCTGTAGCGTACACCTACCTTAGGGTGGCGTTGATGATGGATAGCATTCACATGGCAGGGGAAGCGGTGGTCGAGGCTGTGGTCCAACCAAACCTAGAGGTACTTGAAAAGAAACAACTTCATTAATTTCAGCACCATCTAGGGTCTTGAACACAGAGCAGGACTCAGTTTCAGCTGAAGTGCTGCCTGATGCCAGAGGTAATTCAGGCATTTCCTTGACATTGAGAGTGAACAGACTGGAGTGGAACCAGAGTTGGACGTTGTTAAGATCTTACTTTGGCCAAACAACCAGATCAGAGGCAGAGAAGCCAGAGACAAAACACACAGTATCATCTATGAACATATGTAAATTCAAGAAGACACACATTTTGGGGAGCTCCTTAAGGAATATTGAGAACATGACAGGACCAAGAGCAAAGCCTTAAGGTACGCCTGAACAAATTGGGAGTGAGGGAGAAAGGGTTTCATCTATGTGGACTGCTTGAGCCCTTCCCTCTAGATAGGAGTGGAACCATCTGACTGAGTGGTCAGAGAGTCCTGTGCTCTTAAGCTTGTCCAGAAGAATAGGGTGAGTGACAATGTTGAAGACTTTGGCCAGGTCAGCAAAGATGGCGGAGGTGGTCAGGCCTTGATCCGTCTCCCCTCTAAAACGAAGTCAATGTGCCAGAGAAGGGAGGAGGCAATGTAGTAGGTCTTCTGAATCCAGACTGGTACATTGTGAGGAAGTAAGTAGAGTCCAAAAAGGGGGAGAGTTGCAAGAGAACCAGGTGTTCTTGGAGTTTAGCCAAGTCTGGAAAGCACAACAAGATAGGGTGATAGCTCCCAGGGATAGAGGGTCACACCCTGTAGAAAGGGGGATTACAGTAGCCTTCGATGCCTTGGGGAAAGCACCCAGGAGAAAGAAAAGGTTGAAATTGTAAGAGATAGTTGCCATAGCAGGGGCAGACAGATACAGAAACTTGGGGTCAGTACCATCAGGGGTGTGTTGTTTATGAAGATTAAGAGCTAACAGAAACTTTAGGTAGGCAGTTGAAGATGTAAGGGTATAAGTTAAGAAGAGTGTATGGGGGTGGGGCAGAGAGTGTGGGGAGGGAAGAGGAAGTGAGAAGTGAATGGCGTAAGTGGTGAAAATGTTATTAAAAGAGGAAACAACTTCTGCAGAATCAGGGATGGTTGAACTCTCTAGTTTGATGACTGGGGTGGAAGGATGAACAGGGTGTGGATGACTTTGCAGAGCTTTGAGGGGAGGTTGATATTGTTTTGGAGAGTGGAAGCAAAGTATTTTGAGTTAGCAAGCCTGATAGCTTTGGTGCAGGTGCTGAATAAGGCCCTGTGTTCTGCAAGATCTCCTGGAGAGCTGAAGGCCTTGCAAATGTGCCATGCTGAGTACCTTGCCTTGAGACAAGCAAGGAGGTCAGGTGTGATTCAGGGAAGGTGGGAGCTTTTAACCCAGGTTCTCCTTAGAGAAGTGTGAAAATCCCAGACAGTCAAAGTCTTTTTCTAGAAATTTAGGAGGGCAGCATTTATGTCAGAGGCCACGAGGATGAAAGACCACTTAGTATTAGACATGTCAGCATGTAATGCAGTCAGATCAAGAGACCTGAAAGATCAAATATGGATAATCTTGGGTGGGGGGGGCTGTGGGACAGTGGATTTTCCTCACACAGTAGACCTTATGGAGATCACTAAGTACATCTGTGAGAGTTCCAGCGTCCACTATGTGGTGGGGAGGGAGAAGAGAACTCAATCAATAAGGGCATCCTTAGAGGAGTACGGATTGAGCTGAGTGGGGTTGGAGCTAGGCTGGCTGACTTGGAATGATTTAACATTTTGGCATAGTTTCTTTGAGAATTGGGAAAGCACATTAAAGTTAAAATCACTCGGAACTAGGAACTCCCTAGTAGAAGCCAGGGAGGAGATGGAGGAGATGGAGGAGAGGAGGTTAGTAATATGGTCAGGATTGCAACCAGGGTAGCAGTAGACACAAACACTGAAGACAGGCAAGGAGAAAGGGAAATTGAGTTTGAGGAGCAGCATCTCATGTGAGGACGGGTCAGAGGAACAGTGAACAATTTCAAACTGGAGGTAAGTGGAGCTGTATACTGAAATATCCCCCATAGCTGCCCCTCTCTCCTCGATCTTGCCTGGTCACTCAGTAACCAGGGAGGGATATGATTGAGTCATTAATCTTAGAAGGCAGTCAAGACTCAGAGACGACCTGAACATCAAACTGGAGGTTTAACATAAGCAGATTCAAGTAATCCAGCTTGGAGACGAGGGGACGAGGCTGTGGATGTTCAAGTGGGTAACCCTCAGTCCTTTGGGGAGATGAGAGGGGGAGAAAGGGGTAGAAGCTGGGTTAGGATTAAGTTCAGTATCACCTGCCACTAGAAGAAGCACAGTGATAGCAAGCTTAAGGGAACCTATGAGCCAACAGGAAGAGGGGGTTGGGAGGGAGAGAGGGTGTAGATGGGGAGAAGATACCAGAGGGTTTCTTGGTGAAGCCATGAAAACTGAAGGAGGCTGCAACCAGGAAGCCAGGGGCAGCTGATCAGAGAAGAGAGGGATGAGGTAGCCAATGAGAAAGCAAGGAGCCCTGGAGTACTTTCCAAAGGGACATCTGGCAAGAGGAAAGGACAGTGTCTTGGCACCAATACAAGGAACCAATAAGGCATCAAGTGAGTCTAATGCATATTAATTTTATTGTCGGCCCAGTGGTGCTGAGGGTTGAGGCACTGGACGCCACACCTCACACCACGCCGGCGACCAGGGTTCGGGAATGAGCCTGGGTCATCGGGGGTTGGCAGGGATGGGGAAGGATTGAGCGTCCCACGGACAGCTCTCCTTCCCCAGGAGGGGGGTTTCCACTAGCTGATGCACTGGCAACCTCTAGTAGTGGCTGGAGGCGCTACAGTGCATGGCTGCAAGATTGCAGGGGAGCGAAATTGCGGCAGACGTCCTTTGGGGGTGTATGGAAGCATGCACCAGCTGAGCTGGACGTCATTGCACGTCCCAAGCTTCGGGGGAAACAATTAAAGTAAAGAATCCCCCTACCAGTGGGTGAGGTGACAGTGACCATCAGGAGCCCAAGGCCACACATCCAACGTCGGCTGTAACTTCAACTCTCACTGGGGATCCTGGGGCCTCTTCGTGGGGATGGGAGAGTCCGGTATCCTGAATGGTGGAGGATGGTTCAGATGGGCGGTGGAGCTGTGGAGCTGAGCATGGGAACCCGAGAGATGCCCCGAAGGTAGGGAGCATAAATAAAATCTAAAAAAAAAAAAAAAATTCATTTTATCGATGGACAATTGTATCAACCAGTCAGAGGCTGCCCCAAGCTCATCAAACCCTAAGTGCAGACTAAGTTTAGTTCAGTTCTGCTGGAGCTCCTTTGGAGGGAGGGGAGCTTCAGTTGTTGCTCCAGAGAGATGAAGAAGGCCAGCCTGTGGGCTTGCACAGCCACCAGTCCAGGAGGCGCACTGTGTGGTCTTTCAATGTCTGGAAGGAGCTATTTCTGAATTAAAGTTTTGAATTACTGGCCAGAGACAGAAAGTTTACTGAGAGTCTTCCTGAGGGAAAGGAAGCCCTACTGTGATCTTCGAGAGAAGAAGGACTTCCTGGCAGCTTGTGCAGCCACTAGCCCAGGAGGTGCTCTGCATTGTTCTGTGTTGCCTTCCAATGGCTGGAAGAAGTTGTTACCAGAATGAAGGTGTTGTTTGCTGACTAGTGTCAAGGAAATTATCTGAGAGTTTCCAGAGGGAAAGGAAACTGTACTGTGATGTTTGAGAGAGGTTTGGAGGCCTACTTGGGGGCCTGCATGGCCAAACAGCCAAGGGAGGCCTGCCTGATGTTTCCAGTAGTTGGAAAGAAAGTGAGAAGATTCATTCTTCTGTTCAAATCTGAGTTTCAAAGTGAGAAGATGAAAGCCATTTTCTACTTGAGCTGAGCAATTAAAGATTGAAGCTGAGAGACTGTTCTCCGCCACAGTCTGGTAGGAAATTCAGAGACTATGTCCCCTTTGAGTGAGAGCCACAGCTGCTAGCTGGCAATGTGGCTGAAGCCATCTACAACCAGTTGTTCCTGAGTTCCCAAAAGAGATAAACTGCCATCCGAAGACCATCTGGGGGATGGTATTACCCATCGTCTCCTCTGGGGGTGAGGTGTGTGGCCTTGGTCCCCAGCAGTGGTCTGTCCAGTCCTGCGATGATACAGATAGAAGACAACAAGCTGCCAGAGAAGCTGTGAGGTATCCAGCCTGCTAAAGCTGCAAGATCCTGCTGCAAAGAAGGTCCAAGCTGCAAGAAATGCAGATAAAAGGTTCAAGCTGCAAGAGCCTACTGCTCATCTCAGCCATGTACGATTCCAAGCCTTTACTGATTCCAAACACCCTAGATCCACAGTCTGAAAGTCATCAGCCTGACAAGCCAAGAGGCTATTCTCCAAAACCATGAATAATTCAGGGTTTGCCCTGTGTCTGGGGGAAAACTGTATATAGTTGCCACCAAGGCTTCTGTGTTTGGCCATTCATGGCCAGAAGTTGCCAAGTTCAACAACTAGCTATTGCCAAAATTCAAAGGGGTTTGAAATTTAATTGATAAAGGGCACCAATACCAGAAAATCAGCTGCACCTTATCAGGCCTGCAACCGCTCCTTAGGAGGTAGACACTGGGGGAAGACTAGTACCAGTCAGGGAGTGAGTAATGTTTAGAACAAGTGGGTTAACACCTGTTCTGATGTATATGCGGGTTGGAGGCGGGCACTGGAAATATTTCTGGGTTTGCAGACAAAGGATTGATTGGTGTTTACTAAATGCTAATGCTAAAAGTTACTTATCCTCTACATCCTTTTTTCCCTTTCCTAACCCTACCCCATGTAAATAAATTGTTGGTTAACCTTTCTACAACTGTCCCATGAGCATGTTATTAGTGAGCATATTATTAGCTATAGTCTTTAATTGCAAGTATATTGAAATATTGTTTTGGTTTTAGGTAATCCATGTGTGGGGTGACTGCAAGGGGAGGTGGCTAGGTACAGCATCCCAGGAGGTAGTACCAGGCAAACATCTGGCCCACTGTAGTTACTCTGGATGGATGCACCATGCTATTTACTTTATATCTGGGAAAGAACCCCCCCCACCAGAACAATAACCCAGGCCCCTCAACCTTGTTGAGCCCACAAGGCCGGGGTAGTAACCGAAAGTTACGCAGTGACCTGGTTACATGTGCATATGTTTGTGGGTGTGTTTATGCCTCCCCACACTTCCAAACTCAAGCTGTTAGTTACATTATAAAGTTCTAAAAATGATGGCAGTGTAACATTAATATGGGGCAGACGTAAGCATCGGTACTGTATCTCTGGGCTCCCGTCAACTACAGAGGAGCCATTTAAATGGTATTTTCATGGACTTTCAATTTTTGAAGGACTCTGTTCATAAGTGTTCATTTTTAGGAAAACTGAGGGATTGTAATGTGATCTGCAGTTTTATTTGTTAAATCGTGGAAACATAGCCTGCGGAAACTCTGTGTAACCTGTTGACTTGTGCTGTTTCGAAGTAATTTCATGTCAATGGGCAAAATTGCCATTTTTCTGCATTTGTTCGTAGCAGAAAAGACCTAAGAAGCCTCTGGTGGAATTTTTGCAGAATTTCAGAAATTCTGCAGAAATCTGGCAGAACTGGAATTCCACCGTTTCACACAGTGCCAATAGAGGATTCAGTCTCTATTGATGACGGCCCAGCAGCATTTACAAACACTAAAAGTCATTACAAAAACTACAAAAAAGTCAAACTATCAAAGGTGCTAAAAGGCACCAAACTCCAGTTTGTGAAGCACTAGTTGATGGCATGCATGGGAGAAGGTTCTGTTTCCTGCTCAAGATAGCTGGACAGCCGCACAGCACAGCACTGACCCCCCCCCCATTCCCACAGTATACTGCAGCAAACATTTATCAAGCAGATGATTTTATTTCAGCTTTAATGCTCACAACGCAGCACGGAGAAATACCAAAACTAGATTTTCCCACTAATCCAGTAATTCTTTAACTGTACCCAAAAGCCCTGAATTATCATGTGACTCAAGACGTGATGACATATCAAATACTTTTAATGTTGACACAAAAAGAAGAGCTGAAGTAAAACCGGAGGGGAGGGGCATCATACATGTGAATAGTGTAAGCAAACAGTGCTAAGATAGAAAATGAAACAAAACTGTCTGCTTGAGAAATGTTTGCTGAGAGAAAACAAGATTCTGGTCTGAGCCAAAACTGCTGCTAATTATGCATTAGACTGATAAGAAATATAAGAATACATTTTTTTTTAATATAGAGCTTTTCTCCCAGCCCTTAGTCATCAGGGATACAGCATGTTCACAGGGATGTAGCCAGTCAGGCTTGTTGGCCTCATAGTCCTCACTGGGCACCAGCCAGGAAATACTTATGTAACCCCTAGGTGGTGCTATCCCAAGGGCTACTACCCCTGCCTGCGTGGCTAGTAGCAGGTTAAGGGGCCTGAGTTCTGAAACGGGTGCCTCCACCTGGAGGTCAGGGTTGGTAGTGGTCAAACTAACCTGGGCACAGCCCTCCGGGACACTGTAACCCCCCACTTTCCCTTCTAGTGGCCTGAACAATATATGGTCATCACTTTCACAGTACCCCTTGTACACCATACCAGTACCCACACTGTTTGCACTTACCACCAGGGCTGATTCCTATGGATCAACCCTGGGGACCCCCTGCAAAACAAGGTTATGCACAGATATAGCAACAGTACAGTACTCTTGGCGCAAACTGGAACCACAGTCAGGTTAAATGCAGCAGAAAAGTCAGATCTGATTTATTCAGGGGACTTGAACAAGGAAGGGGCGTAAGCAGGTTGATTGGCTTAAAGGCTATAATAATCAAACAGTTATGCATGTGCTTTAAGCCCCCACACAGTCACACAATCTGGGTAACCCAGGTAGAAAAATGGTGGGCTAGCCAGGAATGTTGCAGTTGGTTGGGGCCCTGTGATGGAAGAAAGCAACATGCACGACACACACTACTTGTAATCCAGAGCTGGAGGGCTCAGTTCGTGAAAGAAAAAGCAACAAGACAATCAGATGACAACACTTTAGATTTAGCTTTTGTTGCAGGGAGCTACCCTGATGTTTACTCATGAAACCCAATACAGGACACAGGCAGGATGAAATTGAGATTGTAGGTTGTTGAGCTGGAGTGCCAGGAGAACAGGGCCCACACGAATCACCGAGGCATCATTCCTGTTCAAGCATTGAACAGGGAGCAGATCCCCAGGCAGGACTCTCGTCGATGGCTTTCTCCATGCAATGGGTAGTCTGGCTGAGGGTATGCAATGGGTAGTCTGGCAGTGTGGCAAGGCCCAGGCGAAATGGCAATGAATTTAGATTCAGTCTGTTGGAGCTGGATGCAGCCTCCAGCGAGCGGAACACAGTTCAACACACAGTGAGGAACCAAATCATGACCCACTAACAGCACACAGCACATTTACATATAAGAAATTCCACTATACCAGGCAGATTGCTATCCAGTCGCAATTACAGAGTCTCTGCACAAACCGTGAGTTCAGAGGTGGCTAGAAATCCTGACAAGCCGACTGCATTAAGCAAATCTTTGGTCTTCTTCAGGTTAGAGCCTGGTCACAGTCCAGTGGCTTAAATAGTCCTCACAACTCAGATTCAGTCCGAATAAACTCTATTTTCCCTCTCAGGGACAGGAAGCAGACAGGCAGGCCAAATCTCAGCCCTTTCACAGTTCTCCCATACAAAACTACACAGAACTGCTGCTCAAATCATTTGAGTTGTTACTCATTTCCCTTCCCAACTCAGAACTAAAGACTGCAAGCAGTCTGGGAATTTCCCCAAGATCCAAAAGGTTTGTTTGGCTGATCTGTTTGTCAGTCACAACAAGGACTCCCCCTTCAGGTTCATTTAGGCGCCAAAATGCAAAAACTACAATTCCTACAAGTTTTGACCCCACCAAGCCCCTGTAGGCAGGCTCCATTTTAGAATCCCAACAGTACTGATTGGCCCATTCTGACAGTCCCGGGCCAAGTTGGTGGAGATAAACAGAACAGTCCTTGCTGCAAAGAAAACAGGTTAGAACAAACTGCAATATTATTATCACCCTAATAGATATTCAGCAAATAAGCACATCTTATAACAGAGCTCCCTCTGCGCAAATAGCGATGGCAGAACAGAGCAATTATCTGGCAGCCCAGGAGGGGCTCAAGCACAGAAACACTCAGCCCTCGCCCAGATTAATTATAACTGCAATCCAGGCAGCTCTTAAAGAGACAGTACGCAGAGGCTATACAGGCACTCTCTGGCAACACATTTAAACTACTAAAACACAGAACACCAGCCTGGCAGTGAGTATTTAGGCAAGCTCAAGGAAGACTTTTCGGGAACCCCCATTTGTAGGGGGGTTACACCTATACCTATATATAAATGACATTGTAACCTTATTGTATACTAGCTACCTACTATTCAAGTATTGTATATAAACTGCTGTTATTGTTGTCATTGTCACTGTTTAACATGGAACCTTTGTAAAAGAGCTCTGAGCTCAAAGGTATGATCTGAATCCCTAACTAAATAAATAAATAAAATACCTCTTGTGGCGGGGCCCCAGGGAGAGGGCCCTCTTTCCCCCATCAAGGCAGTCCACTTTGTGGAGCAGGATTTAGTGCTGCATGGTACTAGGACCCCAACCACAGTGCACTGTCAAATGGCAGCTGCAGCAGCCAGGCCTGCCTCCCAACGTCATGACCCAAGCTCACTCACGAACTTGGATGACCAGCACGGCAGCGCAGAGCACTACTGCTGGCTCTTGGGGACAGCTGTGCAGTCTGAATTTTAATGTATTTGTTTATATTATTGTGATACAAATATCCCACATTTACATCACAATAATAGGCAAAAAGAAAACCTTAAAGGTCAAGATAGGTATACACCCAGAATAGGCCAGCTGAGGGGCAATATCTCATTTTCTGCAGGGCCCACTTTCACAACTTATTTTTCCAGAACAGACCAACTTTACAACGTATTTACCCAGAATAACCCAGCTGAGAAGCAATACCTCATTTTCAGTAGGGTCTCCCTTTCACACTGTATTTTTACCAGGAGAGATCAGCTTTATAATATATTTACCCAGGATAACCCAACTGAGAGGCAATATCTCATTTTCAGAAGGGTCCCACTTTCAAAATGTACTTTCCCAGGACTGACCAGCTGAGATGCAATATCTCTTTTTTTACTGGGGTTCTGCTGTAGCGACATCCTGCTATTTCCAATTTTTACAATTTATATACCCAAGATAGCCCAGCTGAGAGGCAATATCTCATTTCTAGTGGAGTTCTGACCCTGAGTTATCAAGATAGTAGTTTGATTACCTCAGCATATCCGAATGACTGTGAAAACAGGTTTTGGAGAGGGATTTGAAAAGTACACCTGCTATGTTCATGGGATGAGGTAAAAAATGACTATTTTGAAAATGTGCATTCAAAAGAAAACAATTACAACTTTATGAGTAAACATTGACAAAATTGCAACATTTTTTCATAACTTTGTTGTTTTTTTGAGATTTTGAACCCAGATTTTCAACAGTCTTTTTATGACACTACCTGACAGGTGTCATTTATGAAATCCTGGCTCAAAACAATTTTGTGGCACAAGTGTGAAAAGATGTTTCGGGTGGGATTTGAAAAATGACACCTGCCATGTTAATGAGGTATGGTAGCAAAAGGGCTATGTTGGAAATTTGGAGTCAAAATATGCAAAAATAAGAATGTTATGAGTAAATGCTGAAAGAAGTCAACATTTCTTAACATTTTGACCCCAGATTTTCACCATAGTCTTTTTATGACCACACATTATGATTAAGACAGGTGGAATTTTTTAACTCCCATCTGAAAAATGGTTTTGCAGAACAAGTGTGAAAACATATTCTGGAGGGGATTTATTTTCTATTCCATTTATCCTCCCCTTCCTGGTGGTCCCTCCTTCCTGCCACTCCATCCAGCCCCATCACCTCGGCTTCCTTAGGACTTACCTTTCCTGTAGTCCCCCATGGCTTGCCCTCCATGGCAGGGTGGTGGGGTGTCCTCACAACCTCCCAGGACCAGGTCCAGATCGAGGGAGGAGCCTATGTTGCCAGATGTGGGGCCTGCAGCAGACAGCATTCATCCTGCCAGCCAAGATTCTTTCCCGTTTTCTGCCCCCCCGGAGATGCGGTATGCAAGGACATCAGGGTGCAGGCCACATGCTCCCATGCATTGTGAGCCAACCTCTGCCCTGCCTTTGATCTGCTGGCCTGGGCTGCCTTCCCCCCAGCTTCCGCCAGGGGCCAGGCAAGCATCAGACTGTTCCTCCCCCCAAAAGAAGATGATAGTGGTCCTGTGGACGCTCATTCCTCCTCCCCCCGGCTGGCCCTCAGACACCTGGGCCCGCTTCCAAACCTGGGTCATCAGCATCGCAAGCGGTAGCACTACTGCTGCACTGGTGGGCCGGTTATTTTGGAGGGGATTTGAAACATTTCACCTGCTCATGAGGTGGGGTTAAAAAAGGCTATGTTGAAAATCTGGGGCAAAAATGTTAAGAAATGACAAGGTTTTGAGCTGAAAGCTCAAAACACATTAATAAACCATTAACCAAATGTACCTTGCTTCCAATCAGTTTGTGGTTGAGTTCCAGAGTAGCAGGATGTTTGAAAAGCAGCACTGGACTGGATCGATAAGTCAGATGGGGAGTGAGTTGGTTGGTGTTGAGCAAGAGTCGGATGGAGTCGGGGGGCAGAACATGTCCATGGACTGTTTTCTGTTTTGTAGGTTCTCCCAGATCCTAAGGCAGGCAGCAGGGTCAGGAGAGGAAATGAGCAGCTGATTGTAGCAGATTCCACACTCTGTGCCTGACTTCTGGGCGAGTAGTGGGGTCAGAAGATGAAAAAGAACTGCTGATCATGGTGGAGTCCAGACCCAGTCCCTGACCCCATGGTAGGCAGCGGGGTCAGGAAAGTAAATGAGCCACTGAATGTGGCAGAGAACACACTCCATCCCTGAACCCAGCACACAGGCAATGGGATCAGGGGAAGGAACAAGTTGTTCCAGGGAAGGGGAGAGAAAAATACAGAGGAGGCGAAGGGATCTCATACATACCAATGAAGTGAGGAGGTTCCACTGTGGAAGCACAGTGTGATTAGTGTTGGATCCAGTGACATACTTCTAGATCCTACTATCCTTCTTCCTCTGTCAGCAATATGTTAGCTTAGCTCTCACTATGCAACCGTAAAAAGCATCCAAAACAAAACATTTGCCCTAAATTAGTGGAGCTGCAGTAGTAATATGCTACATGAGTCTTTGTCGGGAAATGCTCTTTGGGATAGGATTGTATTCATGCACTGTACTGTACTGTACTTGTACTTAACAAAATGTTTAGAGTGTGGCCATTTTGTCTTATAGTTCTGCAATGATGCAGTCCCAAGTATAGAGGGTGCTTGAAACTGTAGATCTAGCAATGGTAATGTTGTTGGAGTGTGTTTGTGTGTGTGTGTGTGTGTGTGTGTGTGTGTGTGCGCGCGGAGAGAGAGAGAGAGAGTGGTGGGGGGTTGTGATGGCACTGTTTTTTTGCATACAGTATATGCATCATATACTGAACTATCCCTTGGTGTTGTTAATTAGCTCCCTAGATGATTTTTATTTCCTAATCATATTGTAGATTATTGACTAACAATATTGTCAAGGAGATAAGTCATGCAAAACTGTCTTGGGCCAGAAAAAATAAAATTCCATCCAGAAGTAGCAGACATGTACATGGTGGCTGTCTGATCATTCAGGTCTCTGCAGTTGTGTGAGCAGTATATGTTGAATGTCTGTTTTGGTGTACCCAACACATTATTCTGCAAAGTTATTTTTAGTTCAGTGTGCACCTCTTTATTGCAGCACATAGTTTTGCAAAGGTGATAGTGCAAATAATTCTATACTTGTTTGTTACAGATGCAACCTGTTAAGAGTGCTGTTTTAACCCCCAGTATGTTACCCATCCTTTAATCTTAGTTCATTAGCTGTAAATGATTCCACAAGGGGACTTATAATTGGTAGTGTACCAGGTAGCATTTTTTGATTACCAATGACACATTGAAGACAAAAACATAATTTAGCTCTGTGGTTTTTGAGAAAATTATTTTGGGCTCTATAATTTTCAGGATTGACTGTCCCCTTTTTTATTACATTTACCAGATTGCAGAATATTTAAAAAACATACCTTGAACACTGCAAGTCACAAGTCACTGAGGTATAAGCAGTGCAGACATCAACT
This sequence comes from Neoceratodus forsteri, assembly GCA_016271365.2. Taxonomy (NCBI): domain Eukaryota; kingdom Metazoa; phylum Chordata; order Ceratodontiformes; family Ceratodontidae; genus Neoceratodus; species Neoceratodus forsteri. Next base: position 29,342,608 of record CM028132.1, read on the forward strand.
TTTAGAGTGTCTTGCCCCCTCAAACCCCACTACGGAAGCATTAGGTGATGTCAAAATACATGGACCAAAAGATTGCATTAAATAAATTGACTAAATGTCTCCTTTGAATGTTCAGTGTTCAGTTTCTGCATAAATCTGAAGAGAAAAACTACATGAATAGTTTCATGCTGGAATTTGTCTCTTAAAGACTGTACAGAGTTGTGGAATTTACCATAAACTTGGAGTTATATAGTTTCAATAATCTCCGCTCCTCTTCCATCTGACTTGATAACACTGTAGTTCCCCCTGTCCAGTAGTTTCAGATTATCCAGATGGAACATCCTGTTCTTCACGGACAACTCAGATCTTCCAGAATGATATACTACATAGACCCATCAGTGACTCTGGCTGTAACAATATTTCCCAGTTACCATTTCAGTATGTACTTTTTTGGGACTCAGATAAGTGGCCTCCACTAACAGGTAGGCAGAATGTTCTTGAGACCCAGTAATGGGGTTCTGCAGTGCCGTTACACATGTGGAGGGGCCAACAGCACCTAAAGGAAGAATAGTCATTTTATTCTATATAATATACCTAGACCATAACTCTGGTGCTGTTTAATGACACCTTTGACATCCTGTATTCATATATTAAACATATTTTATTAACAATCTGTGATATCCCCCACAGATATCCTGTCAGCATTCATTATTCATTTACCAGCCTCCACCCATCCCTCAACTACTGTACATGTTTAACTAAGGGCTCATGTTAGCTTAAAAACTGCAAATTCAGAGTCTGCATCTATAGTTTCCATTCTGTTTGCAGAGTCAACAACTCTGCAGAAAGGTCTCTGCCTAGCTTCGAACCTTGCCTTTTTGTTTTTGGTCCATTGATGCTTCCTTTTCTTCCCCTGGAAAGAAATGGTCAAAGATCATCTGTAATTCTGATGCAGTTAAGAACCCCGCATCATGTATCTAAACTAAATTGCCCCAGACCCCCCCCCACCTCTACCACCTCAAACCAGTGATACCATGGTCAGAGGGGAGTGAAATGCTGGAGAAATGTTCTAATTCTGGAAGCAAGGCACTCAGAGTTGGGTAAAGTTGTGGTTGCTAGAATGATACTACCCCCAAAAGAGAAATTGATGGATGAAACTTACTAAACACCTGCAGCTCAATGGTTTTTGCCATCTACGCCCCACTGTTAAGATCTAGAACTTACATGGTGCAGTTCCCGAAGTCACTGGACCTCAGACAATCTACCCTTAAAGTCCTTTTGTTCCTGAACAGCTCAGTTCTTGCCCTGTAATTGGGAGACTATGCCGGATCAATACTGCTGTTCATGTCTGTCAGATGTTTAAATCACCCTGTCAACTCTTAGTCTGTAGGAAAAGTAACCTCTACTAACTGGTAAGCAGATTGTCCAGTTGTCCCATTTATGGGTTTCTCAATGACTGTAATGGACTGGACCCAACCTATAGAGAGAAACCAGAAGATTAAATCCCACATATTGAAAGCCTAAATAACAGCAGATATCAAAATAAAAAAAAAAATGTTACCTATAACAGGAAGGCAGAAGAGTAACATTATGGAGCAAGACACATTCAAAAACACCATTTTAGCTTATTTTAGCTCATTCAGGGATTTAAAGCCACATCCCACCATAACCAGGATCCTTTCTTTTAGTGCTGCAATACTGTACTGGTATTTCAACCTGTGGTAATATGAGCCAGCCCAGTGGTGCTGAGGGTTGAGGCACTGAATGCCATGCTGGCAACCCAGGTTCGGGAATGGACTCAGGTCACCGGGGGTCAGCAGCGGAGGAAAGGGATTGAGAATCCAGAGGAATGCTCTCCCTTCTCTGGGAAGGGATCCTGGTCTTGCACTACTCCTTAGTGGCCCTGATGAAGATCAGTGGGCAGCGCAAGGAACATGTGGTGCTGAAACAGAGGGAGGAGCGGTGATGGATGTCAGCATGAAGGTGCCATGATGTCATTGCACGTTCCTACTCCTGTGGGGAAACCAACAATCAAAAACCTTGAAGGACCAGGGAGGTGACGAGGGCCCCAGGGAGCTGGCCCACATCCCCAATGCTGGACCACCCCTCTGATGGTCCCGGGTGTCACCCACACAGGACAGACCCTCTAATTACAGAAAGTGCTACCAGGTAGGTGAGATGGGCTCTCCCCTGGTGGGTGATCTGGGGGGGTGGGTCTATGTGATAACGGCAAACACCTAAAGGCGATCACCGTTATTGCTCAGTCAGAGTGCCAAACACATTTTCGGCACTCTGACAACCTAAGCCAGAACAATGGCGCCAGCACAGATTTTTACTGCTTTCTAAGGGGGCTGTGCCTCCACACCCCCATGGGGGCTTTGCTCCCTGCACCTCCCTACTTAAGGATTCTCAACTCCAGGGGGGTGCATGTCTGGGGGGGGTGAAAGCAGTAAAAAATAAAAAGGTTCGGGCTGGGCACAATAAAAAATTACACCAGTGCCTGGACCTGAACTCAGTACCTCAGCCACCCCAGCCACTAGCCAATCCCCGACACCACGACACAGCTCAACCAGCAACCGCAGCACCACCGCCTACAGCCTCTCCACCCCCTCCCAGCCCATGCTCACCGTGCTCGCTCCCACCCCCACCGTGCACATATGTATGGCAACATCCTGTCACCTAGTTCATCCACCCCTTCATCCGGTCGCCCTACCTGTCCATCACAGTGAGTGGATTGCACCGGGAAGGAGTCGCTGTAATGGACGGCGCCCTTCCTCATGCGCCCACTTCATGGGTTACCGGGGGGGCTAGGAAATCCTGGTGGGGGGACCAAGGAGGAGGGTCTCGGCGGGGAATAGAGGTACAGTTCAAGTGGGCACCTCTGAGAGATGCCCTGGGCTGAAGCAGCAAAAACAGAAGATACAAAAAAAACCTGTGATAATACTATGTAAATACAGTAGAATCAATTCGACATCAAAGTGTTGACGTCTCCAAACAGAGCTGCATGTCCTGATAGGCATAGTCTCTGGCAGCCATTGCACTGAAAAAAAACAAAACAAACAACCACAAAAAAAACAGATCCTTCAGGGCCAGACATATCCTTACACTGATACAGCTCCATGCAAAGTCTATGGAGCAGCCCTGGGTAAATCACACACCTGATTCTCTGCTGGAGCATCAATGCAGAATAGTTTCCTACACAGAAAATCCGAAACAAAATAGCCACACTGAAGACAATAGTTTCCAAACTTCCTTTGGTGCCTAAAAATGAAAACAAAATAGTTCATCACAGTAAAATTAACATTTAAAACTAAAATGCTTGTAGTAGTACTAGTAGTAGTAGTTTTAATTTTTATCTGATGCCCTTTGCTGGAGGTTCAGTGCACCATTACAGCATAGTACAGTAGACTGAAATAAATACAATCAGTCACCATAATTATTATAGACATGTACCCAGACTTAATTAACATACATATCAGTAAAAACAATCCTAAATTAATAAAGTCATAAAAAAATAATTTAATAGGTTAAACTAGGACATTAGCAGCAAGGGGGAAATTAGTCCCCAATTGCCTGAATAAATAGAAAGGTTTTGAGACCCTGCTTAAAGGTCTCCACTGAGGGGGCCTCCCTCAGAGCTCTTGCAATGACCACCAAGGGGGCCTCCCTCAGAGCTCTTGGCAAGGAGTTCCAGAGGACTGGGCCCACTGCCTTAAAGGCCTGGTCACCAGAGGTTTTTATCCTTACCCTATGAACTCCCAGGAAGCCCTCCTCAACAGAGCAGAAAGAGTGCAAGGGTGTGTGAAGGTGCGAGAGTTCAGACAGATAGCCCAGGCCCAGCCTGTGCACAGCCTTAAAAGTTAGAAGACCAACTTTGAAGGAAATACACCACTTAACCAGCAGCCAGTGCAGATCGTGCAATGCTGGGGCAACATGATTTGACCTCAGAAGGCTGGTCAGCAACCTAGCAGCTGCATTCTGCACCAACTTCATGTGTCGCAGCATACCTCCATTGACCCCAAGGTACAAAGAATTATGACAATCAAACCTTGAAGTCACAAACACATGTACCAGTGTGGCCAGATCACTGAAGGGAATAAGGGATTTAATCCAGTTGATGTTCCGCAGATGGTAAAAGCCGTTCTGGACTACTGCCAACACCTGAGCCTCAATTGTCAGCCCCTCATCCAGAATGACTTCCAGATTTTTCACCTTCATGGCAGCCAAGAGCCCAGAGAAGCCAAGCTGAAGCTCTGTCTCCTCTTGGTAGCTGTCACTCCCACATTACATCCCGGCTCTATCACCAGTACTTCAGTCTTCTCTAGATTGTCTCAACCAGCTTGATGTCATCCAGTCATGAATCTCAGCCAGGCATATATTAAGCACATCAACTACACCCATTGTCTGAGGTGCAAAAGACATGTAGAGCTGGGTATCATCTGCATAGCAGTGAACCCCCAGCCCATACTGCCTAATGATCTTACCCAAGGGTAGCATATACACTGCAAACAACATGTGTAAAAGAACTGAGCCCTATTGCACGCCACAGGGCAGAACCTTCGGGAGTGAGGAAAACCTTCCAAATACTACCCTCTGGGTCCTGTCACTAAGATAGGATTTGAACCAGCAGGTGACTTTGCCAGTGAGTCCCACATACTCCTCAAGCCAGTCCAGCAACAGCCCATGGTCCAAGGTGTCAAATGCTGAAGAAAGATCAAGGAGAATGCAGACTGACCATTCGCCTCTATCTCTCACCCTGAGCAGGTCATTGTGCATTCTAACTAGTGCAGTCTCTGTGCTATGCCTAGAGCTAAAACCAGACTGGAGAGGTTCATAGATGTCAAAGGCAGTGAGATGTGCCTCAGATTGTAGCGTAACCACATTTTTAATAACCTTGCCTAAAATGAACAGGTTAGAGACAGGTCGGTAATTCCCCACATCTGGGTCCAAAGATGGCTCCTTCAGAAATGGTTTCACCAGTGCACTTTTCAGTGACACTGGGAACACCCCCTCTCACAAGGAACACCAGACAGTCTCACCAAATACTTGGTCCCTCTGCATTACACAACTCACAAGTAGTCATGTTGGGCCTGGATCCAGATTACAGAATGTTGGCCATAGCTCAGAAATCACCCCACTAACCTCTTCCATTGTTACTGGACAAAACTCTCCCCAAGACCACTGAATGTGTATCAGACTCATAGGCTCAACTCTGCTGGGCTGTGGCAGCCCACTTGGTAGGATCCTGGCCCTAATAGAGGACATCCTGTCTGAGAAGAAGCAAGCAAGCTCTTTGCGTTTTGAGGATGTAAATGCTCTCATGCACTCCAGATGGGCTGAATGAAGTAGTCTGTCCACAGTCTAGAAAGGCTGAACTGGTCGGTTTCTCCCAGCAGCAATCTCCCTAGACAGAAAATCTACCTTTTTCTCAGTGATTGCCCTCTGATACTCTCTGTAGTGAGACATCAAAGCCAGTGTGCCCTCCTGGGCTCTGGATCTCCTGCAACAATGCTCTAACCTCTGCCCCTTTGTTTTCATGTCCCTCAGATCACTGTCAAACCATGGAGAACCAAGGCGTGCAAACAGCAGGTGTACATGAACGAGCACAACAAGATCTAAACCTTTTATAGGCTGTCACAGCTTTTTGTGGTACCCCAGTATATGCTGTCAGCACATCTGAGGTGTCCTGAATCGCTGAGAGTCCCTCTTGCCGAAACCCTCACGAAGGATGGAACTGGACTACCACCACAGGGGGTGGACTACAAAGGGGGGCCCCGAAGGTGAATCTGATGGCACAATGATCTGAACAATTAACTGAATCAATCTTGAGGTTCCCAGTCTTGAGCCTCAGAGAGCATATCAAGTCCAAGGCATAGTCATGTTGATGGGTCACAGAAGTAATCACTTGTACAAGGCCCAAGGATTCAATACCTTAGAGGAAATCTTGACCAAAATGCAAAAGTTCATTGTCAAACCAAGCACTGAAATCACCAAGAATAAGCCATCTTGGTGACTCCAACACTTTGTCAGCGACAAAGTCCGCGATTTGTTGCAGAAATTCCCCCTCGCACCCCAAAGGTCGGTATACAAGAATGATTCTACAACCTGCACCTGGACCCCCATGCACAGCCACGCATTTAAATAATGAGGTATCTCCCACTGGGTGCACCACAAGGCTCAGCTCAAATCTAAAGCAGGTGGTCACCCCCTCATCAATCTAGCATTACACATCACTGTACAAAGTGGAAAAATGTTGCCAGACGGCTCATCTGCTACCTCTCCACTTGGTCCAGTGGGATTCCTGAGTATGGAGCTAAACACGTCTGGCCTCTCTCAAGTTCCCATTTCACCCCAGGGCATCTCCTGGTACTCAAAAGCCTAATAGCACCACCACGAGCCCTTCCCAAGTCACCTCCATACCCCTCCATGCTTCCTCCTGATTCCCACTTCCCTGCACCGCTGATGATCAAGTCATGGTGGTGGGGGGGGGGGAAGTCATGGAAGGGACTATGTAATGAAACCTGCCAAGGACATTTCTTGGATAGCCACAAAACTCCCAGGAATAAGTTTTGAGTTTACACTTGTTTTACTTTTTCGATGCCGCCACCAAATGTTTTCAGTACAATAGCCTTTGCATTTCATTGTTGCCATCAAGCGAAACAATGTTGTTGCTTTATTTACAAACACTGTCACATGAACAGCTGGATGTTTTTATAGAAAGTTACTGACTGTCCCATAAATTATCCCAGTTTGTAGAATCCTGGATCCCATAGATGTAAGCTTCTGAAAGCTGTGACTCAGAACTGGAAACCCCGGTCAAACATACTGTACAGAGGCTACTGCCACGGCAGAATAATAGTTGTAGCAGATGGACAGTTGGAGCATGGGGGCTGAATCGTTGCTAATGTGACTAGATACAGAAAAGCTCTGTTAATATTCATTTATAAGTTCATAGGGCCTCCAAGGGATGTCTCTTATGGTCTAAGAGATTCGGAGCATGAGGTTTGGGCATGAGGACCATGACATGAAGCTCAGCGTTTCTGGCTGCCGAAACCCCATGAGAGGAGTCTCTTATACCATAAGAGACATCCCTCAGTGGCCCTATGATCTTATTATAAATCACTCAAGTTTAGCTTGAGTGATTTATAATAAGTTTTGTGTATTATTGTGCAGTCCTCCCCTGACACCAAAGCAGAGTGCTCCTTCCTAGTGCACCTGCACGAGAGCACACTACTCAGAATAAAAGGTACAGTGGCTCGCCATGCTGATTGGCTGAAAATAAGTTAGTGATTTATGATGTAAAACTGAACATGTCTCAACCTTTTGTCACTGAAATGTGGGACTCTGACACTCAAAATGAGGGATAATATGAGACACTGGCCCTCATGATGTGGGACACATAGACACATAGAATTTGTTGACAGATTAAGGACCTCTTGGCCTACCCAATCTACCCATTTTTCTCTACCTACAGAATTACTGCAGACCCTACTTGATCTCTGGCTCTTACTCCCTTCCCCCTTCCTTTCCATGAAGATTCCTTTATGTGTAGCCCACGCATTCTTGAACCTGACCACTGTTTTTGCCCCCACCACCTCGACCGGTAGGCTCTTTCAGGAATCCACTACTCTTTCTGTGAAGAAGTACTTCCTCACATTTCTCCTGAATCTACCTCCTCCAGCTTCATAGCATGTCCCCTTGCTCTTGAGCACCTTTTTTTCTGAAAAATACTTCCCTCCTGTGCCTTATTTAACCCTGTAAGGTATTTAAAGGTCTCTGCTATATCCTTTCTTTTCTTCCTGTTACCCAGGGTGTGCAATATTGAGGTCCTTTAGTCTCTCCTCGTAGGGCTTTTGAATGCAGACCCTGCACCATTTTAGTTGCCCTCCTCTGGACCACCTCCACTCTGCCTATGTCCTTCCAGAAATGTGGTCTGCAGAACTGGACACAGTATTCTAGGTAAAGTCCTACCAGCAATTTACACAGAGGCAATACCACCTCCCTCCTTCTGCTGGTGATACCCATCCCTAAGCACCACAGCATCCCAGTAGCGCTCCCTACTGCTTTGTCAACTGCCTGGCCACCTTTAGGTCATCAGAGATAATTACCCCCGGGTCTCTCTCCTGCTTGATGGTCATCAGTAGCACTCTACCATTTTGTACTGTGCCGATGGGTTTCTCTGGCCCAAGTGCATTATTTTGCACTTTCTCACATAGAAACCCAGCTGCCATACCCTTGACCACTCCTCAAGTTTTCTCAGGTGTCTGCTCATCCTTTTCACCCCCTCTGGGAGTGTCTGCATTATTGCATATTTTGGAGTCATTCATAAAGAGGCAGACCTTCCCCTCCAGCTGCTCTGCAATGTCATGTATAAATAAATTAAAGAGGGTCGGTCCCAACATTGATTTCTGAGGCATCCTGCTGGTCACCACCCCCCCCCCCCACTCTGAGTGAACTTCGTTCACCACCACCCTCTGTCGCCAATCCCCTAACCAATTTCTTACCGAGTTTACCACCTTTGGACCCACTCCTAAGCTACCTAGCTCATTTACTAGTCTCCTATGTGGAACAGTGTCGAAAGCATTACTGAAATCTAGGTAGCCCACATCCACCTCTCCACCCTGATCTCATTCCTTGGTCACCCAAAGAGATTTATCAGACTTGTCTGACATCACCTACCACCAATGAATCCATGCCGTTTTGGGTCTTTTAACCCATAGGATTCAAGATATTCCACTATCCTGTCCTTCAGCAGTGATTCCATTTACTTTCCCACCACCAATGTTAGGCTGACTGGCCTATAACTGCCAGCCTCCTCCCTGCTACTACTTTTGTGAAGTGGGACTACATCTGCCTTCCGTCAGTCCTCCAGAACCACTTCTGCTTCCAGCAAGCAGTTAAACAGGACTGTCAGAGCTGCAGCCAATGCCACCCTAAGCTCACTCAGTACCCTTGGATGTACCCTGTCTGGTCCCATTGCTTCGTCCATTTTCAGATTAATGAGTCCCTTTAGGATTCTATTACAAAAAAGGACTAGTGTCCATCTTCCTCCCTTTAGAGTTCCTGTTATTTTTTTGTGGCCCCTCCCCATCTCCTTTCACTAGTGTTTGTTCAGGATGTCTACCTTTTCCTGGTTCCCCTCTGAACAGTCCCCCCTCCATCCCTTTTTAACTTTATAATCCCTCCTCTGGTCTTCCTCTTTTCAGTTACATACCTAGAAAATGTTATGCCCCCTTTCGTTTCTGCTTAGGCTAGTCTCTCTTCAGTTTGCACCTTAGTGTACCTTACTGCTTCTCTCTGTTTCTCCTGATAAAGCTCTCTGTCCTCCTCCCTCTTCATCTCCATATATCTTCTGAATGCTACTCTTTCAGCCTTTACCTTTTCTGCCACCTCTTTTGAGAACCATAGTGGTCTCTTTTTCTTTCACTTTTACTCACTTGCTTGATGCAGAGGTTTGCTGTGTTCAATATGTCCCCTTTTAGCTTCACTCACTGTTCCTCCACTCCACCCAGGTCATTGCCCCCTGCCAGGTCATCCCTGAGACATTCACCCATTTTTAAAAACTCTGCCTTCCTAAAGTCCAGGACCCTCGCCCTTGTGTGGTTCAGTTCTGTAGACATCCTTATATTGAACCACACTGTATGGTGGGCACTGATCCCCAAGTAGCCTATCACCTTGATCTCTGCAACATGGTCCTTGTTAGTGAGTAACAGGTCTACTATTGCCCTATCACGAATGGGTTCACAGACTAGTTGCCTGAGGAATCCCCCCCCCCCATAGGGAGTCCAGCAGAATGTCCTTGCATCTAGTTGAAGCCACAACTGGGAGGCTCTAATCCACATCCAGCAAATTGAAGTCACCCACCAGCAGCACCTCCTCGTTTTCTGCCATCTTGCCAATGGCTTCAATCAGTACCTTATCTAAATCCTCCCCCTGTGATGGAGGTATGTATATCACATCAGTGCAAATAGTGTCACCATTCCCTTTCTCCAGGGTGACCCACAGTACCTCTTCCCCCATATTCACTGTATCTCTGTCACTTTTATGCATTCCCTCACATTAAACACCACACACCCTCCTTTTCTTCCCACCCTATCCTTACTGAAAAGAGTATTGATATGGCCATGTCCCAGTCATGGTTTTCAGTGTAGCATGACTCAGTAATAGCCACAATATCCAGGTTGGCCTCTGCTATGATGGCCTCCAGGTCCAGAATCTTATTTTCTAGCATTCACACACATGGCCTTCCCAATTTTGTTACCACTTTGATTGTTAGCACTCTTTTTTCCCTTTTGCCCTCCTTCCTCCCCCCCCCCCCCGGTTTAATTCTCCAGTTATCATTCCTCTTCATTTCTACCACCCTGCTTCCTTTATTAATTTGTACCTTGTGGTATTTCTGTTCCCTCAGGGTCTCCCTACTTTCTACTCTAGCCTGTGTCGGGGCAGTTTCTGCCTCCACTGCTTCTTACGCCACCCCATTGGCTAGTTTAAATATTCATTGAAGTAACATTTAAACTGTCCACTGAGAACTGCAGTCCCCTTCCCGGATGGATGCAGACCATCACCACTGTAAAGACTCTTATCCCTGCAGTTTGGACCCCAGTCCTCAATGCAGTCTAACCCCTCCCCTCTGCAGCATTCCTTCAACCATAAATTGAAGCTCTTGGTGCAGAAATCCCTCTCCTCCTCCTGACATAGACAGGCAGCACCTCTGTGAAAGCCACCGAATGTGCTACCTGCTTAAGACCTCTCCCCCACTCCCTGAACTCCCCTTGCACTATCCCAGCCCAGTGCCTAGCCAGATCATTAGTCCCCAAGTGGACAACGACATCTACCTCTACCTCCCTTCCTGCTGCACTGGTGATCCTCTGGATCCACTTCCCATCTTTCTGGGCCATGGCACTGCATAGGCACCTAACCTCCCTGTCTACCTTCCTATTCCCATATCTGTCCCTCTGACAATCAAGTCCCCCAACAGAAGTTGCTTCTTCCTCCTCTGTTGTCCTCTATCATCCTTCTTTGGGTCTCTGCTACAGATGACCTCCACATTGTTCCTGGTCCCTACCACAGGTGCCTCCTCCCAGCACGGCCACGCCACAAGAGCAGTGTAGGAAATATGTAGTGGTACCAGTTGTGGAATGTGCCTCTGACCCACCACCCCCACTCTTCCAGAGCCCTCCATAGTCCAGTTGGTCCTCCTCCTAGGCACCATCTGAGGTAACGGTGTCAGACTTGGTGTCCCATGGGGGGAAGAGGTTGCCCGCATCCTAGCCAGCTTGACCTTTGGTCTAGCAACCTCCTCCCTCAGTCCAGAGAGATGCATAGTGATGAGGCAGTTCCACAATCTCCACAAGGTCTCCCTGAAAAGTGCTGCCCCACAGCCACTGCACTGCACCACTCCCAGCGTTCTCGATTCCTACATGTCCCAGTGTTATTTGTATACATTTGTGTACCCGTAACCCTGATAGGATATTACTAGTTTTTCCCTTTCATTGTTTGTTATGCCCTTTATACACCTATTGCCAGATCTGGCATACCCTTTACCTTCTACCCATCCCTTATGTACCTTTACCCCTGACTGGGCGTTTCTAGTTTTTCCCCTTTTGTTTGTTATTCCCCTTAAACACCTACCCTAGTTGGGTGTTGCTACTATTCCCTGTTTTGGCCTACTCTTTACCTTTCACCTACCTCGGCAGTGAATGCAACAACAGGAGTGAACAGATACCTTACCTTAGTTGCCAGCAGAGTCCCCAGCTTCCCTGCTTCCTCCTGCTGATGCCTGCCAATGCCTAAAATGCCAGTCTTGCACCTGTTCCACTCCTTCACTGTTCCACTCACTCACTGGGGCACAAATGACTGGGACATGTTAAGAGTGCTCCCTTTTATCTTCCCATTAGGACCTCTCACAATGCTGATTAGCACTCCCTATCCTCCTTCCAATTGGAGGATGCTAGAACTGGGGCAAATTCACAGAGTAGGCAAAACAGCCACAGCACTTGTAAGTCCTGGAGCCTGATAGATGTTTTTTAGCTCCTCTTGGCTTCAATTACAGGCAGCTCTCCTCCTGGCAGCTAACCAGCTGATCCTGCTTTATCATACAACATACGTCATTCATCATACATGGAGATACAGGCTTAGAACACAACAGAAACCAATGGCTTTATCTGTACAAAGTTTAATTTTAATTTAATTTAGCATCATAGACTATTATAAATGAAAGTACAATACCTTACATATGTGGCCAATGCCTTTTACATGTGGGACGAATGAGGCATAGAACAATTTTGAGGGTAAAATGAGGACATCCCTCAGAATGTGGGACAGTTGAGAGGTATGCAAATGAATAGGTCTTGAGCAGTTCTGTGTCCAGAAAACAGACCTTGCTGCCCCCGATTGCACTTGTCAGTGTATGGCAACTGTATCGCAACTGGAACTTGACTCCAGACCAGCCTCGGAAGATGTGTTTGGAATAGATAAATCCAGTGGTTTGACAATTTGTGTCAGTTAAGCAATTTGTTTATGCTAAGAAGGATGATAAATGTCCACCTATGGCCTGCAGCCTTCTGGTAGTTCAGCGTGGTCACCCACCCCTTCCCCCAAACATCCCAACTTTTCAGGCACATCTGCTTTCTGAGTGACAAATTAAAATGTCTGAAAGGGTTGGAGACTACTGCCGCCAGCACACATGGCAGGCATGTGAAGCTGTGGTAATCAGAAGGTTTTGGTGCATTCCTCTAAGGACACAGGACAGTACTGTTTCGCAGTCAACACAAGAATGAGGTTCAGAGGCTGGCAGACAGCTCAAAAGATGAAAACATAAAATTCTTCAGTGGTTTCCTTGAAAGTTCGTATTTCTCATGGTGGCTCCGACAGACCTCCAAAAGCACTCTGGAAACCCAGTCATCAATATTCTTTAATCTGTTCTTATTGCACACCATTAAATTAGGAACTTTACATGATTTCAAAAGGTCTTGGAATTAAATAACATGCAAATTAATGCCTCTTTGTTCTGCATACTGCACCCTCTTTTTTTTTTGACACAGCACACCGTGGTAAAATGGATTTGATCTTCCCCAAACCACTGTGACACCTAGAAGCCATACTGTTCTGTGGGAGTGTGTTCAATGTCAAATTAACGGCTCATGACAGCTAACCACAAGTTATTAAATCTGATTCACCGCTGCATTGCAAACCCTTCATTGGTGGTACAGAGCAGCTACTAAGAGAAACTGCTCAGTTCTGAGCACTAATACAAACAGCCTTTCACCAGAAAAGACAGAATTTTTGCAAAAGTTGTTACACCTAATAAAAACAGTGACCTCCTTAAAAAGTGTGTTACTAGCTGTTGAATGCTTTATAAGGATGACTATAAAGGGCAGCCAATGCCTCCCAGAGAACTTTGAAAAATATAGTATTCAGATATAATTCAGCTTGTATTTCACAGTAGTTCTGTATTTATCCTTTCTATTATGTATCACTGAGGCCATTTACATGAAAATTGGATCTTTGTTCCTTCAGAGTTCATCTGCTCTATTTGCTGATTCCCCACCTGGGGTCACAGTCCTCTGTTTGTGACATCACAGTCATTCCCATGGCAGCAGTCTGTGATGTTGCAACAGAGGATTATGACTTCCGGTGGGGGCTAAGGTGTCAGGACAGATGGGCTTAAGATCTTGTTTATGTGAAAAATCTCTCATTAATAAATAATGAGAGGGGGAATTTACAGAAGATATGCAAAATACTAGCTGAATTTTGCCTCATTATTACATTTACCAAAGTTTTCCCTGAGATGTCAGCAGCCCTTTAAGGAACTATGAATGAGGGGCTTCCAGTGGGAGTGAACCACTAGGCAAATCCACCCCAACCCAGCTCCAAACATTTTGGTGAGCCAACCTGGGACTTGGGCAGCATACCTCTCAGCTGTCCCACATTAAGGGGGCATCCCATATCTTACCCCTCAGAATTAGAAACATAGGGCTGCATATTCAAAGCTTTGCACGGGCCGCAAACAGTTTTCACGGGAATAGCATGGGATTAGCGTGGGTCTGCCATATTCAAAAGGCCAACTAGCACGAGCAAACAGTAGTAGCGCCGGGCTAAGCATAATGATATGCAAGGGGCATAGTGAACATGAATAAATTCGCTATGAGATATTCAGCGACTAGCACCGCGCTAAGGTGTTTAGCGCAACATAGCGGGACCCATATCGCAGTACAATTTACCACCCAGGAAAAGCTGGTCTTAGCCCTGGGCAAACAGCATTTTTACATCATTGGTGCATTGCGCTGTGCTTTCGCAGGATTTGTGCGGCTTGCGCGGCCCTAACATAGGAGTACAACACTTAGAAAATGCCAGACATGGAGGACACATGCTGCTCACTGATGGCACCACCATGATGCCAGCAGCTGCCACCAGTCCGAGCCAAGCACAGACAGTGATGGGTGATCTGACCCACAGGGGACAGCATGGTAGTATGGCCATATAGCACACACCTGCAGACCATACGTCTGTGGTGCGTAACAGATGCCAGCACACACATGCAGCACTGTGGGCATGGTGGCCAGTGAGGGGAGGGTGTATAGGTGGCCAGACCTCACCACAGCCCAGGTGTGGCCACAAGACTGGGACACATTGCTCAGTGCACATGGGCCAGTAGTGGGATTATGCCACCACCTGTGTGCCTGTTGGATCCTACGTGGCCCCCCAGCCACCTACCTCACAACTGTACAGATGTCACAGCACACACTGCCGGCCATGTACATGACACTGTGTGCATCCCATGTCACAGCTGCAACATCTGTGGATCACACAACAGTGTGATAGTACTGTCCACTGTCAGTAATTACCTGTAAGCTGTGCCTGTCACTATGTACAGTGCAGTGGTCATCACTGCCCTACACACCATAGGCAGTACCATGTCCCTCACACTACCAGCCCTCTTGCTACTGTAGTGTCTGCTGTGCACTGTAGCATGACCTTCAGTGTGAAGGTTGCATGCAGCACCACCACCACCACCTGTGCCTATGCTGTGTTGTTCCCTGGGGTACAATATGCTATGCTATGCTGTACTGTTTACATGTAGCCTGCAGCTATCATCATGCACTGCCTGACTGACCTACAGGTGGAGCTGTGGGACCCTGCAGTAAAAGCTGTGCAAACTGCATGCAAATCAGGGCATGATGAGATTCTAATGTAGCTGTTTGCCTAGAGACTATCTAAGTAGATTCATTTGCATGTCACTTTTGAAAATGGCAAAGTTTGGCATGGGGCTAATGTGTTTGCACCGGGCAAACTGCTTAGCTCCATGCTAAAGTTGCGCTAACATGTTGGCGTGGCGCTAACGGTTCGGGGAATATTATACAGTTATGATCACTGTTATTTCATGTTTGCTGCTGCCTGCTGCTGTACTGGGTCCCCGCATTTGCCAGAACACACATTGGCCACATAGGTCCTCTCTACCTACTCTAATGTCACTGTGCACTGTGTTGTTATTGTGGTTTGCACTTCCTGGTTGCTATATTCAGTGCTGTCAAATTCCAGCACTATGGTTGCCCTGCACTCCCAGCCCAGTTTGCAAGGCCTCTTTCCCATGCTATATTCAGAGGCTGTTTGCCCCGGGCTATTCCTTTTGAATATAGCTTGCTTTGTGCTCCACACTAAGTTTGCACGCCAGGCAGTGTTAACTTAACACAGGGGCAAAGCTTTGAATATCTGGCCCATAGACGTTTATGAACAGAAAAAGACTCATGATGCATTAAACAGACACTGTCCACCCCCTTGTGTCTCAAAGTGTCTCTAGTTTTATAAACCCATTTTCTGATTGGCCAGATTCTCTACAGATTGCTGATGCAGCTAGTAGTTTGATTCTATTTCCACTTTTCTTTTAAAAGTGAAAAATTGACTGTTCACCATACTGGTTTACAGTCCTTGATGAGCTCCCACTGCCTCTTTCCTGGACTTAGAACACCTCCAGTACAGTCTAGCTAGTCATGGTGCAGTGGGAGGAGAGGAGACAATTGCATCGTGAGTGGCTGCACTGTTTTGGGGTGTTCAATAAAACCCTGTTTACACAGCAGCAGCGATTAAAAATATCCACTGCTCCTTACTCGCTGCGCTGTCTGCAGACACGGCAATTTATGTTTACACAGCCCCCCCCTTGCTGCACCACAAGTCGTGCCATAGGGTGGCTATTCCTTCAGTGGGGGCATATTTCCAGATTCCAGAAAAAAGAACTGCAGTAGATCGAGCGCATTATTGCGTTTACAGTACTGGAAAATGAGCTTGATCTGAAATGGGTACCCTCACCTGCACCAATCCAAAAACTGGATACAAAGGCATCCTGAGGTGCTCTGGTGAGTGTCCACATGGTGATATTGCAGCGCATCAACCATTGCACATGGGTTGATGCGCTACAAATAGGGTAATATAAACAGAGCTAAAGAGTAGATGAAGGATTTGAAGCAAAACAATGTTGGGTATAATTACACCATTAGTGTGAGTTTCAGTTCTATTAAGAAAGGAAGCAGATAAAACAGCCAGGAATATTAATCATTTTAGAGAAGGTAAGCAATCATAAAATTTGGGTTTTCAACTAGAAATAATATGATGCAAAAACGCTTGACAGTGTCCCTTTAAGATTGGTCAGTTCCTACTTAAGTCTGCACCAGACTAGCGCTGACAGGTCCTTAATCAGAGCCCTTAGTCCCTGGTTTTGTATGGCCAGTCCCATTACTCCCATTGGTACCTCCATCATCCTCTTCAGGAGATGTTGATTGTCATGTTTCTCCTAAATTGTCCCCTATTAGTTTAAAGTTATAGCGTCTTCTAATAGACAGGAGACCAAATGGGTAGTCTTCAAAAAGTTTCACAAATCAAGTAGTGTGGGGCTGGCATACAATGTAGAAATGAAGAACCAATGTCTCAAGACAAATCACACACATCAAAGGCTGAAGTTCAAAATTCTTGAAGCATTTATTTTCTTCACCAAAAGACCCTCACAGCCTGGTCCAATGTTCTAAACACTGGGCCAGGCTGTGAGGGTCCTTTGGTGAAGAAAATAAAAACTTAAAAAATGTTAAACTTCAGCTTTTGCAGTGCAGCTAATTTGTTTTGGTACACTGGTTCTTCTAGCCCCAGGAATCCCTTACTTAAAGTTTACACTCTATGCATCTATCTCCATAGTGACAGATGCCCCAGAGATGGAACCTATTCTAACTATGGAATTTTGAATACTGATTTCAAACTCTGCAGCTCCACTCTGGTAGTAAGTAACCAAACATTGGGAGAAGTCAGGGAATTAATGAAAGAAAGAGGTAGGATGTGGTGTAAATTTAGAGACAGTGGGGCAAACAGACACAAAATTGCTTATAAACAATTGAGGAAAAAATTTTAATTGTTAATTTGGAAAGTCAAAGCTGAATACTTTTGGAATAAGCAGAGGGAGGAAGCATCAACCTTCAATAAATTCTGGGCTGGTATTAACCAGATCTGTTTCTATGCCTGGAGAGAGCAGTCACCCCCAAAGCTAGCTTTGATATCATTGGGTCTTCATCCAGTTTGTTTATTTTTTCAAGTATTAGAAGTTGTTAAATTTCCTAAGTAGTCATTCCTTTTCTTTGCTAAAGTTTGGGAGTTAATGTTTTAGCTTATCTGGTCTCTCCAGTTCCAGTATTGATTCCTAGGAACCAGAGACCGCCCTACTGACCACCATTTTTATTGTTGACTACTGTTTTATAAAATCTTACCTCCAACCTCATGATTTCTTGGTGGTTTCATTTGTCCCCTATGTACAGAATAGGACATGGAGTGTTTTCACTTTCTGTTTCTGGCTCTGTACTTTCACATATGGGGCTAGAGTTTCAAACAATGTGGGAACGAAGTCCCATGCTGCAGCCATATCCCCAGGATAAAATCTCCACACCTGTGGAGTTTCCTAGTTTCAGCTGACACAGCTGTGGGGGATGTTACCCTCAATCCCATCAGGCATAGCCTTTCCCCACAGCTGTGTCAAAAAAATGACTTCGAGCTGCCGTAAATCATGGAGTTGGTTGCAAACTGGCTCCACCTTTGAAAATTCCACAGCTATGGGAAAAACTGCAGCTCCACAAGTGGAGACCTACTTGTGCCAGTCTTTTCCCACAGCTGAGGGATTTTTGAAGGCTTTGAGAATCTAGCCCACAGTTTCTAGGCTTAAGGCCTTCAATGCTAAAGGTGCACTTAGCAGTAGTGTCACCCTATATATCAAAAGGCAAAGGAAAGTCACTGGCTTCACAACCCATTTTTAAAAGTTTTTTTTAAATCCTCAGTCATTTGTGCCCATCGGTATGGGACCCAGTTCCACCATGGGATCTCAGTGTCTGCCTTGCCCAACTTATAGATGCTCTATTCAAGCCTATGGACACTACCAACTTGAAGTATGTCACATAGAAAACCATATTCCTGATTTCTGTGACCTCTTCTGGGAGGGTAAGTGAACTACAGTCCCTCTGCACCATGGCAAATTACAGAATCTTCCACAGGGATAAGGTAGTCCTCAGAAACAACAGGAAATTTCTACCTAAGGTGGTGTCTGAATTCCACTTGAACCAGCCAGTAACACTTCCTTTGCTCCATCCAGAACATTCAGTCCTGGTAAGCATAAATTGCATAGCCATGATCTGAAATGAGTTCCGGGAATCTACTTAGAATGGACAAAAGAAGTCAGGTTCCAAACACTCAGCTTTTTATTATCTATGACAAGGCTGGGAAAGGTAAATCAGCAACTAAAAGGTCTATCTCCCAATGGATAGTCTCTTGCATCCAGTTCTGCTACAAAAAAGCTAGAAAAATGCCACTCAGAGGCATAAGGGCACACTCCACAAGGGGTACATCTGCCTCTGTTATATCCATAAGGGGCATCCCCTTATTAGATATTTGCAAAGCAGCTACCTGGAAAACAGTGCATACTTTCACAAAGCACTACTGCCTGGACTTGAAGTCTAGAAGAGATGCCATCTTTGGAACTGTTGCCTTGCAGAACCATTTTCCTAAGTAGGTTCTGGTCCCAGCCTCCCAAAGGTACTGCTACTGAGTCTGCATAGAGTATAAACATTAACTGAGGGATTTCTGGGGCTAGAAGACAAATTACTCACCATAGTGATGTTGTTTCTTCTCAGGGATCCCTCACTATTCTTACTCTCCCCACCCTGCCTCCCTTTCCAGAACCTGAAAATAATTTCTTACAAAAATCAGTTCTTTTTATTAAAAGTTGCTTGAGCATTACTATTGCAGTTACTCAACAGGTGTAAAGTTTGATGTTTTTTAAGCATTCCTATGTTTTTTATATTTATATGTCTGCTTCAGTTTGCTTGGTGTTTTTCAAAGATTTAGATAACATTGAAAACATTTTTTTTGGAAGCCTCTTAACTAGTGTTACTAGCCACTGCCCCATTCTGCCTATAAAAACACATTTTGTTAACTGCCAGGAGGGAGCTGCAGAGTTTGAAACCAGTATTCTAAATTCCATTATTAGAATATGTTCAATCTCTGGTGGCATCTGTCACTATGGAGATAAATGCACAGAGTGTAAACATAGTGAGGGATCCCTGAGAAGAAACGATATTACTATGATGAGTAATTTTTTCTTTCCTTCTAATAGACCCCTTAATAAGCCTAAATAGTTGCTGGCTATCCACCTGCAATGTCTGGAAACATAATCAGTTGCTGGTTATCCAGTAGGAATATGTGGTTACTTGTATTTGCAACAGATAACTAATGCTTAATTGACTCTCAGGATTTTGGTTAATTAATGTGGGGAAAACTAATCATATTGCTTAAATTACTCCAAATTACCTTGTCTATTGACCCAGCAAATTTGGCATTTGGATCTGAACTGAGGTGAAAAAGTGACATTATAAAATGGGTTTTAAGAATCATGAAACTTGATTGGCTGAGGGCGATCTTGACCAGTGCTGTTATCTCAGCACAACAGCACTGGATAAAGATCCGGCAGCCTCTTTACAGTACAATCAGCACTACCCACACATCCCTGATTGCCATCACAAACATGGCTGTCACCTTTACTCACTAAAAACCTTCAACTAGGCCCTAAAAACAAAACTGCCTTAAATTAAGAAATATGATAATTAAATGTCATTTGCCCTCATAACCCTCTTCTTACACACACACACACACACACACACACATACACACACACAATTTAAAAAAATGAGGTACTACAATAGTATGAAAGAGAAGTCTCTACTGGCCAGGATACCTCTTTTTATAGTACTAGCATTATCTGACAGAATGTAATGGACCCACATAAAAATTGAGACCATTTCTACTTTTTTAGGCATTTACCAGTAAATCTGGAACCTTTTATACTGCAATGAATTTAACTATAGGGTATGTTTCACCATTACACTGTGATTAAAGCATAGGCAATATTTATCATAAGTAAGAGAAATTAAAAATTAGGTTATTGCTTCCATTCCACTATTAACTTTGACAATGAGTATCTAAATTCATTAGTAATAGAGGCATTTTCTATTTGTGATGTTACCTTTAGGTTAAAAGATTAAAAATTGTGATTGAGACACAGAGCCTAGGATTTAATGAAAGTTTAAAATGATTAGAAAATGAACATTGTTTGATGTATAATGTTACTAAGATGTAATAGGGTTGCTTGATAGAAATAACAGACAGAAAGAGGCATGGGCTGGCAGTATAGCTTAGAGGTTAGAGTGATGAGCTGTGAATGAGCTTGGTACATCTGGCAGGCAGATCTGGGTTTGATTCCCCTGGTGGGCCTTACCCGGTTAACAAAGAATAAAATATTAAAATACAGTGGAAAATTATGTTTTACAGAGAATGTTACATTTATTTACTGGATTTTTTGTTTGCTGATTTCACTTTTTATGAATCAATAAATTATACCATTAACAGTGTTTCAGTTACAAGGTATGAGTACTGTCTTTCATGATTGATAAAGATATGAGTAAGATGAATTTTGCATGAACCTAACATGGGAACATTTCACATCTTATGATTAGGATGAAACATAAAATAGGAATTACAGAGAGTTTATTGGCATAAGTTCACTATCTTTAAGGTATGAATTATAATTTAGAGCTTTTCATTTTACTTCAAATAGCCTGTGCTATAAAACTGGTACTAGTGAGTAGAGACAACAGATACATAATTTTATAGTGTTGTTATTTAATTTTGTTGTTGGATAAAATCCAAAACTGGAAATATATATAGCCTTTGTGATGTTTGGTCACTACTACAGAAAACTAATATGCTATTACATTGAAAAAAAGATTCTGTATATATTACTGTTACAAGCTTGAATACTAAATGTATAATTCTATTATATTTAGATCCTAGCCCCTGAAGAAGCACACATAGGGTGAAACATTGGGCGTGGCTAGGGGATCGTCGGTAAAAATAACTTGTTGAACAAAATAAAAGAAGTGGAATTGAATTTTTTCTTGTGTGGCTGGTGATTTCTGAAATTTAACTTTTAGACCTCTCTGCAATACCAGCCCCTGCAAACTTCTTTCAGAGTAATTTTTGAAGGAACCCATCCCACTCTCTCTTTTCATACTACAGTACTTACAATTTTAATTTCTAGTGTTTCTTTGCTGACCATGAAAAATCCCCCCATCTATCCTCACCTGCTTAGTAGAGAAATCTGTGCTGTTTAACCTGCTAAAGATAAAATAAAAGCCCTGGTTGTGTGATAGTGGGGTAAACATTTTACCAGTAGAACTGAGCAGAGATTTGAATTCTTGTATTCCATGCACAGTAAACATTCCATCTCTTGAATGTAGACAAGATAGAAAATAAGATAGGGAAAAGAGAGGGAATGATATAAAGAAGAAGAAAGAAGGGTGAGAAAATGGATAAACTGGGGTGGGTTTGGGGAAAATAGAAGGGTTAAGAGCTCATTAAAAATACATCTTCTGTATTTTGCTGTGTAAAATATTTGAACCTGAGATGGCATGTCTGTACTGGGAGGTACTGGGACTATTTTACTGAGGTGGATGAACTTTTTTTTTTTTGTTAAAGTCATAAAAATGTTTCTTGTTTGATTTTGGTGCATTTCTTTACCCTCCCCTCCCAAGAAAACTTGGATCCATTTTATAATCACTAAGGAAAGATTGGAAATAATGGCCTGCTCACTGAGAAATTCTTCAATACATAATAATTTTATTTTTATAACATCCAGACCAACAATGTCCTATGTTTCGGGGATACCCTTCACCAGTGAGTCTGGTTATCAAATTATGTGCTTTTTTTCCTTTTTTCTCCCCAATTGTTTAACCAGGAGAGACACACTAAGCTGAAAACTTGTTTACAGGTGCAACCTGGGAGCACAGGGCAGTTAAGTGACTTGCTCAGGGTCACACAGTATGCAAGTGGGGGCTGTGGGATTCAAACCCAGGTCTCCAGGTTTGCAGCTCAGAGCCTTAAATCACTGCGCTACTGCCTCACATTTTAGATTTACCATCAATGTACTTTATAGTTTGTGCTTCCCCTTAGATGCTGTATCAATTCATATTTTGAAAATATATCCTGTCTTTAAATAGCTCCTCTAGTGAGTGCATCTCTTTCAAAGGGGAAACTATAAAGTTCATTGATGGTAAATCTAAAACAAAAGAAAGAAAGCATATAACTTGATAACTTGAGCGGGTTGTTATTTCCAGTCTTTGCTTAGTGTGCTTCAGCTCTTGATTGGACTATGGCCACTCCCCTTAAAGTATGCTTTCCTTTTTTTCTACTTCTCTGAGGTTTGGCTGAATCAGAGTTTTTGGTCTTTGCCCATTTTATAATCACAATAAGACATTCCAAGGTATGCAATATGGTGGGATGACAGCACTTCTTAGGTGACTGAAGGCACTTGGTGATACTTGATGCCTCACAACACACCCAAGGTGTGCCGTTATCCCACCACAATGCACACCCTGTCATGTCTTATTGCTTAAAGAGCCACTGACAGCATTAGCAAAACTTTGAAAAAAGTAAGATTTATATTCAGCTGCATCCCATTTTCTTTAGTACTTCATATAATTTCAGTAATTACTTCCCCATTTTCTTTATTACTGAAAACAGCTGCATGAAAACAAGATCCCTGTCCCCTAAACTCTATCTACTCTGGCTGTTTCTCTACACATCACATCACAATCTCTTGTTTATGTCATCATAATTATCTCCACAGTAACATATTGTGATGTCATAAACAGAATTATGATGTCAGGTGTAGGCACGTAGCAAGAGCTCAAAGAGCAGAGATACTGTATTGATGCAAATACCCCTAGAATAAGGGACAGGGGAAATTGTTTAACCAGGCACACTAAGCCAAAGCTTGTTTCCAGGTGTGACCTGGGAGCACAAGGAAGTTGAGTGACTTGCTCAGGGTCACATGTTATGCAAGTGGGGGCTGTGGGATTCAAACCCAGCTCTCCAGGTTTGCAGCTCAGCGTCCTTAACCACTATGCTATGCTGTCACCCCAAAGGAAATATGGGTCAGAATTACAGAATAAAATACAAACTATAAGCTACAGTTATGTCTGAATATTACATTTTTTTCAGAGTTGTTTCAACTGTGTCAGGAGCTCTTTAATTTGGAACTAATATTACTATTTATAAATGCATTATATTCAATATCCTCCTTATTAACTCACAAATTTGTTATAAAAACTACACAAATGGTGAGTTATTTGGTTCAGACTTATTAAAAGAATGAAAATCTGAAAGTCTAATCTAGTTTTAAGATATGAACTTGATGACATAAAGGCTCAATGTACAACCTACTGTTTAAGTATTCTTGCATGAAATTAATGTAAGCGCTATGTGGAAGCTTAAAATGTACACAGGACAGCTTTGAAAATAGGGCAGTCTGGTTCTAGTTTTAATCCTGCTAAATAAAGACTTTTACTACTAGTACCCTGTTTGTACACCTCAGATACCTAAAGGTTTCAGTCATACACCTCCCTCTCCTATGCTCCAGGGAGTACATGTTGAGGTCAGCCAATCTTTCCTTATAGATCCCCCCTGCTGTTCTGGAAACATTCTGTTTGCTCTCCAGGCAGTTCTTGTCCTGTTTTAGATAAAAGTCCCAAACTATGCACAATACTTCAAGTGTAGCCTCACAAAGGATCTGTACTTCCTTTGGAGTTGCCACCTTTGAATGAGGCAAAAACTGGATCCTAAGCTCCACCCCTAGCCCCACCCCTTTTCATGACTCATCATATATTGCTCCTCCTCCAAAGCCATTTATTATATCAGTAAAGGACAACATTTAAAGCAACAGTTTAACAAAAATGTTATGATACTGTACCTGTTAAAGTTACTTTCCTAGGTTCTTCCTAGTTATTTATTTACTTACATATTTGATTATTTATTGACATTGGTTTACCAGATAAACATACAAAAACCTGACCAGCACTCTGCAAAACCGGATTACCTGATAGGGACCCTGAAAACCTGATCACCAGGTAAAAAAACTGACAGGTGGCAACCCTAACTTCCTTCCTTCCCATTTGAAAAGGTTTTCCCAATGCACCCCAGCATCCTGCTAGCTTTCCTATATGCCTTATTATACTGACCAAGCTCTTCAGGCTATCACTTGTTATAATGACCAGGTCCCCCTCCTCTGTGGCCTGTTCTAGACTTATCCTCCTCCCTTCCTACCAATCCAATAGTCAGTTCTCAGATGTCTCTTCCTTAAGTGCATAACCTTGCAGCTTGGGGTGTTACATTTCAGTTTCCAAGTCTTGGACCACCTTTCCTTTTTTTCCAGATTCCTTTTCCTGTCCCTTACACCCTCATTACTTTCCATCCTGCCACTTATCTTAGTCCACAAACTACCGTGGAACCCTCTCCAGTGCCACAAATGAGCATGTTCAAGAGTACTGGATCTACTATCAACCCCTGTGACACCCCAATCATTACTCCATTGACCCTGGAGTGCAAGTCATTTAGCACCACCCTTTGGGTCCTCTCCTAACCAGTTCCATTCAAACTGTGTAACATTCTTCCCCACTCCTGCATCTACCAGTTTATTCCCTCACCTTTTTTGGGGGGGGGCAGAGTGATAGGCCTTACTGCAGTGAAGGTACAGGACATCCAGCACTTGGATCTTGCCCATCACCTGAGATACATGGAGGAATTCTATGGGGTTCGTCTGATGGTTCCTCCACTTTACAAAGCCATGCTCCTTGTGGTATTGGAGAATTTGTGACTGCAAAAAGTCAACCAGCTATTTTCTAACTATAGACTCAAGGAACATCCCTGCAATGGATGTCAGACAAACTGGTTTATGTTTCTTTGGATCTCTCCTATCCCCACTCTTCTGCAGGGGACAATATATACCATCCCTCAGCCTCTGAGAACTATATCCATCTCAAGTAGTTACATAAGTCCTCCAGGTATGGAGTCAGAGCCTTCCTTGCCTCCCTCAGCACCTCTGGGTGGGACCCATCTTGTCCAGAAGACTTATCCACCTTTAACCATCTCTGGCCCTTGGGTGCCCTTTCTTAGAATTGTTCTGTCTCACATCCATTCCACCCAAAAAATGGCACTGTCTACACAGAGAATGTGCTATAAACTCAAACCTGCAAGCAAAAAAGACAGCATCAGTGAAGAGGGATGAAGAAAATATAAGAACTGTTCGGCAGACAATGCTCTATGATGATAAATCAAAATTAAACGTTGCATACATACAGGCACTAGTTTTCAACGTGCTATAAGCTTGTATCTCCAGGTCTGTGGAAGTTTCCCATACTCTAAGGTCCAGCGTCCTACATTTTCAGTGACAGTGGTCCACATTCCAATGACAAAAGGCTGAGAATTAATATATATAGTGAATGCTGGGTCAAGGAATTACTTAGGTTAATAAACATGAAAACAGAGAGCCAGAGTGGTAGTATAGAGGGATGAGGTGCTGTAAGTGCTTTACCTTTCACCACACCAGTTACCCAGGTTCAGGAACAAGTTTAGGTCACCAGGGGTTTGCAGGGGGGAGGGCTGGAACAGGATCGAGCAGCTGTCTTGCAGCTGTCCTCTCCCAGCCTGGGGTGGTGGGTTGTCCTGGCTCTTGGCTGCCATCAGGTGGAAGCCTAGTGGTAGCACTGCTGCTGCTTTGCAGACAGACATAGGTCACTGGAGGGTGGAAGGAGCTGTGATTCTGGAATGCATGCACACATCCATGTGCATGCACCTTCTGTACTGCTGCAGCCCTGTGCCTTAGGGAAGGATAAAAATCTTTATGGAAAATAAATATGAAAACAGTTCAGTATTCCCTGACAGTGCTTTGGTAAAAATTTATTAAGGCATCAAGTAAAATGCATTTTTCAATGCCGAATGTTCATCGCTTGCATAGCCATCGTGCCAGGTCTTGCTTGAACACATTTATACTACATATTTATCCAGGATAGACCAGATGAGATGCAATATCTCATTTTCAGTGGTGTCCTGTATTTGCACATTTTTAGATTGAGTTTACCCAGGATAGGCCAAATAAGAGGCAATATCTAATTGTTGGTGGGCTCCCACATTTTGACCCCAAATGTCCGACAGTCTTTTTATGACCTGACATTATGATTAAGACAGGTGGAGTTTTTTAAATCCATCCAAAAGATTAATTCAAAGTGGGACTGTGAAAACAAGTTTCAGAGGAGATCTGTAAAATGACACCTGTCATGTTCAGGAGGTGGGTCACACGAGGGATATGTTGAATATTAGAGGCCAAAATCTACAAAAATAAAGTTAAGAATAAATATTGGAACAATTTAAAGTTTCTTAATAACTTGGTTGTTTTTTCACATTTTGACTCCAGATTTTCAACATAGTTTTTCTATGACCACTCCTTTTGAACATGACAGGTGCCATTTATAAAATAGTGGCTGAAACAACATTTCACGCTACAAGTTTAAAAACACATTTTGGCTAGGATTTGAAAAATGACAGCTGCCGTGTTCATGAGGTGGTGTGAAAAAAATGGCTATGCTGAAAGTTTTGGGAGAAAATATTGAAAATTACCAAAGTTATGAGCGTGTGTTGAAAAATGTCTATGCACGCTCATACCTTTGTTGTGTTTTAATATTTTTACCTCAAATTTTCAACATAGCCTTCTTATGACCCCGTCCCATAAACAAGGGCGGAGAAAATGTTCAAATCCTGCTGAAAAGGCGATTTCACACCACAAGTGTGAAAACACATTTTGGCCAGGATTTGAAAAATGACAAATGTCGCATTCATGAGGTGGTGTGAAATAATGGATGTGTTGAAAATTTGAGGTCAAAATATTGAAAATTACCAAAGTTACAAGCATGCCTTGAAAAATGTTAACATACATTCATAAGTTTGTTGTTTTTTAATATTTTTACCCCAGATTTTCAAAATAGCCTTCTTACAACCCCACCTCATGAACAAAGGTGGAGAATATTTTCAAATCCTGCTCAAAAAGTGATTTTGTGCAGCAACTGTGAAATCACCTTCCCGAATGGATTTGCATAATTTCACTGCCTTTGCTCATGAGGTGGGGCCCCAAAAAGGCCATGCTGAAATTTGGGGAAAAATATTCAAAACTGACCAAGTTATGAGGACAAGTTCAAAACCCATTGAAATACATTGAACTTCATATCTGATTTCCTCAGTTCCTGGCACAGTACTGAAGAGTGAAGCTGTGTCTCTGGTCAAGAGAGGGTTATGGTGTTGGACCCTGGTAGGTAAGTAAGGTGTAGCGGGGTAGGTGCTGAGTGGAAGGGTTGGGGGAGGGTAATGGCAGCTATGTTCTGACAGCACACCAGACATCAATGGATAGTTTTCTTTTTTCACGGGGTGTATATAAAAAAAAGACTATGAGGGACAATTTTTTTTATTTTTGGTACCGACACTAGAGACTGAGTATCAAAATGTTGCTGTTATGTTTGGCAGTACTGGGGGGTGGCCTCCCAGATGTCACAGAGTGAAGATGGGTGGGGTGGGGGGTACTAGCATGCACCTGCAATTGGGCACCCCAATGTCAGAAAATGAAAACTAAGGTGGGGGGATGTGGGGCAGTGGGTGCTGAGTGGGAGGGTCATGGGGGAAGGTAATGGCTGCAGTATGCCAACAGTGTCAACAGACATCAATGGATGGTTTTCTTTGTTTTACAGTGTGTATATACTGTATATTAAAAAAAAAAAGACTACAAGGGTCAGTTTTCTTTATTTCGGGTACCGACACTGGGAATTGGGCACCTCAGTGTTGGTGTTATATTTGGTGGCAGAAGGGGTGGGCTCCCCAGTGTCACACAGTGAAAATGTGTGAGGTGGGGGGTACTAGCCGGCACCAGGAATTGAGCACCCCAGTGCCAGACAGTTAAGAAGGGGAATGCAACACCCCAGTGCCAGACAGTTAAGAAGGGGAATGCAACACCCCAGTGTCAGACAGTTAAGAAGGGGAATGCAATGGGCGGTGTGAGGGATACTTTGCAGAGGGTGGGTGGGAATGTTTTTATGTCAGGGGGCGCCACAGCAGGCTGATCATGAGGCTTATCAGCTCTGCTTGCTGGGCAGCCTGATGCAGATCAAAGGAAACAGCCGCCCTATGACTTGGCTGGGTCTTTTCTTTGAGCTACGTGACGTTTCCACCCAACAAGTCCAGAACAGTGTCACGATAAGCCTGACTGATGAGTGGTCTGACACTGTCGAACCACTTACTGACTGCCCTGCATTGGACCCACAGTGACACACCTCTCAAACCCCACTATCATACCAGTATGTTTGCCTTGCGCAAGAGCAAGGGCAAACAAAAAAAAAAAACTCACTTTACCAAAAGAAATAGTCCAATACAAACACAGATATCCTGTGTAAAACAGTTAGCTGAATGTTTTATTCATTCATATAGCCAAAAGTTAGAAATTACTCACCACCAGACGAGACCACAATAGACTTGTTGATCCACATTGCTTCATAGTGTAAAAACAACAAATACATACATACAACAATTAGCAGCCATTAATTAAAGCAGATTTAAAAAGTTGGGTACCAGGGTCCCTCTAGATCTGGCTATAATGGAACAAAGACAGCAGAGGTGGGGCAAACATTCCAGCACTCGGATGCCAGGTGGAATTAACCATTATTAGAAGGGGAAAAAATTTACTGAGGGAGCCACCCCAGTTACAAAGATTGAACATCTCTGATGATAATTGGGGACATGTTTCTTCATGCTCTCAAAAGCTTGAGAGGTGATCCGGGATTTAGCAGCTTAGCTTCAATGCAAAGAAATGCTATGTTATGCACATGGGAGTCAAGAATCCCAGTACAGAGTACAACCTGGTAAGGGTCCAGATATCTGCAATGGAAGAGGAGAAGGCTCTAGGAGTGATGATCACTAGTGACCTGAAGTACTCCACCCAGTGCAGGAAAGCAGTAGCAAGGCTGAATAAGATGTTGGGGTGTATAGCCAGGGGGATCAGCAGTAGGCCAGAGGAGGCTATACTGCTCCTGTACAGGTCACTGGTGAGGCCGCATCTGGAGTATGGAGAACAGTACTGGTGCCCTCATCTTGAAAAGAACATTAACCTGCTGGAGACTGTCCAGAGGAGGACGACTAAGATGAGGGGCCAACAGGGTAGAGCTTACGAGGTGAGGTTGGAGGCCCTGAATGTGTACTCCCCAGAGGACAGTAGAGAGAGAAGAGACAAGATTGAGACCTTCTAGCACTTGAAGGGGATAAATATGGTCAATAATGCAGGTCTCTTTAACTTAAGTGGCAACCAAAACATGAGGGGACACAATCCTAAGTGAAGGCGGGGGGTTTAAGAGGTAGGCTAGGAAGCATTTCTTCATGGAGAGGGTGGTGGCCAGTTGGAAAATGTTGACAGAAGAGTGGTCTTGATGAAGACAATGGGAAGCTTCATAAGACACTGGGATAGGCTGCAGGGGAAAGTAAAGGTCAGGGGAGAGGCAGATGAAAAGGATGGGAGGATGGGGGGGCAGGATCAGTAGCTTAAGCTGTGGAACCTGCTATACAAGCAGACTGGATAGACCAAATGGCCTTATTCTGCTGGCTTCATTGTATGCTCATATGTTTGTATTATGTGTTGCATTTTTACACTTAATTTGGTCAGTTGTATGCCTTAGGGGGAATATTTCATACTAGGGCAGTCCTTTCTAATTTTGCTCCTGGAAATGAGATCTTAAGCCCTGCTCCCCAGCTTCACCTCTGGAGCTAATAGAAATCATTACATAAAAACTTCAATGTACAGAAAAAGAAGGCAGAATGCCAGGCTGATATCTGTTTTTTTTTCCTGGGGCCCTGGTAAACCTACTAGCTGTCTTGTAGCCAAGTCACGGACACTGAACTTATGTTTGATGCACAAGAGTCAGGGCATATGACGTCCTCTGTAGTTAAGCAAACACCATCATCTTTTCCCATCATTTAGCACTGAGATGCAACAAACTGAAGAGAAGCTTGTCTTTAAAACAGACAGAATTTATTTGTAGCAGAACCCCATCTGAAATATTGGACAGCCAAACAAACTGCTGTCCTACAAAACTTAGAATGACTCTTATAGCATGTAGGCAATTTCAAGGCCAGAAATGCCAAATGAAAAGGCTAATATACAGTAATTACAGTATGATGATAGAGTTTCTATCACAAATCAGTAAGCATTCTTTAGCAGTATTCTCCCATGGGGGAATCATACCACATTTTTAGACATTTATTAAACCCTTTTCACATGTTTCAAAGCATCATTATAATACACCACATAATATAACAAAAATATTTTCAACCATCATTGAAAAAAAATTCCCAAATCTCTGCAGCTGTAATGTCCAGTGGTAAATTGTTACAGATTGCAGGGCCCAGGTGCATAAAGGCTGGCTGCTTTACTCTGCATGACACAACCCTTGGTACTGCCAAACATTATCCTTTGCATTGTGTAGACAGCAAGAAAAATTACATGCTAAGACAAGATGCCACAGATAGGATGAAGACATTGCTTTAGAAATTAAAAACATCAGTTTAAGCATTGATCTACTGGTGATTTGAAGCCAGAAAAGTTAAGTCTGTGAAGCAGGGAGTAATGATTTCTCAATGAGGTTGTTCAAAAATAAGTCTGGCTGTCTTACAGTTTTTATATTTTCTTCATCCCTCTTCACTGATGCTGCCTTGTCCTACTCCTTCTCATGCATATACCTTTTCTTCCAGTGGGGAGGGGGGTGTACATGGAACTGTTTGAGCTTCATGATGGATTCTGTTGGGAGACAAAGGCTTTTCTCCCTTCAGGCCCCTCTTATGCGGGAAGGAGGTGGCCTGTCAGAGCAGAGGAGCCTGGATGCATCAGCTGCATCTTGCTGTGCTATGGGGCTTTCCACCTTGTGTTACATCTGGGATGCTGGTGACAAGTATGCTTACTGAGTATACTGCACTGTCAGCGACATTTTGACAGTGCAGTTCCCTACAGCGACAACAGCGCCATGCCGCTGTAGAGAACCTGCTGGAACCTGGCACTGTCTGTTGGGAGTCCTGCACCCCCCCCAAATCAGTTCTGACTTGGAGTTGACAATCCTAAGTGGGGGGTGGTGTGGGAAGCACAGCCCCCTGTGTGGGGGGTTCAGGGGGTGAAGTCCCCCGAAGAAAGCACTTGTTTTAATATGAAACCAGCAGCCAACTGCAAAATGCGGTCGACCTGTCAGTTTCACTGTCTGGTCATTCAAAAAAAATGTTGTCGACAACCAGTGGCGGTGCCTATTGAGCATGTGTACACCAATGCATGCACAAGCATGGCACCAGTCGATACCTTCCCTACTATTTGCTGCTCAAACTTCACTGCCATGTGTTGACATCTAGGTGGTAGTATGACAGTAGAGCCTGCTTATGTCTCTCTCCAGAGTAGGAAATAATATTTTGGGCTGTTTAATCCTCCTCCTGTCGGCAAGGTCAGCCCCTGATGGAAACGGGGAGGGGGAGGGGAAATTGGCGCACTAAGCTGAAGCTTGATTCTAGGTGCGACCTGGGAGCACAAGGAAGTTAAGTGACTTGCTCAGGGTCACACAGTATGCAAGTAGGAGCTGTGGGATTCAAACCCAGGTCTCCAGGTTTGTAGCTCAGAGCCTTAAACCATTGTGCTATACTGCCACTGCACTATACTGTTCAAGGCTTGTTCCTAATACCGGATCGCTGGCATCACAGATGGCACCACTGCTGTTGCACTGACAGGCTGGCTCATATCTAATCTAATTTGGATCAGCTTTAATGAATAAATTGTAAGGCCTATTTACATGGCCACATTCACACTGCTGCAACCCAAGCACTCTGGTTGCTATGGTGCAACTCTGGCTGTGTGGAATCTTACTGATTGTGGTAAGTTAGTCCTCGATCCTCTTCCAGAGCCACTGCAGAGCTGGAAACATGTTCAGGAATGAGCGGTGTAAGCAGCCTTGTGGACAGGCTGCATTGCTCACTCCAACACACCCAGCTGGTGCTGACACACAACTGACCATGCCCCCTGCAGTCATGACCCCTATCCAGCACGGCTTGTGTTGGTGTTGAAAGGGGCTGTCTAAATGCAAATTGATCAGTGGGTGAGGTGTTGGCAGTGCCAGAGCGGACAGGTGCTTGTGCTATGGTTTGGCCATGTAAACAGGCCTGTTGACATAGGAAGACAAGCATAAAACAAGTCACAGTAGCCCATATTTTAATATCACAAGTTAAACAATAATCTGTTCTCTGTCACTGTCTATTGTGACAGCATAAGCAAGTGACTAGAGTGCAGAGCTGTGAACGTGGAGATCCAGGTTTAAACCTTGCAATCTTCACTTACTGTCTGAATGACCCTGCTCAATTCCTGTGTGCCTAACAGCAGCAACATTCTCTCGCCTCCCTCTACTGGATTGTAAAGCACATTGCACTACACTGTTTTCTATGCCAGAAATACATATTTGATGTTCCTATCTACTATGGGAAAAGATGGGTAGGAGCATTGGTGTAATGAGGTAAAGTGGTGTGGCTGGTCTGGTTTGCCTTCCAGTTATCTAAATGGTAATATAACCTGCAATACCCTTTCTTTTTAGGTATCTATCAATCCTAGTCTCAAAACTCTGAAAGCTGTCTGCACACATTCTTTCCTCAGGTAATCTGTTCCACAGCCCTATTACCCTTCTTCAGGTAATCTGTTCTACATCCCTATTACTGTTTGGGGGAAAAACTGTTTCCCTTACATCCCTCCTGACTGTAGTGTTGCTCTAGACATCAAAAACAGTTAGCCATTTGGTAAACCTGTTATTACATCTCTATAACAGAGCTATGCAATGTATTGCAATGATGTAGTAGAGAGAGTGGACTCTGGAAGCATGCAGGGGTTTAGTCCTGCAGAGTCGCATGGGAGCGTTGACCCCTTACTTCATATTGACAGGGAGTGCTGCTTTCATACTTCTTAAAGTCATAAATGATGTTTTCTTTGTTGAATACAGTGCTGAACTAAGAAAAAACATTAAAATCTGTCTAGACTGATTTTTGAATGTCTACGACATGCGTAGGGAGTCTATTACATCACACTGTAAATTAGAGCTCGTGCTGGGCAAAGTCAGAAGAGAAAAAAACAGAGACTGGTTTAGAAAACCTTTCAGACTACAATGATTTCATATTTATTGATGACTTTTTAACTGTTTCATACCTGAGAAAAACACACGCACTCTTTGTTTAGTAGAGTAGGGCTTTATTATACATAACAGACCAAAAATCTTTTCTTATTTCCTTTAAATGAAGTTTCAAAGGGATGTTGAATTTGTATTTGCTTCATATTAACAATAATTCGAACAAAACTGGGACAGATTTATGTGATGCTTCTCTCACAATTAATGGACTTTTAAATATATTCCAAGACCTGTTGAACTTTAAGGACTTTGGAACTAAACAATGGGCATTATTAATAGACATCTAAATTAAATGAACTTTGTTGCTTTAGTTTTGACAATTTTTTTAAAAAGAAAATAAAAAAACTAGTTATTTTGATAGTGATATATTGGTTGTTTGTAACAAGTTAAAGAAGGCTTTAAAAGCAGTCAAATAGTGTCAAAAAGACCCTAAAAATGCACCAGAATGCATCTAAAACCTGATTGCTTCTGGGGGCCTAGGCAGCCCCCAGACCCCCAGCCTGAGGTGATTGGGGGGGTCATGGTTTGTGGAGACCCCACACTTTTAAATTTAGCACTACACCACTGGAAGCATATGACCGGTTTGCTCGACTGTTTGTTTCCACAGTGGAGTTGAAACACATGCGGTTCTCTCCATTTATTACAGTGCTGTCCTCCCCATGCACTATTTTCCTGCTGTCTGCTCATTTCCAGTTCACTTCCCAGTTCAGAGCTAGCACTTGTTTTCCTCCCCTTATATATGTAATAAAGTTTCCCTGGTGTCTAGTGGCACTCCCTGCCCTCTGATAGTCTTCCCCATTATTTAACAATATTTTCCTGGTGTCTAGTGGCACCCTCCACCCTCTGATTGTCATCCCCATTGTCTAGTACTGGTTACATGGTGTCTAGTGGCACTCCCCATCCTCTGAGCACCATCCCCACTGTCTAATACTGTTTCCTTGGTGTCTAGTGCCACCCCACCCTCGGATCACTGTCCCCATAATGTAGTACTGTTTTCCTGGTGTCTAGTGGCACCCCCCACTCTCCAATCACTATCCCCCTTATGTAGTACTGGTTCCCTGGTGTCTAGTGGCACTCCCAGCTTCTGATCATTGTCCCCATTATGTAGTATTGCTTCCCTGGTGTCTAGTGGCACTCTCACCCTCTGATCACCAGCCATGTTAGGTAGTATTGCTTCCCTGTTGTCTAGTGGCACCCCTCACCCTCTGATCATCATCCCAGTATTGTCCCAATGTCAGCTGAAATAAAGAAAACCATCCCTAAATATTTTTGTTAAACCTGCAAAAAAGAAAATGGTCCCTCACTGATCTGACCCCCACCTTGACTTCCCACTCAGCACCACCACCCCCACACACCCTTACTCACCTGACATGCCCCATGGCAAAGATCCACTCTCTGATCAAAGACATGTCTTACTGCTGGAACTGCTGACTGCAATATGAGAAACTAAAGTAACTGTGGTTCAATGTATTTCAATGGGTTTTTGAACTTTGATGAGTAATTTTGTAATTTGTGCATATTCTGGTCCAAAAATTTCAATATGGCCTTTTTGGGACCCCACCTCATGACCAATGGTGGCGGAAATATGCAAATCAGACTCAAAAGGTGATTTTGCACTTGTGTTACAAAATCACCTTTTGGGTGGGAATTGAAAATTTTCACTACTCTTGTTCATGATGTGGGGTCATAATAAGACTATGCTGAAAATGTTGGGTCAAAATATGCAAAAATGACAAAGTTATGAGTGCACATTGAAATTTTTCTATGCTCGGTCATAACTTCAGCAATTTTCAATCTTTTGACCTCAAATTTTCAACTTAACCATTTTTTTCACACCACCTCATGAATGTGGCAGCTGTCAGTTTTCAAATCCTGGCCAAAATGTGTTTTTGTACCTGTGGCACAGAATGATGTTTCAGTGGCATGGAAACACATTTCGGAGGGGATTCTAAAACTTTCACCTACAGGGTTCATGAGGTGTGGTGAGCAGCCTCTCACATCAGTACAATCATTTTGCAACCATAGTGGCTCTGACCAGAGTTTGTTTTACTTTTAGCCATCTCTTTTATTTTAGCATTTAGCAATTTTCATTTTTTTTTTTTCCCAACTGGACATCCGCAAACATAGCATTTAAAGCACTAGCCAACAGTTACTGATTATTTTGGTTTTTGAGCAAAATGATTAAAGAAAAACCCAAAAGGCTCAGTTGTTAATACACTGAGCAAACACTGCCTGACTGTCTCTCCCTTAGCTGGTAATTGTGTCACTGATTACGGGTTCTGCTACCTTGGATTCTGCTAGAAAGTCTGTCCTGATCGATTTTTTAGCCCCTTTCTTAATTCTGAATACCTCAGTCTCCTTTTACCAAGGAGAAAATATCTATGTGCTCCAGCAGTTCCTTATACGCACTGTCTTGACTCCCTTAATAATCTTTGCTGCTTTTCTATATATGTTCTACAGCCCCTTAATCTCCTTTTTTAAATGCAGTGCCCAGAACTGTCACAGTATTCCAGCAGGGCCAACTGGTGTAGTTCAGAAACACCAGCTTTGTGATCTGATCCACCCCAATCCTAACTTAACTGGGCTTTAATGTATGAGTGAATGGATCTTAATTGTGCCATCCATATCCCAGTTTACTTCAGAGCGTGCTGAAGGGCAAAAAAAATAGTGGCAGTGTACGTACTGCATGGAGCCATTAGCTGCCACACAAACATGGGCTGTTCCACTGTGGCCCATTTCATGGATTGGGGAGGTGTAACCACAGCATGCTGGGGAAAATGTAACTACAAGTCAATGCATCCTATGTAGGGAGTGTCTTATGGACAAGAGAGTCTGAGCATGAGGTATGGTTCAGAAGGCCATGAAGCAAAGCTAAGAGGTTCTGGCTGCCCACATCTCACACAAAGACTCTCATATATCAGAAGAGACCCCTGCAGAGAATGTATTCACTTACTATAAATCACCCGAGTTGCCTTGAATGATTTGTAATAAATTTTAAGGCACTTTTTTTTAATATTTTGAATTTGAATTTAACTTTACTCCCTTTTGGCTCTGAAATGGAATGCTTCACTCCTGACGTTCCTGAACAAGAGACTACTGTATGCAAGATATGAGGTACAGTGGTTCTGAGTGCTGATTGGCTGAAATTATGTAAGTGATTTATAATTTTATGAAACGTGTCATGGGATCTTTATCTTCCACCAAAAGAGTTACTAGTGATAGCGCAAATGGTTTTCGCTCATCACCTCATCTGAACAGTAGCATGTTCAGCAGAGC
The DNA here is from genome assembly GCA_016271365.2 of Neoceratodus forsteri. Taxonomy (NCBI): domain Eukaryota; kingdom Metazoa; phylum Chordata; order Ceratodontiformes; family Ceratodontidae; genus Neoceratodus; species Neoceratodus forsteri. Next base: position 29,379,498 of record CM028132.1, read on the forward strand.
CACGCCCCCCTGGTACTGTGGTGGGTCTGAGCCCAGGTGCCAGGTGTGGGTCTTGAAATCATGATTTCCTGGTCCAGAGATGAGAGCAGTGCCTTTGGAGCCATGCTGACAAGGTTTTATAAAGCCCTGGCACCAGGACATCAGGTTGGATTTTCAAAGGGGATGCTGCTGATGTAACTACTGGTTTTAGCCTATGCCTGTGGCATCTGAAATGCTTCAAAACATTTAGCCACATTTGCAACACTTGATCCTGCTTTACATTAAAAAAAGACACACACATCATACTTGATGCATGTGACATTTAAGCAGTAATGGAAGAAAGGGTGCATGTTGTAGTGGCAAAACATCATATCTTGGGTGGTTGAAGCATGGGGCCACAGGCCAAGTGCATTCAACACCCGAGAAGTGATGTTATCCCACCACAATAAACATCCCTACAGTGCATTATTGCTATTATATAAAGCTTGTTTATAAAAAAAGATTTATTTTTTTAAGATTTTGACTTCTTTTTGAATGTGGAGGTGAATGCTGGAAGAAAGTTTTCCTGTTCTGGCCAGTCGGTGGTGCTGTTGGTAAATGAATCATACACAGCACCCCACTCCCCACCACCTCTCCCAAATGTGTGTTTTCTCCTGTCTTCCAGTGGTCGATTGCTGTTTTTTTCTAACATGGCATTTCCGAGCAGGACCGGGACTTGGAGAAATTAATTTTAAATTGTAGCACTTGTGAGCAGCAGTTGTGAGTGGGACAGAAGTGGAAGAAAACTCACTTGTAGTGAAGGTTGCGATTGGTAAGTGCCAGGACATGAGTTACACCTTATCCTCCCCATGACAAGATAATGTTCTCTTTGTTAATAAGCCACGCCATTTTAGGAGCAGCAATGTTGGGAGATGGCAAAATTCTTTCTTTTTTTAAATGTGTGGGGAAGCCTAATGGTAAGTGGCACATGACCTACAGATGCTGCTTTTGAAAAGCAGATTTGTGTTTTAATGTTTGGCATCCAAAACAGGAAATAAATCATAATATTCAAAGTTTATTATGTAAAAGGCTGCCTACTTGCACTTCTAGTTAGATTAGTGACTGGTTTGGGGTTCTACTGAGCAGGGACGTGTGAAGCTGATGATGGGTTCTACATGGGTGGAAGTGATTTTTTTTGTTCTTATGCGGACATGTGTGCCGGACCATGATATAGTGAAGTTGTGCTGGGATAACATCACTGTTCAAGGATGCACCCGACCAATCAGATTGTCAGAAACCCTTTTTGCCATTGTATAATTTGTTCAAAGTCATGGCATTTGCACACATAAGTTAGACCACCTTGTTGGTGATTGTAAGCAATGGGATGTGAGTCTATCATACCACAAGTCCATGATGCAGCTTTGAAAATTCAGCCTGCTGAGTTGCTGCTGGTACCTCACTTCTAATGAGATCACTAAGGACCATTTGTGTGTTGTCCTGGAAGTGCAATGAATTTTCTAATAATAATACAAGTCATGGGAGCCCAGAATGACACACACCTTTCTCTAGGCTGGAATGTAAAGTGTGTAGGAGTAGTTTATGCTCTGCTTTGCCATCTAGTGGCAGTTATTTCTCACTGTTATGGTAATTGCTCAAATTACAAAGACTATTCTCAAGCAATTATTGAGGCAGTATCATTAGGAAACCTTTTTTAATTCATAGGGCATAGACAAGGTGGAGGCAATCCAAATAAACACTACAAAAATTGTACAGGGCTACACCGGAAGTCATATGAGGATAGGCTGAAGGAACTCAATATGGCATCTAGAGATGGGTGGGACATGGTAGAGACATTCAAATACCTTAAATGGATAAATAAGGTACAAGAGAGTAGCATCTTTCAGAAAAGAGGATGGACAAGAACTAGGGGACATGATATGAAGTTGAAAGTAGGGAGAATCAGGGGTAATGTGAGGAAGTACTTATTTTCAGAAAGTGTGGTGGATGCTTGGAATAGCCTTACTGTGGGGGAGGGGGGACAAAAACAGTAGAGGAATTCAAAAAGGCATGGGACAAACACAAGGGAAAAATAGAGACAGGAAGGAGTGGGGAAGCCGCAGATTACTTGAATACAGCAACTTCGCATACGGTGCCCTTGACAACAGCCAATTGGTGGGCTCCATCTTCATGGATTTAACAAAGGCCTTCAACCTCGTTAACCACACCCTTCTGCTTGATAAACTGTCCACCCTAGGGCTCTCCCAAGACTCAGTATCCTGGTTCAAAAAAAATCTGACAGGCCATACCCCAAAAATAAGAATCAATGGGACCACCTCTGACATGGTACATGTCAGTAGGGGTACCACAAGGGGCAATCCATGGACTCTTTCTCTTCAGTTTATTCATCAATGATCTAACTCTGGCCTGCCCAAACTCTCACATACTCCTATATGCGGATGATGCTGTTGTCTCCTCTAATAGCAGAAGGCAGCAATAACTCACACATAACTTGCAACAAAGCTTCATGGCCCTGGAGCACTGGTTCCTCCAAAACAAGTACATCTTAAACTGCAAGAAAACTAAGTCAGTGTTGATTTCCTCTCCCTGAAAAAAGAAGGTGCTCCAATACCTTACAATCGTTAACCAGGTGGGATTTATCCTGAAGCAGGTCAGTACTTTCAAATACCTAGGAGTATACTTAGATGACAACCTCTCCTTTGTGCATCATGTTGAACAAACAGTAAATAAAAAACTGGCCCTACACTGTCACAAATCACTTACAACAGAGGAGGCTAGGTGTCTGGTGGTCACATCCTCAATACTCCTGATAATTGACTACAGGCTAGTGAGCTATGCAGCTGCTGCTGACTCTACACTAAATAGAGTAAGAGTAGCACTGAATAATGCATGTCATCTCCTCCTAAGAGCTGACAGAATGACACGCACACCTGTTACCTCTATAACAATTCTGGATGGCTACCCCTGGACCTACACATCAGATACCAAACATGCATGCTGGGAATCAAAGCCCTCCAAGGCCACTTCTCCCCCACCTTTAGATCCTTCTTCCTTCATGCTCAATGCCAGCATGCCACCCATAGCACCTTCAAGAACCCCTTTTAAATCCCCTTCCAAAGGACTAGCCTGGCTAAGCGCTCCTTCTCCATTAGATCCCCGACATGGCTAAATGAGCTTCCTTCCTCTATCATGGGACTAATCAACCCCACCCAAATCAAAACAGCCCTGAAAAGCTATTTCACTGAAAAATCCACCTGCACTTAACTACTACTAACACCTCTGCTCGGGGCACTTATCCCTCTTCCTCCCACCCCCTCTCATCTCCCCACAGTCACATCCTCTACCCCCTTCTTCTCCTCTTCCTCCCCCTACCTATCAGAAAATGCTTCCATGAAGTGGTCTTCTGACATACAAGAATGCACAACTTGTTGTTATAAACCAATGAACTGTGTTTTTTGCCCAGATGCTACTACTGTAGCTCTGTACAATGTATCAGGAATGTACAACATTTTGCTGTAAACCAAGGAACTGTGTGTTTTGTACAAATACTGCTTTGTAACTCTGTACAATATTACTTGGAATCCTTGTAAATGAGCTCCACTCAATGGTGTTTCTGAATTTTCAATAAATAATCTACAGTGTGCAGCATAAGTGAAAGGTAAGAAATATGGTCAGACTAGATAGGCCTGGCAGTTCTTATCTGCTGAAAAATTCTATGTATCTAAATTTTCCTCCAAAAATATATTGGTCCCCACTTAAGATGGACTATTATATTAATTGCCTTATATAGTTACACATTTTGTCAAAGTTTCCATTAATTTTAAGCTGTTCTTTTTTATGATCTTGAAAATATAATTGTATTGACAAAACATGACAATTATTACACCATCACTGGTACATATAAAAAGAAAAAAGCTCTTGGTAGTACAGCAGTGTATTCACTTATTAATCCACTCGCTAAGATAAATACTCAGACTTGATTCAATAACAGCCATGTGGGTGTTCCTGCACATACCTATGTGACATTAAAAAATACAGTGCCAGCAAACAGTTGAATGCCAATCAGACAACGACTCCAGAATGGCGAAGTCCTTCACATCGGCAGTGTCAACAGGTTTTGACATTGTCAATGCTAAGGACCCAAGCGCAGAATTCCACACTTTTGCCAACCGTCACCCCCCCTTCAAACTAACTCCAACTCGGAGTTAGTTATATTAAGAAGCTGGGGTGCAGCTCCCCTGAGAGAAATACACCAGTGTCTGACAGGCAAAATTTCATCTGTCAACATGGGGATCTTGCCATGATGAACTTCAACAACACTGTTGTCGATTCGGCAAGGTAGAACCCAAACAGCTTGCCTTCATAGTACTCTGTCTTTCCTTGCCCTACACATAATATGGCTGACCTGGCATCCATTCCTTACCACAGTGTTTTAAAAAAATGGACCCAGTTCAGCCAGTACAATCACTGCTGCACATCTCACTCAGTGCCAGCTTTCTAACACACCTGTCTAACCCCAGGAATCCCTCACTTAATGTTTACATTCTATGCATCAAGCTCTATGGAGACAGTTACCCTGGAGATGGAACCTTTTCTAATGCTAGAATTTATGATCTTGGTTCAAACTCTCTAGCCAAGCTCTGCCCTGGAAGCTGGTCAGGACTGGTTTTCCAGTCAGTTTATTTATTTAAAAATGTTTATGAAATGTGTTAAATATTGTTTAGTTAGTTCCTTGATTAGTCTGTGGTAGTTAAGGAGTTATTTTTCTACCATTCTGGTCTCTCTAGTTCCTGTTTTAATTTCCAGGAAAAGGAGATCACTCCAACATGCTACTGTTCTTTCTTTAGGCTACTATTATAAAAAATGTAACCAGTAAACTATTTCCTAGTGGTTTTGTTTTTCCTCAATTTACAGCACAGGAAACAGAGTGCTTTCACTTTCCATTTCTGCCTGTCCCTTTTCACCTTAATTAAATGGTTCCCGTTACAGGAACTGCAATTTGACCTTTGGCACAGTTGTTTCATACAGGAGATGTTTGTTGGGCTCTTGCTTCATAGTGTTTTTTGGGAATCACATTGAATATTTTACCAGGATCTCTCTAAACTGATATGTCTGAGTGAACTGGGGGACCTACAGGCTCAAAAAGTTATACAATTGTTTCCAGCTTCTGGCAAAGGCAGACTGCCACAAGCTCTGTTTAAAGTGCCTGGGTCCAGATCATGACTTTTCTAATTGTATGTCCTGTCATATTTTTTGCCCTAAAACCATAAAGAAAAGGGTAACAAAGATGAAAGAAATTATGGCTTCTTAGTCTGCCTCCTTGTCACCAAAAAAATAATGTAATAGCTGAAATTTCAGCCGCATGGGGTGCTCTGCCAGAAGTTAAGGCAGGCGTCCTGTCAGCTGCTCAGACTGCCATCTTCTCTGCATTTTTAAAAGTGAAAGTGTGATGTGAGGGGGTTGGAAAGGACTGCCTTTAGCTTCCCTGATCTCCATATTCAAGGGCAATGTCTTCAGTTTAAAAGTGAAAGTGTCACCCGCAGGAGTCCCAATGTAGCAGCTCCTGCAGTGGCACATCAAAGGCTCCTTATCTGTGGTATAAAATCAAAATGGCAGTTAAAGCTGTTCGAGCGAGCTTGTGCAGGACAGGCAGCATAAGGGCTGGGTAGCAGCTCTCGGTGCTGATCGGTTATGTAGACAAGCCCTTGATTTGCATAACCAATCAGCACTGCCCCTTAGCCATCCGGTCGGGGAGTCCCCAGGGTAGCCATGACCCCTTCCTTCTGCATAAAAGGAGACTGCCAGGAGGGTTCAGACCAGCCCGGAGGGGGAGTACAGAGGAGGAGGAGGAGTCTAGAGGAGGAGTAGTTGGGAGGAGGAGCCCCAGGAGGGGGGCTCAGGAGGGCTGCTCCTGGAGAAGCCCTCCCAGGACAAGGAGCTCAATGGAGAAGAGCTCCAGGAGGGGAGCTCAAAGCAGAAGTGCTCCTGGAGAAGGAGTTCGAAGGAGAAGAGCTCCTGGAGAAGGAGTTTGAAGGGGAACAGCTCCTGGAGGAGAGCTCAAAGGAGAAAAGCTCCTGGAGGAGGAGTTCAAAAGAGAAGAGCTCCTGAGGAAAAGTTTGGAAAAAGAGTTCAAGAAAGAGGTTCAGGAGAGACCCTGAAGAAGAATCCCAGGGAGGAGCCTGTTGTAACCTGCAGGGGCAGTTGGGAGAGCCCTGCCAGCCTGGTAGCCTTTCTTAAGGGCTTAAGAGCTGTATCACCCTGGCTTGGCAGTCAACTCTGCCATCCAGTCTGGAATTGGAGTCTGGTGATGCCAGCTAGCCTTCCCCAAACCCTCACAGGTATCCTTAGGACACTTGGCTAACAGATCAGCTAGCGGCAAAGCACCTTGGGACACTTGGCTAGCAGCAGGTTGACTATTGGTGGAGCACCTTGGGAGACTCAGTTAGCAGGTCAGTTAGCAGTGGAGCACCTTTGGAGACTCAGTTAGCAGGGTGGCTAGTGGCACAGCACCTTGGGGGACTCAGCTAACAGGGTGGCTAGTGACACAGCACATTGAGAGACTCGACTAGCAGGTCAGCTAGCAGCACAGCACCTTGGGAGACTTGGCTAGCAGGTTGGCTAGTGGCAGACCTCAGCTTCAAAGGCATGTATCCTTTACAATTCTTGCAGCAGTCCTTGGGGAGGTGTGGCACCTGGGGAGGGAGCCCTGGGGAGGTGTTGTGGTGGGCACCAGTATTTAAGGTGTCCTTTTTCTAGTGCTGGGGTGGGCTAGTGATTTACCCCCATCCTCACCAGTTGGCTATTGGGGCTAGTGTTCCAGGGCAGGTCTGATCCCTCACAAGAACCATTTTCAGGGCTGGTAATTGCCCATCACCTCTAGCTGTGGTGTTGAGTTTTCTAGACTGGTAGAGGCAGGACCTTGCCCTTTCGCTCCGTTCCTTTGGACTTTAGGGAGTAGCCTTTTGCCATTACTGTTAGAGTGATAAGTCTGTGCCACTAATATTAGAGTGATAAGCCTTTTGTTGCTGAAGTCTTGAGTGATGAGCCTTTTTGCGGTTAATGTTAGAGTGATAAGCCTTTTTGTCACTACTGTTAGAGTGATAGGCTTGATTGTACTGAAAATTTTGTATAGCATTGCCATTTATTTTCTAGTGGTAAAGGTTAATTATTGTACTAAATTCTGTCTGTTGATGGTTATTTTTAGCATATCTTGGTGCCCCTTTTTAGTCTGTTTCTCTGGGTGGTGGCAGCTGTATCTTTTCTGGGGGAATAGTGCCTCCCTCTTATTAAGGCACTTTTTCACTCCTGCCAGTGGCTGACTCTGCACCATGGTTTGGGCGTCCAGCAATCAGGCTGAACAACCCGACACTGTCACCTCAGTCAGTTTAAGCCTGCTACCTTTGGCTGAGGGTGACTTTGCTAAGACAGCCTTCTTGGTGACGTCAGCAGACAGATAAAGAAAATAATTTTTGTTACAATAATAAAAAAGGCTCTGAGGGAGTTCCCCAGTGATGATGGAAAGCACACATCAGAAGGGTTTGTCATCTCATGCAGTGCTGCAGCAACTTCTATAACAGGTGAAAGGAAAAGATAAAGCTGCTGAGCCACCTGAAAAGCATGGTAAAGATGGATCAGATATCAGGGTGTCCAGAAAGGGGAACCTTGAAACCACTGTTGGCAAAAATAAAAAAACCTCTGAGCAGACACTGGAAACAGTGTCTGCTAAAAAGAAACTTAAGGAAATGTCACTGCCATTCCTCCTGAGCTGAGAAAAGAGCAGGCAGGTGACAGAAAAAAATGTACTGTTCTAAGGACATATTAAAGATATGACAAGTTTTCCAGGCAATCCAAGCCATAGAAAATGTTATAATATTTCTGCAACCCCCACCCTACCCAGGCTCATGAGCCAACCTATCTGTCTGCAGAAGAGGAGAGAGAGAGAAGTATTATGTACAAGGGGAGGAAGGTAACCATATGGAATCAGAGGGTGCACCTGAGTGAATCTTTAGCTCTCCTAAAAGGCATTATGAGGACTATCCTTCCTTTTCCTCATTTATCAGACAAATGCTTGATACTTTCAACATCTCCCTCAAGAAACTGAGGAGAATGAGGAGGGTAATTAATTTATGGCTTGATGGGGATGGTACCTGCAAGGAGGTTGTCAGTTCCCATACATAAATCACTTCAAAAGGCCATATCACAGATCATGTCTGCACCTATTTCAGCTGCAGCCAGTGATTGGAAAATTGAAAGAAAATATCAGGTGGACAGACAGGGGGTGGAGTACCTGTATGTCCACCCTGATCATCAAGGTATAGTCCAGGCTGTAGGATCAAAAGTCTCCCTGTCTTCAAAGCCCCCTAAGAAAGACTCAGAAAAATTGGATGCTATGGCCAGAAAAATGTATACCTCAGCTTCAGTGCTCATCAGGCAGGCAACATATTCAGCACACATAGCACAGCACCAGAAAGCACTCTGGAACACAATTCTGGCACTTGCTGATAAAGCAGAGAGTGAGCTGGCATAGGGCTTAATTGCCACAGCAAGACCAGCCCTAGATGCCACTAAATACCATTTCCACACTGCTGTGGACACTAATGACACTGCTGCTAGGGTTTAGCTCATGCAGTGTCCCTAAGAAGATTTACCTGGTCAAGGACTATCATCCTTTCCCAGGATACTCAAACCAAAGCCATGGATTTCTCCTTTCAGGAAAATTCATTTTTTGATGACAAAACAGAGGCATACGTGAAAAAAGTGGATGAATACAAAAACACTTACAAGAGTACTAATGAGAAGAAAAAGGCCTCCATATCCTACAGACATTATGGAGGGGGAGGCAGAGGCAGAAAAAACTTCCCAAGGGTTCATACCCCATATGCGCCTTATGAGTTCCAGCCACAAAGAGGCTACAATAGGGGCAGGGGTAGAAGCAGCACCAAGTGTACTGCTGCTGCAGCACCAGCACCCAAACCCCAGCCAGAGAAAAGCCCCTGGTAATTCTGTCAAGTTTGCCCAACCATTGCCATTGGGTGGAAGACTGACCCACTGCTTTCAGGAATATGTGAACATTACCATAGACACATAGGTTCTGGAGGTAGTGAGCCAGGGATTGTCTCTACAGTTCAAAACATTTCCAAAACTGCAGAAACATAAAAGTTTTGTAGCTCACAATTCACACATGAAGAATTATACTGGAACTGGAAGAATTGTTGCTAGCAAAAGTAGTAGAAAAAGTCCCTGCCTCTCACTGGGCAAGAAAAGCTGTAGAAAAAGTCCCTGCCTCTCAGTGGGGCAAGAAAAGCTGTAGAAAATGAACCTGTCTCTCAGTGGGGCAAAGGGCTATTCACAAGGTATTACTTGGCCCATGAGAAAAATATGGAGTGGTGACCCATTATAGATCTCATGTATCTGAACAAGCATACAAAAAGAGAAATTCAAGATGGTTATACTGAGAACAATGATACCATCTTTGCAGTCAGGTCACTAGCTGGGATCAGTGGATCTGAAAAAAGCCTATTTCATATCTCAGTCAGGACATCACACAGACAATATCTCAGGTTCAAGCTAGGGAACTGTCAATACCAGTTCACAACCCTTCGGCCTCACCTCAGCACCAAAAGTATTCACAAAATGCTTGGCTGTGGTGACAACACACCTGAGAAGACAAAGTCTGATGGTTTACCCTACCTGGATGACTGGCTAGTCTCAGGGAAAACAACACAAGAGACAACGTGCTCACCTCAGACTGTAAAAAGCACCTTGGAGAATCTGGGATTCTTGATAAATCTGCAAACGTCTCAAGTGGAACCTGTTCAAGTACTTGACTTCATAGCAGCAGAGCTAAACACCCTGTAGGAGAAAGCCTCCCTTCCACAGTCCAGAGTGGCAGTCTTGATAGCTACAGCAGAGTCAGTCACAGTAGGCCATCCAAGAGCTGCAAGGGACTTCTTGAAATTGATGGGACATGAGGCCACATCTACAATCATGGTTCCAGGGGTCAGGTTCTAAATGAGAGATATCCAGTATCAAAGATGGGATCCACTCTCAAAACTAGTGCTAGTGCTAGTGACAAAAGCACTGGTAAAGCACTAGAGTGGTAGAAAAAAGAAAGCAACCTCTGAGGCAGCATTCCTTTCCTTCAGCAATCACCAACAAGTATTCTTATTACAGATGCCTCACTCTTGGGGTGGGGTGGCCACCTACAGGACCTCCCAGTGAGTGGCACATGGAGCCCACGGGAGTCCCTGAAGCACACCAGCCTTCTGGAGCTCAGGGTAGTGTTGCTAGCAATGTAGTCATTCTCCTTACAAATGCAAGGCCAGTCTGTCCAAATCAGAACAGACAACACCTCAACAATGTACTATATAAACAAACAGGGAGGGACAAGATCCTCCTTAGAAGCAAACATTTCTGTGGTGCACCTGCCAGGCAAAGACAATTTCCTAGTAGAGTCCTTAAGCAGAATCAGCCAGGAAAATCATGAATGGGCCTTGAACCAACAGTTTCTGGCCAAAGTTATCAGAAGGTGGGGCATTCCTGAAATAGACCTGCTTGCATCTTGGAAGAACAATCAGCTCTTACAGCTTTATTGCAGACCACCAGCCAGAGGAATAATCCTAGAGGACACAATGGTCTTTGATTGGACAGGGAGGCTTCTGTATGCCTTCCCACCATTTCCACTCATGCATAAAGTTCTCCTGAAGCTCTGGAGGGACCCAGCAACAATGATTCTAACAGCCCCAGACCGGCCAGACAGACCTGGTATTCAATGCTCCTTATCCTATCCAGCAAGTCCCCAGTCAGTCTGCCATTAAGTCACAATCTTTATAACAGGTCAAGCTAAACCTAACATTCCCAAGGTCATGTACACTACACCTGAGGGAATGGTTCTTGAAGAGTTAGAATACTCTGGATTGAATGTCTCAGAGGAAGTCCTGAAGGTGCTTAGCATTTTCAGAAAACCAGCAGTCAGCATATATAGAAACAAAGAAACATAGAATTTGATGGCAGATAAGGACCGCTTGGCCCACCTAGTCTGCCCATTTCCCTACCTTATGGATACGCTTCAGATCCTAGTTAACCAACAGCCTACTTCCTCCTACCCACCTCTAGAATTGCCTTGTGTCTGTCCCATGCATTCTTGAATTGCTCCACTGTTTTTGACTCCATGACCTCCTCAGGAAGGCTGTTCCATGCATCCACAACCCTCTCCATGAAAAAAATACTTCCTCATGTTACTTCTGAGCTGTCTCCCCTCTACCTTCAAATTGTGTTCCCTTGTTCTTGCACATCTCTTTTTCTGAAAGATGCTACCCTCTTGGACTTTGCTGATTCCCTTGAGGTACTTAAATGTTTCTATCATGTTCCCCCTCTCCCTCCTTTCCTCAAGGGTATACATATTAAGCTCCTTTAGTCTCTCTTTGTACGGCTTCTGTTGCAGATCCTTCACCAGTTTAGTTGCCCTCCTCTGGACTGCCTCCATCCTCTCTATGTCCTTGCGGAGATGGGGTCTCCAGAACTGCACACAGTATTCCAGATGGGGTCTCACCAACTGTCTGTACAGAGGGATAACAACTTCCTGTTTCCTACTGGTGATGCCTCTACCTATACATCCCAGTATCCCCCCAGCCATCCCTACTGCCTTCTCACATTGCTTGCTAACCTTTAGGTCATCTGATATGACTACCCCCAGGTCCCTTTCCATTTTTGTTGTTGTTACTACCCCCCATTGTGTACTCTTCCCCTGGGTTTTTGTTTCCTATGTGCATTACTTTGCACTTCTTTGCATTGCATCTAAGCTGCCATACTTCTGACCATTCCTCCAACCTTGCCAAGTCCCTTCTCATCCTTTCCACCCCCCTTGTGTATCAACCCTGCTGCAGATCTTTGTGTCGTCTGCAAAGAAGCATACTTTTCCTTCCAGTCCCTCTGCAATGTCACTTATAAAGACATTAAAAATGACCGGACCCAGTAGTGAACTTTGTGGTACACCCATAGTAACCACCCATTTTTTGGAGTGGACTCTGTTTACTATTACCCTCTGTGTCCTGTTGTCCAGCCAATGTTTTTCCCAGGCTACCACCCTAGGACCCACTCCCAGGCTGGCTAATTTGTTTATTAATCTTTTGTGTGGGACTGTGTCAAATGCCTTGCTAAAGTCTAGGTAGGCCATGTCCACAGCCCCCTCCCTGATCTACTACTTTGGTTACCCAGTCAAAGAAATTGATTAGATTCACCTGACATGACCTTCCCACTGTGAATCTATGCTGCCATGGGTCCTGTGCCCCACTGGCCTCTAGGTACTCAACAGTTCTCTCCTTCAGAAGTGATTCCATCATTTTCCCCTTTCACTGAGGTCAAACTGACAGATCTGTAATTTCCTGCCTTTGTCTTGCTCCCACTTTTGTGAAGGGGAATCACATCCACCGTCCTCCAGTCCTCAGGTACCACACCATCCTCCCATGATTTGTTAAAAGGGGTAGTCAGTGGTGTTACTAGTTCTCCCCTTAGTTCTTTTAGAATTCTGGGGTGCATCCCATCAGGCTCCATTGCTTTCTCCACCTTCAGTTTTAGGAGTTCTTTCAGAACCCTTTCTTCTGTGAAAGGACTGATATTGATCCCCTATCCAGAGTGCTTCTATTGACTGGATTAGGTACCTCCCCCTCCTCTTCTTTTGTGAATACTGAGCAGAAGTATTCGTTCAATATCCCTGCTTTTTCACTGTCCCTCTCTGCCCACCCACCCTCCTCTTTATTCAGCCTCAGTATCCCTCCTTTTGTCTTTCTTCCCTCCCTAATGTATCTATAAAAGGTTGTATCCCCCTTCTTAACCAAGTTGGCTATCTTTTCCTCGGTTTGGGCCTTTGCTATTCTGACTGCCTTCCCCGCTTCCTTCCTGTTTAACTTTAACTGATACAGTTCTCTGTCCTGCTCCTTCTGTGTTTCCTTATACTTCCTGAATGCTATCTTTTTCTCCCTAACCTTCCCCGCCACCTCTTTTGAGAAGCATAGTGCTTTTTTCTTTCATTTTGATTTATTTGCTTCACATAAAGGCTTGTTGCCTCTGTGATAGCAGTTTTGATGTTTCCCCACTGTTGCTCCACCCCTCCTTCTTGCCTGTTTGCTAGTGCTTTTCTGAGGCACTCTCCCATTTTGACAAAATCAGCCCTCCTGAAGTCCAGTACCTTCACTTTTGTATGGCTTGACTCTAAATGGAAGAGAGTTTCTTACTAGTGTACCCTCATAAGAATAATCACAGTGGAGGCAAAGTTGCCCATAGTCCTGGAACACCTGGTACACCTACAGTCTCTAGGCCTAAGGCATTCCACACTGAAGGTGCACTTAGCAGCATTGTCAGCCTACATATCAGCAGGCAAGGGAGAGTCACTGGCCTCAAAACCCATTTTCAAAAGTTTTTTTTTAAAGGCCTGTCATTTGTATACACCAGTAAGGGACCCATTCCCAACATGGGATCACAATGTCTGCCTTGCCAAGCTAATGGAGGCTCCATTTGAGCCCACAGATACTGCTAACTTGATGTATGTCACATGGAAAACCATATTTCTGATTGCCATGACCTCTGCTAGGAGTGTAAGTGAACTGCAAGTCTTCAGCACAGAGTCAAATTACATAATTTTCCATAGGGATAAGGTAGTCCTTAGAACCAACAAGAATTTTTTAAGGTGGAGTCTGAATTCCACCTAAATCAGTCAGTAACATTTACTGTCCAGGTGAGCAAAAATTGCACAGTCTTGACCTGAAACAAGTTCTGGGTATCTACATGGAGTGGACAAAAGAAGTCAGGTCCCAAAACACTCAGCTTTTTGTTACCTGTGGTGAGGTTGCCAAAGGTAAACCAGCAACCAAGAGGTCTGTGTCTCACTGAGTAGTCTCTTTCATGCAGGTCTGCTACGAAAAAGCTGGGAAAATGCTACCCAGAGGCTTAAGGTCACACTCCACAATGGCTACCTCTGCCTCTGTAGCATCCACAGTGGGCATCCCATTATTAGGCATTTTGCAAAGCAGCTACCTGGAAAACAGTGCACACCTTCAGAAAATATTTCTGCCTGGATATACAATCCAGGAGGAATGCCGTCTTTGGAGCCACTGTCTTGCCGAACACAAGCCTCGTACTGCTATTGAGTCTGCTCACAGTGTAAACATTAAGTGAGGGATTCCTGGAGCTAGAAGAAAACAATTACTCACTGTAGTAATGTTGTTTCTTCTCAGGAATCCCTCACTATGTTTACACTCCCCACACTGTCTCCCCTTCCAGAACCTGAAAACAGGTTCTCACAAGAATCAGTTTTTTCCATTAAGTTTGCTTGAGCATTACTATTGCAGTTACTCTACAGCTGTAAAATTAGTTTTTTTCTTAAATATTTCTATGATTCTAACATTTACATGTCTACTTCAAATTGATTGATGTTTTTCAAGAATGTTGATAAAAATTGTAAAAAAAAATGGTAGCCTTTTAACTAGATTTACTAGTCACTGCTCCACTCTGGCTAAAGAAAGAAATCTGACAAACTGCCTGAGTAGATCAGGGCTGCAGAGTTTGAACCAAGATTCTAAATTCTAGAATTAGAATAGGTTCCATCTCTGGGGCATCTGTCTCCATGGAGCTTGATGCATAGAGTGTTAGTATAGTGAGGGATCACTGAGAAGAAACAACATTACTACTGTGAGTAATTTTTTCTACCTGCTGATTCCCAGTGTCTGGCTTCCCACCACACAGCAAGAAGGGTTGGTCAACTACAGTAACCCCTCGGTATAACAAACAACTTGGGAGCCATAATGATCGTTCGTTATAGCTCCCTGTTCGTTACACTGAGGGACACTGAAATAGCCAGTACTGTACTATATACATGCCTCCCCCTCCTCCCGCCTGCATCCCCTGACTATGTGTAATTAACTGCAGTATATCACCAGAGCATTTTTGTAATTTAATCTCTTTTCATAAATTAAATAATTCTCTTTGCTGACGTCAGTCTAAATACCTGTACAGTGCACTGCTGCACGCACCCCCAGCTGCTTGCTTCTCTAAACTCCCTCTCCCATGCCTGTCCACAAATTTGGACTAGATAGAGCTACGTACACTGCTGCACTCACCCCCAAAAGCTTGCCTTTCTCAGCTTCTCCCCTTTAGCTACATTTTGTAAGTTTGACAGATCTTTCTAGACATAAAGTCTCCACCACTCATTCACACTAATGGGGAGCACACCAGAAGCGCTAGGACCCAACAGGAGCCAAACTTTTTCAGGAGGGCTGGTGTCGAGGTGTAGCCACGAGGGAGTGGCACCGCAAGTTAAGTTCATGTGGTATAGGCTACCTCAGTGTTGACCCTCCAACTGCCTCAGTTCCTTTTTTCCCACCGTCGAGTGTGCTTCAGTGACGACATCGCTCGCCCACCGTGAGTCAAAACTTCAACTAGCAGCTAGTTTTCAGTTTTATTGTTTTGTAAGATTTCACAAAAGTACCAATTACATTTTAAAAGTATATTTTTATTTATTCTACAAGAAAGAAGTCTTCAGCCCTCCATTGATGGAGTCGACCATGAGTGGGGCAGGTGATGGTAGGGAGACTTCACATGAAAGCTGTTCAGTCAGCCGGGCTGGGTCTGGTCCACCGCCCTCTCCAGGGGGGTGGCTGGCAAAAGATGGTCCAGTGATTGGGGAGAGGGGCGGTCTCCCTGTAAACACAAAAAGAAATGGTCCCATTCTCAGCACCATTCATCCTCAAGCTCTTCTTCTGCCCACCAGTTGAAAAAGAGACGGCATCACTTTTGGTCACCTTCTGGTACATCTACACATAGATGGTCAGTTGTCAGGGTCTGGAGCCAGTCTTCACCTCTTTCGGAGTCTCCTCCAACTTCTGTCTCTTTGATATCAGAGTCCATCCCCACTCACTGGAGGGTTTTCCGGTGTGCAGTTTCACCATTGGGCCACTTTTATGGAGCAGTGGGTGCAGAGGTTGCCCTGACTGCCTGAACTGGCTAGTCTGTTGCTGGGGCCTTTGGGTCTGTCTGTTTCAGATCAGCAGATGGGGTGGTTGAGACTGCCAAGTCATGTGGTGCCTTCTTCAGTGCCGTTGACTCCATGTTCCAGTGTCTATCCCCCTCACATGGCTGCAGTGTAGGGGTCCACACTGATACCTTTGTCTCCTGCTATTTTTCCTCCTTTACCTTCAAATCACAGTTTTCAGATGTCTGCTGTGGTGCCTCAGTCTGCTGTGCTGACCTTCCCAGTGCTGCGATCGGAGCCGGCCTCTCCGGCACCGAGTTTGCTCGAGGCACCGTGGGTGGTGTCGGTGCCATGTGCAGTGCCACATCCACTGCCGGCATCATTTTCAGTGCTGGGTGTGATGTTGGCATTGCACTTGGTACTGCAGCTCCTGCTGGCACCATGTCCAGTGCTGCTTTCTGTGTTGGAACCACCTCTGTACTCAGTGCTGTCCTCTTTGGCGGCGCCAGGGGCGTCGGCAGCACTGCTTGCATTTCAGAGGTTTTCAACTCTGATTCTGTCTTCTCCTCCTCTTCCTATTGGACAAATGGATCCTCAGGATAATCTGAGAGGGGTACTTTCTCAACCTGTCAGAAACCCCTCCGGATCATCCTCCCAAGTGGCAACCCAAGCTGTCTGCTGCGCAGTCAGACCTTCTTGCTTCAGAGATGCAAGGCCTTCTGAACAACAGGGCAATAGAAGTAGTCCCACTGGATCAGCAAAACACAGGTTTCTACTTCCACTACTTTATGGTTCCAAAGAAAACAGGCAGTATGCACCCTATTCTCAACCTCAGAAAGTTAAACAAGTTCCTCTACAAGGAAAAGTTCAAGATGATATCACTCCGTACTCTGTTACCTTTGATTCATCAACATGATTGGCTAACCTCCCTGGACATGCAGGACGCCTACCAACATATCCTTATACACCCAAAGCACCACAAGTACCTAAGGTTCTTGGCACTGGGTCAGCATTACCAATTCAGAGTCCTCTCCTTTGGGTTATCCTCAGCACCTCGAGTCTTTACAAAGTGCTGTGCTGTTCTCGCAGTGCATCTAGGAAACTTGGAATTCAAGTATTCCCATATCTGCATGACTGACTTCTCACAAGCCCCTCCAGACAAGAGACTCTGGAGGCCATGGCTACGGCCTCAGACTACCTCACATCCATGGGGGTCCTGCTCAACCTGAAAAAGTCACAACTGCAGCCCTCCCAGAAGCTCTTCTTCATAGGAGCCCTTCTGCACACTTCTTGCACAAAAGCCTTCCTTCCTTCCAGAAGACAGAAGGAGCACTATCCTACAGATGGCCTGCTTCATTAGAGAGAACAGCTCAGTTCTAACTCTTTTGATGCAGCAGATGCTGGGTCTCATGGCATCCTCTGTGTTCACTGTACCTCTGGCTCATCTCCACAGGAGAACCTCTCAGTGGATGCTCAGCACTCAGTGGTCACCAGCCACTCACCCTCAGTCCTTTCACATCAATTTGACAGAACCATTGAAATGGTCACTCACCTGGTGGTCTCAGGAGGACAAACTTCTGGAAGGATATCCTTTCACTCCTCTAGATCCCCAGATCTCCATTACCATGGATGCATCCTTTCTGGGCTGCAGAGCTCACTGCCAGGATCTCCACACCCAGAGCACGTGGACCCAGGATGAGTCTCAACTCCACATAAACATTCTGGAAATGAGGGCCATCCTCTATACAGTCCGAGCTTTGAAGGACATACTCTGTCACAAGACCGTTCTCCTTCAAATGGACAACAAGGCAGTGATGTATTACATCAACAAGCAGAGCAGTGCACACTCTTACCCATTATGCAAGGAAGCAATGAGAGTGTGGGAATGGTGCCTAGAGCACAAGGCTCTGATTCAGGCAGTCTACCTCCCAGGAGTACAAAACAAACTGGCAGACCATCTCAGCAGAACAGAGACAGATCCTCACAAGTGGTCTCTCAACTTAACCGTCGTTCAGTCACTCTTCAAAGAGTGGGGAACTCTGGATCTGGACCTTTTTGCATCACCACTCAACACAAAACTGACTCTCTTCTACTCCAGAAATCCAGGACCTGGCATTTTTTGTCAGGATGCATTCAGGCTGCGGTGGACAAAACGCTTTCTGTACACATTTCCTCCTCTTCCCCTAGTTCAGAGAGTGCTGCTCAAATTGGAGGCACAGGGGAGCAGACTAATTCTCATTGCCCCATTTTGGCCTCACCAGATCTGGTTTCCTCTAATCAACAGGTTATTGGAAACTTCCCCAAAACCACTTCCACTCCAGATGAACCTTCTGACCCAGGACCCTGTAGTTCATCCCAACCTGAGGTCCCTTCACCTCCATGCCTGGCTCCTGAGGAGATAAAGGTGAACAGGTTTAATGTTTCTCATAGAATTTTAGATATCTCCTAGCTGCGTGCAAGCCAGCTACTCAAAAAACATACACAGCTAAGTGGAAGCATTTCTCTATCTGGTAAGTGAAATCGTCTTGGAATCCCTTTTCATGCCCACCGAGTAAAGTCCTGGAGTATCTCTTAGACCTCTCTAACACAGGTCTACAGTACTCTACAGTCAAAGTTCATCTTTGCGCAATTTCTGCATATCATGAGCCTGTACTTTCTATGTCCTTGGCTCAGTTACCTGTAGTTAAATGGTTTCTTAAGGACATTCTGCATACCAGACCACCCATTAGATGTCCAGTTGCAGCCTGGGACATTAACCTAGTGCTAGACATGCTCACTCATAAACCCTTCAAGCCTCTAGCCACTTGTGAGTTGACATTTCTAATTTGGAAGATGGTCTTCCTGGTGGCCATTACTTCTGCCCGTAGAGTATCAGAAATACATGCTTTGGTCACAGACCCTCCGTACACTGTATTTCACAAGGACAAGGATGTTCTTAGGACTCATCCTAAGTTCCTTCCTAAGGTTATCTCAGAATTCCATTTGAATCAATCTTTAGTCCTTCCTACCTACTTTGCAAATTTCCAGAATGAGGGAGAGCGTACCTTTCATTCTTTGGATGTAAAGAGAGCTTTGCGGTTCTACCTGGACAGGACAAAGGAGATCCACAAGGCTCAACAACTGTTTGTCTCTTTTGGCATGACCCAGCTGGGTCAACCTGTTGCTATCAGGTGCATTTTAGTATGGTTAGTGGAATGCCTTTGCCACTGCTACTCCATGGCACAGGTCAAGCTGGAAGGCAGAGTATAAGCTCACTCTACCAGAGCAGTCGCAGCATCTCTGGCAGAAATCCACAATGTGCCCATTGCGGACATCTGCAATGTGGCCACTTGGAGCTCCATGCATACATGTGTAAAGCACTATGCCTTGGATGTCCATGCCAGACATCAGTCCTTTGGCAGGACAATCCTTAATGGACTTCTGTCCAAAGTGAGCTCCTCTCTCCTGATGCCCGTATCAGGGGATTATTTTAGCTCAGTACTCTCCCATTAGTGTGAATGAGTGGTGGAGACTTTATGTCCAGGAAGATATGGAAATTACATACCTACTGTAATTCTTGATCTTCTTGGATGAAGTCTCCACCACTCATTCACCTGCCCATCCACCATCCCCCGAGCTCACTTCTCTGTTTATGGTCTTCACTCTTTCAGTCATTGGGCTGTGAAGACTTTGTTCTTTGACTCTTCTTACTTGGGTCATTTGGACTATCTTAAGTCCGATATTTAGGTTAGTCCTCTCTAGGTTGATTATGCTGCACCTCCTTGGGGAAAAAAGGTACTGAGGCGGTTGAAGGGTCGATGCTGAGGTAGTCTATACTGCGCAAGCCTAGATCGCGGTGCCGCTCCCTCACAGCTCCACCTCGACGCCTGCCCTCCTGAAAAAGTTTGGCTCCCGCTGGGTCCTAGTGCCTCCAGAGTACTCTCCATTAGTGTGAATGAGTGGTGGAGACTTCGTCCAAGAAGATCAAGAATTATGGTAGGTACGTAATTTCCATTTTTGGTGTTTTACCTGGCTTACTAGGCAGCTTGCATTACAGATGGCGCATGAACAGGAGGAAACAAATGGCTGCCTCAGTGTGGAATCAGCATGGGGAGCATGCAACAGAACAGGACTGTGTGACTTTTAAGGTAACTGCAGCTTGAATTAGAGAGACACAAACAGCAGTCTCAGTTCTGTTTTAGAATGCGATGTCAGCAGGAAGCCGGACTTCAGTCAGGATGCTGGCATAGACTGCAATTACAGTGTAGTATGTACTGAACAGGTTAGGAATCAGAAACTAATCAAGTTTAGTTCAGGAGCCATGTGGCTCATTCGTAATAACTGAGATTTCATTATACCGGGGTTCGGTATAGCGAGGGGTTACTGTACCAGCCAACCTAAGAGCCATCTCTCCTCTTACCATTACCACATCACTTCCTGCTCTCCTCTCCTGTCAAATCTACTACAACAGCTCCACCTATTGACCATATAACAAAGATGGGGAACTATGTTTCTAAATACACACCTGCACTATAAAAACAAATCACTCCAAAAAATGTCTAATTTTTTTTTTTTTATGTACACAAAAGTTCTTTGGATAACTGTACTAATACACTTCAGCGTGTGGAATACCATTGGATATTGCCACTTCTCTGGTGCATAAGTCACTCAGTGAGCAGCATCAAGATTTGCAACACACCCAATGCGTGGTGATATCCTATGATATACCACACCCTATCATGTATTATTATTGATTAAATACAATATGAATAAAATACAGATGACAGGAGGAAAATGTCATCAGAAATCTAGAGAAAATTCCTAGGAACATGTAAGGGAATGCCCCAATTATTGATTGATTGATTGACTGATTCATACATACATATAGTTAGATTTTTTTTTAACCGGTGAGGTCACCAAAAAGCAAGTTCCATTCACAGGAGTGTTCTGGACATACAAGAGACATACATTAGACATGTCATAAGACTCATATAATGTGCTGGTGTTTAGGGAGTTGACAATAGGAGAAATATGGCAGTGACCATTTGCAGGCAGTAGCACAATCCCATTAAGGTACACAGGAAGATTGAATAGTCTTATGATAAAGTGAAAATGGTTTGCATCATCTCAAGGCTAAGGACATCTGCCTGTCCACCAGGGTAAATATGACTTCCAATGTATTCCAATGGAAAAAATCCCCATAATAATCAACTATTCCAAGCTAACAATGAGTTTTCTTAGGGTTGACAGATTCATTTCATACTTTCATTGAATGCTTTCAGCATGTCCAAATGTTGTGTTCTTCACTTTGGGGAGCATAACCAAAAAAGACAATACTCTTTCTATAATGAAGCTATTTCAAAGAAGAATAAGGAAAGAGATCTTGGTATCAATGTTGATACAGATCTTAAATTTGATTTACATATTACCAAAGTTATTGTCAAAGCAAATTCCATATGGTGGGCAATTAAACATAACTTTACCACTAGAGACCCATTGATACTTCTATCACTGTATCGAGCCTATGTTAGGCCTCATTTTGATTTCGCATCCCAACTGTGGAGTCCATATAAGCAAATGGATATAGTTAGAGTAGAAAGGGTTCAGCGTAGGATAACCAAGTCATTCTCTATCTATAAATCTCTATCCTATAACGAAAGACTTACTGCTCTAAATCTTATGTCCTTGGAACAAAGGCACCTTAATGGAGACCTATTGTTTGCAAGGAACATTATCATGGATGCATCCCCTAATGAATGAATGTGGATTGGGTTTTAAACAAATAATAGTTAATATCCGAGGACACCCACTACAGCTTATGAGAAAGGAATGTAATACAAAAAAAGGGCTACTTTCTTCTCCTATAGAGTAATTGGATCATGGAACAAATTACCCACATTGGTTGTTATTGCTGAAAGTAAGGCCACTTTTAAAAACAGACTGGACCTTTTTCTTTCATGTACAAATAAAATCTCTTCCTTTTGTATGTAAGCATAGGAGTTACATGGGATACTTGCCTTTTACTCCTTTCTCATCCTTAGTATGATCCTTGGTATGAGGATAATTAGGCCAATTACTTGGGAATGAAAAGGAGAATATTATTTTACAAAAAAAAAATAGGAAACAGGGGGAGCGCATCACCCATAAAGGACTAATTGCCAGCACTAACTGACCATATAAGAAAATTTAAATAAATATCACAATGTGCAGCAAACAGAAATGAACAAATGGTGATGATGAGAGCCTTAAAGACAGACACAGTATCAGTTAAACTAATAAGTAAGTTCTAGTTTTCCTTGACAATCACTACTTCATGGGGGGTGGTAGAGCACTGCATCAGAGTCACAGTGCTGCAAAAACGGATTACTGTCCTACCAGCTATGAGACTGTGGTTTGGATCAGGCTCTCTCTGTCTGATGCCCTGGCTTGTTGGGGGGGGGGAAGAGTCTGTCATGGAGGCAAGACTCTTGTTACCTGGGAGAGAGAGTGGATCAGACCCCCCCACACACACACACACTATAGAGCAGTATTGGTATAAGTTGTGAAAGAACCCACTAAGTTGCCCCTTAAAATAAAATGATAGGGAGGTAGCTGCTGCAGTAGCTCCTGAGAGGCAGGTGGGTGGAGGGGCAACTAGTTGCAAAATTAGGGGTATTAAAAAGTACAGATTGTAGATTTCAAACAAGTAAGTACTGTGGTTATCTTTTTCTATTTTTATTTAGTTTTCAACTTATTTAGCCGGGAAATCTCATCTGAGATCCAACATCTTGCTTTCATTGGGAATTTCTGTATCTACCCCATTTTATAACTGGGAGGACCTTAGCATGATGAGGTCAAGAGGTGTGCTCAGGTTCACACAGCGAACTAATGGCTGTGGTGGGATTTGAACCTGTAAACTCCTGCATCATATGGTCCTTGCTTGGACCAAAGGACTGAAAGCAGCAGTATTCATTAGTCAGCAAAAAAGTCATCATAAAGTTTTTTAGCAGTAATGTATATCTTATACCCTTACATTAATAAACAGTGTATTTTTAACTTCCTTGCGTAGTTTTAAAATCTCTTTTATTACTAATTTTGCAAAGAATGACTCAAATCAATGAAGATGGCTGCCACTCACAATATTTAACAATCTGTTCTGTTGAGGGTTCTTTTTGACTGTACAAACTAGATTCATGCTATGAATGTATTAACATTGTGCTAGCACATTTTTCTGTTGTTAAACAGCACAGAATCACACCAAAATGTTTAATTTATTCATGGTGAGCTTAGCAAGTGGGGAGACACTTTCAAAGACTTGAGAACCACACACGTAAGTTCAGGAATGAAATAAAATGATAAGAAAAATGGATATTGTCATGGTGTACCCAGAAATACATTACTATTATAGGGGAAGTAAACATTGCAGGGGTCACTGAACTTTGAAAGCCAATGAAAAGATCTTTCAAGCGAGGTATTGGGTTTACCTGCTGATGTCAAGAGTCCTGAGATATGAATATGTAAATCATCTGTAAATCAAAACAAGGCAGCAGCCATTTCATGGAATCTTGAGACAGAAAGTGATGCCACTGAGGGGCAAGCTGTAATTAACAACATACAGCTTGCCCCTCAGTGACATCACTTCCTGTTTTAAAATTAAATGAAATGGCTGCTGTTTGGTTTTGATTTACAGATTACTTACATATCCATATCTCGAGACTCCTAACACCTAAAGGTAAGCCCAATACCTTGTTTGAAACATCTTGTCATGGGCTTTCACAATTTGAATGGACCTGCAATGTTTACTTCCCCTTTAAAAACATTATATGCCGAGATTGTTGGCCACTAACAAACACTGCTGCTTGAACAACTTTTTGTATTGCATCAAAAGATGTAAACTATAAATAAAACATTTATCTATGATGAAAATGCCACCTTGCTGATAGTGGAAGCTGCAGTTTGTTACACCAGGGTGCCAATAGAGAAAAGTGGGATTGTGGTCTATGCTCATGTTGTGGAAGCTGATAGAAAAAGTACATTTCACCATTACCTTAAAAAAGAACCATATAAAACATTAAAAATAGTGTTTTACAGGTTCACCCAACAACCCAATAGTAATTGCAACAGTTTTCCATGCCAATGATCTATGCTCATGCCACCAGCCATGGGCTATTGAACATCAGGTGGCATGGATAGGTACAGCAACACATTAAGATGCCTCCTGGCTCATGGAAGAAGAGATGCTCCTGCTGGTTTGCAAATCCCTCATGGGGGCCTTCAGAGTAGGGAATCATGGGGGCAGGACAATGACTTTGTGGATGCTGCCTACTACTGATGTCACATTTTTAGATACAATTGCACCTCAAGCGGATACACGTGTGGTATTTCCTCTTCATATCACCCACCACTCTGTCTCCTCTGCACCATCCAAAAATGTGTAATAAAACACTGAACACAAAGGTGACAATAACATTTGTTGTATTTTTAGGTTAACACTTGTTATGCATTTCATGCTGTGGTCTTCTTCCACTTTCTACTACAAAGCACCCCTGCTGTATCAGTGCCCTAAGTGGCTACTTGCTTCTCTTGTGCTTAACACTGCCTCTGGCCACATGCATGCCAGATGTCCACATGATAGCATGAATGTCCAGAGTGTATCTGGCATGTGCCAGCAGATATGAAGGGCAAGAATTCTCACCGATCTCCCTGATTGGCCAGAAGGCCATCAGAGTAGCTAACCCATGGGGGTGAGGATGGGTTACAAGGGCAACAGTCTCAGGTGGGGGGTAAGCAGATGAAGATCCCAGCATATTGTTTCCTCTATGGGGCCAATCAGAATACCATGTCTTCCATACCAGTTTTTCCTCCCTGACAAAATGTCCCCAGGGGATTTGGTAACCCCTGGACCCTGGTGTGTGTGTGTGTGTGTGTGTGTGTGTGTGTGCGCGCGCGCCGCGTGCGTGTGCTATAAGTCATTAGAAAATGGGTTTGGAAAATCCTGAAACCTGATTGACTGATAGCATTCCAAAGCCATATATTTACCAGCCAACATAGCCCTGTAAAAAAGATCAGGCTATGTTCTTGCATAAGAACTATTTTACATATAAAATATTTTCTTTAAATGTTTTGAAATACTGTTTTAAAATGTTATTACTGTAAAAACCTATTTTATAAGTGCATTAAGACCCTTTAGGGTGTGAAGTATTTAGAGTTATCCACACTTCCAGGGGCTGTATGCCCCCCCCATGCAGCATCAGGCCTCACTAAACTCTGGGCATGTGGTAGAGCTGTGCAGAATTGAAACAACTTGCCATATAATTTTGTACTGAAGTTCTTATTAACTTTCTTCTAGCTGTATTGATAAGTTTGAATGGATCTGTGAGGGGAAATGAGACAAAGTTAGTTGCCAGAGGCATGCCAGATGACTCTGGAACAGTCTCTTTGTCTTGTACTACTGGACCCCTTGGCCAATGAATGGGAGAGCTTAAAGCCAAAACAGACCCTTCATACTCCAAAGCCAAAAACAACCCTTTCATGCTACAGGAAGGGCCCTGACTAATGACTGAAGCACTCACTCCTGCTGTGCAAGACAGGAGGTAGGACAAATTACATTTCTTTTGCAATATGCAAATCCCTGAAGTTCAGATCAGACATGTTTTCCAAGAACACCCAGCTCTCAAGACACAAGGAACTGGCCTGGAAGTGATGTCAAAGGACATACATGCTGAGGGTGGGCGGATGCTGTTTTTTCGGAACTTTGTTTACCTGAGTTTTGTGATAGGCAAGTTAGTCAAGATTGGTACCTCAAAAGTTACCATCTAAGGCTCAGTCTACCCTGTTTTTCCAGGGTGTCCTGTGTGGTAAACTCTTTCTACTTTGGAAAAATTAGGAAGTGTAATAATATTTTTCTGTGTGTTTTTTTCCAACTGTTCAAAACATTTTCTTTTAATCTCTGTAGAAGTACTGTTCTCCATAGTCTTCATGTAGTATCCTGTATTATACATGCAAATATCTTAAAGTATTAAACATTTTTTTATACTTCATGTTTCTGTGACTGAGTCTTTTGAGGTACAGATAATGGGTTTATAACTGGCAAAAACTGTATTTCCATCTCTGAAGAGAAGGCTATGGCTGTCATATTTTGTTTCTAAAGTGAGGTGTTCTCAGCTGTGACAGAGAGGGGTGGGCCAGTTTCCCTTTGGCAAGGAGCACTGTGCTGTTTGGGCAGTGGTTCTGGTAGGGTTCAGACCTAGAGACAAACAAAAGGAGTGTTTGTGAGTAGTGGAAGCTACTGAAGTAATTTTGCAGGCACCTGAAGGGTTTGAGAAAGTGTACAAACTCAGTCTGGGGGAGACCAGTCTGTCACAGTGATGTAAATACCGTATGCAGAATTTATGCGGTATGACAGCTTCACTTCTGAAATGCTTTTCAGCTTTTTTAATTTGCAGAATTTCAAAAACATTTCTGTGTAAACCACCAAATTATATTCCACAGATTACGTAACCCATGGACTATTATTCCATGGTTTGCAGAATGAGAACTCACAGTTTACATTAACAGCGGAATATGATTCCATGGTTAATATTCTGCTTTCAAACTTTTGGTATTCTGCAGTCAATGGAATTCCACAGAATTAGGCAGAATTTCAGAAATTCAGCAGATATCCAATGGAATCAGAATTTGAAAATTAAACACAACTGTAGTGTGTGGGTATCCCAACTCCCTACACCCTGTCAGGTCTTATCATTTACTGAGTTACCTGAATAAGAATGGTATGGATCAGAGTGAGCACTGGTAGTCTGGGCTGTGCCATTGGTTAGTTAAAACAGAGAACCCAGTGCACATCCTCTCCCCACCCCAATGGCAAATCATTCAGATATTACAGTTTGCTTTCTGCCTCAAATGGCTACCCACTTATTTTATCGCACAGGGGAGTGGGGGTCTCTTAATGTTCAATTCAGAGCTCTGACATGAAACATCAGCCCAGCCACTAAACATCATGGTGGACCACCAATTGGCTGGGTCCCTTTTCTAAAATGTAACTGCCAAAGTTGGCTCCTTTTAAATAAGGTGCACTGCCTAAATAAAGTTAGATGTAGGCTGTTCACAAATACAGCAGTAAGTAGGGTCCATAAAAGGATACATGATATCTGGCGCCATGTGGTTCCAAGAGGTAAGGGACCAGTCTTGCCACCTGGTGACCCTGGTTTGTGTCCTGAGTTTGAGGCTACAGGAGCAGAGGCCAGCAGGCAGGGTGATAGAGAATTCTTCCTACAGTGTCTAGAGTTGGTCTTTTGGCTGCACTCTCCCCAAACCCAGTCACTTCCAATTCTCTACATCCTCATCCTCCCATAGACAGGTTTTAAAAAAGGTGTTGATACCATCTTTAAATTCAATCCTCCTTTCCTATCCCCAGACCCCAAATTATAATTCCTCAACAGTGGGCCCCCTCCTGACCCCCAATCCATGATTTGGAGGGACCAGTGGGAGTCCAAATCCAAGCTAACTCAGTCTTTTCCCCTCCATTACTCACAGCACACCAATCCCAATAAATCCCAAGGATACAGCAGCTTTCTCAGGTAGCCTGAGCCCAGATTGTGAAGGGCTTGGCATGCTAGAAAATGTAGCTTGAAGGGACATGCCACCTTACCGGCAGCCAGTGCAACATCTGCAACACTGGGGAGATATGCTTGGAGTGAGACACTCTAGCAATCAACCTGGCTGTGCACCAGCTACAAGTGGTACATCTAACCTGCAGATAGCTTGAATTAAAGAACATTACGATAATCCAGCCTAGATGTACCGAAGGCATGTAAAAGCATTTTCAGGCCCTCGAGTCCCAGATAGGGTTTAATCTGGGTCATATTTCTGAGGTGGAAAGAGCCACCATAGACTACCACTGGCATCTGATATTATAGCATCAGCTTGCAATCCATGATGAAGCTTAGATTCTTCACCCTATCCAGGGCCATGAGAGGGGAAGAAGTTAGATTTAACACCACCATACCCCAACTAAGTTCTGTCATCCTTTGAGACCCTCTATCCATTAGCAATACCTCTGTTTTGTTTGGATGCAGCCCAAGCCAGCTGAGAGGGGCAGCAGTACCTCCTTTTTACGTTCGATTGTGCGCATGCACAAGGAATGTCTTGAAACAGTATGAATTTTTTGGAGGTGTGTGACCCTTCTAGCAAATGCAGTGCTTACAATAGCAGGTGCGACCCTACCAGACCAATACATGCTGAGCTGTGTATGACATCAGTTCAGCTGTGTTGGTTTTCACTTCAAACAAAATGTCCACTGCAATCAGCGGTTGTAGAGTGTGTGAAATTAGCATATTGATGACTTTTCCCTCTGTGAAATCCCTCCCGCTTCCTCCCTCTGCTGATGTCCTCCCTGCTTCCTCATTGTTGTCCTCTCCAGCCCCCACGTTGTGTGCTGGGGGGTGCCCAATCCCTGTCAGCTGCAACTCCCCCAACAAACAACCAGGTGGCACACTGGGAGCCCA
Organism: Neoceratodus forsteri; assembly: GCA_016271365.2. Classification (NCBI taxonomy): domain Eukaryota; kingdom Metazoa; phylum Chordata; order Ceratodontiformes; family Ceratodontidae; genus Neoceratodus; species Neoceratodus forsteri. The sequence continues at coordinate 29,407,899 of CM028132.1, forward strand.
TCCCAGCATGCTCATGCCCCCCACATACACTGTATAGCCTACAGGGATGCCCAATCCCCAACAGCTCCAGTCCCCCCCCAACAAACACATAGGTGGCACGCCGGGAGCCCACCCCAGCATACCAAAAGTGTCCGGCAGCATCTTTGTGTTTTTTGCTGTGCTGTGAGTTTTTTTTACAGTGCTGTGAAAGAAGAAAATGGTCCCTCGGTGAGTCGCTAGCCACCTCCTTCAACCTGCAGCCACCTTCTGCCCATCCCACCTCCCCACACCCCCCTCATCCCATACTTACCTCCGGAGCCTGGTGCAATGATATTCAGTGGACCAGGAACATGTCTGCACTCTTCAAAGCCGACCACGAACTGAAGAAATGCTGGTAAGCTGTATAATGGCATAAATGGGTTTTTTCAACTTAGGTGGATATCGCAGGCATTTTTGGGACTTTTGGCACCAAATTTTCAACATGGGGTTATTGGGACCCCTCCTTATGAATGCAGTAGCTGTCACGGCGTTATTTGGTCCCGAAAATTGATTTTGCGGTCACTGCATTGAATCACCTTTTGGGACTGATTAATGAAATGACAGTGTCAGTATTCATGAGGTAGGCTCTCAAAAAGCCTATGTTGCAAATTTGGTGAAAGAATTACAAAAAATTACTATTTTACGAATGTGCATTGCGCAGTTTCCATGCACACTCGTAAGTTTGTGAATGTGCAATATTTTCACTCCAGATTTTCAACATTTGCATTTTTCCACACCTCCTTATGAGCAGTACAGCTGTCATTTTTCACATCCTGGCCGAAATGTTTTTCCCCACTTCCGGCACAGAATAGCACGGTCGATGTGGGAAATCAGTGTTTGGTACAGAGTAAGAAAATCTCAGTGATGCTGTTCATGAGCAGAGGTACTAAAATGCCTATGTTGAAAATTTGGTGGCATAATTCAATAAAATCACTGTGTTATGAGCGTGCTTTGCAAAGTTTCCAAGCACCCTCATAACTTCACACATTTTTTATATTTTCACTCAAGATTTTCAGCATTAGCATTTTTCCAGACCTTCTTATGAACAGTACAGCTGTCATTTTTCACATCCTGGTCAAAATGTGTTTTCTTACTTCCAGCGCAGAGTAGCACGGTCACTATGGGAAATCAGTTTTCTGGACAGATTAAGAAAATCACAGTGACACTGTTTATGAGCAGAGGTCCTAAAATGCCTATGTTGAAAATTTGGTGACAAAAGTCCACAAAATGACTGTGTTATGAGCGTACATTACGCTGCTTCCACGCGCCCAGATTGCAAATGTGTAATATTTGCACTCCAGATTTTCAACATTGACATCTTTTCACTCCTTCTTATGAACAGTACCGCTGTCATTTTTCACATCCTGCCCAAATTCTGTGTTTGCACATCTGGCGCACAATGGCGCAGTTGCTGTGGGAAATCAATGTTTGGGACAGATTACGAAAATCATACTGACAGTGTTCATGAGCAGAGGTGACAATATGCCTATGTTGAAAATTTGCTGAAATAATTCCACTAAATGACTGTGTTACAAGTGTGCGTTGCACAGTTTCCACACAGGCTAGTAACCTTGAGAACGACCAGGGTGTTAGTGTTACTAACACAAGCACTTAAGAAGTATGAGGTTGAAATGTAAATCAGATGCAAGAGGAGTTGCAGAGAGGTACTCTTTTGGGACATGGATGCTGAAGGGATATGGATACAACTAAGGCAGGGGCTCTGCATAAATGCCAAACACCACTGCAAATACCTGCAAGTGAACGTTTGGCATTGACAAATGCTTGTTCCTTCTGGAGCACCACCTCTCTATATACTGTACAGGCAGTCTAGTGTAGTGGTTATGGGCACTGAGCTGCAAACCTTGAATCCCATTAGCCCCCACATGCTTACTGTGTGACCCTGAGCAAGTCACTTAACTTCCTTGCGCTCCCAGGTTGCACCTGGAAACAAGCTCCTGCTTAGTGTGCCTTTCCTGGTTAAACAATTCCCCCTTTCCCTTTCCATACATGCCAGCATCCTGTTTGCCTTTCTGAATGTCCTGATGTACTGGATTGATGGTTTAAGATTATCATTTATGATAACTCCTAAGTCCCTATCCTTTATATGCACACTGATTTGTACACTACATCCAGTAGCCCATTCTCAGGTAACCTGTTTCTATGTCCATAACTGTGTCCTTCTTAGCATTACAATTCAGTTGTCACACCTTGAATCACCTTCCAGTATTTGTAGGTCCCATTTCATATCCCCAGTCCCCCTCTTTGGTGTCTACCCTGCCATAGAGTTTACTGTCATGTACAAAGAGGTAGATTTTACTTGAGATCTCTTTGCATGTGTCATAGATGAACACATTAAATAGTGCTAGGCACTGCACTGATTCCTTTTGCACTTCACATGTGACCTCTCTGACTTCTGAGTTTTCCCCATTTACCACCTCCAGCTTGGTCTTTTCTCCCAGCCTCCCAGCTGATTTGCTACCTAACAGGTTAGCTCTGCACCTGTTGCTAGGTCCCCCAGATTCTTCAAAGTCTTCTGTTGGGCATCAAGTCAAAGGCCTTCCTGAAGTCTAGGTACACCTGTCCCCTATCTATAGCTCTCATTACTGAATCAAAGAACTCTACCCTGCTGCCTCCTGTCTTGGAACCCCCTCAGTTCTAGACAGTCCACTAGCTTCTCCTTAATGATACTCTCCAGGAGTTTCTCCATTGTAGAGGTCAGGCTAACCATCATGTAGTTTTCTGGGTCTTCCCTGCTCCCACTCTTGCACAGAGGGACCGTGTCCACCCTTCTTCAGCCCTCGCCTGTCTTCAGTGAGCTACCTTGTAGCAGGTAGTTGGGCTTAACTCACACTTTAGCTGAACTGTCTATGAGTCACCTTGTAGCAGGTGGTTAGGCTTAACTCACACTTTAGCTGAACTTTCCATAATGAGCTACCTTGTAGCAGGTGGTTAGGCTTAACTCACACTTCAGCTGAATTGTCTAGCAATGAGTCACCTTGTAACAGGTAGTTAGGCTTAACTCACACTTCAGCTAAACTGTCCATAATGAGCTACCTTGTAGCAGGTGGTTAGGCTTAACTCACACTTCAGCTGAATTGTCTAGCAATGAGTCACCTTGTAGCAGGTAGTTAGGCTTAACTCACACTTCAGATGAACTGTCTATGAGTCACCTTGTAGCAGGTGGTTAGGCTTAACTCACACTTCAGTTAAACTGTCCATAATGAGCTACCTTGTAGCAGATGGTTAGGCTTAACTCACACTTCAGCTGAATTGTCTAGCAATGAGTCACCTTGTAGCAGGTAGTTAGGCTTAACTCACACTTCAGCTGAACTGTCTATAATGAGTCACCTGGTAGCAGGTGGTTAGGCTTAACTCAGACTTCAACTGAACTGTCTATCAATGAATCACCTTGTAGCAGTTAGTTAGGCGTAACTCACACTTCAGATGAACTGTCTGTAATGAGTCACCTTGTAGCAGGTGGTTAGGCTTAACTCACACTTCAGACAAACTATGAAAACTAAGAACGCTTTAATAAAACTAAGAACTCTTTTATCAATCATGGCAAGAAAAATTAAGACAAGTAAGAAAAATATAAAAAAAAACAAGGGATTTATAGACCCCTTTGTGTTGAGTTTTAGGGGTACACTGGATTCTGTTTGCTTGTTGGGTGGAAGAGAGCCACATGAATGTAGCATGTCTATTGACTATCAAACATCAATTACTGTACCGGTCTTCTTCAACATTCCTATGTAGCATGTACTTCATGCTTCTAGCATTCATGTGACATGGATTCACCATGCGGATTCTTGCTTGCCTGTTTTACAGTCTTGATGAGCTGATATACCAAGTGGACCATCATGTGTACCACTAATCTATCATGCACTATAATGCCTGTCTGCCTTTCTTCAAGTTTCCAGATCCCAAAATACTTCTGCTAATATATGGCGCTACTGCTACCTGAGCTACTGGCCTACTGATTTGCCTGTCTGCCCTGTGCATCACCTTTGTGTGACTAAGTTTACAAAAGAAATATAATTTTTTTAGCAATTTTTAATGTGCTAGTAAATAATCTTCTGTCTGGAAATATCATGTTTGCCCTTCCAGTATAAATTACAAGTTTTTATTGCCATTTCTCAATGTTATATGTTCCCTGTCCTCATCAACAGGTACAGGTCCACAGTTCTTAGCCTTGTCTATATTTGGAAAAAAGGTATAATTCTGTTGGAGTCACAGTGTAGTTCATAACTTACGGGATGGAGTAAAGGAGCAGGATGTTCAAACCTGCTCATCTTGCTTTGGACATGATTGCATGATAAGCATTATTGTTGGTAGACCACTTAGTAGTTGGCTTACCAGCAGAAGAACAACAGATCCACTCATATCCAAAGAAATAAAACTGTCATAAAAAATGACAATTGTGCTATGCAAGCTGTCACAAATCATGGAAACTGACTGGAAAAACTCAGGATCCTTTAAAAATAAGAAGCCCAAATTTTGGGTGCAGTTGGGCGGATGCCGATGTGGACGGAACATACATTTGCATCTGCATCTGACCATTTTAGAAATCCTGCCCAAACTGTTTTATGCCGGCAAGTGAGCTGTGAGTTGTACTGTATGTAAATGATATTAGGAGAGATGTTATCAAGATGAACAGGATTGTCTGTACTCATCATGTACGCGGTCCTCTGTGGAGTTGGCCACCTTGATGTGGTACTACAGAGGTTAAACCAATCCAATCCATGAGATTGTTAATAAGAGCCAGCCATTTTCTGCCTGATTTAGTACAGAGTGTATTAAATAACTTACTCCTGTTTGTTACCTCTACCTTCTGAAAAGTGTTCTTTACAGTTCTACTCTGCAAAGGTTTTGCTATACTGTGAATTCTACAAAGTAAAGGGATCTCACTTTGTCTTTCTGCTACCTAGAAAATGTGTGCAGTTACAGGGATTTGGTGACATTTTGATATTCATATCTGCTTTTGGGTTTTCTAACTAGCTGACTACATTTAGGGATGCCCAGTTGAGAGACCCAACATAATTTTTATAAATCTTGAAGCACATGTTCTTCCCTATCTTTTACTGAAGTAATTCTTGAAGCACAAGTCCTTTCCTGTACTTTCTCAACTTCAAATGTTTATGTTTTATTCTTGGTATTTTTCTCATCATGGAACTCTATATATTGCTATTTCCTGGGTTCTAATTAATGTCAGAGGAATGTGTGCAACTTTATGTCTGATGAAGATACAGGTAAGAAGCAAACACATTTGTTTTGATATATTCTTCTCTATCAGAAATTCCCAATTGCCACAAATACTATGTTTTAAACTCAGGATTCAGCTTCATCATTGGTCATGAGCAGTGTTGGAAATGAGAACTATTCAATGGAGGAATCCATCACTTCTTTTTAAACTCAGCTTTGTTCAGAGATTCAGATTTGAAAACAGTGACAGTAGATATCAGTCAGACATGAGTATCCATACACTGATTTTCCATAATATCATGTACGATATATGGCAGGGTCATGCATTGGTTGATACTGCTTGCTAATATAGCAGTGTTTGCCTACTTCACAATTCCTCTATGTTTCATGTCTTCCTTCATTCTTAGTTCATTCTTAAGTAATATTGTTATGCTTTTCATTGTTTTCTTTAAAGGTATTTGTCTGATAGGAAGATATGGAGTATGCCCCTTTATCTCCAGATTACAAGATATATGTCTTAACTGCACGTGCCTGCAAGGATCTGTCCATACCTCGGCAATAACCAAACATTATGTGCAGGTCTGAGGAAAAAGAAGGAGAGATTTTGACCTGCCTTGTATACCATACTGTAGTTAAATAAAGCTGTAGCTGTTATTAAACAATATAATAGAACCCAAACTTTGTTCACATGTGCTTTTTTTTAAATAATTATGCAGCAGTATGTGGGAGTGCATGTGGGAAAACCTACCACCTTTGATATCACAGCGAACATATATGAGAGGTGTCTGGGGACATATTACTTTATTATATGATGCCTTTTTAATACTTTATTTAGTCAGTTTAATGCCTTTAGGCTGGTACATATTACATGGGAGCAGTCCTTTCCCATATTACTCCTGGAACTTATTCAAACATTTTATGTCGCTCCCAAAACTATGTTGGCCCAAGTTGCCCCCATTTCCTTGACTGGTCAGCAGCATGGCAGACAGCAGGGTAAAGTGTCAACAACCAGGATGAGGTGCTCTGTGGTAAAGACATCAGACTTTCCTGCATGACAAATTGGAATAATTGACATTGGATTACACTGTGTACCTGCAGTATCCTGCAAGATATCACTGGCAGAAAGTTTACTAACAGCACTTCACTGTGGTGGGCAGCACTGTATGACAGCTCCCTTCCATTCACTAAGGTTCACTAAGGTGATTGAGGAGCAAGGAGGCTATGAGGCCCACAAGAGCGCCTATACTAATTCATAGGATAATAAATGCCCTGCGATTATAGGTTATTGAGTTGTTTTTTTAATTTTATTTTGTTTTTGCTAATTATTACTTCCATAGGTAAGCTATTCTATGGGTGTATTACTCTTTGGGTAAAAAAATATTTCCTATTCATGTAATTAAACCTTTTTCCTTTAAGTTGGAGTGGGTGACCTCTGGTATTGTGAGAGTCATCCTTAAATTCGAGTCCTAGTTCTGTCATAATGTACGGATCTTGAATAATATCGAAAAGAAACAGAAGATCACCCCTAATACGACGAGTAACTAAACTCATAAGATTCAATGAGCAGAGTGTGATATTGTAGGATTCATTTTGTAGTCCATTCTTGCATGGAATCTCCCATAGCCTACACCTGGGTCCCAGTGGTAAATGCAAAATCATTAAAATAAAAATAGGAAAGGCTTTTGATCATTATGTTTTCTTTTTGAACAAAGGTAAAGATCTTTGACAACATTACTCTGTTAACTCATACAATCAAATGTCCTGCTATCAGTTCACATCTCTAAACATCTTACTTAAAGTACTATACATTATCTTTCCCACATGGAAACACATGAATAACAATTAACAACAGGCAACAGTAGACAGCTATGCCATTTAATAAATTTCCATTGTACTGCAGTTTGCCTTTCCAGATTTTCGACCATTCCAGCCTTACCTCTTTGTTTTCAAAAACTCAAGGGAGATACTGTTCCTGCCTGGGAAAAAAGAATTGGTCCTGCCTCTTAAAGCTGGGTACCTGTACAAGAAGAGAGAAACAGAACATCATTGACCCTGCCTCAACAAAAATTGATGAGAACACTGAGAAATTAGAGTTCAAGTAGGACACATTGGACATTATGCCAAAAGAAATTTCATTCAGCTGTTTCTCTAGTGTCTTTGAGGTTATCTGTCTTCCTTTGTGTTAAGTTATTCTTACCTCATCCCCTTCCTCTAATGAATGCGTTGCATTTAAAATCTAAAGCTGGTCCTGAACGCCTGTATCAAGTCCTATTAAGCTGATGGGTATTTAACACCAGGTGCCATCATGTATGCAGTAAACCTGATCTGCATGGGTACTTATCTTGAGGCCTCATTAGACTAGACAGCGAACAGCTGGAAACTGATTCTCTTGGCTGGTGGCCAGCCAGTTATGTGACTGACCATTTCTTAAGGGCCTACGTGACAGTATGTGAAACAGGGACTACTCAGTGACTTTGTAGTGTTAGCTTCTGTTTGCTAGAAACAGAGATGAGGAAACCAGATTCATTTCATTTAGCTGTTCATCAGAGGAGAATGACTGTTTCAAAGTGTATTCCAATCACTTTTGGTAGACTCCTAAGTTACACGATCTACACTTTGTACAGAAAGATCACTTACCTCTACTTAAGAGCCCGCCCCCAAAAACAGACTAAAGTTAAAAAGAATCTGCATGCAGATGTTTGCTTTCTCTCATATTTTGGTGACACTGACTCAAGGAGAGGGTCAGAATGGAGCCACCTCTTGTATTAGCACAATGCTTTAAGGTGGCTTCAACTCCTTGGGTGTCTCTACATTCAATCAGTGGTTCCAGGGCTTGGTGTCTAGTAGTGGCAGAAAAAGGAGGTTAAATGTCTCCTCCCATAACCTTTGAGCTGTTAGAGTTGTCAACTTACTTAATCTCCATTTCTTCTATGGCACTGTGTTCCTGAAATGCTACATGGGGGTCAAGATGGTTTAACTTCCAACAGGAAGGGGGAACTCAATCAATTACTTGTTCAGAAGTGCCATTTTTATTAATGCTTTATCCTCATGGGGCTAATTCCTACAGAACCTCCTTCTGCCACTGCCATTGTCATTCTCCTAGTCATCAATTTCTGACCTAAGTATGCCCCACCAACTGGCACCATCCCCAGAAGTCTGATAGCTCTCCAGAATAATTCCTTTAAGGTTAGGCTATGGCCATGTCTTCTCTTTGGTGGGCATTGTTTCTCACTGTGTCTGGCCTGCAACTAACTGTGTAGGCAGATCTCTCTAGTACTGGTATGGGAGGCACCCAAGGGAGGTAGGTTTGTGATGGCCATTAGAGTGAGCAGGGCTTTATTTGTCTGTCAGGTTGCCATCCCATTTTCCCACTTTCTGGGCCATCCCTAAGGCTGTAGTTTAGGAAATCCCAGTGTGCTGGCACACCAGCCACACTAATGTCCGTACTCATCTATCCTCCAAGCATACAAGGGTCTCAGCTGCACCACCACCTGGTCAGCCAGGTGGCAGTATTGCAGCAAGAAGCATGACCCTCCTTCCCCAGTGTCAGAGAGGGTCCCATGGGATGCTCACTCCCCCCCATATGGACCTTTGATGAATCAGGCTCGGAACATGAACATGGGTTCCTAGCCTATCATGTAGTAAGTTCTGCTGCTGCTCTGGTGCATTGGCCCAGAAGTGGCATATTTAACAAATAAAATTTATTCAGGTCCCACCTCCCCCCTAAAATTACTGACAGATGGGGGTTCTAAATCCAACCCCCCTAAAAAGTTAACATGTTGGTGGATCTAAATCATTCCTAAGTAACTACTGTATCTCTTGGGGAGCAAAGGTTAGTAAAATGTTTTAAATACTTTACCACCTATACACACACACACCTTACCAAAAACACACACTGTGCAGTACTACATATCCTATACAGCCTCTTTTTAGTTGCAGATATCTATAGCAAAAAAGGAGCTATGTCAGTTTTAGCAGTAAAAACAAACTACTCAAGTGTTTTTTATTTTATGGCTGCAGTGGGTGGAGCCTGCAGCTGTCTTGCAGTAGCTCTAAAAATGAGCCACCGAATTGACACTGAACAACTGCACTGTTTTACAGTTGCAGTGCCATCATTCCACAATTCCAAAATAGTACGCTCACTCCCTTCTCCCCCCTCTGCAGGTGCACTATTTCGGTTGCTGGTACCCACCATGCTCAAGATAGCCACCAATGTTTACTGCACATGTGTGAGTAGTTGTGCATGTGTGACTGCACCACTGCTATCTTGGGCAAGGTGAACTGTTTCGCCATGAGCTCGGCGAGCGCTGCTGCAACTGTGTCAGCTCTGGCCAGAGTTTGTTTAGTTTCCGTTACTGATGGTGTTATGCCTCTTTTGGTATGAACTGTAAAGTAGTAATGGAGTGGAGAACCTTTTCATTGTTCCATGTAGAGGCACCACTGTTGATCTGTACTGAATTAAAGGGGAAGTAAACATTGCAAGAGTCTTTCTAATTGTGACAATTGTGACAGCACATAAAAAGATATTTCAAATGAGGTATGGAACTTCCTTGTAGGTGTCAAGAGTCCTGAGATATGAATATCTAAATACTCTGTAAATCAAAGCATGGCAGCAGCCATTTCATGGAATCCTGAGACAGAAAGTGATGTCACTGAGGGGCAAGTTGTAATTAACAACATAGAGCTGGCCCCTCAGTGACATCACTTCCTATTTTAAAATTACATGAAATGGCTGCTGCTTTGTTTTCATTTACAGATAATTTGATATTCATATCTCAGGACTCCTGACACCTACAGCTAAGCCTAGTACCTTGTTTGAATGGTCTTGCCTTGTGCTTTCACAATTTGAATAACCCCTGCAATGTTTGCTTCCCCTTTGATGAGCACTCAGAAAGAGAGAAAATGTTTGCTGCCTCGTGACATTCCAGGTTGATGCCATAACTATCTTTACTTGTTATGTCTTTTACGAAAGATGTTTCTCTTTTCAACACTGAGTATGCAGAGGGCTGAACTGTGTCAAAGTACAAAGCAGCAACAGAAGAAGATACGTGTAGTGGGGTAATGTTTGTATAATGCATGCTTTAACACAAACCAACCCTTCTGTACAAGACATTATGATTACTCAATTAATGATAAGGTCAAACATCACCATTCAATTAATTTCAGACAACTTCCTTATAAGCAGTTCCTAGAAGTGACTAATCATTAACCCATAATTGCTGTGGTGGGACCATAAACATGGTTCTTCAGATAATTTTTTTTTTATTTTTTTTTATTAGAATGTATTTACCCAGGAGTCCAGCTCAAATACAACATTTCATTTTCAAAGGGGATCTGCTTAGACCCATTTCTGTAGCTGAGAGACAGGACCAATGAGCAATTAAGTGACTTGCTTTAGGATCACACAGTGAGTAGTTAGCACTAGCAGGGCTTGAACTTACAATCTCCTGGTTGCCAAGTCAGTGCCCACTGCCTCACAATGATAAAGATGGCCAAATAAGGCAATAATATTTGATTTCTGTGCTGGAGCTCATAAGATTGATTATACTTAAAAAGAGCTGTGCTTCTTTGGGATTCTCAGGCATGGTACATTTATTGAAGCCCTAATTCCTTTTCCTATTTGCTAGATTTTTACAGATATTACATCCGGGTGTCCTGGATGACATTTGGAGAAATGGCATACCCTTTCTTATCTTGCAATACATATAAATGCCACACTGAACTGCTGCTCTGATCTATTGTGATGGAACAGAATTGATGCTTTTAACAATAGGTTTCACTGGTTGAGATTACTGGAACCTTTTGTTGCATGTAATTACAAAAATACCCACTGGGACCAATCATGATAACATCATGGTATTGTGTAACGGCCACAAAATTGTCACTATGTTGGCTTGTAAATCCCATTGAATGGACCTCATTTAGCTTTGTGTCTCACAGAAGTGCATATGGATGACCCAAGTAAATTATTACCTGTTCTCTTGCACAAACACAACTGTACGTACAGTCATTTTTACATATGTAATCATATAGTGATCTGTAGCTGTAGTGAGCTCCTCTATAATGAATCCCTCTTGTTGTGAACACCTATGATGTCTCCCATTGTTTCCTAAATATGCATATTTACACCTTGCTATAGTCAGCCCTAGCTATAGTAAACAAATTAGCTGACTCCAGTGGTGTTTACTATAGAAGGACCACTGCATTTACAAAATGTGCCCACCTTCTTGAACAGGGCATGTATATACAGGAATAACACAAGAATATTAGTTGGTACACTACAAAAGATAAAATATAGGAAATTATAAATTGATACAGCTGGATTTTCAAAGAGTTGGACATAGATGAATTAATGTGATTCGTGATGGAGGGAGGAGGAGGCTGGTCAAGAGGATGTGTTGTTTTAAGAACCAGTTGACTTCTATTGTATTTATTTTAATCTAATTATTATTGTTAGTTAATATTTATAAATGTTACTGTATTTCTTTAACAAAAAAAATGATGTTCATGAAGGAGGAGGAGGAGGAGGAGGATAAAGAAGGTGTGTTAATAACCAGTTTATGTTTATGGTTTTTATTTTAATGCAGTTTATTATTATATATTACTGTTCCTGAAGTAGGCTTTATTTATATGCTGTGAACACTGGATTCATGTAGAAAGGAGGAGGATGAAGATGTGTTGGTTTCAGAACCAGTTTACTTCTATGGGTTTTATTTTAATATAATTATTATTGTTAATTATTATTTATAAAAGTGGTTTTATTTATATGCTAAAAAACATGATTCATGATAGAGGGATGAGGAAGAGGATGATGAAGCAGATGTGTTGTTTTCAGAAGCAAGACTTAAGATGAGATGTTTCTGGAATAGTCAGCACTTAGTGCAGGCATGTAATGACTCAGGCAGAATACTGTACTTTGTTTTCTTTTACAGCAAATTCAGCACTGTCTGGGATACAAATGTGGGGTCCGTCTCTGTCTTTTGGTTGCTGAACTCTTTGTGACGCAGTGACAGCTTGGTACTAAGGTACATATCAGTTAGTGCAGATTACTGACACACAGGGTAGCTGGATTACTTGAATGAGCAACCTCATCCCACAACTTTCCATACTTAACCCAACCCAACAGTCTCTGAATGGATACAGCATCCTGCTGAAGGGCTGTCTACATGTCAGCAGAGGAGGGACCTACTGTAAATAAATGACAACAGTGTCATCAACATACATGTGTAGATTGCAGACACTGACGTGTAAGAGAGATCATTAACAGAAATGTAGAAAAGGAGGGGACTGAGTAAAAAGCCCCAGGGATCAATCATGATGATAGGTAGGTCACCAGCGATACTGTAGCATCACCCACTCTGACTCTCTGATGTCCAGTGAAGAAAGCCTCAACCTATTGGAGGGAGGTACTATAATGCTAGTGGCCTCTAGCTTACAAAGTAGTTGGGTGCAATTCACTGTGTTGAAGGCATTGGCTATTGTCCATACTGGAAAGGATGTAGCTTGCAAGGTGAAGTAGAGAAGTGGTGGGTTAAATGATCAGAATGAAAATCAATACTGGCATTGGGAGAGGAGACCAATACTATCAAAGTAATTTAACAGATGACTATAAACCAGGTGTTCAAGTGGTTTGGTCAGAATGTGCAGGAGGAAGACTGGGTGGTAAGTACCCATGTCCAAGAGGTCACCCCCTTTGCAGAGTAGGAGAACCACAGCCTGCTTCCACACTGCAAGTGCAACACCAGTAATAATTGAGACATTAAAAATATGGGCTACATATCTAATAATATCAGGGGCACCTAGGCTCAGAAACATCAGGGAAGTGCCTTCTAAACTACCACCTTTGGAAGGATTGAGGGTGATGAGCCACTTTAAGACATCAGACTCAGTAATGGGCTGTAACCAGAAGGAAAGGGGAACAGGCCAGTGCAGGGAAGTTGGATCTGATAGAGGTTGGGCCAGAGGAGCTGGTAGCAATTCAGAGCATGTGGGCTCTTTACTAAGTGGGAGGTTAAGGCTTCAGACAATGCAGATGTGTCTGAGTAAACTGTAACTCTGAGACTAGCCATATGGCATGCATCACAGGAGGTTGATAGGTTAAGGAGGTTTTTTTTTGACTTTCCAGAAATTCCTAGGGTTATTATTGGCCACACTTAATTTGTTTGAAAAATAAATAGACTTTCCTTTCCTGATGAAGGAGGCACAAATGCTACTATGTCTGTTATAGCGGGTAATGTCTGAGGGCAGCCCTGAGGCTTTGTGCATTGCCCAGGCAGGCATCATCTCACTATCTAACAGTTGAATGTGGGAAAGTTTTTTTGTTTTTTTTTGATTAACTACAGTGTTGGTTATTTATAGCTCATTTCCAGGTCCCACAATTATAAAATGTTAAAATTTCCATTGACCAATTAAATTGTACATATATATTATAAATGAATGAGTCCAAGACCACTAAAATTAATAGTAGAAATAAAGTACTCCAAGTGCTGAAAGTGGCAAGGTAATCAGACCAGTCAAAGAATGTATCCAGGATATTCATAATCAGAGACAGAATTCATCAGTGTATATCCACTTTGATAAGCACCATGATAAAGATATTTCTGGAGCTAAATTTTTATGACATTGAACATGTCCATTTAGACCACGAGGTTTTGATAGGGTACAAATATTACTTCAAAAGGAGTCTTGATGGATTTTTAGCATCAAGGCCCTTTCAGGCCAATGGTCTGAACGAGGATCAGGACCTAACAGCATTCCTGTGATAAGACATATAGGCACAGACTATCAGATAGTTACTGCCTATGCCATATTTAGTCTGAATTAATTTGTATTATGACATTACGTAATAAAATCAATCGGTGTATATATTGCTATCTTGACGCAGTAACAATTATTTTCTTTTGCAGTTACCCTTTTTCTCATTTGTTTTCATCTTTTAAACATTCTTTTTGGGAAATTTCTATTTTCTAGAGTTGTCGCTGTATTACTTGATTGGATTTACCTGAGAAGTGGTCATATATCTAAAATCACTTTGAACACTTGTAATAGATTATTTCTGTTATTAATTTTGGTGGTCTTGGACTTATTAATGTATAATGTAGCTGTCCAATTTAATTGGTTAATGTACAATTTAAAATTGGTATAATTGTGGGACATCAGTAATCCATTGTTTGTTAGTGATATATTTGCTGCACCCATTGCTTTGACCTTTGTCCAGAATAGGTTTTCTGCACACTAATTTTGTAACTGATTTTAATAGTTGTTCTCAATGTGTAATAATGATTATTTTGTAGTGTCCTCACTGTTTTAATTGAAAAGGCAAATGAAAAAAATTTACATGGTTCTCAAAAATGGTCAGAGAAGCAGTGAGGGGCAAGAAAAAGGCTTTCACCAGGTACAAGGAAAAGGGGGGATGGATGGGGAGAGTACCAAATAAAAACTAGAGAAGCAGAGAGGACAGTCAGGAAGGCAAAGGCAGAAACAGAGCTGCATATTTATAGAGGGGATAAAGGATGGGAAAAAACAATTCTTCAGATATACAGTATTAAGAAAAAGGAAAGCAGGGGGTATCGTTTTTCTACAAGAGGGGGAAGGTGTCATAGAGGCATAGGTCAGGAAAACATAAGCAGACCAGGAGAAGTTATAACATTTGAAAGTAGCATTTTATTATTACCAGTAACAATAAAATAAAAAATAAAAAAAATAAAGATGTACAGGATAGCTCTTCACAAAGACAGTACAAACAAAAATCCTTCCTGTGAGTCTCTCTCTAAAATCTCAATCTCTCTCTCTCTCTCTCTCTCTGTCGATTTAGACAAAATATTACTCTTTTCATATGAGATGTCTTTGCCTGGTAGTTTAACCTCTGCATTCTGTTCTTGTAAGTTTCATCTCCTCTTTTTTCACAAAATGCAACAAGTCTTTTGTTCATTGACCTTCCTGTGACCAGCCTGAAGAGTACATTAGTCTCCTTAACAGGTGCAGCCAATTAAGACATCCTGTCCCAGGGCTGATTTCCTGCTAACAATTATGTTAAAATGCTTGTGAAAAGCCAAAAGGTTTCTCAAGCTTAATCCCATGTGTTCCAAATTGCTGACTTTTTTAACAAGCCCAAGCAGTTGTCCGCATTCATTTCAACAATATAATTATATACATTTGCAATCCAAGGGATCCTAGTTTCATATAAAGATGCACATATATTTTTTTACCAGAGAGAAGCAAAGGAAGAAAGAAAGAAAGGAAAAAAGAAACAGCAAGTGAAGGAAGGGCAAAACAGGGGGAACATTGTGGGACCATTGGAGTGGCCAATTCCTAGGTGCCACAAGGAAAATTTGATTGCACAATCAGACAGACAAGAGAGAGACAAGTGGGAAGATAAAATAGATTTTTGCTTTTAACTCTGTCTGCATGACAAATGAGAGAGGGTCTTAACCCAGCTCAGTCACAGGAGGGCACTAGAGGAAAATGAACAAAAATCAGTTGTCCTTAATTATTACTTCTGCTCTTTATTCACAAGGAAAGACAGAAGGCCCCTGCCTGAAAGTGGCATTATGACCACCGTCAGGGTCATTCCTGACATGAGACAGCCAATATTTACCAGAGAAAGGGTCCAGAAGGGGCTTGAAGCCTTAAAGGTAGATAAAGCCCCAGGGCTTGAAGGGATGCACGCAACGGTGCTCATGGGATTGACTGTAAAACTAGCTGAACCCCTAGTAGCACTACTCAATCACTAAATTCAAACAGAGGTTAGCACTGAAAGACTGGAGGGTAGTGGACGTAGTTATGCTACACAAGGGGGGGGAGGAGGACATGGAGCAACCAGGGAATTAAAGACCTGTCAGCCTTTCTTCTGTGGTGGGTAAACTGATGTAGTCACTGATTAAAGGGGACCTTGTAGACTAGCTAGAAAGCAATGGTCTACAGGACAGTAAATAGCATGGGTCTGTGGCAGGGAGGTTGTGTCAGGCCAACCTGATAGTTTCCTTTGACTGGGTAACAAACATAGAAGAAAAGGGCCATGCTGTGGATTTTCTCTACTTCAATTTTGGCAAGGTTTTTGACTTGGTGCCATACAGTAGATTGCTGAAGAAACTGGAGGATCTGGGCACAGCTAGGGACATTGTTGGATGGATAGGAAACTTTTTGAAGGAGAGACAGTAGAGGGTGATGGTGAATAGGGTCAACTGGAAGACATGGAGGTAATGAGTGGGGTGCTGCAAGAATCTATTTATTAATTTTTGTATTTATTATTACATCAGAATTACAACCCTATGAGTCAGTGACTCATTTCCAAAGAATCCATGTCAGGTTACAGAGTACAGAGTAAGACAGGTTGCATACAAATGTAACGCCCTCACCCATGCCTTTTTGCAAAATGACAGGTGGTATGCTGTTAAAGCTGACAGCAGTACCTGGTGGGGACTGGGTTCGGGGAGGACTAGGTTACTCGGCACAGGGGGGCCTACGTTTGGCTACTCTGCACAGGGGCACCCAAGTAAATCTGAACACAGGAAGCAATAACTGTAATGTCCAAAACCAGGAATGGGATTCTAGAGTGTGGCTTTTATTCACATCCAAACTGAACAAACAAAGCATAGACGGACCCCCACGGGGCTACATTCCTGGTAATGCAGATTAGAGACACAGAACACTTCTTCACTATTCCAGCCCTCAGGCTCTGAACCTACCAGGCACACAGCCCAGACTTGCATGCAGCTTTGGGTACACAGCCCGACTTGTACACTACTTGGGTTTTTCCCATGGCCCGGCTCCCCCTCCAGCCACTTGATCGCGGTCCATATGGGAATGAAACAGTTTTCCTGTTGGTGGCTCCCCAAACCACCTTAGAACTTCGACTCCTTAAGGGAAATTTTCCTTCCAATCCCACGTCTGGGTACTTCCCTCATCACTGGCCAAGTGCATGAGGCAAAATAGAAATCCACAGAGCAAATCCGTAGAGGTGGACCTGGTTACTAAAGATGGGGGGTCTCCCACCTCCAGCTCCCACAATCCATACCCGGCCATTTCTCTGGATACTAAACAACTCTTTTGAAAGCTTGGCAATGTAGACTACAGGGTAGACATATGTCACATCTCCTCTACATGTCTTGACTTTCCCTTTGTGCTGAACTTGGACATACTTTTACTTTTGGCTAAGCCTATTACTCTAGGCCTCCTACTACTTCAGCAGTCCAATCCCCACTTTAACACAGTTCAGGATGAAACATGGGCCCTTTAGAAAGAGCAGAACTCACCCTTTGGTTGCAGGTGCCCCACAGGCAAATCTCAAAATCTTCTTGTACCCCACACACTCATGGAAAAATGAGGCAGCTTCTTCTCTAGCAGTAGCCAGGATGTTGCCCCTGGAATAGCAGGCAAACCTTCCAGCCCCATCCCCTGAGGGATGGGGCACAGAGACCCAAATCAGCAGTCTCCACCACTTGAAAGAACAGCTTACTGTGTCCCTCTTTAGGCAGAAACACACCTTTCCCTAAATGTAGCTCTATTTCAGAGCTGAGGCTCCAAGAGCCTATGCACAGAACTGCTGTGCTTCTCTCACACCAATCTCCAACTGCAGACTGAACACTGACTGTTCAAAACTCCCAACATTCTAATCTAACTCCCTTCTGCAGATTCCAATGTGGCTCATGCAGCTGCGACAGTTCTATGGTGATGTCATCCCTCAGTCTCAGCTGAGACTGAGAACAGAGTGAGACAGTGTGAAATCCATTTAACTGGAGTTTCACAAGCTGCCTTCCCTGCCTACCACTAGGTCTTACTGGGATTCTAGTAACCCCGGGTAACGAGGGGTTACACAAACAGATATCACATAAAGCAGTAAACCATGACCAGAGTTCATATATAAAAATAGTTGGTGTACCTATACAGAGTGGTCACTAATACACATAAATACATGTGAAGATGAAAGCAAAATATATGCAACAACAGTCTTAGGTGTTAGACTTTGTCAAAGGAAGGCTCTAGGGCACAGACAGTGTGGGCACAGTGAGTAGGCACTGTTCGCACGGGTGGAATCACTGCAGAGGGCACGTACAGCAGTGGGAGGAGAAAATATGATTCATGGGGGCATTTTTATGTGAATTAATCCTTGGTAAGGTGGTGACCTTGGCAGGGAGAGAGTTGAACAGAGTAGGGGCCCAGTCGAGGAAGGACCTTTGGGCTAGAGAGGTCCTAACTCTCTATACCAGAAGGGAGGGCTTGAAGGAGCTACAAGTGGGCAGCATGGGATTTGAAAGTTGGAGAGATGCAGCAACCCCTGGGGGGGGGGAGTTAGACCTAACTGTATTTTTTTGGCCATGAGACAGAATTGATAATGAAGTCTGTCATCAAAGTCAAGGAAATTCGAGAGTGAGTAAAGCATGCAAGTATGGGTGAATTGATCAGCACCAGTTAGGAGCCTGCATGCCTTGTTTATGGACAGCTTGATTTTGTTGAGGGCAGTGTTTTCAGCAGCTGCATAAACCAGAAGGCTGTAGTCAATTAGGGAAAGAACTGAAGAGGTTATGGCCAGCCTAAGGGCCTCAGGTAGTAGGCAGCCCTTGTGGTGGTAGAGAAGGCCAATCTGCAAGTTGATAGCCAATGAGAGAGTGCGAATATGCATGTGGAAAGTGAGGGCTGGGTCATAGGTGATGCCCAGGTGTTTGTAAGAATAGACTTGTTCAAGGGGGTGGAGAGTGCTGGAGAGTGCTTGCAGGGGGGAGTCTTTGTACTTGCTTTGGTTATGAGCAAAGAGCATTGCTTTAGTTTTTTTCAAGTTAATGACCACTCTGCCATCAGTGAACTGGTGTTCAGTCTGATTGAAAGAGTGTTGGAGGGCGTTCTGGAGAGTGGCAGGGTTTGGATGGGATGCAAACAGTACCACATCATTGGCATAGAGGAGAATCCTACCAGTTCAGGAATTGGGGAGGGCATTAAGATACAGACTGAAAAGCAATAGTCCCAGGATAGATCCCTGTGAAACCCCTGATTGGACAGGATGGCTGCTGGAGAGCATACTGTTAATTTTTACGCACTGTGACTGGGATGAAAGGTAGCTGGTGAACCAGAACAAGGGGCCCTGGGAGAGGCCTAGTTGTAGAAGAGTATATAACAGGAGGGAGTGACTGATGGTATCAAAGGCCTTAGAAAAGTCAATGAAGACTGTGCCAGCAAGGTGACCTTTATCAAGAGCAGAATGTAGAAAGTTAGAGAATTCAAGCAGTGCCGTGGTGGTGGTGCTGTGGCCTGGGTGGAAACCATGCTGCTCCTTACAGAGGAGAGGTAATCCATGAGTTGGTCTGCCACTATTTTCTCCAGTGCTTTGGAGAGTGGGGGAGGATAGATATTGGCCAGTAATTACCAGGTGCGGTACTGTCCCCACCTTTATGAATAGATGTGATGACAGCAGTCTTCCAGGCAAGGGGGAACTGCCCAAGGCAGAGACAATGAATGAGCAGGTTTATGAGTGAGAGGAGCACCACATCCAGGACTAGGTGAAGCAGCCTTAGGTCCAGTAGGTCGTTACTATCATTGGAACCGCTTAGGACTTTTGCCAGGTATGGTTTGGCTTCATGTGGCATGAGTGTGTGAAGGTAGAAAGGGGGGGCGAGGGAGGGTGGGAGGCAGGAGGCAATGATGGGGTCAAAAATTATTGGGAGTACTGAGCTAAGGTCAGTAAAGGCAGTGTTAAGGCTGTTGGCAATGCATCGAGGGTCGGTGGAGACAGAGCCATTAATGTTAAGTTGTGATGGGGGGTAGTGCCTTACTGCTAAGCTCTTTTATATTATCCCAAAACTTTCTGGGTCCTGACCTTTTCAATATGTTCATCAGCAACACTGGAGAGGGCATCCAGTGAAAGTTGTGTCTCTGTGCAGATGACATGAAGTTCTGTGGTAGGGTAGAGGCTAGAGAGGTGGTCTAAGGTTTGACAGCTGAAATTCAACATCACAAAATGCAAGTTTATGCACCTTGGAGGAAAAAAAACAGGACACAGTACTGGATGGAAGGAATTAAACTGAGCAGTACGGCAGAAGTTAAAAATACTGTAATGGGCATAAAAAATTTTTCACAGTTGATTGTCATTGAAACTTGTGCTATTTTTTCCTCTGTGCACTGCGTGATCCCTCTGATGCTGGCACCATGCTGAGTAGTAACTCTGCTATCTGCATATTAATGAAGCACTCTAGTTACCAGTCCGCATGGCCCTGACAGCAGAGGTATTGCACAGTTTACAAAAGGGTAGACAGCATAAGTTTAAACAGTAATCATGTATGAAAAAATAATTATTGCCAACATTTTGAAGAATGAGGGCAGGGGAATGTAGAGTTCACACAATAGGAAATTAGGAGTTCTCCTTTAAAAAAACATAATATAGTGTGTGTCCCTTTTGACCATAGAAATCTATAATTAAACACAGATGCATTAAGACAGCCCATGTAGCAAGGTCATAAACTGCATCATAATGTTTTAAAATTGTCCTTACCACCAGTGTGAAGATCTGGAACATCCACAAGGTTTACTGGATGGCCACTAAAGACAGAATAATAATGGAATGTGAACCAATATCATAGTTTCTACAAAAAGTAACACTAACATTGTCAGTGCATATCTTCTTTAATACCACACCAGTATTGGGACCTCAACCTTTGTGACATCATGAATGACCTCTCTGGCAGAAGGGGAGGAGCTACTCCTGGTCTACTGCGATGTCATGAGTGGTAAGGTCACAGGCCTGATGACATAGCAAGGGGAACCAACAGCCCCACATATTTCATCTAGAACTAACTGGTAGAAACAAGATTAATAAGTAAAAAGAAAAATAGTGCTTCAGATATAAAAAGCAATAGTTGTAAATGTAAAACATTGTAGCTGTAAAAAGAACAATTGCTTTGGATATGAAAAGTGATGTCTGGCTACTTTTAGAAATATTTTCAAGGGGTGAAAAAGGTCTTGAAGACATGACCTTCTGCATTTCTATTTATCAATTCTTAAATGTTTTCATCATTTCGGTTTGCATTTCATTCTCTTTTCTCAAGCTCTAATTTGTCCCTGGAAATTGAACATTACAAGGCAGAACCTTGGATGGACAAATTAAACTGCAGCTACAGCTAAGTGAAACCAGTTTTGGCATGACAGCACAGTTACTGTACATGGCCTTTCAGGTTCAGCTATAATGGTCATACAATAGATCTGTGACAAAGCAGGCTGTAAACCAAATGGTAGTCTCTCACGGCCAGATGTTAAATCCTGCAATGAACAAAATCAGCACTGAATGTAGCTCCCAGACAGCAATGTTGGACTTTAACTCAATAATCCCCTTCAGGTCTGCTTTTTGTGTTGGATAGCATAGACACAATACATATAATTTGTTGTTTCACTTCAAAAAATGGATTTTAAAACAAACATGGAATTTCCAAAATAAACTGTGAAACTGATGGCCAAGAAAAGCTTTACTTAGTAACAAAATGTCCTCCATGACTCCAGTTTTTCCCCACAATACTCTCCTTCATTTTAATTTTCTTAAGCTTGCACTTGTAAACAAAATCTATTAAACAGAAGAACCTCAGCTGCTTTGGGGCCTGTAGTTTATACGCAACACACACTGGGACCGTCTGTTGATACTAGAAATCTAGTGGTGTCCTGCTGAAAGAAACTCATTCACTCATAATATCTGCCTAGACAAAGCCCATTAATGCACCTTTTGTTGTTCTCTGTTGCCCGCCTAACTTTGTTTCTAGGTCAAAGTCACGTGAGACCTAAGCAGGGTTCAAATGCAAATTTTCTAATGTTTTTAAGTCCTTGATTTCAGAATCTTAAGCAAAGGTTTCCACTGTCTGAAGAGGCAGTAATGCCTATTGCCCAGCTATGATTTCATGGCTAAATTCATCTGAAGAAAAAAAAAGTTTTGTTGTTTACTCTGTGCCTTTGCCCCACCACCCCCCTCTGCAGTCAAAGGCTCATCAGAACAACCTAGGAGAAGATGTCATCTATGATCTCCAGGGAGTTTTGTGAGGAATCCTGGAAAACTGAAATACTAGATCATGTGGCATCCTCATGGAGGGTATTTTAAGGAGCAAAAGGCAGATGTCAGCACACAGAGATCAAATATGCAAAATTCAACACTTCAAATACGTAAGAAATATTTTTTTTAAATGTACTCAGTAACTTTTGTGAAATGCTTAGATTTACTGGGTCACCACTGAAAAAGGGACTGTCTTGTCTCAGTTGGGCATATCTGGTCATCAAAATTCAAATTCATAAATAAGTAAACTGAGGCTGGACAGGGCAACAGGATCTAGGGGGCAGATTTCTAAACAGATCTGTCTTGAATGAGTTAGATGGTATTTTTCAAAACACAGACTGCGTCTGTCTAGTAGATGGTGTTACATAAGTGACCATCTGATTTCCATCAACATTTGCATGCAGAAAAAGATGAAGATTCAATATGCTTCCTCTTTTAAAGGGAATCACCACAAATCATGATTTGTTTTTTTGTCACAAACAAATCTGAAGGCTACAGCAGAGTGCAACAGGGCAGTAAGGAGGGCAAATAGGATGCTGGGTTGTATAGAAAGGGGGACCAGCAGTAGGAAGAGTGTTGTGATTCTGCCACTATAGAGTTGCGTGATGTGTCCTCACCTGGAGTTCTGTGTGCAGTTCTGGATCCCACACTTGAAGAAATGAGGGACAGGGTGAAGGCAGTAAAAATTAGGGTAACTGAAATGATCCAAGGTCATCAGGAAAGGACTGACATGGAGAGCTTGGAGGATCTCAACATGTACACTCTGGAGGTGGGCTGGGGGGGCATGATTGAGACATTCACGTACCTGCACAGGAGTAATACAGCTAGTCATTCATGTTGAGTGGAAACGCAAGCACCAGAGGAAACTCAGTGAAGTAGGGTGGATTTAAGAGGGACATCAGAAAGCATTTCTTCATGGAGAGTACTGGGGGTGATTGAATAGATTGCCAAGGGAGAGGAACTAGGTGATAAATGCACGGTAAAAAAGCACCCTGTGCAGACACCACAAAAGCGTAATGTGAAAAAACATGCTAATATAAATAAACCAGCTCCAAAACCACGTATACTGTTATGTCAGCACAGTTTTCAACTATGTGTTTCTTCTTTCACGGTTTTGACCAGATACGCGGGGGAGGGGGTAGTCTATGTTAAACCAGTAAAGGGATTTAAACATGGGTGGAGCAAACACATGGGGCTGATTAAGATGAGGATAAAGGGGACACAGTAAGGGAAAACTGAAAGACAGCTGGAGCCCTCGCAGTCAACACAGATATGATAAGTGGGGCTGGGCAAACTCAGTGGTTCTGCTGTCAGATTCTGTTTCCTAACAGATAGGTCCTTTCAGAACTGGATCTGGAAAGGTTAGAACAAGCAGGTGAATCCAGATGCAGGCAAATATTGCAATGCTGTATGTGGATGACCTTTGGACAAGCCAACCTTTTGGATTTGACTTTGGGGAAGTGCATATCTGAGATCTTGATGTGTGAGCAACATGAGTTGCACGTGTGCCCCAAGACACACAAAAAAAAATGTTTGCGACCCAATTACCTTACTTGAGTAGGCTATATTTATTGCTAAAATGTCCTCACTTAGGAACAGTGAGCATACAGGAGAGGAGCAGAACTTCAATTTTCCTTTAAGAGCAACCCCTTAGACACCAGAATAAGCTTTATTTTTAAATAAGATCGCCTAATGTAATAATTATCACATACTGCAAACTGATACATAAAAAATGGGAATGGGGAGGGGGTAGTTTGTGTGAGAACCAGAGAAAAATGCTTCTTTAATTTGAATGGACAATGTCCAAAATTCTAATCATTGTTTAATTAAAAAAGTTCTTGTGGCACCTTTGTACTTCAAATAGATTTGAGCCTCAAGGTTTATATTTTTGCATCAAAAAAGTGACCCAAATCCCCCGATTAGAACATGTAAAACAAACCAATGAAACTAATGCAGCCATTTTGTTTATTTTGAGCCCCTCAGCTGGCAGAAGGTCATATATTTTTTACTTATTTATATAAGAGAATCGGAATTACAATCCTTTGAGTCAGACTCCTTTGCAAAGACTCCACATCAGAAATTTAGGTACATAGTAGTACAAGATGATGTATAAATATGCAATATAATAGTGAGTTATACAATACAGTAGTGAATTATACAATACAGTAGAAGTTACTATACAACTGGTAGGTTGCAGCTTTGAGAGATCCTAGAATAGGATCCTGAGTCTTAATAAAATGCAGTGGAGAAGCATTTACATGGTTGTAGACACAAGTAAAGGGTGTGGCCACCCAGAGGGATGACTGTAGTGAAACTGCACAGTAGGTAGGATTATAGGGAGAGAGGGCATGGGAATGGGGATATGGCTAGTCACAGTCACAGGTAGATTGTGCGAGGAGTGCAGAGCAGAGAGAGGATTTGAAGGGCCCCAGAAGCATTTTGGTGGTTATTGCAGGGGGAAGTTCATTCACCCAGAGGGAGCCCCAGAGTAGAAGGAGCGTTTGCACATGGAGGTCCTGCAGTGGGGATCTGTTACGGTGGGTAACAGTGAGCTTCTGGTGGCCCTTGGGTGGGGCACAGGTTGCACCAGACTGCATAGGCTGGGGGGGAGGGGTGCTGTGATAGCTTTCTGGCAAGGAGATAGGTGTGGTATCTAAGTTTGCCCTCAAAGTTGAGCCAGCTGGTGCTTCTATAAAGCTCACAAGTATGGGTTCACCTGGCGCTTCCTGAGACAAGGTGGCAAGCTTTATTGAGGGAGACCTTGATGCAATGGAGGGCAGAAGGATCTGCAGAGCCATAGATAATTATTCTATAATTGATAAGGGAGAGTACCGAGGAGGTTACCGCTAACTGGAGTGCCTCAGGTGGTAAACATCCCGTATGTCGGTACAGGAGTCTAAGTCTTGCGTTAACAGCCAAGCAGAGCAGGTTGATATGTTCATGGTGCATTAGGTGAGAGTCTAGTGTTGTACCTAGGTATTTAAAAGTGGGCACTACTTTGATAGAGGTGCCCTGGCAGTTGAGGATGTTGAGGGGGAAGACACTGTGCTTGTTTTAGTGGTGTGTGAAGACCATTGCCTCGGTTTTTTTTGAAGTTCAGAGTGAGTCTATTTTCTGAGAACCAGGCTTCAGCTTCTGAAACTGTGTGCTGCAGAGTGGATTGGAGAGAGTAGGGGTCAGGATGGCTAGCAAAGAGGACTGCAACATGTGCATATAGTAGCATATGGCCTGAGCAGGACTTGGGGAGTGTGTTGAGGAACAGGTTGAAGAGGAGGGGGCCCAGTATAGATCCCTGGGGTACTCCTGAGTGGACTGGCTGACAGGACAAGAGAGCTGAGTTCATTTTGACCCATTGGTTTCTGTCACTGAGGTAGGTTTTAAACCACTCGATGGCCTCCAGTGACAATCCCATAGCTGTTAGGGATTGGAGGAGGAGGAGGAGGAGGGTATGACTGACAAAGTCAAATGCCTTTGCTAAGTCCAGGAAGGCAGATCCTACTATGAGGTATGTGTTGAGGGCTTTGTTAATGAAGGTGGTAAATTCCAGGAGGCTGGTGGAGGTACTGTGTTCCCTCCTGAAACCATGTTGTTCTGGGCAGAGTAAGTTATATTTTATAAGATAGTCCATGAGCTGATCAGCTACTACTTTTTTGAGCACCTTAGAGATAGGGGGAAGTATGGAGATGGAGCAGTAGTTGTTTGGGGAGGTGCAATCACCACTTTTAAATATGGAGGTGATTACTGCCAATTTCCAAAGGGAGGGGAATTGACCAAGGCAGAGGGACCGATTAAGGATATTGGTGAGGGGAGGTGAGGACCAAGTCAAGAGTTAGAAGGACAATTTTTAGGTCAAGCAAGTCGCCACTATGATGAGATTTGCCAAGGACTTTGGTGAGGTATTACCTTGCCTCATGAGGGGAAATTGTTCTGAGCCTGAAAAGGGGGTAGATATAGGGTGAGGGGTGGCAGATACGGTTTCAGGAGCAGGATCAAAGAAATTGGGGGGAAGGACATTGCTGAGGTCAGAAAAGGCACAGTTAAGGGTATCTGCAATAATCTGGGGATCCTGGGAGAGGGTACCCTTTACTAGCAATTGGGCGGGGAGGGGGGATTGTTTTGCCCTTAAGTTCCATAATATTTTGAGGAAGCACTGTGGGATTTGCTCATTTGAATGCTAAGGGCAGTAATTTTAGAAGTCATAAAATGGATGTTAGTCTTAGTTATGTCAATATCATGAACTGCTCTGGTTTGTCTTGATCACATTCTCTCATTTGAATTTACAAAGGTTGGCCTTATTTGCAACATTTCAAGCTGCTGTTTACCCACAGCTGTGACCTATATACATGGAGCAATTGGTTACCTTTAACCAGCAGAATTAAGTTTTAGACCTACATGGTAGGGAAAAAAGCCCTACTGGGTCTTACCCCCCCCATTTAAAAATATGCCTCAGTTTTGTTGACAATCAATACCACACTAGGAGTATGAAACCCTTTTGCAGAACAAGTCAGGGTGAGTGCTTCTTTTCTGTGAGTGAAGCTGACTGGCCAACTGACCAACCTTAAATGCTTTTTGCTAAGTCTAACTTGAACCAGTTTAAAAGCTCATTACATGCACTACTTTTCGAACAACCCTGCTTAAATTGTAAATAATTGATCTGTACTTTGCCGGTTATGTATTATGTACTGTGTATGGCCCTATTTAAGTTGCTGTGTACTGAATCCTGATGTGGAAGTTCAGAACCTTTGAAAAAAGGCACTTGTTGCTCAAATGTATTTCCTAATAGTGTTAAAATAAAGTATTTCACATCCAATTCTGGATAAAAAAATAGATTGATACAAATGTAAGTGATGGAGCAGGTTACAGTTGTTGTATGACAATCATTTCCAGACACAACCATATCTAAACTTTGAAATCGAGACATGACAAAGTCAGAGTTTTGAAAATTGTACTAAAATGTGTCAGATTCTAGGACTAGCATGCTCTACTCTTGTTTTATTCACAAAATTCAAATCACATATCTAATGAGGGGTGCTACTGATTCTGTGGTATGTAACAACCCCTCCCTCGATGGTAAATCTGAAAAGTTAACATTTCTTTCTGCCTAAATTGGCTATTTTCTTACTTTTACCTCCATGGAAAAGTGATTCTATTAGTCTTCAGTTTAGAATTCCAATGTGAACAAGCCAAACCACCAGACACCAAGGTGGAACCCAACAGTTTGGTCCTAACTATGAAATGCCTGCAGTGGCTACTCTTACATAGAGTGCATTGCATAAATTGGCTCCTTTAAAGTAATGTGTTTCCACCTAGGTAATTCACAGGTGATCAAACGGAGCATGCCCAAGAGTCCCACACAGCTCCCTAACTCTAAAATACTTCCAAGATGAGCACACTCTACCCTTGTTTAATTCATGAAGTTCAAATCACATTACCGATTTGAAAATTGGACACTGGCATAATTTGCTCTTATGCTCATATCTGCACATTGTGGAACATTTAATCTGGACGTAGGCTTTAAAAATCATTCCCCAAGTGACTATGATGGGAAATATGGAAAATACATGAATTATAGCATTGCCTGGAAATCTTCTTGAGTAAAACAAACACTTCAGCACTCTTTCTATTATCAGAGACTCCTTTACGTGCTTATGATTACTGATTGGGAGCTTATCCATGCAAAAGCATTCAAGGAGGTTTATAAGTTTCACCCAGTTCTGGGCTGTGTGATAATGTACATATATCATTCTGTCATAACACTGGCTTCGGGTCAAGGGACACTTGCCCTATCAAACATAAATACCTCACAATATGTTTTTCCTTATGTATATAAATTTGTTCATAACGTGGCAGGCAAAAAAAGGAACAATTACTGCCAAAACGCCATGAGACCCTTAACAGGATATTGTATTGATTCACTGATAGGTTCTGAATGATATTTGATACTGAATGGCTCAGAGATGGAGAGGAAGAAAATTAATATCTGCAAACTATGTAATACCCTGCCATCACCTTTGAAATGCAATATGTATGTTTTAATCTATGCACATTATAGTACATCTATGTTTTATGAATAGTTTGATGGATAAACATTTGCAATACCTACATATTTTGTCATGCCAGTGAAGTTATTTGAATTTGAATTTAAGTGAGAGATGGGAACGGAGAGTGAGAGATGGAGATGGAAAGGAGACTGAGAGATGGTGACAGAAAAACAGAGGGAAAGAAATAGAGATTGAGAAGTAGAGTGAGAGAGAGAGAGAAGGAGGGGGGAGAGAAAAGGGGAAAGAAAGAAAAAAGTGAAGGGATGGAGAGGGAGGGAGGGAGAGTGAAGGAGAGTGTGTGAGAGAGAGGGAAAAGACAGGAAGAGAATAAGAGGCACAGAGGGAGAAACAGAGAGAGAGCAGGAGAGGGGGAAATGAAGAGCAACAATTACAAGGATGAACATATGGTACAAGGACTGGGTGTGCCCACAGTCACAGCCAGACCTAAAAAACATGCACCATGAATCAGAAAGAGAATACAATTCCAAAACAGTTCAGGACAAAAACCATGAACAAGAACTGCCAAATCAAATGCCCCTACAATGTTTATTAATCTATACAGTCTGTAGAGGGTGCAAAAAGTGCAGTCAAGGTTCTGGTAAATCCATATAAAATTGTAAAATTGCAATAGAAGAGAGCATGACATTACCTGTTAGGACTCCACTACCAGCACTGAACAAATGCTCTGGCACTTCATACTGTTGAGCTTCCTCACAGGACTGTTTTTCAAGTGTACTCATTTTCTGGTTAAAGGGAAAGACAGGGGGAGAGAGAAAGGAGTGGGAGAGGAGAGGGAAGAAAAGGAGAGAGGAGAGAGAAAGAGATCAAAGTAATATTGATCACCGTATTAATCAGGATTAATCTTAGATCACAGTAGTAGTGACATCAAAGACTACAACATAAGCCTAAACATGATTGTATCTTAGCCAGAACACCAGACACAACCCTGAAAAACAAATACAGGTATACAGTCCAGCCCCATTTATCCAGATTGCCTGGATGACAACCGATAAGTTCAAATAAATGGAAGGTCGGATAAATGGGCATGCATAGCAGACAATGTTATAGAGTGAAAGTGGCAGGTCGGGCAATAACAGCCAAGTGAAACTGTAGTATAGAATTATAACATTCTTGTTTGACAAATGGCTTTACTGAATAAAATGAAAGTAAAGAAATAAAAGTTCAGTTCAAAAAATCCTTTGTAGATTTTTGTTTGAGACTGACACATTTCTTTTTCTGGCTGCTCATTACCACATACTGTGTAGCAGCATCAATTGTACTGGATGATAGTTTGGCTGGTTTTCCAGATAAACCATGCACTTCTCGAATAGCTCAACTACTTTGCTATGTGTTGGAACCGCAATAGTGAGTTCTTCAGCTTCAGAATCACATTCATCTTTGGTCTCCTTGGCTGTGCTATCATCTCCTTGATAGCATTGTCTGACAGTACCTCATGACCCCGTTCTTCAACATCACACAATCCACTGATTGACCTCTTCCTCTGTGGGTGGCTCTGGGAGCTTGGATGCAAGGTGGTGAGCTTGGCAGATTATCTGGTGCCAGAGTGCCTTTATTGAGATCATGAAAGTCAGGCATGTCATGACAGCTTGTTCATATGTTTGACTTTATCCAGGCATTTTGTATGCTTCCTGAGTGCATACAGTTCCATGCCTCAGAGGCTGTGTAAAGCACATCTTTTAAATTGATGACCTTTATGATGCTACCCAAAAGTGTCTACTCATTCTCCTGGGATGAAATTGTTTGCAGTAGCTTTTTCCTATGACCTCTCCTAAAAATTTCTAAAACCCCTTGGTCACATGGTTGGAGCTTCGACATGGTGTTGGCTGAAAGGAACATACACATGATAACCCCATTCCTTGTTCTAATGTCCAGAATATCATGATGGGCAGAGGAGTTGTCCACTAAAAGAATTGCTTTTAGAGGCAGACCTTTTGAGTGCTAGTAGCATTTCACTTTGGGGGACAAAATGGTCATTAAACTAGCATGTAAAAATTTAAGCATCCATCCAGGCACTGCATTAGGATTCATACTGGATGGGAAGGGATGCCATATTCATATGTTTAAAACATCTGGGTTCCCATGATTTTCCCACTACAAGCAGCTTCATTTTGTAGCCAGATGCACTAACGCATTCCAGGACTGTCACCTGGTTCATTTGTTTTTTTGGAGCCCAGTACATCATGTTCAGACCCATGGGCTAGGGTGCAATTTGGCAGGCATCACCAGTAAAGCCCAGACTCATCCGCACCAAAAAGTTGATCCACGACCAGACTCTCCAGCTCGATGGTTTCTAGCAGCTGTTCTATGAAAGGTGAGATTTCCTCATCTGTGGTGCTCAGCCATTCCCCATGCAACATCAGCTGCCAAATCCTATGTCATCACTTAAAATGGTTGTGTCGTGCCCCTCACTTGCCACAAATGAACCATTATTGCCAAGTTTCTTCTGAGATAACAACGTTTTTTCTTTTAGCAAGGGTCCAGAAATAGGGGTCCCAATTTCTTTCTCTTGCCGAAACCAAAAGTTGGTGGCAGTATCACGCTGCTCATCCTGACAGGTTTGCATGTTTTTCTTTATCATATGACCCATGACAGCCTCCATAGAAAGCACAAAGTCTCTCAACTTTTCGCTTAGTAGGACACTGGAAGACTCTTGGGCAGGACCCTACAAACAGAAACTTCAAGGGTGTAGTAAAAGAGGAAGCAGGACAGCAGAGGGAGCTATTGAGGACCCAAGATGGCTGCACGCTAGGAGGTTGTGGAGGAGCCTCATAAAGCAGGAGCAGAGAGAAGCATTTTATCTTTTAGTAAAGGTATGCCACTGTTGCCTCATCTGTTTTAAATACTCTCTGTTCTTTCCAGTCCATCTTGTGCCATCTGGCTCCAGTGTTTTCCCCTTCTTTTGCTTTCTTCCATCACAGCAAACTGGTGAGGAGTCCCAGTGGTGGGCAGGGAGCCCCGGTACTGTGGCGGACGAGCCACCCTGCAGAAGGCCGAGGAGTTGAGGAAAACACCCAAGGGAAAGCTCCCCACTGTCCCAGATAAACTGTGTGAGGTGGTTATCGCTGAACTGTTCTCTCCCAATTGAACGCCTTTTGAGTGGGCTCTGTGCTGCTTGAGCTGATACATGGCTGTGATAATTGTGAATCCTACCATTCAGCAAAGTATTCTTTATTTGCTTATCTGTCTTTAAAGATATGGTTCTGGACTATGGACTCTCGCTAACCCCTGCTAATCCCTGCTAAATTCGTTACTTCACTAAAGGCTTTTTATTTTGATCTCTGATCTTAGTGCAAGCTGCACACTCATCCAGCCTTGGGCTTTTCGGAACCTTTTTTAAGCATTTTTTTTTTTAGAAACTTTTAATGTTCTCTGTTTTGTGCCTCTGTTTCCCTGCATTTCAGTATAGTTACAGTTTCCTACTCCAAAGTACTCCTAATATATCTTTAAAGGAAACCAGGGGTTACTCGAAGGATCAAAACAGCAAATTCAGTGACTATCTAGTTACCTGCCACCTGCGACCCACTTGGACTGCTTGGATTGCCGGTTTACCTGTATTTCTTCTTTTTAATAATCCCTTGTTTTGATTGTATATCTAATATTTAATTGCCTTGTTCTTTTAACTCTATACTTGTGTTTTACCTATGTTCAAAAGCTGATATACTGATATACTGCTCACAAACTCACACGTTCTGATCTGAACAGACCAGGAAGAGAAGAGAGCTGAGCTAGCGTTACCTGAAAGTAAATGGGAGTTAAAACAATCTAATTCTTCTAGCACATATTACCAAATTACCAAAAGTGTACAGCTGGTATAGCAATAGGAATAGCAATTCTTCTTTTTTTTTTCTTCAGACTATACGCTCGTATTGCTCTCCCTTCTGGCAGTAACTGTAATTAAAAAAACATCAAATGCAAAAAACGCAAGCCAGGCTGTGCTTGTGTCTGTAATGCTTTCTAGCCAAGTTGGGCTCATCTAAATCTGATGTCACGAACTATTGTTGGCACATATATATATATATATATATATATATATATATATACACACATATATTTAGCTCTAAAATTGCTATTAAGTAGATCACAAAAAAGGGACTACACTTTCCGTCCAAATTTTACTTCTAAATGATGATTGGTTTTCTAGGATTTTCAGTCTACTTTTGATTGGACAAGCAAGTGTTAAAACAAACCTCCATCTCTGCTAAGGAACAGAGGAAGGCATAGATATAATCAGTACTAAACTGGTAAATTAAAACCCAGTATTCAATTGATAACTTGAATTCTTGCTGCTAACATCTAGTACGTATTGTATTGTACTGTATTATATTTGCTAAACTGAGAACTGATGCACTTGCAGACTTAGGCTGACCTTCCCAGCTCCACTTATATGTTATATGCTCCTCCATGTTGCTGTATGTTGGCCCATATACATATATATGTGAACACTGCTTGTCATTTGTTGAGAAAATATAGATATCTGCAATTCAAGATAAACCGAAACGTGTAGATTGTTGGACTGTTAGATTGCTGTATTAGTATACAGGCAACTTTTACCAGCTTTTTGTGTATTTGTGGTTTTATTCCCCTCAGAATCATTCTTTCCACTGTGTCACTTACCTATCAGCAATGCCAGCTACAACCCGTAGCAAGAAATCATGCACCTCTTGTGCATATGATATGGACCCCAGGCAAACTAAAATCCAGATTGGGAGGAGGAAGAAAACATAAAGGACCCGTGTCATTAAAAATCCTGGCCATGAAACAACTGGGTAAAAATAAAAACACAATGAACAAAAAGGGCCGTTGCTGGAAAAAGATTGATAAACCCCTAGTAGACAAAATGGTAACAGGTAATGAAGCTTTGCAGCTGGTTTCCACACCTAACCTGACCTCCCCAAATGGGGATATTAGAACATTTTTTAGTCCTATCCCAATTAGACAAGACTCAGCTTCCCTACAAGTCCAAATGGAAAATAAAATCAATAATGCCAACAATAATGACTTACACAGATTTAAAGGATTTGAGGCAGAGGATAGTAGGGACGCAAGGATAGATTTCTCCCAAATATTTCACAACCTGTTGGCACTGGATCCAGAGGTCCAATCCCTAAGAGAATCCCTATTAACAGAGGAAGCCAGCAGAGAAAACTATGGAACTGATGTCCCATTACCTCTCCAAAAAGCTAACATTTTGCTAAGATCCCAGCATCCGGGAGATAACTTGAGCTGTAACAAAAAAAATCACCCCAATCTAATTCTAAACCAGGACAATAGCCCCTGTAATAATCTCAGTTCCCCTATAGAGGGCTCCATGAAGCCCAATCTCCAGACACCACTGAATGCTTCCCAGGGAACTCCTTTTAGAAACTACAGTTCACATTTGTGGACAATGAGCCATGAGGGTCAGGAAGACTCATTCTGCAGAGATATTGAGGGAATCTCAAGAGAAGTCTTAACAGCATTAAGGGACCCAGTTAAAGCCAATATCTTGCTGTTCAAAAAGCTAGTAGAATGCAAACAAGATGTTTCATTTATTAAAGGAGTGTGCCTGGAGAATAGGTTAAAATTGGAACTAATTGAAAACAAGTTATCAAACAAAGAATATAGAATTGATACTATGAACAAAGAATCAGACACCCAATACAGCCACCTAGGAAACAACGGAAAAAACACCAACAATCCTTGCAATTTGCAGATCAACTTCAAGTTGAGCAAATCAAACTGCTCAATAAAATCTTCAGAATATGATGGAATAGCCCCATGGGACACCCTTGGAACAGATTACTACAGTACTAGCAATAGTAACTCTGAGTGCATCATGCTCCCAGCAGCTGAACTCAGAGACAGCAGCATCTGCAGGGAACATGCCCTCAAAAACGCACATTTGTGGTGCAAGGGAGAAATACAGGAAGCATCAGATAGCAAGGACAAAAGCCTCAGGGCAACTAGTATCCCCCCAAAAATAAAGGTAATAGACATCAGAATGGATATGGCTCAGGATACCCCCTACCCCCTCATTGGAAAAAAGGATAGAACTAAAAAGTCCACAAACTAATTAAGGAGGTACCACCTGTTAAGAGCAATATTTTTATTAACACACATCTCAAAGGGAAACCAAGATTCAGCACAACAAAACAGAGAAATACAAGGAAAAACACCATCAAGGACAAAAAATCAAAAGAAAATAAGATCAAAATCTCAAACAATACAGACAAACAAAAACCAAAGGAAGACTGAAGTACGGCCAATACAGAGAACCTGACAAAAAAAATTTGAAAATCCAGAATCCTCAGAGGTAAATAATCTAAAAAAGGGAAGTGCCAGCACCAACTCCAAGGTGATGATAGGACCTGAAAAAAGTGACAGTCCAAAAACTAGTAAGAATAATTCTGGTCACAGTGCCAATTTTGATCTTTTTCTACAAAAAACTATGGGCTCTGACTTTGCTCTACCCCTGTTCAGGGTATCCTGTATGCCCAATGAATCACAAAGAAAACTAGCAGATTCAGTAACTGCTCTATTGTCCTTCATATTAAAGGGATGGTGTATTTTGAAAAACTCAATCAGTGTTATAAGACTGATTCTGAGGAATGAACTGGTCCTGGTGGTAACTGATCAGTTTTACATACTAAAAGCAATTGCACTTAAAGCAATAGCAAATTTACAGAGTATGGGTATCAAGGTGGGTGAAGTCACCACTCTAATGGACCTCTTGCCAGAATATTACAATAATCAAACTTGCTCAAAGATTAGCAAACAGGACATAGTCATTTCAGCCTTTGGACTGAAATTATCATCAAAAGATCCCAGAACCAGTTTAAGAGGCAAACTGATTGACTTTCTCAATATTTGTTTGGATATCAATATTAGCACTCACAATATAGGGAAAGCAATAAGACTGGAGCCTGATGGGCAAGTCATATTCCATGTCAATGAATCCTTTATAATCAATGAGCTATTGAAGAAGCAGAGCACATTGGATAAACTCGGAATACACTTTGTCGTAGAAAATGAGGATGTATATGCTCAGATAAACCCTGGTAGTGTCTATACAGCTCCCAAGAATTGGGAATACCTAATAGAGACATCAAATAAATTTGAGCTGTTAGCTACTCCAGACCAATGACAGTCCAAATCAGACAGTGTGGGGGAGGGGAAACCTCGGGCTCAATCTGGGATTAGGATCACCATTGGAGATGATATTATTGAAAATGGCTCAGCCAAAGCAATAACTCTGGACAAGGATACATTTAAAATACTATCTTGGAATTCCTCAGGGCTGAGTGCAAAAATGGGTGATCCAGACATATGTAACTACCTGAACCAATTTCATATTATTGGCATACAGGAAACTTGGGCCTTGGGAAATCTTCTCCTAAGTGGCTATAAGGCTTACTGTAAAAAAGCTACCAAAAAAAATACTATGGGAGGGGAATTGGAGGATTGGTCATATTTATAAAGCTAAATAGCAGTATTACAACAGAAAAAATTATAACTCACAGCTCTAGTATTTTAGCAGTAAAAATAATAGGGGAAATCACTGAAACAAACATGGTCCATGATAAATGTCTATGCTCACCCATCAGGAAGCCATTATGGAGACACAAACTTCCTAGGCTCATTAGAAAAATTAATTATTAGTATACAAACAGATCACCCAACTGCAAATATAATAATTTTTGGAGATTTTAATGCAAGGATGGGCAAATTACAAGGTTGCTCAGAGGACCTGTCAGAGGTGCTGATGTCCCTCCAGCACCCATCTCTGAATACAAGAAGAAACTCCAGAGACCTAATTACCAACAAAAGAGGAGTAATGTTACATAGAACAATGAACAGGAACAATATGCTGCTTCTAAATGGCTGGTCCAATACTGATCCTGAAGGAGAATACTCATTTGCAGGAGCAAAGGGCTCTTCTCTAATTGATTATATGTGGGTTCATTTTAATCTTTCACTAGGAGCATGCATTTAAAATTAGTTCCCAGAGCAGAAAGCGAACATAAGACTTTGGAATTAGAAATTGGGCATGGGGACTTCTTTACTGACAAAGGAACCAAGGCCCCCAGAGTGATGTCTAAGAGAAGGGGTATTGAGTGAAATTTAATAATGAGTGAAAATTTCATGGACCACCTAGAAAGCAGAGGGATTTTGTCAAGATTAGCAACATTGGCAGACCAACCTATGGACCCTTCACTAACCCATGAATTTAATTCCATTATAAATATGACAGCCACTATAATAACAAAAAAGGCAATTATAAAAGAACCAAAGTGTGAAAAATGGTACAATAAAGACTGCCAGGTTGCAAGAAAACTATTGAACAAAAGGTTTAGAGTCATAAAACAGTTTTCAAGTAAGAATAACAACAAATTAATGAACAAAGCTAGGAAAGAGTATAAGGAGACTTTAAATAGAAAAAAGCAGGAATACATTAAACAATTATGGAAGGAACTTTACATTGCGGTTCTCAACAGGGATAATAAAACCTTCTGGGACATTGTAAGTTCTGGAATGGGTTATCACTCCCGTATCAATACACACATTGAACCAGATATATGGATAAAGCATTATGAGATACTGTTCTGCAGGGAAGACCCTGACTACCTTGCTAGGCTAACAAAATCCAAATAAAATGGTAGGAAACAAAGCACAGATGCTGAAATTACACAACCAGAACTACAGTGAGCACTAAATTCATTTAATAAAAGAATGGCACCCTGGCCAGATGGGTGCCACTAGATGTAATAGTTAGAACTAAACTATTCTGGATTCCTTTCCTACTCATATTCTTTAATTAGATCTGGAGATCAGGGGACATTCCCAAAAGCTGGAAACTAAATATTGTCATACCAATCTTTAAGAAAGGTGACAAAAAGGACCCAAGCTGCTACAGACTCATTAGTCTATTGGACTCCTTAGGAAAAGGTCTTCACTAAAATCCTAAATAATAGATTGATAATATGGGCTGAATCAAACAACATTATAGATGAAGCCCAGGCAGTATTTCATAGAAACTACTCTACAACAGGTCAAGTTTATGTTTTAACTCACCTGATTCATAAATGCAGGATTATCAGATACCAAAAAATATATTGTACCATTATAGATCTCAAATCCACTTTGATCGGGTTAACAGACCTTTACTCTGGGACAGGGTTGGTGAACTGGGGCTTGATTCATCCCTACTCGAGATGATCAGACTCATTCATCAACACAACTACACCAGTATCAGGTATGGTAACTCATGGAAATTAAACACTTGGTTCACAAACAATATAGGGGTCAAACAAGGCTGCACACTGGCCCCACTATTGTTTAATCTTTATTTTGGCACTGTCCTAAAAGACCTGTACAACTCAGGCTTCCACCTACCAAAAATAGGGACAAGAATGGTGCCTTATCTGGCTTATGCAGATGACGTTGTACTTGTATAACTTAGTCATCTGGGCATGTGTAGAAGCATAGAGAAATTCCAGCTGGAATGTAAACATGCTGATTTGACGGTTAACCATGACAAAACAAAGGTTTTAGTGTTTGGGGATAACAAGAAAGGGCATAACTATTACATAAATTCCTCCAAGATTCAGGTGATAAAAAACTTCTGCTACCTAGGGCTTATGGTAAGCCAAACTGGATCACGGAATTCCCAACTAAAAAGCATTAAAAGTAAGTTGGTAGGATTTTTTCCAATCATATCAGCATTCTCATATAAATATTGGGGGGAGGGCGATCTGTAGATAGAATACTAAGAGTGGTAAGAGCCAAAATCAAAAGCCAAATATTATATGGGCTGAATTATGGGGACATGAACTAAAAGGGTCCATGGATTTTGGCTTAGACAAAGTTTACAAAAAGATGCTGGGTTTACTGAACAGTGCCCCTTCTGCTTTGGTCAGAACTGAAATTGGAGAGCTATCCTTGGAATGTGCTTGTGTGCAGAGACAAATAAATTACTGGATTAAGATATTCAGAATGCCCCTGACAGATTTCCACGAATGTGTTTGGAAGAGGCAATTCTTTACCCACATTCCAACAATACTTTCCCGAGTATGATGGTCCTAGAAGAACTCATCAAACCAAATGGACTTTTATATACTGTATAGTCACTGATTGTCTAAGACTTCCCATTGAGTGCACCAAAACAATAATAAACAACAAAATTAAAGACAATTTTGTCCAAAAAGACTAAGAGGCATACCGATTATCCAAAGCATGTCCATGGATATCAAAAAACAAAAGAGAACACAAGTTTGAAAGATACCTCCATATTTTACATTCCCCTCTGGAGAGGACCCTTTTTACCAGGTTCCGCTTTGAGGTATTTGATAGTAACAAAAAAATTGGACTATATCTAGAGGAAAAGAATAAGGAATACAGGTATAAGTATGGCTTGGGAGAAAATGACCTAATGCACCTAGTGCTCTTATGCCCCCTTTATGAGAAACACAGATCCATTTGACTATTACCTGTTTTTATAAATCATCTTTTCTGACTAATCAGGCACCAATTAACAGTGGGACCACTACTGCAAAGGTTAAACTTCTTGCTGTAGATTCTATAAGCTTTAAATGATTTTATTACCTTGATTATTATAAGATTATAGCTACTTTTATTAAACAAGCCGACAGTATTTTAATGTGTAATAAGTTTTTATGCCATCCTGTATGTAGAATACTTTCTCTATTTAATTGTTTTTCTCTTATTTATTTACTTATATATTTGTAATGGCAATGTTGCCAATCAATAAACTTGAACTTCTCTTTATCTGCTTTAATATCACTTATGGTGGACTTGTCCATGCTCTACTCCCTGACAGCACAATCGCTTGCTCACCTTTCTCCAGCCTCTCAGCTATTTGCATTTTCTGAGCCAGGGTAAGCACTACTCTCTTTCGATTTTCAACCAGAGATTCCATTACTAAACAAAAAAACTTGACCCAGCACTGAAAAAAATAAGATATTTAAGCAGCAGATGTCACCTGCTGATAATTTTCATTGTGATTGCTGACAGCCATGAATTGCAGTGATTGCCAGACGATCAGCATAATCACCTGCTAACAGCTGCCAGCACTTTAAACAGGGGACAAACAAAGGCAGTTCATTAGATGGAGAGGTTCAGATTTAAGGAGGTCAGATAAACGATGTCGACTTGTATTCTATTCTGGGAACAGCAAATCAAAACTCAGACAAAAACTAGACTGTTACAGATCCTTCTGCAAAAACTTCACCAGTTAAAAATGCTAAACACAGACAAATTCTAACCAAATGAAGAATTAGTGACCACATTTTAGCAATAGAATTAAGGCAGGTACAAATCAACCCTATAAATCTAAAGAAACTTGACTCTGTACTCTGTGTGAAAGCAGTGAAATTGGAACAGAAATGCATTTCATTCTCTACTGTGCAAAATGCAGTACAGCTGTATATAACAGCAATGTTTGACAGCAAGTTTCCAGCTTATGAATGATGAAGCTAAACTGTGTATGAGGGAAAGAAACAATGTAGCAGAAATAGCTGCAAACTATATAGCACCCCACCACCAACTTTGAAATACAACATAGATGTATTTAAGTGCATTATAGTATGTTTATGTCTCATGAATAGTTTGATGTATAAACATTGGCATTATCTGTGTATCTTGTCATATCAATAAAGTTATTTTTGAATTTTGATTTGAATTTGAAGAGAGAGACTGGGGTAAAGAAATGGGAGAGTGGAGAGAATGAATGAGAGGGAGAGAGAGGAGGAGAGGGAGGAGAAGGAGAGAAGGGGAGGGAGAGAGAAAGAGAAACAGAGAGAGGGAGAAGAAGGCATAAAGGGAGATAGAGGCAATGAGAGGGAAGGAAATAAAATGAAAGGGTGGGAGAGAGTAAGGGGAAGAGAGAGAGAGAGAGAGCCAAAGAGAAAGGGTGAGTGGGAGGGAAAGAAAAGGATACAGAGAGATACAGAGAAGGGGTATGACAGGGATGTAGCCTGAGTGTTTCTTTCTTTAATGTTTAAATCAATGATTTGTCATATTATCACCCACTCATCATGGCCTCCAAGAACACTTAAATGTTTTGAAGGTATAATGTAGCAAGTTGTCTCAGCATGTAAAATTTTCCAGTAAAAAAATGCATGTGAGACCACTCTTACAACCAACCACAAGAGTGGTCTCAGCAGCAGTATTAACATGCAAACAAAGAACTTGATCCATTTAACCCTCCTAATAAGCTATGGCTAAAATTATTTGACAGCATAATTCAGCCAATCATTCTATACGGGAGTGAAATTGGGGGACCAACAACAAACCCAGACTATACAAAATGGGACAAAACCTCAACAAAAGGGATGCACTTTTTGTGAGAGCATACTAAAGACTTGTAGAAATGCCCTCCATTATGGCTGCAAGGGTGAATTAGGATGATTTCCTCTGAGGTGGAAGACTAGGTTTGCTGGCAAAGGCACCCAGCTTAATCTGAGCTGTTTCCTTCTAGGTTGCTTGTAAGGACAGAGCAAGGAACCTTGTCAGAGCAAAGAAAAAGAGTAAGGTTTCTTTTGGCTGGGCAGATTTACTGTGTGTTATT
Source organism: Neoceratodus forsteri (assembly GCA_016271365.2). Lineage (NCBI taxonomy): Eukaryota > Metazoa > Chordata > Ceratodontiformes > Ceratodontidae > Neoceratodus > Neoceratodus forsteri. The sequence continues at coordinate 29,448,763 of CM028132.1, forward strand.
TTCTTTTGTACTCACAGGGGTTGTTACTGTTTGTTGCTAACATTTTACTACTTTATTTTTCTCTGATTCAAATTGTTGTTGCAGGGTATACTTTCAGCTGCATTATTACAGGGTGTGCCTGCAGGTTTATGCTTACAGATTACTGCTGTAATCTTCTGATTCAAATTGGTTTTTGCAAGGTATACCTTCTGTTACTGCTTTATTTTTCTCTGTAGCAAAGTGTTTTTTACAGGGTATATCTTCTGAGAAATTATTACAGGTGGTGCTTATAGGGTATATATTCTGTGAAATTATTACGGGTGGTGCTTACATTTTTGTGACTTTTATCATTAGGCTAAGCAAAATTACTGTTTGCTACTATTTTATTTAATTTATTTGCTGAAAGGTTTTTGGTTTTGTCTCAGTGTTGCAGTGTCCTTCTCACATTGCAGGAGCTAATTGCTTTCCTCCCACAGCTTTTCCAAGGGATTAGGTATGTAATTGGGGGGGGGGTGGAGCTGACAAATTGTTAGTAACTTCCAACAGAAGGAAGGGTTAAAAGATCAGGTTAGTTGATATCTTGGAGGTGGAATACTAGGTTTGCTAGCAAAGGCACCCAGCTTCACCTGAGCTCTTTCCTTCTAGGTTGTTTTGTAAGGACAGAGCAAGAAACCTTATCAGAGCAAGGAAAAAGAGTAAGGCTTCTTTTGGCTAAGCAGATTTACTGTATGCAATTTTCTTTTGTACTCACAGGGGTTGTTACTGTTTGTTGCTAACATTTTACTACTTTATTTTTCTCTGATTCAAATTGTTGTTGCAGGGTATACTTTCAGCTGCATTATTACAGGGTGTGCCTGCAGGTTTATGCTTACAGATTACTGCTGTAATCTTTTGATTCAAATTATTTTTGCAAGGTATATCTTCTGTTACTGCTTTATTTTTCTCTATAGCAAACTGTTTTTTACAGGGTAAATCTTCTGTGAAATTATTACAGGTGGTGCTTTACAGGTTTTACAGTTGTATCTATCATTAGGCTAAGCTTTCAGGGCTACTGCATTTGTTGTTGGTTGATTGTTTCTGCTCTTGCCTCCTTGTTTCTTTCATCTGGAGTTCTTCTTTTTGGCAGGGGAAGAACCCAGCCACCCACCTCCATCCCCAACCACCTCAGGCTACACTCCTTTTATAGGGTAGCACAGTTGTGACATTTCCTGTAGCAAAGCAGGAAGGGAAGGATCAGAGTAGTATCCACACAGTGACCTCATTTACAGGGGCACAAGTAATTTAACTTATTATAACAAGTTATACAAAAAGAAACAAAGCACAAAATCAAATTTTTGCTTTCATTTTCCTCCTTCTAATTACTCTGACCAGGTTATAAACCCAGCAACACATCTGAAATGGATATTATTAACTGCAGGTACTGTGGAACACTTTTCAAAAGGGCAGTTATACAAGATATAGGACACTGTCCTACATGTTGGACCACTGGAGAGCTAAGGGCTCAGCTCCTGGCAACATGGGCAGAGACCGTGTGCCTCAAATCACAAATTCAGGAGGAAATATATTATAAGAACTGACCCCCATTTCTGCAACATCCAACAGAAGCACCTCAACCGCAGAGGGTAGTTGGTATGGGAGGTTGGCAGGTGGTTAGGAGGTGCAAATCTGGTGCCCCATCACTTAGTGCTCTCCAATGCATCACTTCCACAAACCATATAAAAACTAAAAACAAGTATCTGCCTCTATCTCTGAAATCAAACTAAGGGGCAGAGGACACTGCAGAGCAGGACACTGCAGCACAGGAGATAGCACAACAAAACTAGTCCAAAACAGGGACCAAAACAAAAAAAAGCAAAGTGGAAATCCAAAACACTTCTGATCATAGGAGACTCCATGATTCGGGGAGCTGATACCTACCTCCAGCCGGGGGTAATGGTCAGATGTCTCCCAGGTACATAAACATGGAGAGACACTGACCGCATTGCTAAAATCATGCAGGAATCAGGAGAAAACATTGATGTCCTGGTACACATAGAGACTAATGATCTCACCAGCCAGTCAGTTGTGGAGACCAAGGAAAACCTGATCCAGCTGGGTGACAAACTGTCATCCATTTCATCTTGCATCTCCTTCTCTGAGATACTGCCAGTCTGGGAGAGGGGGGAAGATGGACAGAAGGCCAGAGAAGGGGAGATAGGGGAGCTAAACATATGGATCAAGAGCTGGAGCCAGAAAAAATGACACAAATTTATAGGTAACTGGCAACAGTTTTGGGAGTGAAAGTTCTTTAAATTCAATGGACTGCATCTGACTAAGGAGGGAGTCAGTGCATTGGGGAAGAGGTTTGACATCTTTGCAGAATATTTAAACTAGCAAATGGGGATAGAGGTGCAGCACCCAATATGTTGAATGGGAAGAACACCCCTTCCCCTCAGTCAGTGATTAAACAGAAGTTCAGCATGTTTGTAGTTGATTTGCATCACCAGGTAAGGAAAAAGTCTGTCTCCCCCATACGATGCACAGGGAAAATGCCAGACCTCACCCAACAACTAACACACTGAAATCTGGCCAAAGGAAAATCATGTACACAAATGCTCACAGTCTGGGAAACAAGATCCCAGACCTGCAGGCAACAATGATAGAGGCTAAACTGGACATAGTAGCCATTAGTGAGACATGGTTCACCAGTAACCACACTTGGGAGACTTCAGTACCTGACTATGTAATGTTCAGATGAGACCGAGGTTTGAAAAGGCAGGGGTGGAGTGGCCCTTTATGTCAATGAAAATATCAAAGCTACAGAAATTCAGAAGACATATAAGGAGCCAGAAGAACTGTGGGTCACCATGGAAACAGGAAATGGGACTGCCATACGAACTGGGGTTGTCTACAGGCCTCCAGACCGGGGGGGGGGGACATAGACACATTACTGTTAGAAGATATACAAAACATGACTGCTAAAAGGGAGGATCTGATAATGGGAGACTTCAACATGCAAGACACAGATTGGTCAATACTAGCAGGAGCATCTGCCAAAACTAGACACATAACAGATTTCCTGCAGAGGGAGGGCCTCAAACAACTAGTAGAATAACCCACAAGAGACAGGGCTATCCTAGATATAGTACTGACTAACAGGGAAAGGATCACAGATCTCCAGGTAGAAGGTCACCTGGGGGCCAGTGACCATCACATGGTGTGGATCAATTTGTCCACTAGAACTAAATCATCCCATTCCAAGGCAAAAATATGGGACTTCAGATGAGCTGACTTTGATAAGATGGCCAACAGAGTTAAGCTAGCCTTGGCAAGAAGAAATACAGGTGAGGGGTTAGAGGCAAAGTGGGCAAGCATTAAGGGTACAATACTTGAAGCAGCATCCCATTGTGTTAGAGAGAAAAGCAAGCACAAATGAAGAAGGAAACCACTTTAGTTCTCAAGAACAGTAGCAGAAAAGGTCAGAGCCAAAAGGCTGGCCTACAGGAAATATAAGGAAACGCAGTGGGACGAAGATAGGGAGGCATACCAAACTTCCTTAAGGGAAGCAGGGAAGGCAGTAAGGCAGGCAAAGGCCCAAAATGAGGAAACACTAGCATGAACAATAAAAGAAGGTGATAAGACTTTCTATAGCTACATTAGTGAAAGGAGAAAGTCCAGAGGGGGTATTGCTAAGATCGAAGTGGATAAGGGGGTGTGTGAGGAGGAGGACCAAGGAAAACCATCTACCCTAAATAGACACTTCTTCTCAGTATTTACTGAGGAAAAGGTAGGGCAGGGCCCACAGCTCAGCACCATGGACACGGTGGGGGAAGGGTGTACATTAGTCCCTTCATGAAAGAAAGGGTCTTATAAGAGCTCACTAAGCTCAGGGTGGACAAGGGAATGGGACCTGATGGCATACATCTCAGGGTACTAAAGGAGCTAAAGGTGGAACTAGCAAAGCCATTATCAGAACTGTTTCGTGAGTCTCTGAGCACAGGAGAGGTCCCAGAAGACTGAAGAAGGGTGCATGTGATCCCGCTCCACAAGAGTGGTAGCAGGGAGGAGGCAGGGAACTACAGACCAGTCAGTCTTACCTCAGTAGTGGGCAAGATTATGGAGGCACTCCTTAAGGAAAGGATAGTGCAACACCTGGAATCCATAGAAGAACAGGATCCAAGACAACATGGGTTTACAACAGGAAGGTCCTGTCAAACTAATATCATAGATTTCTTTAACTGGGTAACCAGAGTGGTGGACCAAGGGGGAGCAGTTGATGTCACTTACCTTGACTTCAGCAAAGCTTTTGATACTGTTCCACATAGAAAATTGATTAATAAGCTGGGTAGGCTTAGGCTGGGTCAGAAGTTGGTCAACTGGGTGGCAAACTGGCTGGCAGGCAGAAAACAGAGAGTGGTGGTAAACGGTATACAGTCAGAAGAGATGCAAGTCACAAGTGGGGTACCTCAAGGATCAGTCCTGGGGCCTGTCCTCTTCAATATCTTCATCAGTGACATTGCAGATAGACTGGAGGGTAAGGTTTGTCTGTTTGCCAGTGACACCAAGATCTGCAACAGAGTAGATGATCCAGATGGGGTGAGCAGAATGAGAAGAGATCTGGAAAAACTGGCAAAATGGTTGGAAGAGTGGCAAATGGGTTTAACACAAAGAAGTGGCAAGATCATGCACATCGGGAAGTGAAACCCTGAAGCCACCTATAGGTTGGGAGGGGAGATGCTGGCAGTCATAAGAGAAGAAGGAGACTGAGGCATCATCATCACAGATGACCTGAAACCATCCAAGCAGACCACTAAAGCAGTAGGTAAGGCTAGAGGGATGTTGGGGTGTATTAGTAGAGGTATCTCAAGTCGTAAGAGGGAGGTAATAATCCCTCTTTACAAGGCAAAGGCAAAGGCAAGTTTATTTAAAAAGACGCCCAATCCCAAAGGCTCTGGGCACTGCACAAAATTTTTTTACAGCATTTCATACCGCATAAATATATAAAATGGTAATAATAAATATAGATAAACAGAGTTATACCCCAAAAGCTTGCAAAAATAGGAAGGTCTTCAGGTGAACCTTAAAGGCAATTATAGTGGGGGCCTCCTTAACTATAGCTGGTAAGGAGTTCCAAAGAGCGGGAGCGGCGACACTAAAAGCTTGGTCGCCTGCAGATTTTAATCTCGCTCTTGGAACAACTAGGAGGCCACCACTAGAAGAGCGGAGATTACGGGAAGAGGAAGACGGTACCAGGAGAACTGACAGATAACCAGGGCCCTGTCCATGTAGGGTCTTATAGGTGAGAAGCCCCACCTTGAAGACCACTCTCCACCTGACAGGCAGCCAGTGCAATTCGTGCAACACAGGTGTAATATGGCAGAATTTACTTTGCCCAGTCAAAAGCCGGGCAGCAGCATTTTGCACTAGCTGCAGTCTGTGAAGAGAGCTCCCAGAGTCCCCGAGGTGGAGGGCATTACAGTAGTCAAGCCTAGAAGTGACTAAGGCATGTATCAAGGTAGGGAGGTCCAGAGATGGAACAAGGGGCTTAATCCTGGCAATGTTACGAGATGGAAAAAACAGGAATGGACCACGGAGGATATCTGAACCTCCATGGACAAATTTCTGTCAAACATCACGCCAAGATTTCACACCCAAGGGAAGGCCATCAATGACGCAGCTCCTAGCACAAGTCCAGTTGTGGAGTCAGAGGCCAACCCATCATGAACTCTGTTCGACTCCACTACCAATACCTCAGTCTTGTCAGGGTTCAGTCTAAGCCAGCTGGAGGCCATCCAGTCACTAATCTCAGCCAGACAGATATTTAACACATCCACTGTGTTTGGTGTTCCTGGGGCAAAGGATAAGTATAGCTGAATATCATCAGCATAGAAATGAAAACTCAGACCATACTTCCTAATGATCCCCCCCAAGGGCAGCATATATACTGCAAAAAACATTGGGGCCAATATCGAACCCTGAGGGACTCCACACAAAAGGAGGCAGGGTGTAGATGAGAAATTTCCCATCACAACCCGCTGTCTCCTATTTGTGAGAAAGGACTCAAACCATTTGATGACAATACCGGTGAGTTCACACAACTCCCTCAGGCTAAGAAGCAACACACAATGGTCCACAGTATCAAAGCTGAAGAGAGATCGAGAAGGACAAGAATTGTCCTGTCCCCTCGATCTCTAACCCTGAGGAGGTCATTCTGCACCCGAACTAGCGCAGTTTCAGTGCTATGCCTGGCCTGAAAAGCTGACTGGAAAGGATCATATAACTCGTGAGTCATGAGATGTTCCTCCAACTGAAGCGATACCACCTTCTCAACAATCTTCCCCAAAAATGGGAGATTGGAGATGGGACGGTAATTTGCCCTGACCTCCGGGTCCAAAGAAGATTTTTTTAATAGGGGTCTCACCAGGGTCTCCTTCAAGGCATCTGGAAAGACACCCTGACTTAAGGAGCACCGGACAATCAGGGCAAACACCGGGCCAACAGAGTCAATGCATCTCATTAAGAAACGCGTTGGCACTGGGTCCAGTTCACAAAAGGTATGCTTCAGATTGACTGCCACCTCAATAACGTCATGGATCTCCACTGGCCTAAACTCTCCCCAACTAGGCGGAGTGCACTCAGCACACAACTGGCGATCACTGTCTGGCTGAAGAAATCTCCTGTCAGATCAAAGACACCCTGTCTGAGAAAAACCGAGCAAAATCTTCACAATCCTCATTTGAGGAAATTCTTCCCGGCTGAAGACAGACAGGATGAAGAAGTCTATCAACAGTCCGGAAGAGTGAGGCTGGTCGGTTTCTCCCAGCAGCAATCTCCCGAGACAAAAATGCTGTCTTCTTTCGGTTGATTGCCTCCTGATATGCACAATAATGCGCACGCAGGACCAGTTTGTCCATCTCCAGGCGGGACTTCCTCCAGCAGCGCTCTAATCTCCGACCCATCTTCTTCATTTCCCTGAGATCTCCATCATACCAAGGAGACCTCAGGTACGAAGCTCTGGGTCGTACACGGATAGGTGCGAGGGAGTTGATGGTGTCAGATAGCACCTTATTATAGGTGTCCACACCGACGCCAATGGCTCTGATGCATGCACCACCCACACTAGATAAATCGACTGCCGCCATAAAACCCTCAGGAGTAAGATTGCGTAAAGGGCGGCAGCGAATCATCTCAGCAGGGGAGAAACTTACGGCGGGAGCCCCAAGCATGAACTTTACCGTGCAATGATCAGACCAGAATACCTGATCAATCATAAGATCTCCAATCTCAATCCCCAGTGAGAACACCAGATCCAATGTGTCCATCACGATGAGTAGGCTTAACAAACTGCAACAGTCCTAACAAGGACATATTTTGCAAAAATTCGCTGGTGCACCTTTGAGCTCTATCATCAGCCCAGACATTGAAATCCCCCAGAAAAACACATCTGGGGGAGTCCAACGTCTCACCGGCAACAAACTCGGCAAATTCGTGCAGGAAACTCCCTGTCGGGCCAGGAGGGCGATAGATGTGGATAATCCTGTAACCAAAGCCGAGTCCTCCACGAATGGCCACACACTCAAACGAATCTGGGGTTCCCACTGGGTGCACAGTGAAGGTCAGGCTAGATCTGAAACAAATAGCTACACCGCCTCCCCTGCGATTTTCTCTGGGGCAGTGCACAATGGTATATCCTGGGGGGACTGCAGCCTCAAAAACAGGGCCAGCATCATCTCCCACCCAGGTCTCCGTAATGCAAGCCAGGTCGACCGAAGAAACCAAGGCAGCAATAATTGCTGTCTTGTTTCTGATTGACCTGGCCTTGCACAGCACTGCTGTCAGAGATGTAGAAGGTGGTGTAGCCCCTCGGGTTGCCTGACCACTCGGTCTGGTGGGCTCCCTGGGAATGGGCACCAACCACGTCTGGCTTCGCCTAGATGCCCTAAATAATCCAGGGTGTCTCCTGGTCCTAACCACCTCTATCCTACCATCAACCAGCTCCTGGTCAACCCACAGCCCGCAAGCCAAGTAATCCCTTTCAATCCCCACTTCCCTGCAACGCCTGCTAGTAATAGCAGACACAGGGAGAGGGAGAAAGGGATGCAAAGCATGCAGCTGTGTTCCCATAGATGATCCTGGCCCCCACAGGTCACCTTACAGACCCCCTACACATTTCTAGTTTAAACAAGCAGACAGATAGAATTTCATTTAAACTAACTCAGACAATTTAAAACATTCCTTCCTTAGGTAATCTAATGAATACAATTTAAAACATTCAGTAAGCAGGCCCACTACCCTCCTCTCATTTCAGACAAATAATTCTGGCACCGAGTGGCGCTCGCGCCACTCACAACGCTCGCACTTGCGAGCGGCGCTTCCTATTATACAGACTCCTCCCCACCCCCTCCACAGCAAAAATATGCTCCCCACTCACTCCTCCAGCTCCAGCTGGTGTCAGGCAAATCAGCACGGCCTCACACGCCGTGTTTTAGCCAGTTCAGGGCTAATAGGCACAAGGGGCAGCAAACAGCAAGTAGGAGGCAAGTCCCGACCAAAGCAAGTGCACAGTTCCAGCCGCTAACGAGCGGCGTCCCACAACACAGAAGAAAGTCCAGAAAAATGAAAGAGCTGCCACTTACGAGCGGTACAAAATGTAAAACACAGCAATACAGAGCTACAAGGCACTGGTTAGGCCCCATCTGGAGTTCTATGTGCAGTACTGGACATTAACAAAATGGAGAAAGTCCAGAGAAGGGCAACCAAAATGGTGCAGGGACTGCATCGGAAAACATACGAGAACAGAATAATGGACCTCAATATGTATACCCTACAGCAAAGGAGGAAGAGAGGTGATATGATCGAAACATTCAAACACCTTAAGGGCTTTAACAAGGTGAAAGAGTCTAACATCTTTCAATATAAGAAAGATAGCAGGACAAGAGGACACAGCATGAGATTAGAGGGAGGCCAATTAATGGGGAATGTGAGGAAGTTCTTTGTCACAGAAAGGGTGGTGAATGCATGGAACGGCCTACCTCAGGAAGTGGTGGATATGAATACAGTGCAGGGCTTCAAACAGGCATGGGATAGGTATAAGGGAGCAATGCAGATGAGTATGAATAGATAGGCCATTAACAGAGTAAAGGCCAATGGCACATTCATAAGGTAGAAAAAATTGGTAGACTGGATGGGCCTTGCAGTCCTTATCTGCCATCAACTTCTATGTTTCTATGTTTCTATGTTGATAAACATAAGAAAGAAAGTGGATGTGCCACCTAGATCCATTATCGCAAAATTTTTTAAATATCCGATCAAAGAAGATCTTGTGCTGAAAGCTTGGGCAAAGCCAAATTTGAACTTTAATAGCGAAAGGATGTACATTGACCAGGACTTCCCACTTGACATAATGCGCAAAAGAATGCAAGTCCTTGCCGTAACTAAGAAGTTGAAGGAGAAGAATGTTAAAAGCCCAGATCAGATACTCAGCCAAGGTAGTGCTGCATGAAGAATCAGACATTAAAACATATGACATCAGGAAAGCACTGGAGGCTAAGGAAGCAGCAGTATCTGAGCTGCAAGAAGAGCTCTATGAACGTGACATTCCACAGGTGGCATGAAGAATTATGGGCACAGGGAAGAACCAGGCAGCAGTTCTCTAATTCGAGCTAGGCCTACACCTAGAACTGAGAGCTGACCTAAAACAGCTTCACACAAATAAAGTAGGTCAGTGGTAGCTGTACATCAGTAATTGCAATACAAGTCACAGTACAGGTGGAACATCACTGGGGTGACTGGGTAAAGTGCAAAGGCTACAAGGTGGCTATGACATGAAGGGTGCTCTGGGTTCACAGTGAGTGCCTCAAATGTAGGTGGGTGCAGAGGTTTTGAGCTGAACTGAAGGCTACACAAGCTGAGATCTGTTTCTTGAGAGCCGGGGTCAGGAATGAGCCATGGAGACTACTGGCTTCATTGCCACAGAAGGCCCGGAGGCCTAACAGAGACAAATGGACTGTAGCTGGAAGGGAGGGAAGGGTGAGGTGGGAAGGGGTACAATATGAGTGACGTTTGCACCTCTAATAGGTTTCAATCCTTGATGATGGAGGTCCTCCTGGAATCACACCAGGAGGAGGCAGAGTCCCACACTAATGAGAAAGAGGCTTTGGTCTGTGAACATGAGTCAGAGAAGAGAGGAAACAGATACAAGCAATTAATATACTGAGACAATAAAGAGACTTGACAGTACAAATTGAATGGAGGTAATCATCAGAGGATAAAAATGTTTGTGTGTGGGAACAGCTAGAGCATGCAGTTAGAAACTGAGGTATTTCTGTAACTATGAAAAGAATATATGCAAAAAGAAGGGACACAGAAACAAGGTTGCTGCATAAAAACAGATCACAGATACTAAGTTCCCTGAAGAAGTCTTTGGGTGAAACCTTGAGGAGGATGGAATAAAACTAGTATAAAGGGAAACAATCATGTACAGTGGCTGACATAATTTGGAAGTCCATGAAAACCACTGTCAAATGAGGTATTGGGCTCATCTGTAGCTGGACAGACTTCAGAGATATAGATGACTGAGTCTGTTGAGTATTAATACTACACTGTAGTCATTTGTAGAACACTGTGATGTCATCAAGGAACAGGTTGTGCGTGACTCAATGTAGTTAGGCACAGCATGTTCCTCAATAACTTCACAATGTTCTAAAAATGGCGGCAATGTAGTGATAGTACTGAATAGACTCAGTCGTCTGTATCTTGGGATTGCTTTTAGCTACAGATGGCCCCAATACCTCATCTGAAAGAGCTTTTCATAGGCTTTCAAACTATGATGGCCACTGGGTATGAATGTGTCCCTTTAAGAAAGAATGGCTACAGTGTAAAGGCCTTTTTATTTTTTTTTAAGTGATTAAGCTCCTCCATTTCCATTTGTCTTGATCTTCAACAGCCACCAGGGAGCAGCATACCACAATGTAGAACATTTTTGGGTGCAGTTATCTATGACGCAAGAATAACTGTGGGACAAGGGAATGAACCCCAAAGGAAACAGGAAAAAGGTCATAATACTGGTTTGAATTTATTGACAAGGGCACTGGACGGATTGCCATGCTGAAAATCAAGGGCAATATTCGCTATTTCCCAGGGACAACAGCAAATAACTACAGAATATCTGGAACTCACTGGGAAGGATAGAGTGGCCAGATATGATAACACATGTAGGTATGAATGATATGTCTGGTGGGTATTTAGAGGAGGTGAAAAATAGCATCTATGTCCTAGGCAGAACTATTAGGGACAGCGCAGGTGGGGTGATGTTTTATGAGGTCTTACTACAGCCAAGTCTGAGTCACAGGGAGCAGCTAAAAATAGAATAGTTTAATGCATAGATGAAGGGCTGGTGTAAGGAGAGGGCTTTCAGCTCCTGTGAGGTTGTAGCAATAAAAGGGGGGGAGTTGGGGTGGAGCCTGTTTAAAAGGGATTGCCTCTACCACAATAAGGAAGGCATCATGGTATTGGCACACAGGTTCACACAACACCTAGAGAAGAATAAAAACTATGTTAGGGGGAGGTTGCTTTGTTGGGGATAGACAAATCCACACAACTAATGGGGGCAGGCAGTTCCCCCTTACCACCATTAGTATAGGCAGCTAAAGCAATGAATATAGGGAGGGGTGAAGAAGGAAGGGAGGGGAAGCTATAGCAGGGCAATTAGGAAACATATACAAAAACAGGGATCAAGACAGGAAGAAGGGGAAAGAGTCAGGGGGGAGGCAGAGTTTAGTAAGCATAAGCGGAAGCACAATAGCTGGTAAATTCAAGGGCATACAGTTAAGATTGTCCATGCATCAAAGGGAAGTAGCAGGTATGGAGAATGATGTGTGCTAATGGCACAAGTCTGGGCAACAAGAATGTGACAGCAAGGTGACAATGGCTGAGGCACAACTGGACATGATGGCTATGACTGAGATTTGGGCAACACAGACCCATGAGTGGGACTTACAGGTAGAGGTACAATGTGTTCAGGAGGGCTATGGGAAAGGGGAAAGTGGGATAATGAGAGAGTAAGATATGTTAAGAAGGGCATCTTAGCTTCAGAAATACTGGTAGTAGATGAAGACAAAAGGATGGAGACAGTGTAAGATCAGCTGCTTGCAGATAGAGGGAAGGTGATTAGGGTCAAAATGGTGTACAGGCCTCCAGCACAGAAGCAGAGCATAGACAACCAGCTGGGAGGAGAATTCAAAAGGGTGGCATAACAGGAGGTAGTGCATATTTTGGGAACTTCAATTTGCTCAACATGGACTGGAACATCCCAGAAGTGGAAAGCACAAGGAGTTAGTCACTGTTGGAAAAGATGCAGGAGGCATTTCTGAGCCATGGAGTCATTGATCCCACTAGGGAGGGGGACGATTCTGGATCTGGTTCTGACAAACAGAGACAGTCAAGATAAAGTCCTAGTAGGGAAAACCATTGAGGTCCAGTGATCACAAAATAATGTGGGTTGAGGTTAAACAAGAAGCAGAAAGGGTCCATTCCAAGAGTCTAGTTGCTGGACTTTAGAGGGAAAATTGTGAGAAGATGAGAGTAGTGCTAGGGAAAAAATTATGGGATGTGTCAGTAATGAAGAGTAGCCAGCAAATGGGACCTCATAAAAATGGGAATACTGAAGGTGACAGGTCTCTTTGCTAGGATGCTGGGAAAGGATAAAGGGAGAATAAACCAATCCAATTTTCAAAGGGGGTAACAGAGGCAGTGCAAGAAAAAAGACATTCTGCACATACAAATCAATTCAGACAGAGGAGGACAGAGAACATAGTATGCAAAGGTGAGAAAAGCAAACAGGGTGGCAAGACAGGCAAAGGTGGGGACTGCGCTGAGACTAGCAGAGGGGTTTAAAGAAGGTGACAAGACCATTTTCCAGTATACACTGGAGCAGTGCAAAACTGAAGAAGAAGTGATCAGGCTAAAGGGGGAGAACTGGGTGGAGGATAACAAGGAAAAAATGAATATGTTGAAGGATTACGTCTGTCCAGTGTGTTCACGGTGGAGGATTGTGGCCCACTGCCAGACTGCAGCAGGAGTAGAGGATCACTAGCAGGTGCTAAGATGAAACTCATCATGGAGGAGAGGGTGTTAAAGGGCCTACAGACACTTAAAGTGAATAAATTAAAGGATTCAGATGGGATGCACCCCTGAGTTTTGAAGAATATAGGACAGGTCCTGGTTAGATCACAGGTGAATCTCTTCAGTTGCTCTCTGGAGATGGGGTAGTACTGAAGGACTGGACAACTGAGAACATGGTCCCCTACACAAATGAGGGAGCTGAGATGAACCAGGCAGCTGTACACCAGTCAGTCTGACATCTAAAGTGGCTTAACCACTAGGGCCAGATTTTCAAAGGTTGGCACATGGCTTGCAGCAAGGCTTGCACTAGTGCATCATGATTGCTGCAACTGCACCTAATTTTACAATCTGAGGCACAGCTGTGACAGTTTCCATGATTTAGAGCAGCTTGCATGAACTATCTGGTGCAAGTTCTGTAAAAATGTCCCCAGAGATTGCCACAAGCTAGACCACAAAAAGTTGATCCAACTTGCGGCAGCTGGTGCATGGGATAGAAAATCCCATTAGATTGCTGCAAGCCTGGTGCACCCTATCATCAGCATAGCCTGGGCTTGAAGCAATGTAAGCCATCTGAAAATCCAGCCCCTGGAGCCTATAATTAAGGAAAGGATAGTGGACTTCCTGTCAGTCAATAGTCTACAGGATTCTTGACAGCATGGATTTACCAGTGAGAGGTCGTCCCAAACTAACTTGATTGAATTCTTTGTGTGACAAAGGCCATGGATATGGCATGGGCAGTTAATTTCTTGTACCTAGGCTTCAGGAAAGACTACAGTTCCATCCCACAAGGGAGATTGATGCAGATATCGGGTGACCTTGGAGTGAGGGACAAGATTATGGGGTGGATAAAAAATTGGCTGAGTGCAAGGACCCAGAATTTGGTCCTAAATAGAGAAACCTTGGGGGCGGGAGAGAAGCCATGAGCAGGGTGCCTCAGGGATCAGATCTAGGACTGGTTCTCGATAACATATTTATTTGTGATATAAGGGAGAGGGTTCAGGGAAAGATATGCCTTTTTGTAAATGACAGCAAGACTAATGGAAGAGTGGACACTGATGAAGAGACAAGGACCGTAAAGAAAGATTTGTAAAATCTGCAGAGGTGGTCAACAGCATGGCAGCTAAAATGTAACATGAAAACGTGTAAGGTTATGCACATACTGCAGTGGCCAAAACCTAGGGCTGTTAATACTGAAGAGCATAAAGGCATTAGCACAATGTAGTAGAGCTATAGGTATGGCAAATTGGATGCAGGACAGCATAGTGAGAAGGATCACTAGCAGAAGGAGGGAGGTAATATAGCTCCTGAACAGATTTCTGGTTCACTCTCACTTGAAATATTGTAGGTAATTTTGCAGTCTACACTTGAAGGACAGAGACAGATTAGAGATGGTGTATAGACAAGTCTCCAGTGTGATGCAGTGGCAACAGGGTATCTCCAATGAGAAGCACTAGTTGGATTTCAGTATATGCACACTGGAGGTCAAGACAAAGAAAAATGACATGATTGAGACAGTCAAGTACCTCCATGGAATAAACAAGGTTGGGCTGGCAGTATTGCCTAGTAGTCTAGTAGGAAAAGTCAAAATAGTACAAGAATTGTTCAAAATTTGAAAACTAAAAACATGAAAATTGATCTATGAGTAGATTTTTGTATGCTCGTTTGTATAAGAGCATGATGCAAGTGATCCAGCAATGTTTAGAGTTTGCAATTTGGGTTTTATATTTATAGTCAAGCAGAAGTTTGCAAAAGTAGTTCAAAATGTGAAAAAAGAATGAAAACTGGAACACAAAGATGTTTTTATGTTTTGTTTAAAATAAAAGTAGAACACACAATATGATGATATTAAGGGGTCAAAATATAGTTAATGTACAATTATAGTACATGAAAAACACCAAAAATATGCATATATTTGACTATTTGGTCCACAAATATGTTTCCAGATTCTAACAAATTACACCAAATAACCTTTTATACTTTGCATCACTATTTTAAACCAAGCATGCAGACTTCTGGTTTGAAATTAATCTTGTATTGTATGGAGAAATTATTGTGCAATTTGAAGTATACAGATAGCTGTGATGTAGAGATGTGCGAAGAAGACAAGCAAACACTCATTATGCTATCCTCAGAAATATGTATTACAGATACATATTTAAAGATAAACTTTTAAAAAGATTGCTTGAAATGGTAATGAAATGGAAACGGGATATGTTTACAGTCATTATCTCACAAAAGTGCATGTCACACAAATAACATTCTGTGATTGCACATAATCAGGTTACAAAATTTCACTATTAAATACCTGTTACAGTTAAGGGATGAATGAAATTTAAATTCCCATACTTGTTTACAGAAATTACCAAAATACTTAGTTATGACTATCATTGTCTCTGTAGCATGATCCTGCACAAGCACACAGATCAGTACAAGGAAGTGAGGCATTCAAATATTTGCATGGCGATCCAGTCTTTCTCATTGTCTAGAACACATCCCTCCAACTCAGGCTGCCTTAGTGGAGCACACAAAAAAAGCTGCATATCAGGTAGTTCATTACTGGGGGAAAACACTAGTGGCACAACAAGAACTGCCAAGCCCAGCTAGGTGGGGTTGGAAACTAGACAGTGAGAAAGACTGGATCCCCATTTGGACAGTCCTTCCAGAGGCAGCTAAAGTATGCAAAAAGTTGATTAAATGTGGTTGCAGAAAGGGTTGTAGACCACCATGCAAATGTTTCAGTGCTCACTTCCATGCACTGATCTGTGTGCTTGTGCAGGAGCATGCTACAGAGACAATGATAGTGATAAGTAGATTTGCATGGAGACCCCTTGTTCCACACTGAAATCCATCGCAGTCAAAATGTTGTTGTACCACAGTTCAAAGTTCATGGAACGTGGTTACACCATACTGGGGTACAACAACATCTTGGCTGTTTTTCAGAGCGCACGAGATGGCAATTCCAGTAATGGAAAAACCACCACGCACACATCTCAGTATTCAAACAGTCAATACTGTGACAGGATGGTGGTGGCGTTTTTTTTTTTTTCCAAAAAGTGCTTTGCGGTCTCTTCAAGTTATTTCAAGTATGTTTGTTTTAATGCCACAGTGTTTGCTCAAGGGGTCTCCATACACTATATAAAATACTGGCTAGGGCTACTATGCCCAACCAGCCTGTGCTGCTAGCTTGGGGTTCTGATTCCACAGGATCTCTCGAGCTTCACTCTTAAGGTCAAACAGAATCAGAACCCCTCAGTGATGGCACAGGCTGATTGTGCACAGTAGCCCAGCCAGTATTCTCTATATTTTGGTAATTTCTGTAAACAAGTATGAGAATTTTAATTTCATTCATCCCTTAGCTGTAACAGGTACTTAACATTGAAAGTCCATAATCTGATTATGTGCAATCACAGAATGTTATTTGTGTGATGTACACTTTTATGAGATGACTATAGGCATATCCTGTTTCCATTTTGTTACCATTTCAAGCAATCGTTTTAAAAGTTTATCTTTAAAGATATATCTGTAATTCATATTTCTAAAGATAAAATAATTAGTGTTTTCTTGTCCTTAGATGACAGCACATCTCTAATTATTTATTTTATTTATTTATGTCTTTGGTAACCAGGTAGGTGCACTGATCCAGAGGACCATTTTCGGTCATGACCCAGGCCACATAGTGGCAGAAAACAGCACATATACAAACAGTCCTTAAAATATACATTACAAAAATGCATACCCCGCTTAAACTGGCAGAAAAAGGTATACACGCGGTTAAAGGACAGTGTAAACGTAAGCAATGAGCACACAATAAAAGCAGTTGGTACAGGTTACATATAATAATATACAACTGCAGTGGTTCAGGTTCCTTACAGTTAGTGCAGCTATACAGGTAACACACTATAATGATATCTAATTACAGAGGTTCATGATTTAATGTAGTAACAGCAAACAATGTGTTGTGCAATTTCAGACAGTGTGACATCTGCAGTGGACACATTTGTTGTAGAAGAGGAGATTGAAAGGGGGGTATAGGGCTTGGCAAGAGGGTGGTGAGGGATGAGGTAGGTAGGAAAAGAACGATGCACAAAGTAGCTTCAGGTAGGTCAACACATTTATTGCATGATTAATATTTGGGGGAAACGTTTTGCTCAGGTGTCATAAAAGGTGTGGGGGCAGAGGGTTGGGGAAGTCTTAGAGTTGTGAGGGAAGGACAGAGGTGATGAAGGATGGACAGGCATATGGAGTGGAGGTAAGTGCTACTTATTCATGGAAGAGCATAGCTGGTAAGTAGGCTTTAGCGTCCTTGCATGGTACAGAGACAGGTTGCAGCCATGAGGAGTCAGGCTTTCAGGTTTTGTTTAAAAGTATGCATCACAGTTATCGGTATACTTCAGATTGTACAATAATTCTGAACATTTGTCCACACAATACAAGATTATTTTCAAACCAATGGTCTGTATGTTTAGTTTAAAGTAGATAGATAAATATATATTTTATTTATACAGCACCCATCTCCAGAGACTCTGGGCACTGTACAAAAACCATACATCTAAAAGCATACACAAATATACATATAAAAGAATACAGTTGGAATGTAAAGTATAAAAGGTTATTTGGTTTAATTTTTATTAATCTGGAAATATATATGTGGACCATTGAGTCAAATGTGTGCATATTGTTAGTGTTTTTCATGTAATTGTACATTAACTGTATTTTGACCCTCTTAATATTACTCCTTAATCCCCTCCATACTACTCCCTTTACTCCACTTCCACTCTGCTTTCTCATTCACTTCCCCTCCTTCACTACCCTCTTTACCCCCTCCCACTCCCCTTTTCCTATCCCTGTCACTCTAGTCCCTCCACCCCACCTCCCTACTTGCTATTCCCAACCCTAATCTCTCCTCCCCTTCTCTTCACTGCTCCCTTCCCTACTTCCTCACCTTTCTTCCCTCTCCTCCCTCCTCTCCCACTCACAATGTTCCAGCTGCTTCTTCCTATGGCCTTCGCCTGATCTAATGTCTATTCCACCTACCCTGTCCTGTATTACCTGGCATTACAGTCTTGAGAGTTCATGGTACTCCACACTCCTGGTGTTTTAACTTGTTCCATTATTAGTTATGCTTATATGACAGTGTGTATTATTGTACGATGTTGTGTTATACTGTATTACTATGCTTTCAACTTGTTATCTTTACTTATCCCTCCCCCCTCCCCAAAGGACGCATCTGGAAATTAGCTTTATAGCTCAGTATGTCTTTCCTGCTAAACCACTTAAAAAATAAATAAGTAAAAGTAAATAAATATCACCAGATCATGTGTGTCCTGCTTTTATGTTAAAGAGAACACAAAAATCTACGCATGTTCCAATTTACATGCTTTTTTTCACATTTTGAAAAATGTTCGAAAAATTCAGCTAACTATAGAGATTAGAGTAATGAGCTGTGAAAGAGCTTGGTACATCCAAAAAACCTAGATCTGATTCCCAAAACCTCAACTTGCATACTGTGTGACCCTGAGTAAGTCACTTAACCACCTCAGTCCTTCTGGTTGCATCTAAAAATAAGCACTTGTGCTTAGTGGGCCTTACCTGGTTACCAAAGAATTAACAAAAAAAGGTGGACAGCAGCAAGCTGTTCCCAATGAGTGGCAAACATGGGTATCAGGGGTTATTCCCTGAAACTTTGGAGTTCAAGAAGGATGTGAGGAAGTGCTTTTTATAGAAAGAGTGGTAATGGAGTGGAACAAGCTTCCAGAAAATCTCATCAGGGGCTAAAACAGTGGGAGGGTTCAAAAGAGGATGGGACAGGCATGTGGGAATAGTGTAAAGCAGAAACCCAGTACACCTCCCCCCCCCATGGCAAATCATTCAAAATAGTACAACTTTGCTTTCTACCTCAAATGGCTACTCACTTATTATCCCAAAGGGGAATTGGAGTCTCCTAATGTTCAATGCAGTTTCAGTACAATAAGGCAGTGCACCTTATTTAAGCAATAAGGCACGACAAGGTGTGTGTTATCGTGTAATAACATCACTCCTGGGGTGGGTTGAAGCACGAGGCGAAACCGAGTGCTTCCACCACCCCAGGAGTGACCTTATTACACAAGATAACACACACCTTGGTGTGCCTTATTGCAATTATACAATGGCTCAATGTTATACAAAACAAAAATAAAAATTAAAATGTTTTTAGTAGATTTTTAGTGAGGCAGTATATCTTTCTTTCTGAAAAAAAAGCCATATCTGCCACATGCTCATCCCATAAATCAGCACAGTGATGTTATTGTGTAATATCATCACTGTCTCAGGCACACACTGACCAATCAGAGTCTAGGAAATTTTCTTGCCATTGTATAATTAAAAGTAACCAACTCAGGCAGTTACATTTTAGAACAGGGACCAAGCCAATGAGCAGTCCACCATGATATGTGATGGATGGGCTGACAATTCACATCAGATCCCTGAAATGAACACTAAGAGACCCCTCACTTCCCTTTGGGAATAATATGTAAATAGCCATTTGAGGCAGAAGGCACACTGTAATATTTGAATGATTTCCCATGGGGGAGGGTGTTCATTGGGTTCTTTGCTTTAACTGATTTGTGCCATAACCAGTTGCACCCTTACTGAGAAAAGGGACGTAAAGTTTGCTAATGGGCAAGGGTTGAGCTGCTAATTCAGGGTTTGTTAAATGTTTAGGAGATGTGTGGCTGTATCCATTAGCTAGCTCTCCACCAATCACCAGAACATTGGCTGGAGACTGCACCTTATTTAATGTAAGCCAGTTTAACACTGTCTCCTATTTACATGGAGCCAACACAGGCAGTTACTTTTTAGAATTGGTACCCAGCCAATGGGCAGTCTACCATGATGTTTGGTGGCTGGGATGACAATTCATATCAGAGCTGTGAATTGAACACTAAGAGTTCTCACTCCCCTTTGGGATAAAATAAGTTAGTAGCCATTTGAGGCAGAAAGCAAATTGTAAATTTGAATGATTTGCTATGGGGGGGCATTGGGTTCTCTGCTTTAACTGATTTGTGCTATAATCAGTTGCACCCTCAATGAGAAAAGCAATTTAACATTTGTGAATGAGCAAGGGCTGAGATGCTAATTCTATATATGTGGGATTGATGTGTAAGGGGGCAGACTGGGGGGAGTAGGGAGGACAAACAGGGACACAGTACTAAAATTAGACAGATTTGGAAAGATTGGGTGGGCTGCTAAGCCTGTATCTTCTATCCCTTTCTGTTTCTCTGAACAGACCCTCTAGTTGAATCATTGAAACATTTTATTTTACAAGTGCTGAAGATAGCATTCAACAGGTATATGAAAATGTTAGAACATGCATTTATACCTTGTGATCAAATACATGTTCTGGCTGACTAGCACAAATCCCAATCGGTCTTCTCAAAAGTGGAGAATATATAATATAATTTCATTACTGATTGTTTGAAAGAGATTTCCAGGGATGATATAAATAAATACTGGTTTAAGTTTAAGTACACCAGTTAGGATACATTTCTATGCACTGATGTTTAACTTAAAATTCTAAGGTATTTGCATTTTAGCTGAACTCTACAGTGACAACATTTAGTACACATAGGTAGAGGACACTACCTTTAGTATTATTGTATATTTTAACAGCTTTTCTACACAAGGTGGGCTCCATAGAGGAACAGGCCTCCAGTTATATTTCTTACCATATTCCCCAAGTTTTCTCAGATGGAGCTACTGGGGATTGAACCCCGGAAGTAAAGAAGAAGCTCCGGCTATTTACACACAAGGTCAACTCATAGTATCCAGTTAAAAAATAATCTTTCTGAGCTGCAGCTCCAACTAGTGTTTGTGGATTTTACATATTCTGTAACTTTGGCAACTGATTCTGTTCCACTCCTTTATTGAGGTGACAGTATTACAGTCTATTCACTATGCAAGGCAATAATCTAGTTTTGAAGTGGATAAAGCACAAAGCCATAGGGTGAGTCCTTTGTTTCTATGAGGCAATTAGATTTTTGTCTAGGGAAGGGAAATCACTACCATATTACAGTACAAATAATGGCTCCTAATGTGGACCATAGACTGCACTTGCCATAGTTGGAGATCTTTCTGTGAGGACCAAAATATCTTTTAACTACGGCAGGTGTAATCTATGGTCCATATTAGGCACCACTGTTTATATTGCAATTTATGAGACACCTCATGCAGGACAGCACTGCATTCTGACTACTGTAGTGAAAGCCGGTTGACTCCAAAAACACTCTGTAAATGATTTGTGGTTTGAGATTTGCCTGGGATATAATCTTTTAGAAATATAGACTTTGACGTCAGATAAGGACCGCTTGGCCCACCTAGTCTGCCCATTTCCCTGCCTATTGGATAAGAAGAAGAAGAATCAGCATTTATATAGTGCTTTTCCTATACAGTGTATCCCAAAGTGCTTTACAAGCAATGCTAGACTGGTAGTGAAGTGACTGAATGTGTAGTGGCGGCCATATCGCACATCAACACCCACACAGCCTGGACAATTGCATGAACTGGTTTATGGGAAGGGGAATGTTGGCCAAGACACCAGGAATATCCTCTACTCTTTGCAAAGAGTGCCCTGAGTTCTTATACTTCCATCTGTGCACCCACCAGGACAACACCAGGCTGGGTAGAAGGGACCTCGGTTTAACGTCTCATCTGAAGGATGGCACACCCTGGCAGTGCAGCACCACCCTAATACTGCAATTGGATGCCAGCATTTTAGGGGCAAGTTCTATCCTGGTGTGGGATGAGAATCCATGACCATCTGGTCCGGAGGCAGATGTGCTACTAAATGAGCCTCGCTGACACCTGGATAAGCTGCAGATCCTATTTAACCAACAGCCTACTTCTTCCTACCCACCATCAGAATTGCCTTATGTCTGTCCCATGCATTCTTGAATTACCCCACTGTTTTTGACCCCATGACCTCTTCAAGAAGGCCATTCCATGGGTCTACTACCCTCTGTGTAAACAATACCTCACATTACCCCTGAGCCCCCCCCCGTATCTTCAAATTGTGTCCCCTTGTTCTTGCACATCTCTTTTTCTGAAAGATGCTACCCTCTTGGCCTTTGTTGATTCCCTTGAGGTACTTGAAACTTTTTATCATGTCCCCCCTCTCCCTCCTTTCCTCAAGGGTATACATATTAAACTCCTTTAGTCTGTCTTTGTATGGCTTCTGTTGCAGTTCCTGCACCATTTTAGTTGCCTTCCTCTGGACTGCCTCCATCCTGTCTATGTCCTTGCAGAGATGGTGCCTCCAGAACTGCACACAGTACTCCAGATGGGGTCTCACCAACTGTCTGTACAGAGGGATAACAATTTCCTGTTTTCTACTGGTGATGCCTCTCCATATACATCCCAGTATCCCCCCAGCCCTCCTTACTGCCTTCTCACATTACTTGCTTACATTTAGGTCATTTGATATGACTACCCCCAGGTCCTTTTCCATTTTTGTTGTTGTTAATACCCCCCCATTGTGTACTCTTCCACTGGGTTTTTGTTTCCAAGGACTTTTCACTCATCTCCATGATGCAAAACTGAGATAACCTCTGGCACCGAGCCATGGACTCAGGGAAACCACACAATATGCAGCTCTATAAGGCATCTAGGAACCAGTGCACAATAGCTGTATGCAGAGCCAAGCAAGTCTTCTACAACCAGGAACTTACTAACTCCTGGAGAAATAGCAAACCATTCTGGGAGAACATCAACAGCCTCACGGGTAAACCAAGCAAATCCTCCCCCACTATGATTGAGGTTAATGGCTCCACTTTACAGGACACCAAAGAAATAGCAGACTCCTTTAATCTTGCATTTACTGATCTTAGCAGTGTCCTTCCCCCCAACTTCTTTGACAACTCTGCCCAGCCCTGCCTCAATAATAAAATCAATCTCCACAGTAATACCCCCCATTCTACTTTAAGAGGGTATCCATGTCTGAAGCTAAAAGATATCTTAACAAACTGCTAAGCAAAGCCAGTTTCAGCAGCGATACCCTTGACCTCAAACTCCTCTCTCTCTCCATTGACGTTGTCCTACAACCTCTCACTAAACTTCTGAATCTCTCACCCTCTCATAAACAATTCTCCCAACTCTGGAAATCAGCAGTGGTCACACCCATTTAAAAAACAGTGATAGGTCTCTTCTCTCTAACTACCACCCTATCTCTGTCCTCCCACCACTCTCCAAGGTGTTGGAATGAATTGTAGCTGACCAGTTGTCTGAACACCTCAACAAATATAACTTACTCTGCACACAACAACATGGATTTAGAAAAGACCATAGTACTACCACTGCCCTGCTTGACTTCACCAGCCATATTCATAAGGCGATTGACACTGGCCACCTACTGGGTGCGGTGTTCATTGATTTGACCAAGGCATTTGACACTGTGAACCACCAGCTCCTGCTTCACTCACTCTTCTCCCTTGGACTATCTAATCATGTAACCAAATGGTTTGAAAGCTACCTCTCGGTAAGGAGCCAACAAGTTAAAATCGTTGACTCTCTCTCAAGTGCCCTTCCTATCTGCTCTGCTCTGCTCTGGTGTACCCAGGGTTCCATCCTTGGCCCTCTACTTTTCAGCCTTTTCATCAATGCTCTTCCTGCAGCTTGCAATAATAACTTAATACTCTATGCCGATGATGCAGTCCTCTATTCCTCCCATACTGACCCTGTCTCATTCTCCAGGGTGCTACAGACGAACTTCAGCCTAGTTGAAACCTGGCTTCTCCGACATAAGCTGTTGATGAATTACTAAAAAAAACAAAGTCCATGCTGTTCCATAGCTCTCACAACAAATACAGATCCATAAACTTCACCATACATAATGAACTTAAACAGCCACTTGAGCAAGTGCAGGAGTTTAAATACCTTGGTATTACCCTTGATTGCACAATGTCTTTCGGCTTACATGTTCAACACATCTCAAAATCAGTCAACTCAAGAATGGGGGTCCTCTATCACCGCCGTCATTATCTTACCAAAGAAGCTATGCACACAGCCATAACTGCCTCAGTCCTACCCATCATTAATTATGGGCTTGTCTTCTACAGGGCTGCCATTGATACCACCCTAAAACGGGTCAAGACACCCTTAACAAATGCTGTAGACTTCTCACTGGTGCAGGGAAGCATACACATACCTGTGATCTCTATAAGCAATCCAACTGGCTCAATCTAAATAGTAGACTTGTCTACCAGACCTGCCTACTGGCTAAGAAAATTTGTCTTAACCTCACACCCCTTGCAACTCATGCCTTAATGTTGCCCGCAGTCACTGCACACTTTACGCGCAGTTCCCTCAAACCAACATTTATCATTCCATTCTGCTGTACCAACCAGGCTCAACGTGTTTTCCATACCAGGGCCCTCCTGCTGCTAAACAACCTTCCCCCTGAAATTGCAGCTGAAAACAAGCTTGGCCCATTCAAATGTAAACTCCGCCAGCACCTCACTGACCTCAGCAGTTGTGACTGCTGTGCCTAGGCTTGCAGCTTTGTTTCACCTCTCCCTCCTCTTCTATCCTCCCTTGCTATCCTCCCCACTTCTCTCCACCCCTCCATCCTCTGCTACTCCCTGTCTCTCTCCCACACCACCTACCATTCTACCCCCTCCCACCTACCATTCCACCCATCTGCTGCTCCTCTCCTCCTGTCTCCCCTCCCTATCACCCTATCTCTTTTTGCTCCACCCCAGACTACCTAGCACTTATCTTTCTGTTCTTGCACTTATGACAATGTCAAATCCTTGACTGCCTACCCCCTTTCCCCACCCCTCCACTCCGCCTCTTATCCCCCACCCCTTGCTCCACTTATGTCACCCCAAGGATGTTTTTTATTTGTATTTGTGTCTTTCTATATATACATACCTGTATTGTTAATTGTGCATTGATATTTGCCACTGACTGTTTGCTACTGTGCTGGTTTATACACATGTACTGTCTTTTGCTACTAAGTTAACCTCCTGACCTGTATTGTATCTTACATCTGCTTACTTCTGTGTTAGCGTCCTGACCCTGTATTGTATCTTACCACTGTTTTGCTTGCACCCATTGCTGACTCAGAACCTTTGTAAAAGAACCCTTGGTTCAAAGGTATTTGTAATCCTAGTAGTAAATAAATAAATAAATACAAATAAAATATAAAAATTAGATACATTACTTTGCACTTCAAATCTAAGCTGCCATACTTTTGACCATTCTTCCAACCTTGCCAAGTGTCTTCTCATCCTTTTCACCCCCTCTTATGTATCAACCCTGTTGCAGATCTTTGTGTTGTCTGCAAAGAGGCATACTTTTCATTCCAGTCCCTCTGCAATGTAACTTACACATACATTAAAAAGGACCAGACCCAGTTTTGAACCCTGTAGTACCCTGCTAGTAACCTCCCTTTCTTCAGAGTGGACTGTGTTTACTATTACCCTCTGTGTCCTGTTGTCAAGCCAATTTTTTAACCAGGCTACCACCCTGGGACCCACTTCCAGGCTGGCTAATTTGTTTATTAATTGTTTGTGTGGGAATGTGTCAAATGTCTTGCTAAAGTCTAGGTAGGCCATGTCCATAGCCCCTCCCTGGTCTACTACTTTGGTCATCCAGTCAAAGAAATCTATTAGATTCATCTGACATGACCTTCCCACTGTGAATCCATGCTGCCTTGGGTCCTGTGCCCCACTGGCCTCTAGGTACTCAACAATTCTTTCTTTCAGAAGTGATTCCATCATTTTCCCTACCACTGAGGTTAAGCTAACAGGTCTGTAGTTTCCTGCCTCTGCTTTGCTCCCACTTTTGTGAAGGGGAATCACATCCACCCTCCTCCAGTCCTTAGATACCACACCATCCTCCCATGATTTGTTAAAAAGGGTAGTCAGTGGTGGCACTAGTTCACCCCTTAGTTCTTTTAGAATTCTAGGGTGAATCCCATCAGGCCCCATTGCTTTGTCGACCTTCAGTTTTAGGAGTTCTTTCAGAACTCTTTCTTCTGTGAAAGGACTGGCATCAACCCCCCCATCTGAAGTGCTTTTTTGACTGGCTTAGGTACCTTCCCTCCTCTTCTTTTGTGAATATTGAGCAGAAATATTCATTCAGTATGCATGATTTTTCAATCCACTTTCATAATAGTACATCATATTTTGCTACATTTTGAAAAACATTTGTTGTTCTTTTGTATTTGTTCTGCAACTGTCAAAGAAGAAGAGCAAGAGGAGGTAGAAAAAGAAGAAGAAGAAGAAGAAGAAGAAGAAGAAGAAGAAGAAGAAGAAGAAGATGGAGATGGAGGAGAAGGAGGAGGTGGTTGGGTTTCTACTGGGATATTGATATCCTGGTTGATAAATAACTTGGCTTTTTATCAGCAGATGCTGTTATTATTTGTGAACTACAGCTTCCTTACCATTATCACGGAAGCCAGTGATTCCTGGATACATTTTAGTGATAAACAAAAAGTGTGATTCTGGATCATTCCAGATATACAGTGGCATTCACCTGTGTTTGTTATCAATATGCAATATCTAGATCAGTTTATTACACATAGTGCAACAGGATATAGTGATCCAATAACTGGCTTGTCACTATCCAGTTAAAAGCACAATGGCCACTAAAATATATGTATATATTTTCTTTTGCTGAATCTCTCAGCACTCCATTCCATAGGACTCCAGCAGCCACTGCTGCTTGCCAAATTGCCCTTCCACTGCTGACTTTCACCTCCAAGCTCCCCAGGTGGTCCCCACTCACCTCAGTTCTGGTATGTTCCACCATTGGGCCTTCCCTGGCTCCCACTATCTACAAGAGGAGGCAGCGCATGCACTGACACTATTAGGAGAGGTAGGGGGAGTCAGTGTGCTGGCGGTATGTGTCAGAGGAGGAGCCACACAGTCATCATATTTTGTGTCTTGAATGTTTCATGTGTTTATTAATTGACTAAGGAGTCATCAAAAATACAGATACAAAAATAACATATTACTGATAAAAGAAGAAATACATCTTTAAAAAGAAAATAACACAAAAAGTGCATCTTTAAAAAAGAAGACAGATAATGAAGTATGTTCAAATGAAATATTACACATATTTGACTTATAACATCTTATTGGTGAGGAGGGAAGATGGAGGAACCAACTTAGCTAAATACTGCAAAATTGCAAGAAGATAAATGGGACCTTGGGATCATATTATGTGGTATGATGAGCCATTTTCCAGTTTCTCTGCCCTTCTCAAGCTGACCTCCAGAGTGTGCACACCAGGTTGTGTTTTCAAGATAGGGGTGAGCAACAGTAGGTGGTCACCACCAAGATGCAGGAGTCATTCCTAGACCAGCATAATGCCAGACTCTCACCTTGGAGGAAAAGAATCCATGTGGATGCTCCTTTGCCCTCCTTGCTCATCACTGCTTCTGTTGTTCCAGGCTTGGGCATGAACCCAGGTGAACAGCATGCCCAGTAGAAGCCCTGTTGCTCAACACCATTTAGCCAGCCTTAAAAAACATATGTAACTAAATATATGACCCTTAAGTTTTGAGAGAAATCCACTGAAAAACAGGTGCTGCAAAATTTTGATCCACTATTCCTCAGATGTATTCAAGTCTTATATTTTAAAAGCTGATTTATTTGCTACAGTATCTTTCACAAATATCCTTGACTGAATAAATCAATGGTTGTGTTCATGCAGGAAAAACAACTGGCCTGAGAAAGAGGATAAGGAATCATTAATGCCCAGACTCTTAGTGGCACATGGATGTTGAGAATTTCTGTTTGTAGGATGTTACTGTCTCTGGGGACAGGATGACTCCGCTTACAATATACTCTTCATGATGCTTAAGGGCCTTTAACTAAATCACACCCTTGAATTAATTAGAACATTTGTTAATATGACAAAAAGCTTCTAAAACTCTCTTTCCTGCAGTAGAATGTCTTTTAACATGATCCTCAGTCAGAATGGCAGAAAGCAGCCACTAATACCCTAGTGCTGCAAAAGTTGTCAACCTTAGCTGCTTCACAATAGATAATTCAACAAATTGCATTACTACCAGAAAACAGTCTCCACAGAAACAGTGAGACAGGAGCAAACTGATTCCCATTCACCTTAATAGGGCACTAACTTCAAAATTGTTTGACCATTTAAATTCTAGCAGTCTCAGATCTTATCAAGAGTCAAGGAATTTTAAAATTTGTTTTGGAACGGATCACTTTTGAATGTGATTGTACTTAAAGGAATGCAATGTCATTGTACTTTGTATTTCTCTGCTTATTGTTATGCTTTATATATTGTATTTTTGTACTATTGACAAGCTGATCTATGGAAGAGATCCTGAAAGGGGTCTTCATCCCATCCATCCATCCATCCACTCACTCACTCACTCACTCACTCATCTGTCAGTACAATACATAACATCCTGGAACATGTTACATAAACCAGCTTGTAACATTTGCATATGCATCAAATACATGCTTTTGTGCAGCAAGGAGCATGGTTTTGTTTATAGATAGAAAATGACAAATGCAGAATTTTGGATGAAACAAGTTTAAAAATTGCAATTTCTCTGCCATGGTCGTGTTCCAGACATATGGAAATTGGCAAAAGTCACCCCAGTCTTTAAAAAAGGTGACAAGAAGGACATAGCTAATTACAGGCCATAGCCATTCTGTCAGTACTAAACAAAATACTTGAGAAATTAGTGGCTATACAGGTCACCGAGTTCCTCGCTAATCATACCCTCCTATCACCTACTCAACATGGTTTTACACAAAGGGTATAGCACCTCTACCGCTCTGACACAATTTACAAATGATGCCCTTACTGCTATGGATCACAGTCTCATGACTGGTGCAGTGTTCATTGACCTCTCAAAGGCGTTTAATCTTGTAGATTACCCTCTTCTGCTTGATTGCTTTAGTGTCACTGTTTTTTTGGAGCAAGCCACAAACTGGTTCCAGAGCAACTTAAGCAATAGAAAACAACAGGTAAAATTTAACTCTGCGGTGTCAGACTCTGCACCTGTCAATGTTGGTGCTCCTCAAGACTCCATCTTGGGACCTCTTCTCTTCTCCATTTTTATAAATGACGTATCTTCTAACACCACTTAGTGCTTAACAATCTTGTATGCAGATGATCTGGTGCTCTACACCTTTTCTGCAAACATAGAAGAAATAAATAGTCGACTAACATCTGCATTTCTCATAATGCAAGAATGGATCCACAACAAAAGGCTCATCCTAAACATAAGTAAAACTCAGGCCATGCTCTTCAGATCTGCAACCAAACTTAGAACAAACCACAACCTTTTCAATGTCTCCTGTGCAAATGGCTCCCCTCTTACGAAAGTAACCTCATTCAAGTATTTAGGTGTTCTGCTTGGTGAAACTCTCAACTTTGAGCAACACATCATTGACACCTACAATTCAGTAAACTCCAAACTCGGAATAGCTTGCAGGACTAGTCAGATGCTTACACCCACAGCTAGGCTGGCTATTTCTAGGGGTATCCTACTTCCATCCCTTGCGTATGGTACTGTCACCTATATAAATGCTTTGAAAACCACCCTAAGTAAATGGGATACAATGTACAATAATACCTGTTGTTATGCCTTGGCTTCCCCACATTTGAAGCTCATTGCTTGCTGTATGCAGACCTTAGATGGCCTTCTCCATCTGACAATTGACTCCTCGCCCTTGGTACTCTGCTGGACAACATCATCAGAACTAATCTACCTACCTCTGTTTAGGTGCAGAACACTAAAAGGAAGCTCAGCTTTCTCCTGGCTAGCCCCAAAATATTGGAATTCCTTACCTCTTGATCTGCACCTAGTCATATTGCTTTTAAAAAGATGCATTACACTCTCCTTGTCAAACATGCCCTATGTTCCTGTTTTAAACCCCCATAGGGTGCTTGACATCCCCTTCCTCAGCTCTCAAAATGTTCAGTTTTGGTCTGACCCCTTGTTACTGTTATATGTAACACTTACCATGGATTATGTGCTAAAACTCTACTGCACTATGATTGTATGTTTATTATGTTTTGTACTATTGTGTATTTTTCTGCTATAGTCTCTGTCATATTAGCAATACTGTTTTGTCACAGAACATTGTGTAGTTTTCTCCTTGTATGGTTGATTACCTCTGAACTATACCTGTTATTTGTTTTGTCTGCCAATTTTGTATTGTAACCTCCCGGGTGGTGTCTGAAATAGTCATATTTTGTGGCTACGACACCTTACCCGGTGAACAAAAGCTAAATAAATAAATGTGGGGCATGCTATGCAGTTTTAATCAATTTCTGAAAAGAAAACCCACAGAAATTCGGCAATGTCTGGAAATCACCAACCGTAATTATCTTTGCATTATTAGCCTCTGTCCTTAATAGGGGGTGTTTCAGTAAGGATTCATGTAAATATTTATACATCAGTTAAGTATTTCAAAAGTTACAGTGCATCGCATTATGTTTCAGTGTTGGGTGTAGGCCCGGTTAGCGCCCATAAGGTTTACTGTGGAACAGAAAGAGCTTACCCTCATTATTTGACTTTAGTGCCTAAGAATGGGACTAAAACCTACTTTGAGCCATCCGGGTCTTCAGCTCTTTTGGCCAGTTCCAACAATGAAGACTATATAATGTGGAAAGGATTACTAGAACACATCTCGGTCGTACACCATTGACAAAAAGTCAATGATCTGTCCCCGATGTTCCGCTTGTACCATTAGAAACGTGTCAGAGTGCTGCAAATGTGCATTAACTAGAAAAGGAACTAATTATGCCAGGCATTTACTTCTTATATGCAAGCTTTGGTACCGTAGGAATAGTATAACCAATCATGAGTTTGCAAAGAAGCATGGATAATGTGGCATCAGGGCACTCTCCTTAATACAGCTAATGGTCCTAGTAGTCTTTTGGCCTCATTTTCTGTTTTTCTTGCAGCCAAAGTGGCCAACGAAGTAAGCTGAATCGTGTATCACAGAGATATCACCTATGAGAGTTCTCCAACATTACTTCCTTAGAATTAAAAAAAAAAAAAAAAAAAAAAACTCTATCGGACTTTCTTCTTCAGTAGGATGTGAGATTTTTTTAAAGAAATAAGAATATTTGTTTTTTTAGAAAAAAGACCTAACAAACCTCAATGGAAAGAAAAGACAATCATGACATATACATAGAAACATAGAAGTTGACGGCAAATAAGGACCGCAAGGCCCATCCAGTCTGACCGTTTATTTTTCTACTTTATGAATGTGCCATCGGCCTTGGCTCTGTCAATGGCATATCTGTTGATACTCATCTGTATTGCTCCCTTGTGCCTATCCCATGACTGTTTGAAGCCCTGCACTGTATTCATATCCATCACTTTCTGAGGTAGGCCAGTCCATGCATCCACCACCCTTTATGTGAAAAATAACTTCTTCACATTACCCCTTAATCGGCCTCCCTCTAATCTCATGCTGTGTTCTCTTGTCCTGCTATTTTTCTTATATTGAAACATGTTAGACAATACATTTTGAGAGACCCAACACAGATCAGTCATTTGTGCTATTTTAAATGTGCATGGTGTACATAAGAAAGCTGAACAACTGTTTTCAGTTACTGTCCTTTTAAAAAGGTCTCCAGAAGTTTAACTTTAATTGATATGTATTTGAAATGTATAAAAAAGGACAGAGTGCATTAAACTTGAAGAACACCTTGAGAAAGTAATAATAATAAAAAAAAAAAGTTGGATGGAGGAAGGCAAACATTTGCTGGCTACTAATTTGCAGACTTTTACAACCCACTGAAACAAAAAGATAAATACTTTTTTTCCTAAATCGCAGAAATATGGGCATGTGTTTTAGGAGGATTCCTGCAGTAAAATATAGGTAGATAAGTCAATCGAAGTCTTTCAATGCAACATCAATATATTTTGAATTGATTTCCAAATATTAGAAACCTCTCTTGTACCCCAGACAAGGTACAAAGAAGTTCAGAGACACTGAAACTGCAAGTCACATAACGTATGTAGCATTAACCTTGTGTTTCATGACATACGTTACTTGAAATACATTGTTTTTCAAAGGGTTTGGTACTTATGACGAAATTGGTCGTCAGTTCTGAGAGCTAAAATGCACCGAACTCTACATGTTATACCTTAACTATTACACTGTGGCATTTTAAAAGTAGCATAAGTTGTTCATGCTTAGACCGGTCAATCGAACAACTTGGAATACATTTTTATTTATTTATTTATTGAGTTCTAGGATTACAAATACCTTTGAGCCAGGGCTCTTTTACAAAGGTTCCGCGTCATTGATTAAAGTGGAAAGGCAAATGGAGCCCTGGTGCACACACTGCCATTTTTAAACAAAGAAGTTATCAATGAGAACTCTACCAATGCTTGCAGGTCTCGACATCTCCCCCAACCCCTCCATCTATTCTTTTTTATTTATTTATTTATTTTTTTCATTTATTTCATCATTCGGACATAACTTTCGAACAAAATGCTCTTTTTCACAGGTCCCACGTCTTGACAGGACAACACAGAAAGGTAGTTACAGTGTATGGGTGCCCAAGTACAGAGACAAAAAATACAAGCAATAACAGTAAATGGTCTGACTGTTTACAGTTGTTGGCTATCTCATATAGAGGTACAGCACATTGCAGTTAGTACAGCCCAAGGCACATGGCGAGTGCTGTGGGTTTAAGAAAGTAATTTATCAGGCGGTAAAGCAGCCAGGGGAGGCATTGTCGTTATTTCTTATACCGACATGGCCCATATGGATGTACCCTAAACAGGGGAGCCAGGAAACTCTTGACGGACCCAGATCCAGCCATTCCTTCAACCTAGAGACAAGTCCCCCCACACACACACACCTGTTGATTCCTCCTTCCTTGCTAGGGGTGCTCCAAGCCTGACGCTTCTGGATCGCAAGACCCTGCACCTTGCACATGAGATAATGGGTACTTAGCTTTTCAGTCCCTATATCACAAACGTTTTATCTGTTATTTCTTGACAATCTCTTCTATTTTTCTTCGATATACAGTGATCATAACATGACTGCTGTATTTTGTTACTTTTTCAAAACTACTATGTTGTTTTACATTATATGCATTGTAAGTATGTGCTTATGAATGGCACTGTGATGCTTGTAGCTTGTTGAAACTATTCAGTATAAATTATTAACTGCAAAATAACGCTCAGTTATCAGCAAGGACCAGTCAAGATATGAAAAAAGGATGACTGAGGTGCAAAAATAAAAAAAGTTGACTTCTTTTCCAAACCGGTAAAATACTATCCAAAACAAATGTTCAGCTAGGGATCAACTTGAAAACATGATTACTTAATAAAGGACTTCTGTCAGTTAGTATTTGCTGCTTCCAGTGTGATTTTTTTTCCTGTTTCTTGTAAAATCTTTTTTTCCCTAGCAACATGCTCCATTGAATTATATATCACAGTTTGTTCATCCTGAAAGCAAATCTCATAATTATTTATTATTGGTTCGAAAACTGGTAAACGGGAAAACACAGTGAGTCGGAACTCATTTCCAGGTGCGCCCCGGGAGGGGGGAAATAGGGTACAATTACAGTGAGCAAATCAGTAAGGTGCACAATTACAAAATTAATAAATTCCTGCGAATTGCTGGTACAAAGAATCAGGCCGACTCTAGATTTATAATACATTTTGCGACCCTTAATTTCATAATTGAGGGTAAGAAATTAGTTAAGATTGCCCGACTTTAGTTTCGCTTGAACCCGTTTAGTTACAAATGTGATATATATGTATGACACTAACTTGTTTTTTTTTCTCCTTTAGATATTTCCTGAAGAAGACCTAAGGTCGAAACGTAGATTTTTAACTCTATTTTCTATTTTCAGCGTGCATTTAATATAACCATTTTGTTTTGCTCTATATATATATATATATATCATCTTGCCTGTACCCGCACACCCGTGATGACACCTTCATCCTGTAATTTATGGAATGCTGCTGATTCGAACCAGATATGATAAAGCACAAGTCATTTTACAGGTCACTTGAAAACATGCCGCGTTATTAGCAATGGTCAGAGGACTTTGAAATCAGTACTTTATGTGCAGCTTCAAGTGTAACTTACAGTTTCAAAGTTAATACAATGCATTATTTCTCGAGTCGAGTTTCTGTTTGTCATTTCCTATACACTACTAACATTACTAATGAGCGGTTAAATTGTTTTGTCAACTCCCCCCAAAAAAAAAAGAATTGTAAGCAAAGGTTAATACAAAGTAATTGTGAGATGGGGATTTTCGTCCAAATCTGCATTAGCAGATTATCTCACCAGAAGGATACAAGGTTCGTAGCATCCAGTTAAATGTCAAATGTCAACGCATATTCACAGCATCTGATGGCTACATAATAACACAATAACGAGGGACAGACTTTCTTTCCTGAAAAATTACATGTTTACTGGGGGGCCAAATCAGGAAACCTATAGACTAAACTGTGATGTAAACCCCCACAGGAAAATTCTAGTGAAAAAAAAAGTATCTCCTTTACACCAATCTGCCCAGACCGTTCCAAGGAAAATAACAGGACTCTTGAATAATAGCACCAAATGTAATCATTGTTTCCTTTAGCTTACAGCATAATATATTTTTTAGCTCTAATCTTTTCTGGTTTATATATTCTGTTTTAATTGGGTGCACCCCCACCATGTGTCCTGGTTATCCCCAAGTAGTCCCCTGTCGATCAGTTTGTTCTCTACAGTTCAAATGGGAGATTGTACACTTCTGGCGTGCGCCCTTTATTTTCTGTATGGTATAGGGAGCACAAGGCCTTGCAAACACAGAACCTCACACAATGAACATTTCAATCATGTTTAGAGTCTTAGTGTGAAGCTTACCAGATTCAGCCCTTAAGGCTAAAAGTATTTCTTATACAGAACATTCGCAGCATTTACAGATCATTTGGAATGTCAAATAATTCCCCCCGTTGACATAGTGCAGAAAGCTCTCTTCAGCACCGACCTCCTTGTACTTTGCCCAACATTTTTTTTTGCTATTTTCTTCAGAGTCAGTGGCTTTTTAGACCTGTCTTGCATTGGCACAGGTAAGACAACAATAACCTCAAAGAAATCCTGCATTCCAGAACCAGAAATTGCCCTTTTTATTACTGACTAGGAAACTCACACAAAATGTAAGGTATACACAGACTACATGCTGACACCTCTCAAAGGCCAAATCCTGACAGCAGTTTAATTTTACTTACTGAAAATGCGTTCTTCGATAAAAAATAATGTTATATATATATATATATATATATATATATATATGCCATACTGAAACCAAAGGATGACACCTTTAACTGCTACAAATACTATTAAGATGCCATGATTATCTTGTATATGCATGTTTATTAAACTGAACACCATTATCAATGTATCAATATTAGTGTAAAACATTTTTAACACAATTGTTTTAAAAGTGAACTATGTGTGACTGGAATAATAAATGTAAACGAATTCTGAGTCAAATATTATATATGGGATTAAGGAAATAAATTAAATTTTTGAAATACCCTGTGCACTGCTGTTTCAAACCTTTTTATGGAATAAATCATGCAGGTATTGCATATTTTAAAATACCCTACAATACAAAAAAACTGTACATATGCACACAAAATTAAATCAGTTGAATCCCTAATGATCACACCAGAAAAAAAGTGTTTTGCTATCTATCTATCTATCTATCTATCTATCTATCTATCTATCTATCTATCTATATATATACACACATATATATATATATATATATATATCAGGCTAATCAGGAACGTTAATTACAGCACTTGTGAATATACCTGAGAACATAAGTGAACAACAATGGTTTCCAGTCAAGTTCTGCTTCTACCATTTTTTACAGCTGGGTGGACAGGAGCATTGTGTGGTTTCTTGTTCAAGATCACACAGTGAGTGTCATGCTCTAGAGGAGCTTGAACTTGCTATCTCCTGTTTTTCAGGGCGGTACTTTAACCACTAGACCCCCCACTGCCTCTTAAATGAATACAAAGAGATCGATTTTTTTCTAGGTAAAGGCGATACTGTATGTCAGGCTACCAAGCAATAATTCCATAATTCTGTCATTTAAAGATTTGCAAAAAAAAGGTATATGTCAGCACAACTTATCCTAAAATATATGACTTGTTCTCCGCTTTGTAAACAAATAGTATAAAAGTTAAACATAGAATAACTGTAACAAAAACGTGTATATGCTTGCTCCTTCCAAATGATGACGAACATCCCGCTTACCTGCTGTATCTAGAAAAAGAATAAAGCAAAAATATGCTCAGAAATTCTGACTGTTTACAAACATTTAATTTAACTAAGGATGCAGTCCTAAAAAAAACTATTATCAAAGACATTAACGCCACAAACGTGCAGGCTCTGGTCTTTAACTCAGACTGTGGGGCAGTGTTCTGGTCACTGAGTTTTATATTTTATGCACATCTCTCGAGGCAATAATATATTGGTGTAGGTAGACTGTACACAATGCTTTTGGTAACATTTATCAGACAGTATTGCTATTTCACTATCAATGGTTTTGTGTTATGTACTGTTGTGGTAATGTTTTTTGTTTGTTTGCTTTCATAATAAAAAATATTAACTGCAAAAATAAACCTATATTAGTCAGACAATAGTGGTCAGACATTAAAGCAGCAGGAGCCTATGTAGCGCCAGTTCAAAGTTTCTCCCATCATGCTATTTCTTTGAAAAAAAGGCGACCTCCTCTTATCTCGTCTTAATGTTTTTATATTATATTGAAAGATCCATGCATATATGGCGATCAAACAGGGTATTGTTCCTTTTAATTTGCATAATTTAAGGCCAAAGAGTGTTAGTCGTGTGTGTTTGCGTGTGGGCTACTTCTCACGCGTCAATGACAATCGTGATGGCACTTAGTAATAGAGAAGTTTACAAACATTTATCAGTGCTGTTATGTGCCTATATCTAGATGATATATAAAATATATTACGCAGGTTTTCATGTCTTTGGAATTCTGGGCACGGGCACATGGTCATTTCTGGGGGTGTTACAGGGTCTCAGGAAAAGGTACTTACTCTGTGATTCTTCCCCCTTATCTGACACAAAGAGGTTAGTATGCAGTTATGGAGTGCAATTTTCCTTCTCTGCATGACCCTTCTTTGTTTATCTCTGTAGTCAATAGCATCCTTATTTGCGTGTGATTACGTTTTTAATGGAAACATGGCTAAACAGAGATGAAAAATGCTGCAGGAAAAAAAAGGACTTCAGCAGTAGAAGTCCATCCATCTTCTCATATACATGATCCCAATAAACCCAGCATTTTTTCTGTACACTTAAAGCCCAGCTAGGTCCAAACCGTTAAGGATTCCATTGGAACACACTAATATATGCCTGGACATTATTTTATTTTATTTATTTATACTAACATACTAACATACTATGAAGTCAGCAGAATAGGCCCTATGGTCTACCGAGTCTGCCCGATGGTCAGTGCCAATACTGGGCACCTATTTTTAGCCTTTCCTCCCACCCACACAAGGATCCCTTTTTCCCAGCGGGGCTCCTGGATGTACCCTTCCCCGCACCTATCCAACCCTTCTTGAACTCCTCCACCATAGTAGCAGCCACCAACTCTCTGGGCAACGCATTCCAGGGCTCCACCACTCTCTCAGTGAAGTAGGGCCTCCTTGTTTCCCCCGTCAACCCCCCCATCCAGTTTCATGGGGTGTCCATTGGTGTTCCCCAGTTCCCTTAGCTGTAGGACCCTCTCAAGGCTTACCTTATTGACCCCTTGAGATACTTGAAAACCTCTATCATATCCCCCCTCTCTTCTCTCCTCCAATGAGTATAGGTTGAGCTCCCCCAGTTGCTCCTTATAGGGCATTCCGCCCTAGCCCCAGTACCATCCTAGTCGCTCTCTTCTGTACCCTCTCCAGTAATGCAATGTCCTTCTTTAAGTAGGGATGCCAAAACTGCACACAGTATTCAAGGTGTGGTCTAACCAGACTATTGTACAACAGAAGGATTACCTCACTACTCCTTGAGGTTATCCCCCTAGCTACCGACCCCAGCATTGTATTTGCTTGTGCCACTGCCCTTCTACACTGCTCTGAGTTGTTCATTTTGGCATCCACCACCACCCCTAAGTCTCTCTCCCCCTCTGAAACATGCATTATGACAAAAGCCTGAATGTATCTCTGTCAGCTTCTGACTAAGGCACCTTTAGTTTACTGAGATCACAAGCAATGGAAATAGTCCACTTCCTCCATACACTATGAGCCACAGGTAACAAGGCCTTCTTGCATATACTGCTCCTGAAACATTTAACTCTTTGCCTGATACTGTGAAACATTCATCCTCATGCCCTTTTTACAACTCTATGTTATATGGCATACTAAATGCACCTTGCAGTTGTACATGATAAATAATTGTTACTAAACAGGAAGATTGGTCATTTGTAATAATTGTATTAGTATTATAACTGGCTGTAACCTATTGTGCCTATTCTATGTAACCTAATGCATGTAGTGCTACTGTTGATCTTTTTTCTTTCTCCCAATGACCCTCTTGAAAATTAGGTAATAACCTAAATACAGCTTTATATCTATTTGTTTGTAAGTAGATATAAAGCTGTATTTAGGTTATTACCTAAATACAGCTTTATATCTATTTATTTGTAAGTTATATTTCACTTTAGAAGTGACCTAGCAGAGGAGCTAGAAGGGAAGGTCTGCATCTTTGTGGATGGCACCAAGATCTGCAACAGGTGGACACTGGTGGGGGGGGGAGGTGGAATGGATGAGCAGAGATCTGAGAAAACTGGAGGAGTGGTTAAGGATATAGCAGCTGGGATTTAATGTGAATATGTGCATAATAATGCACTTGGGGCACAATGACCCAGGGGGAAGAGTACAAATGGGGGGGAGTGGTATTGATAACCACAAAGCAGGAAAGAGACCCATGGGTGATCATATCAGATAACATAAAAGTGGCCAGGCAGCATAACAGGGCAGTCATGAGGGCTAGTAGGATGCTGGGATGCATTGGGAGGGGGTATCACCAGCAGAAAGTGAGAGGCGGTGTTGCCCCTATTTAGACAGTTGGTAATGTCCCACCTCAAGTACAGTACTGTGTCCAGTTCTGGTGATTACATCTCAGGAAGAATATAGATAGGGTGGAGGTGGTCCAGAGTAGGACAACTAAAATGATGCAGGTTCTGCATCAACAGCCCTATGAGGAGAGGCTAAAGGAGCTCAATATGTACACCCTGGAGGAGGGGAAGGAGAGGGGGGAATATGATAGAGACCTATAAAATACCTCACAGGAGTAAATAATGTTCAGGAGAGGGGTGTTTTGCCAAGAAAAAAGTGTTCTAGAACAAGTGGTCACACTATGAAGCTGGAAGGGGGGTAGGTTCAGGAGAAGTGAGGAAATACTTCTTCACTGAAAGAGTGGTGGATTCCTGGATTCCAGTAGAGGTGGTGGGGAGCAAAGCAGTGGTGGGGTTCAAAAATGCTTGGTATAGACACAAAGGGACCATAGGGGTTGGGGTGGGAAAAAAAGCTGTGAACTAACTAGGTTCTACAGCAAGAATTTAAGTTTTAAAAAAGGTGGGTGGACCGGGTGGGCCAAGCAACCCTTGTCTGTCATCGAATTCTATGTTTCTATATTTATCTATTTATCCATTTGAAAACTGGTGACTGGTCTAGGAAAGGAACACTGAGCCATGGCTTATTTCCATGGAGGATGGGGATTACAAAGGGTGTACAAATTACTGCAAAATGAAATAATAATAACATAAAATAATGAAACCATGACAAGTTAGTAGAAAAGTACCAGAAAATGCAGGCATATATCATTGTTAACAGGATGAGCTGGGTACTGAGTGACAGACCTAGTGCAACAATACCATTGTGCAAGAAAAATATGACAGATACTGTTGACAAGAAAGGGAAAAACTGAGCAGTAATCAAAAAGGAAACCAAAGTGCTATGACAAATGTTATATGGTCAAAAGGTGAATTGAAATATACATTTATAAATCTCCGGATAAACATGCTGATAATTATAGATTATTTCCACAGTATGTGAACCATAAGTGTGTTATTTTTGCAGAAGGTGGGTCATCAATGACTGTCATAATGGAATGCTTAACCAATGAGAAAACAGCTCCAACAATGCTTGATTACATCACGTTGGCCTTGGCTTGACTTCAGCACACTGCATGAACCTAAATAGAAATGGCTGAATCTTTTGAAAAGGGCCAATATAATGTTTACATTAAACATATATGTGTTGCTTAACTGCACAGTGCTATGGGCTGACTTAACATATTTATTTACTTTGATTACAATGGTCAAACCCAACTTGTATAACTTAATATTATTTTAAGCCAGCAGATAGTGGAAATTGGAAGAACTGCTTATAGTGGTGTATATACTCTTATTTTATTCATTAGTGGAAGAAGTTCAGACCAAGGTATCCAGCTGCATTAACACCAGAGGTGTAAGTATTTCTTTGTTTGAAATTACTCCAACCAGGCTAACCCCATAAGATGCAGCATCTTGTTTGCATGGGGTCCCAGGGAGGCAAGCTGCAATCAATAGGTTAACATAGCCCAGCAGGAATAGTTACTTCTAGGCTAAAATATACACAGTAAAGAAAAACTGTAAAGGTAAGTACAGTACATGGCAGAGTATTAATCTGTAGGGTATGCTATTATCACTCTTACAAATTAGTATCTGTTCAGAAAACAGTGAAAATGTACAAGTTATGAACAACATGTATAACATGGACTATACCATGGGTATGTGATTGAATTCCATCAATCACAGTACATGCTGTTTCAAACCATTTTATACATATACAACACAAGTGGTTATAAATTTGACTAGGTAAATCTTGTTCTTTTAGCTGATGATGGGCCACACATTTGCTTCCACAGTAGTACTGACAAAATAGTTATTTCCACTGCCACGTAACCAACCGAGGAGCACCTTGCACAGTCCCAATAACATTGGAAAAGTCTGGTGCTGTACTCAAAACAAGCTAGTATATATTTTTTTTTAATATTTTAAAAAAGTTGTACTTTCAAAATGATGTGGTGTAATGGCATATATAATTGGTTGCAATGAGACAACCATAGTTAATCATCAAACATGGCATAAGACCATCATAATTGATTTATGACTTTGTCCCTGGTTCAAATTATGGGCATTATCCTCACATATGGTCATCCCACTGTGGCCAAATACAAAGCTAGAAAGGAGAGAGAGAGAGAGAGAGAGAGAGAGAGAGAGAGAGAGAGAGAGAGAGAGAGAGAGAGAGAGAGAGAGAGAGAATACATCAGAATAATGCACACCCAACTGTTCATAAAAAGGATGTAGTGCAGTGCTACTCATAATATGGTTTGGGGTGAGGCATATGCTGCCACAAGACATTTCCTTGTTGCTTCAACATGGCCCAGAATTCTGATTAGGGCAAACTAACCTCTGATCTTGCAGACACCAAACATTGTTACTGCTAACAACATTACTTCCCTCAGATGTCAAGGATCTGAAACTGAGTAAGATCGTCAGCTTGAAAAGATTGCTGGCACCCTTTCAACTATATAAAATTTCATATCTTATAAAAACCTAGGAGGCAAATGACTGAGCCCAAAATATTAAGGAGAAAACACAAACTTAACACAGAAAAGAAATGTGGAACAGCAGACCGAGTTTCAGTGTTCATCAAAGGGCCTCTGATTGGGCAGGGGATCATTGGAAGGATGCATAGCATTGGGGGAAGCCATAATGCAGCTTCTGAACATCACATCTGACCTTGTAGCTGACAACCTGGCAAAGATCAAGCCCAGTAAGTCCTAAGGAGCAAATGGGATACAACCCAGTATCATAGGGGAGCTATCAGAGCAATTGGCAATGGTAGTTGCAGTAAACTTTCAGGAATCTGTCTGGACAGGTATAGTATCAGAAGACTAGAAAGTGGACTGTGTGGTCCCCATATTTAGGAATGGGACAAGGCTGGACCCAGGAAACTACAGGCCAGTCAAACTTGACATCAGTGCTGGGCAAGTTCCAGGAAGCCATTATCAAGGGCAAAATAATGGACCACGTGGTTGAGGCAAAGGTTCTTGTCCTATGCCTCATCTTATCAAGGCATTATGAGGGGCAAATCATAGCAAACCAACCTGATCCCCTTCTTTGAGGGGTTGACCATTGTGGTTGAGTGGGGCAGGGCAATGGGCATAGACTCTCTGGACTTTAGCAAGGCCTTTGATGACATGGCCCATGACAGGCTTCTGGGCAAAGAAAACCAGTGTGATATACACAAGACATACACAAAGTGGATTATTAACTGGCTTGGAGGCAGAAAGCAGAGGGATGTGGTGGCTGAGCTCTACTCCAAGTGGAGAGAAGTACTCAGTGGCATCCCTCAAGGATCAGTGCTAGGACCACTGCTTTTCAACATCTTCATCAACAGTCCAGGAGCTAGGGTCTCCAGCAGGCTGCTTAAGTTTGTTGATGACACTAAGCTTGCCAGGGTGGAGGACTCCCTTAAAGATGGGGACAAACTTTTGAAGGACCTGAACAAGCTGAGTCATTGGTCTGTATAGTGAAGCCTTGAACTCAATGAAGCCAAATGCAAGGTGCTACAATTAAGAAGGAAAAACAGAGGCATGACCTACACATGGGGCTCTTCTTGTTGCAGTAAAGGAGAAAAGTACATGAGGGTCATAACAGATAAGGGAATGAAGCAGTGCAAGCTTTGCATGGCTGCTGTCAAGAGGGTCAATGGAATGAGGGCATGTATGAAAGGGGTGGACCTGCAGAGCAGGGGAAAGTATTCCTGCCATTTTACAAGGTCCTGGTCAGACACCACCAGTAATAATGTGTGCAGTTTTGATCTCATCATAGAAAAAGCGATATGGAAAAAGGACACTGAGGCACATAGGAGGGTGCAACACAGGTCCACCAAAATAATCATTGGGGGCCGGCCCGGTGGCGCAGAGGGTTGAGGTGCTGGACGTCACACCTCGAACCATGCCGGCGACCTGGGTTCAGAAATGGACTCAGGTCATCGGAGGCTGGCTGGGGAAGGAGAGGACTGAGAGTCCAGAGAACTACTTTCCTGTCCTGGGGAGGGTAGGGTGGGAAGCCCCACTCTAGTAGTGGCCCCCAGCGGAGACCAGGGGTACTACATGCAGCGGCGCAGGCGGGACGACCAGAAAGCTGGAAAAACAGCTTCAGTGCCACCGGATGATGGCCTCCGTGCTCCATGGCCATCAGAACCTCCGGGAGCATCCTTCAGCACAGCAGCACCTCTGGACCATAGAAAAAAATAGTGTGTGCCAGGATCCCTGTCACCCGGTGGTGCCTTCCCCCTCAGAGGAGGAGGACCCGCCCGGTGATGGGATACATTGGGACAAATTGGAGGTTGGCAGCAATTTGTGGGAAGAGCTCCAGAAGAGGACAGCCAAGGCATGGAAGCACTAGGTGGCCCGAAGGAGAGGTGGACACCTCAGTGTGAGGAGGTGAAAAAAGAGTATACAAAAAAAAAAATCAGTGGTATGGGGCACAACAATTATGAGAAGAGGCTAGAGGCCCTTAACATGTTCACCTTAGAGACAAAAAGACTGAGAGGGAACATGACGTATGTATTTTGCATACTCAGGGGTATGGACAAGATAGGTAGATATATTTGATCTTTTGTCTGGCAGCAGTCTGTGGGGACACACCCTTTAGCTCAGGGTTGGATATTCAGGGGTAACATTAGGTGGTACTTTCTTCCTCACAGAGATTGGCAAGCCAATAGAATAGCTTACCACTGGAGACAATGAACATTAAGACAGTGCAGAGCCTGAATTTCTGCTCACTAAGAGAATCACCGGGTAGTCTGGGTAGTAAACTGGTTTGGTAATCCTTATAAATTAGCATGTGTTTGCAAAACATACTTATTTCAGCACTGCTTTAGAAAACAGGGGGAGATGATGGACATAGAACCCCTACCAACCTTAAATTTCAATATTACTATATGGGGGGGGGGGAGAGAGAGAGAGAGAGAGAGAGAGGGGCAATGCAGGACATATTTATTT
Organism: Neoceratodus forsteri; assembly: GCA_016271365.2. Classification (NCBI taxonomy): domain Eukaryota; kingdom Metazoa; phylum Chordata; order Ceratodontiformes; family Ceratodontidae; genus Neoceratodus; species Neoceratodus forsteri. The sequence goes on from CM028132.1 coordinate 29,492,928, forward strand.
GTTTGCCACCAATTCAGAGCTCTCAGCGTCATACAAGCAACAATTTAAATTCTTATACACGTAATCTAAAACAGGTCAGGACACACGGGACAACCGTAAAGGGGGGGGAGAGAGAGAGAGAGAGAGAGAGAGAGAGAGAGAGAGAATAATAGAAAGCACTGGAAAGGAATAGAAGTAATAACTGAAATAATAACTGTAACTGCATAGCATCATAAAAATAAAATTGGGGGATACATAGAGAAATGAGCACAGTAAGTGCCAAGGCAATGGTTATACTCCTATGCCATGGCCAACACTACCCCATCAATAAAACAGGTCCATGGCGCCCCCCCCCCCCCACTCGCCTTGAAATGACCTATCACAGCTCAGTGTACCTTTCCTGATCAAAAATTATAAACAAAAAAATAAATGTAGACCTTCCCCCAGACAAACGTTGCTTGATATGACCCTTGCCATAGCCTTCATCATTGGTATCTGAGTCCACGTGTTTATTTGGTAGGTATCACTGGTTGCATGCTATCAGGGGTTTATGAAGACACCTATAAACCACAAAACCAAAAACTTAATGTTTTTGTCTGCCCCCAGAATCCTGAAATAAATGTACTTCTTATTTTCTAGGCTCTGGTTAGATCTTAATTTTTATAAAGCATGGTCTTATACAATATGGACTTTACCTGGGAACGATGTATACACTAAATAATAACAAACCTTTAAATGTTTAGCGGATATGTCACATCTTGTGATCAATTAGTTCTGACACAGTCAACAAATATTACGTTTCTATAAGCACTGAACATTATAAGCTGTACACTGAAGTATATTAGCTACTGGAGTTTACAAAATTATTATCTCACAGTTGTAACTTCACAACAGTAAGGCAACAAGCATGAACATACTAACTATAATTTTTGGACTTGACTTGCTCCCTATGCTTAATACCACCCCAAACTCTCCTGAGTGATTCAGCAGACAGTCACTGCTATTGACAATCCCAGACTCCACAGGGCTCTGCTATAAATCAGACACTGTGGCAGATCATTCTGTGGAAATTAAATGTTATAGTTTCATGAACTTCCCTATACGTTCCTTGTAAATTTTGGCTGCTAATTATAAAAAATAAACAGTACCCAAAATATACCAGCGTAGAGTTGTAATTTTGTATTGAGGTTCTTGTGACATTAAACAATATTGCTTCACAAGAACCCTTCAATAAAAATGAAGGTCATGCTATGGACGGAGGGTTTTGTTTAATCCTAATGTTATCTTAATTTGTTTTATTAAATTAGGTACACACACACTCACACACACACAACATTGGTGATATCTTTTCATGTATTTACGTTTTTTCTCTAATATAAAGTATTGTCAGACTTGATGACGTGATAGATTGTAACTGCATGTCATAGAACAACAGATTATATACATCATTGGCATGTTATCAGTATAGATCGAATGTCGTAATGATTGTTACTAATAAGGGAGCGTCTTTCGCAGTGCTGTATGACAGAGCACTCCAACCAGTTAAACGGAAAGCTCTCATCATTAGTTACTTTGTTTACATGCAGTGAAAGTCCGTTAGGTTGGTTACCATTTAAATAAAATATCAAAACTCCTATTCAAGTTTACAGGAATCAATTAACCGAATTTACATGGATCAATTAACAGAATTTAAAACAATGAATCCACTTGAACCACTGTCACTTCAGTCTAATTCAAACTGATACAGGAATCCAGCTTTGAATGGCTTGAGCTTCCAGTTTAGACTTAATGCATTAATTCCAGAATAACTGCAATTTCATTCTAATTTAAAGGAATGCCTCAATATTTTATCGACAATATGTGGGTTTGTACTTTAACAACCACATATTTTCCCACTAGTGAGGATCAGACATTCATAACACAGTGGTGGCTTTGCCACTTGGCTTATAAGTTGCTTTTTGGAGATAAATGTGTCAGTGTTCTGCCCATTAGGGGTGTGGGGTGTGTGTGTGTGTGTGTGTGTGTGTGTGTGTGTGTGTGTGTGTGTGTGTGTGTGCGTGCGTGTGCACGGCGCGCGAGCGCCTGTGTACATGTGCTGTGGATATTTGTATACCCACATATGAAGATATGACCTATTGCTTAGGATGGCAGGAATGCAACTTACAAGTGGTGAAGCCAAGTGTTTCCTGAAGGTCTTATCCTCACTAGTGGCAATAAATATAATTATTATGCTGCAGGCCGTTAGCTTTATATTAGTCACACCTAATTATTTTATAAAATATAACTGTTAAAGTAGGTGTTTAAATGAAGTTGTGTTTTTGTTTGAGTTCACAACTGTAGTCTGGAGAAAGCATAGGGTCTTTGTGATGTAATCAAGTAGGGCTACTCTTTCATTTTTCCAATACTCCCCAGTGGTATTGCTATGTGGAAACTGCATGCAGATCGCACAACTAGTGTATACATAATATGTAATTTTCACAGTAAATGTATCAGCTACTAAAAGTATAAATGTCCTTTTTCTCCTGATCTCTGTCTCTGTCTCTGTCTATCTCTCTCTCTCTATATATCTCTTCCTTCCATCATTCCTTCCTTCCTTCCTTAATGTTTTCTTTATTTGCATATACAGAATGATATAACACACTGTAGATATCTCACATAAGTGATAAATAAATTGGGGAATTCAGTCCCATCAGTACTTCTCAAACTATCACCATACAACATTATATTTTTGGCAGTGTTTACTATTAGTTAGAGCACTAGCTTGGGAACCTGGTGATGACAGGATCAAAGCCTTGGGAAGAAGATGAAGTTTCAAACCCCACTAGAGCCAGACACTTACTGTGTAACCTTGGGCAGGTCAGTTAACCTCTCAGTGCTCGATCCACCAAGCTGTAGAAATGGGCAGAAACAGGACCCCATGGAAACAAAATGTTTTATTTTAGCTGAGATACCCTGTGTAAATGAATTGTAAGCAAACAAACGGGAGAAAGAGAGAGAGAGAAAGAGATTCATACCTCTTGGAAAAACATGTTATTTTCACTAGTTAGTTCCACTTACAACTGTGAATATAAAGGACATCTTTAAAAATACAAACCAAAGCACCAAGAAATCAGAGTAAATAATTGTTTGTATATATACTAACTCCATGGACCGTCGTAATAGCTGGTTAGCCCCTTCTGCTATAAGTTCTTAAATATTGGAATCAACGTGTGATTCCACCATCATATTCTATCAGAATATAGAAAAACTAATTGGAGGTGTGCCGCCCTTATCAAATGTCGAAATGTTATCAGACATAAATCTGTGTGTTCAAGCTTTGTTTTAAATTGACTGAAAGCATCATTCATCTTTCAAACACCGGACATTGCATGTCATTACATTTTCTGTTGAAATGAAAAGGAATCAAGATTCAATAGCATTTCAGTCCTTTTATATCTGCTGCTTTATAGTGTCTGTGTGATTACAGTACAAAACAGGCAGAGCTGATTCTGTTTGACTTCTCAAATCTAAATACACTGATTGGACCCAAAGAGTTCATGGTAAATAAATGCCTTTAATTGAACCTGCTGTAAACAGACAAATCACATTTCAAATCCAAATAGCCTGCGTTGTGGATTTCTGTTTAGATTACTATGGTAGGATCCCTTATCTGGACATAGTCAATCTTAAAAGCAGAGGTGGTCAAAATCAGTCCAAATAAATATAGAGGTATGTGCTTTATGAGTCAATTGCCAACTATTTCTGTTTGCTGATTTTTAATCGGTCCTAAATCGGTATGTTTTTCTATATGTCAAACATTTTCGAAACGTGTTACATTGAATTAATACATTTGCTGAAGAGATTATGCCCCTCTTTTAAGTTTTTTAGACATTAAAGTTAACCATCTAATTGCATCGTGAAAGTATGTCAAAATATACTTTGTTAGCCCTATCAATGGTGCAGGTTTTCTTATTTGTTTCTCTCAGACCTTTAAGTGGTAATTACTTGGCTCCATGTTATGCCATCAACTTTCAGTGGGTCAAGGTGCAATTTTTTATGCAAGCACGACAGTTCTATGTTGGGGGGGGGGGGTAAAAATTGTTCTAGACAAGAAAAACCTAGCATGGCTGAAGACATTTATACCACTAATAAAAAAGAATTTACTTGCATTGGACAGACTGTAGCATGTTTGAAAACCTGATAACAATCAAATTAGAACACACACACACAGAGTAATATATATATATATATATATATATATATATATATATACAGAGAGAGAGAGAGTGTGTGTGTGTGTGTGTACCACACCAGTGGTGAATAAACTGGGTAATAAATCATGTTATATGGGAATAAATATTTATTTTCACTTAGAACACAATTTATTTAACTTAGAACATGTTATTTCCACTTAGAATCTGGAATCTGAACACAGAAAACAATGGGCCAGATATACAACTCACAATGGCAAGAAAGGCAGTTTTAAGGTAAAACAGCAGTAATAACATTACAAATGGTGTGGTATATATCAAATACATAATGGGTTGCAGTAGAATAACATTTATCTCCATACCAGTGGTAAAACCCTTATAACTAACTTATGGCTTCACCACTCCTGAGTTATGGATCTTGCCACTCACTAGTGGAGATAAATGTGTTATTCCACTGTAACCCATGTATTACACACAGACGTGTGTGTGTGTGTGTAAAACACAGACACTGTGTAACAACATTAATACACACAAATATTGACATACTTTTAGTAACAAACAGAAATATTACTCTTAATTGTTTGTATTCCTGTTAGGTCAATTAGAGCATTATATTTTGGTTGAGGGTGATGTAACACACATGCCGTTGGACTACTAACACTGATAAAAATGAACGAATATCTTATTGAAAAGTCTCTTGAACCCTTTCTTTTGTAACATCATTGACAAAAACACAAATGTTTGGAATATATAAAAACATTTTATAAGCACAAACGTGAGAACAAATATCAGAGACACTAATACACATATCACACTCCTATAGGAATACGTGTGTGTGTGTGTGTGTGTGTGTAAAGAGAGAAAAGAGAGAGCAGGTTTACTCTTTGTATATGTATATTAAGTGGTTCTGTATCTAGGCATATACATATATTAAATACAGAAGTACTTCCCCAAAAGGAGTTGAAAATAAACATGCAGAAAACTGTGATGTGGTTTTCACAAGTTTTTCAAAATCGGATGCCTACCCTGACTGTATTATGTTAACATATTGCTACCTGAACAGATTGCTACCTGTAGAGGTTCTGTTTATGTTTGAAACTTCGCACCTGCAAATTAATTATTTTTTGTTGGTGTTACCGTATTCCTACAATTTGACATCAGGCACAACTCCTTGGTTACAAACCATAACCCGGGTGTTACATTTCTATGGACTATTGTTCAACAGGTACTCGATTCTTGAGCAAAAAGAACCTATCGCACTGTCTTGGAAAATTGCCCGTACAGTTCTTGTCTGACTTTTCTTATAGGAACCGTTTGTACCTTAAGTTACGGCGATCATTTTATTGGAAAAGGCCAGTTTTGATTTCTGCACAAAGATACCAGTGTTCTGTCCAATTGGCCGGTGCTTATTCTAAGTATTATTGAAAAAAAATATCGGAAACGTTTACATATGTATTTCCTAGGGGAATTAGTGTGCCAATATCCTTTAGTTCTTTTGTTTCCCGATTTCCATTGTTTTATTTATTTAGTTTTTGTTGACCGGGTAAGTACACTAGACAAATCCTGCCTAATTTCAGGCACGACCCGGGGGAGGGGCATACAGATGAATGTCAACTGACTTTGAACCAGATTAAGCTGTTGGTGGTATTTATAGTGAATGAGGGAAATTTGGCCAGGACACCGGGGCAATTTCCCTACTCTTTTCGATAAGTGCCATGGGATCTTTAACATCCACCTGAACTACCACCAATCCAGGCAGATGGGACCTCGGTTGAACATCTCATCCGAAAGACGGCACCTCATAAGTGCAGCACCCCTCTCATGCTGCACTACAGTGTCAGTACTGGGATATTAACCCAAGTGCCAGATGTGGGAACAGAACCCACAGCCCTCTGATCCCCCGGCCTCAGAGGCGATTGTGCTACCTACTGAGCCACTGAAACATAAAAACATAGACTTTGACTGGGCCAGTTTTTCTAATGTATAGGTCCACCTAGTCTGCCCATTTCCCTACCTAGAGGATAAGCTGCAGATCCTATTTAACCAACAGCCTATTTCTTCCTTACCCCCCCCCCCCACACACACACAAAATTGCCTTATGGCTGTCCCATGCATTCTTGAATTCTTCCACAGTTTTAGACCCCACAACCTCCTCAGGAAGGCTGTTCCATGCCACTGACACTGCTCATGTCAAGCAATGTGTTAAGTGAATTATGTAACAACTGGAAAAGGTCTGCAAATGGTGCGCATTCTGCACACAGCAGAAAAAAAAAGCATATACAATCTTAGAGCAATACTGCAGACACAGTGCTTTAGATGACCTGGCGCACGTGTAACGGTAGTGGTATGGACGGGCAGAGGCCCTTAATAATTTGCATAGTTACTGCCTGGACACAGTCGGCTACAGGTTTCAGTACCCTCCCTCCCTCCAACACTCCCACTTTTCACCCCACTCCAGGCTCGGGCCTTTAATTAAACCTATGAGGCGGTGTTTTGGTCATTGTGTTGTATGCTTTATGCGTGTCCCTCATAGGACGGTAACGTATTGGTGTAGGTCGACTGACTATACACTACATTTTGGTAACATTCATTTAGATGGTATTGCTGTTTTCACTGTCAACGATGTTGAGTTATTGTTGGTTTTCAATAGCTTTTCAAAACCTGATGCCTAACCTGACTGTATTGCGCTAACATAGTGCTGTCTGAACAGGTTGCTACCTGAAGATGTTCTGTTTATTAATATGAAACTTTGGACCTCCATATCTTTTTACTTTCTTACTGTATGTCTATAATTTGACATCAGGCAAAACACCCTGGCTACAGACTATAAACCGAGTGCTCCAGTTCTATCGAATATTGTTCAACAGATACTCGATTCTTAAGCAGAAAGAACCTACGACACTGTCTTGGAAAATTACCCGTATAGTTCTTGTCTAATTTTCTTATCTAACTTTTCTTATAAGAATGGTTTGTACCATAAGTTAAGGCAATCATTTTATTTGAAAAGGCCAGTTTTGGTTTCTGCACTGCAATTAAATTGGCTAATTGGCTTGTGCTTATTCAAAGTATTGTTGAAAAATATATTGGAAACGTACATATGTATCTCTTGTGGGAATTACTGTGGCAATATCTTCTAGTTCTTTTGTTTCCCTATTTCTATTATCACGCAATGTGTTAAGAGAATTATGTAACAACTAGAAAGGGTCTGAAATGGTGTGCATTCTATACACAGGAGAAAAAATACAGTATTAGGACAATACTGTATACACAATGCTTTAAAGGACATGGCGCACGTGTAATGGACAGACATAGTCCCTTAATAATTGTATAGTCACTGCTTAGACATACAGTAATTGGGAACAGGTTTCAGTAGCCCCCATTTTTTTGCCATACTTTTCTCCCCACTCCAGACTCATGCCTTTAATTTAGCCTATGGGGCGGTGCTTTTTGGTCACTGTGTCGTATACTTGATGCATGTCCCTCATAGGGAGGTAATGTACTGGTGTAGGTAGACTGTGCACTATATTTTGGTAGCATTCATCAGATGGTATTGCCGTTTTCACTGTCAACTGTTTTATGTTACCTACTGGTGTTGTAGTGCTCGTTTGTTTGCTTTTATAATAAAAACATAACTGCAAAACAAAACAAAAATGTATTTCTGAAAAGTGTGTAAGAGATACTGCAGATGGAAATGGAGAAGTGAGAGCAGCCCTTCACGACTACTCTTAAAATTCAGACCCACAACATTCATTTAAAATTCAGAACAAGATAAAAAGTTTAATTTTAAATTCTATTGATTATTAAAGCGGAGACTCGTTTAGTAATCACAATTCATAAAAAGGTTAGCGGATACGCCTAAGTTCTGTTATCAAATTCCCGCCTCTCAATCCGACTTGTGTTTGTGTTTCATTTAGGAACGGTGTTGAATTCACAATGGAAACTCGACACATTACTTCCAGTAATTCATCACATATTTTTGTCTTTTTTTCTTTTCCACGATTTTCAAATTACATTGGAGCTTTGCGTGTGTTCGAGTGTTTGTATTTTTCCTGACACTGATTTGCAAGAAATGGGAAAAAAAAGTAAAGAAATGCAAATATTGGAGTATGCACCTCCGATATATTCTACCGCAAAAAGCAGAGATGTGCAAGAAGTCCAGTTAAATGTTTGTTGCTTTATTAAACAAGTTTAGGCTCGAGTATCTAACTGCAACCAGCTATATTTCCATAACCCATAATCGGATGTATTTTAGCATTTCAAACCCATTATAATGTAACAATACTAGTTTCCTCAAGCAATTTCCATATGCCCCCAAACAAACCGAGTTAATCAACGCAAAAGTCCATTCTTAGCCGACGCAGTTTTGAGGTTGTGTCCAAAAGGAGACGAAAAGCTTTGGATGAGCTGCAGGGAACGCATTACTGCAGGATCGCATAGTGATCCCTTAGCAAGCACCGCTTTCACATTTACCTGGACCTACCACTATTTGACTATACATTAGAAAAACTGGCCCAGTTCAACGCAAACACAATGTATTGATCATTACCAATCCATGCGTTAATAAATGCAATCCGCAGTTATCGAACGTGATTTCTAAAGATTTTGAGCTTTAGTATTATTATGCAAATCTATCATTTTTTTTGGGGGGGGGGGGACAGAAAAGATCGCCTTAAAAACTGAAGGTTGTAGTTAAGATTAATGGGTTCATAGATAGGTTCATATATTGTCTCTTTTCATTTATGAACTTGATAACTTATGTTGCCAGTACACTGACATAAAGCACAAAACTTGCATTTTGTATGTAGCACAGGCACACACATTTTTGTTTGGATATAGCTTGCTTCGTGTTGTGATTATAGGAACATTACATTTACAAAAAAAAAGAATAAAAAAGGAACACCAGTGACTTTATTCGTGTCCCGATCGACTTCAAGGTTCCGTTATCAAATCAAGAGATAATATGATTTTGTTTAGTTGTACAAGTTTGGGTGGTTTTAATAAGCACGTCTTAAAGAGGAGAGATATAAGAGCTAGTAACGAAAACAAATACACCTGTTAACATGCAATCATAAAGAGAAAGGTTTAGGATCAACGCATACAAGAGGCGGACACACAATAATAATACTGTTTTATTTTGAAACTGTTAAGATTGCGTGTAATCTAGAGAAATATAGGGGGGAAATAGTAGCTTGTTTACTTTTACTGTGTTGTCCCCCAAATTACAGGTCCCCGAAACAATCCACCGCGTGCTTGAGAGGTCGATCTTCTTCTTCCGATTGCATTTTTTGTTTGTTTGTTTTAACTGTCGGTTGAGGTGCACTTGTATATCAAATGGAACGCAACATTAGCTGATTTTAATATCCTTTCCCCGTACAAAAGGATGCTTCTTGCCCTTAACAATACATGACGACATAATTAAATGATTTTGTCTGTTTATTGCTTTAGAGTGGTAAGTGGTTCACTGCAAAACAACTACAAATTCCTGAATGGCTTCTGTTCAGTCTACAATATCGGAAACAGCAGTGCCTAACACCCAAACTGGGGGGAAAAACTACAGCAGGACGTTTCTGTTATTATTTCAAGATGGTTTTCTTTATGTGAGCCACAAGGTGGCGCCATTTCTAGTCCAACAGAAAAGGGAGCTGCTCAGACTGCAGATTCGAATCCCAGCAACAATACAGAGAATAATATACAGGCAACCATGTACAATGCTGTGTTTCCATCGAGGGGTCCCGGTGACATCGCCTCATAGGGAGTCGGAACCTCCAGAGCAAAGCAGGAGAGGTCACTGATTTCATCCAAACCCCGAGATGGAAACACAGCCGAGAAATGCATTGTTACCCATACGTTATTTTATGTAGTATGTAGTTTAAAACATAAAATTATAAAAATAATACTGTTTTTTTATTCTCAAGAAATCTTCCAGTTTAATAGTTTAATGGGCAGACTCGGTGGGCCTTGTCGGTCCTTTTCTGCAGTCACACTTCTATGAATCTATGAATTGTTTTTATTAGTAAACAAAAACCCACACTCATGTCTGCTGAAAGACCACCAGGTTGAGGTCGGATTTCTGTTTTTTTTTTTTTTTTGTAATTATGAAATAACAAGATTGTGTGTTATGTGAAGGTCTTTGTTCTAGATGTGTGGAAAATTAATGTAAAATAGCAGGAGGAACGAATTTTCCATTCTAATTTAAAAAGCTGTTGCAACACTGAAGGGTATTGCTGCAGTCTATGACCTGACCTCTGAACTGTGGCACAACAGATTTTAGTTAGGATGGAAATTCACGTACATGGGGTTACTATATACTGTATCAGTCTTGATTTTTTTATATTGTAGGACTCTGTCTGATATGTAATGTATATATCAAGAAATTGCTCTCACAAGTGTTGTATCATGCTTTTATTTGTTGTTTTTGGTAACACCTATTGGTCGGTCAATCAATCAGTTACTCCATCAAAACTATATACTGTATCTCTGTTCACCATAGAGTTCTGCAGAGAAGAAAATACCCCCAAACCCTTAACTGAAATGTGGGGCACAGGTTTTGAAACTGCGTGAAAATGTGTGGGTACTGTCCCCCAGACTGTGGGACAACCATCAAAACATTGGCATGCAAGCTTAGAATACCAAAGAAAGTATTGATATCATTTGAGAAAAGTTTAATACTGATTTGGTATGATGTGTAGTAGTCAGTGTCCCCTGTTATGTTCTATTGGGTGTATTGACCTATGTAATGTATACTGTTTCTAAACATTGTTGTTCACAGTTCCTACCTTTTGTAATGCCTAGGTCCTGCCTGAAAGGGTTAACTGGACCAGTGCATCCAACCATTAGCAAATAAATAAACGAGTAATATGAATTGCTGCACTGCTGTCTGATTTTACAGTATGAGAAGTTACCTTCTCTACCTGGGGAAACATATTTGCCTTGTAGGGCGGAGAAATTCACAGGGGTAAAATTAGGAACATCCCTTATGGTGTGGGCAGGGGAGGTGGGGTAGGGAGGGGCCCCTATCTGCAAGGCCCCAGGCTCCACAGGGCACACTTGATCACTGTGGAAATGCAACATTTTTGCAGTCTTCCTCTCAGAGTCAGAACACGTGTCATCTTGCAAAAGTGTATTAGGAAAAGCGAGCAGGCCTAGACGATGAAATGTCAGGGTTATAGGGAATACTAGGTGGGTAGGCAGGACATGTATCGCCCCAACACACACACACACACACACACACACACACACACACACCAGCGCTATAGTGATACTTGGATTCTTGCTTAAAAACACGCTGAGAAATGCCAGAAAATGTTAAGTTGTGATTAGTCCCATATTTGACTGCCCCTCATGTATAGCACAATGTATTTGAGGTGCAGTATTTGGTGGCGCTGTAGTCATAATTAGTGCCCTCTTCTCCCCGTCTGTGTAATGGCCCAGACTAACCTCCGCGCTAACTTTTGATCCTGAAAGAAATTTTGAGTCTAGAGACTTCACACGCTCAGTCTTTAGATCTGTGCATACTAACGACGTGCACCATTTGTGAGCAAACGCGGTAATTTAGAGCAAAGACAAAAAATATGCATTGCTTCAAGACAAGAGTACATAATACCTCAAAATAATTGCCAAGTTTTGAATCTTCGGGGTGGGTATTCTGTAAGGTAAACAAACACCCAAACAATTATTGTCTACATCTGCTGGTCACAATTACATCCAACAGTATGTTTTCTATGCAACGTTATAAGAGGTCTGGTGCTGTGGGGGTGTAGCTGATGTTCTTCCCAATGCAGACACACAACTGCAGGTTTTATTATTCACTCCAGACATATGTTCCACATATCAGTCGTTATGCTTTTCTCAGAGTATTAACCCACTTTTTCAGGTTCAATTGTGCTTTTTCTTTTCTTGAAAACGAATAGCAAAAGGAAATTAAAGCCCTTTTGACTAAAATTACCACGGGGAAGTACAGGTTATCTCCTACACAAGCAGTTCAAAAACAGTACACTACTTGAGAAGTAGCATGGTCACACGTCTCACACTTTGTATTCAATATAACTATCTTCCTGCAAACTCGAAATTTATAAAGAAATCTTGAGACTTTAAAACAGCTATTTATTGCGAAACAAACAAACATGAAAATGCAAGAAAAAAAGCGTATATTGTATCGTTTGGCTATTACCCCTTATCTGGCAAGGATTTCCATTCTTAACGAATGGCGCTAATTCGGTTGGTTAAAAAGCGAATTAGAATCCTAACTTTATTAAATAAAAAATGGATTTACTACACCATAGCATAGGACATCACACTTTCAGTTGGCTGGCATCCGATTTAGTGTGACATAGGTGGACCCAGACAATCCTCCTGCAAAAGTTAACTAAAAGATTTAAGATCATCAGTCAGAAAGCTTATTGCATATCCAGTGCTAGATTAATTGTTGGATGTGACTTAACAGACTTCATTTGCAGAATGACTTAAGAGCAGGAATCAATACAAGATTGTGTCTGCTATAAAACAAAAAAAACGCAACATCCTGGCCCTTCATGTCAAAAAAGTTGATTGTATGTAGTTAGTTCGTTTTGGGGGAAATTTTTATTTTATTATATAATCATATCCAGATAGAAGATAGATGTCCTGGCCAGCGCCTACAGCAACCCATCAGCATCCAACCCCTTTTTATACTTCTTATACTGTGTGTGCAGATTAAGTTGCTTTGTATATTGTTATATAAAAAAAGAGGAAAAGTCATCTGCGCCGATCTCCCTTCTTGTTGCTGCTGTCTAAAATACAGGCACAAGGTAATGACAAATCAAAAAAGGGGAGTACTTTGATAATACAAGGTAAAAATATTTTACAATTGCTGTCGCACATTTTCAAGAAACTATAACAGCATCTGAAACTGAACTTTATTCAGATACTAACAATCATGTCTGATAAAAAATATAGTTAGCATACTTTGTACTTCAGAACTAATTAGATTTTGTCCAAGTTCAGTCCTAGTCAAACAAGTTCAAAACTTAAGATTAACTAATATATAACAGGAGTCCACACTCTGACTACAAAAGACACAAACTGAATCTTGTAACATTCACCATATCATTTGCATCACTCTATGTTGTACATGTCATAGTACTGGTGACTTTCATTCGGACACACACACACACACACACACACACACACACACACACACACACACACACACACACATGCAGGTATAGTGAGGATACAAATTGCCCAATAAATGCATTTATTTTTGATGCATACAGACCTGGAGTGGAAATAAATAATTTAGTTTCACTCCATCTAACTTAATAATGGATATTTTCACTCGAGTTGCATCAGCACCTTTTTTTTTTTTTTGCAGTTAATAATTTTTATTATAAAATGAAAGAAACATTACAACAACAATACTTAATACAAAACTGTTGACAGTGAAGACAGCAATGCCATCTGAAAAATATTACAATACATAATGTACAGTCTGCCTACACCAATATGTTATCTCCCTCTCTTTCAAAATTGCAGACCATCACCACACCGTCCTAGCTAGGCTGGCCATTATAAAAATGACATATGCCACAGACGTTCTCAACTTGTGTTTAGTTTCAGGGTATGACCTCCATCGACTCCACTTGTGGCTCTGCCATTGGTGAGATCAACAGAGGCCAAAATCAGAATCTATCTGTCTGCCTGTCTGTCTGTCTGTCTATCTATCTGTCTATCTATCTATCTACACACACACACACACACACACACACACACACACACACACACCACCCCATATGAATGACATTTAGCTTAAAACAGAATATATGTGAGTATTATTCTAAACACATAATCAGTTATTTAGGATAATTATAAAGGTTTTATTTTAGAAAGATTGTAAGTGTCGTTTAATGGTTTACTTCCTATACAGGTAAGCATATATTTTCCCCATACGTGTGTCTAACAAGAGACAGAACCGTTTTATGATAAAAAGTCAAAAGGTGAAAGTGTAGGTGTAATAAGCTACAACTGCAGGGCTCAGTTACGGACGCTCCTCGCCGCCTCCCAGTGAATGCATCAACATTTTCTTTAACAAAAAGAGGAATGCTTTAAACTTCACATAATTCGTGGCTAAATTGATACCACGATAACATTTTAGTGAGAAAAAAAATAGCCTTACACACTAATCCGCAGACATCTGGAATTAGTTTAATAGAAGGGACTCAAGTTTCCATTCAAACTTTATAAACTATTTACAGTCAATAAAATATTAACGGTTTATCCTCATCTTAGCTGCATACTTAAACATTACAAAATGATATTATTGACTCAAGTATATGCTGCCAAAAAATGAGTTCTTGTAAAACTGTTGGACCGGGGTCCCAATTAGTTCCATATAGCTCATTAATATGCGAGGAGACTGCCTCCCTCCACATCAGCTGCATATTTTATTTATTTATTTACTGAAATGTTTCACCAGGATATATATAATATATAGAATAATAGGGACGAGTCGGACTACTGCAGTTAGGTCCACTAGCAGACCATTGCTAGGTTTTCAAAAAAAAAAAAAAGTTGTGTACTTATTCGACCACAGTGAAGTGATGTACTATTACTTGTGGAAATGTACTACAACAGCTTCTTGGAAGGAATCAGAAAGTAAGTCAAAACTTCATATGGACACATTTTACAATTTCTGATCAGAATAACATTGCACGTCCTTCTTCCCCCTACTCAAATACTTCAACTTAGATTCCTATTACAGATGAAAACTGAGTATGGTGTATAAAAGTTACAATTACAAATCCTGACTGGAACACCTTTCAGTACATATTGCCGCATTTTAATAGAATGTTGCCTTTTTTCTATATTGTATCCAACATACCAGTAATCCCGGACCCCCTGGTTTAATCTTTTGCTAAATTGTGGGCAATTTAAGGGTAATATTTTATTTTTAAAAACTATGTGCTCTGTTATATCTCACATCTTTCGGTTCGGAAGGGAAATATCAAGGGGAACCTAAAGAACGATTTCTGACTAAACATCCAATAACATTAGGAGATATTGGGTTAGAATAAATTAGCGTTAACACAACAACAACAACAAAAAAAGATTTGATTAATTTATCGTGCCGAGCTGGATCGAGGCTTACCCATACCAAAGCTCCGCGTCTCTAGAATAAAACTGGCCCATTCCTTGAAACTCGGACTGGGACTGTTTTCTAGTGGTTGACTGGACGATGTGCCTTTACCTCATCACCCACCCTCAACCCAACTGCTGCTCCGGCGGGAAGGCTCACCTTTCAGCAGCGAACGGTGCTTTCCCCTGCTGCTCGCCGGCACTGGCTATCATCATCACTTCCCCCAGTTACCAAGGTTGATCGAGTTCTGCCAGCATGGGATTTCGAGATTGCTCAACGCTAGCGCCGCAGTGTACGACCCTCTTCTGGTACTCGGCAGCCACCGTACTCACCGCTCTTCTTAAGGAAGAACGGCTTCCAACTGCAAATTACGGAGGGGAAGCCACCAACTGCGACCGACCTGCAGTGCTTCTTTATTTTTAACAAGACTATCATGGATACGGTGTCACACGCAGCACGGCCAACAGCTCCCAGCACCTGGTGCCTCAAGTCTTCCCGAAGCCTTGCCACCCCATTTGCTATTCTGACTGCGTCATGTCTTTCAGTTGTGCCTTGGGGCTCACCGAGGGGTGCGGTGCTGCCGAGTAATAACGTCCCGCCTAACCCAAATCAAGGAACAGTCTGTTGTCTAAGAGGGGCTTTCCAGGCGAGCAGAGTTGTTACTGTTTTTATACTATTTTGGGTCTAGGTTGAGGTTTTTTTGGGGGCTGGGGTAATCTGGTGCCACTCCACCTTAAGAGAGGCTGAGTGTCCCGAGCGGGACGAACGGAGCTGGTTGAGCCCGCCGGGCCAGAGTGTTCTGAGGAGGATGAGACACCCTGAAACCCGATCGGTGGGGCAAGAGAGAGACCGCGAGACCGACACAAAAGATATCCCGTCCCTTGTTGTCCTGTCGTGGCCCGTTCTGTCTCCCCAGCTTTGACAGACAACGACAGCCCTGCCCTGCCGGTTTCCCCCGACACCTTATTGTTTACCTCCTCAGAGAAAAGGGGGAAGGGGCAACAGATCTAATCTCATTTCAACGAGACAAGTTAAGTTCAAACTCATCGAGTTTCAGATAAATGGTGCCGCCGCCTCCCCCAGATATTTTTCCGGGGACAGCCTGGGGTGGTAGGATGAGCAGCACCTCAAGACCGCATGATATGTGGCCGGGCTATGCAGCAGTGGGGCTATGCTTGCTCATCCTACCAGTCTGGGCCGTCCCCACCCCCAAAATATGTCTGACAGCAACATTTCATGTTACCTTTTTGGTTAGTGCGTCCCCAAGAGGAGGAGGAGGATGCTGGGAGTTCTCACCCCTCCCTTTCTGTAGTACCACTGGGAAATGATGATGCCTTTTGCTGTCCCACAGACTATAAACTGAGGCGGGGACTCAGGGAGCCTAAGTCTAACCGGCACGGGACCTCAAATGGGTTGATTATTCCTGCAGAGTTCTCAGCATCCTGCTTCTTGGCATGTTGCTCACGCGCCCCACTTTCTGACCCCCCCCCCTCCACTACAGCTTGTGGGACAGTGGGTGCCCTCCCTTTAATGGGAGAGGAGGGGGCATTCAGCTTCATGGCCTGGTCCCCTAAGCTCGAGTCCAAGATGTAAAATACACTGAGGACCAACAAACTTTCCTCTTGTCGCCCGGAGCACTTCGCTCTCTGATCACTCAGAAGCCTGTTTCGGATAGAGAGGCTCTTGGCTGATCCCAAACATTAAAACACCCCCATTGTATGCCACACTTCCCCTTCTTAACACAGCAGCTCAGCTCTCGGTGCCATGACAAACATTACCGACTGTATAAAATACATAAATGTATAAAATATTATTTTTTGACATTAAACTTTGTATTCTACTTTAAAGGTATCAAACTTTCCAGAGTCTCCTGTTGAACTTTCCAAACGTAAGACACGATCACAGTTTCTGCCTGGGCCACATTGTATAGCCTGGCCGATAATACCTATCATAAATTATTAAAAGCCCCAAAGCATTTGTCTATCAAGAGTGCAGTTTATTATTAACCAATTTTACCTGACAGTGCACTTGTTTTATTTATATAGGCCATCTAATAAAAAAAGAGAGGAAACAAACAAAAAGGGTGCAACTGTAGGTCCATGTTTTTGATTATTCATTAACATAGGGGGACAACCCTTGTTTTTCAGGATGATGAGCTTTCATTCCATTTATTGAATGTAGCTGCAGGGTTATGAGTGCAGGCTGAACACTTCAGACTGGGAGGCTGCTGTTACTGTTGCAGGCTCCATTGCGTGCATCTCTACCCCCCCCCCCCAAGGGCTCAGCCAGCCATCTAATTATTTGATCATGTGGTGTTATTATCTGTAATAAATGCCCAACCGTCTTACAGTAATCAAGCTGATTAAAAATTCTTGCGCTGGAGTAAATCAGACCGGGGCAGAGACACAGACACGTTTCCATATTCCTTGTAGTTCGGAGCCCCCTCCTTTTTTAATAATGCCTCCTTCATTCCGGCTGGACTTCTTTGCCCCAGTCCTTTCTGGGATCGTCATTTGATCGGCTGCACTTTTCCCGTTTTACAGTATCTGTGGTCTTCATCCCGGTCTACTTGATTCGAACTGAAGGGGGGAAGAAAACAATCTTTAGATCAGATCGGGACGGAAACGACATGAACTGGAGACGAAGGACAACCCCAAAGGACTTGCTGCTGCCGATGACTCAACGCAACTAATAATTATTTCTCTTCTCTTCTGTCGTTCGCCTCTTGTCAGTCAGTCTCAGTGGCAGGAAGGGATTGAGAGTGACAGATCTTCGGGCTCTGCGATCCGAAGCTGCCTTTTGCCTCGTTCTGCTCCTCCTCCTCCTCCTCCTCCTCCAGCCTTATTTTTGTATCATATCCCCGATCGATTGACTTCCCTGCTTTTGATTCCATTGATAAGCAAGGGTGCGAGGAGTCCAAGAAAGCCCCCCGGCGATAGAAGTGCTTGAAGAACGCATTATTAATGATTTGCTGACCTCCCACTCTGTGCCAGTTCGGATAGGAGCCACAGACAGGAACAAGCTGCACCATCACCATCGCAGACTGCAACTACAAGAAATCAGAAAGTCAAGACTTTAATAAAAGAAACCTAAACTTCCAGCCCTGGATTCACTACTTTTGATCCATGGACAGAGCCTTCTCCCAGCTCAGTCAAGACCGATCATAAGCAGTAAGTACAGCACCATCCTGCACGTTTCCCTTTGTAATGCAAAGACATGCAGTTTCACTATTAAGAAACTTTTACCCCAGGCATGCTGTACAGTTTATCGAGAAGCACATACCGGACTGTACCCGGGTCACAATCTTTGCTAAACTTTGCTAATACTATCTTTAATATTGTACTTTTCATATTATACTATTGGCTAAGAGAACACCATTACTACATGGAAAGTTCTTGTGATTGCTTGTTTTTTTTATTACCTCAACACAATTGAAGCCACATTGTTACCGGAAAGTTTTAATACCAGAGCTATATATCTAAAAATATTAGTTCTCTGGTTTTACTTTTTTTCCATGCTAATGATTTGCGATGCATATGGATTTTCCATATGAAGTTTGCTTTGCATGCAACTTCCCAGAGCTCTCATCATTTTATTTGAGCAAACAGTGCTTTTCTGAATAAACTAATCTGTCATCCCTTTCCTGTTAAATGTTTTATGTGTTGCCTTCAATGCAGACACGATAATATATTGTGAGGGTGTTACAGAATATTGATTATTTGCCAGTGGGGTGTATCTTTGAGCCAAAGGAGGAACATTGGTTGAGGGAGACATACGTTAATATATAACACATTTGGCATGTAATAAATCAATAACACCTTGGTAAGATGAATAAGAGGGTTCAGACTCTCAGACTGAAACTGACCTTCCAAAATGTCTAGCAGGAAACTGAAACATATGCACAGAACAGATCAAAGAATAATGTGTAAAGTTCTGAATTCATGTTGAAAGTCCTTAGAAACTTTCCCCTTCAACAAAAATCAGTCAATGATCACTAGTGGATATATTACTGTTACTTTCCCCTATAGGTCCCTGTTCACTCTATTGTGATCTGCCACTGGGAACTTTCTTAGACAACTCGAGCAGCATGGAGAGAAGAAGTGAGAGTCCCTGTAGGATGGAGAGCCCAGACAGAAGGAGCAGCAGCCCCGATGTCAAAGGTCCTCCCCCTCTGAAGGTGGCCAGAGTGGAGCAGAATGGCAGTCCGACGGGAGCTCGAGGGAGGCCCAACGGCTCCACATCCAAACCATTGGGAGGTAACTAGCCGCTAGTATTAGCATACCGAGAACATTGGCTGACAGAGAAGTTGGAATGACATAGGGTGTCATAGTTCACGTTGATTAAGCTTGCTGTCTTGGTGTAGGATTACAGGAAGTCGATTTAGGATCACTGACAGCCCCTCCAGCTCACAGCAGCACCTACAAACCCTGCTGCAGATTAACATAATAATGGTTTACCCAGAGGGTGATTTTTTTTTTTTGCATGTGTTGTATGTCCGTGTCTGTGTGTGGGCAGGTTGCCATTCTGTTGATGCTGACTGAGGTGCTGGCAGGTCTATGTCACTGTTAACTGTTCGAAGGTTTTCATAGAGAGTCTCTAACTGCCCAGCAATGCTCCGGCTATAGACAGATTTGAAAAGTTTAACTCCTTTTGTTGTTCTGAACAAAATAGTGTTTCAGAATGCTGACTTTTTATTGTATGGCATTTTCCCATGGTGGAGCATGCAGAAAAAACACTGTAATACTGGCCAATGTGCCAGGCAAGGGGTAAGCTATGGTTTACCAAGGGAATCACTGAGTAACCTTTGTAGCAGAGTGCATAGGGAATTCCTGGAAAATGGTATGTTTGCACATGAGAGTCCCTTCCTACCTTAAAATACTATGTAAACTACATAGTTGTTACATATGGAGATATATCATCTTCTCTGCTCTCAGTAAGACACCTTTTTTTTCTCCCATAACAGTCTGCTGTGTTAACACCCTCTACATACAGAAGTGTTACACAGACAAAAAACTGTGTATTTAGTTCTGTTGACCAGGAAAGGAGGATGGAAAGCATTTTGTATTTTCAGTCTTGTCCTGGGGTGGCTGCAGAAAGTGCAAGAAACATTCAAGGTGCCTATTACATTATGAAAATGCAGAGAGGTGTAGCAGACTTTTGGGGCAGTAAATTGCTTTTACAAAATACATGGTCTCACCAAGTAGATAACAAATAGCAAGGCAGAACAGCAGTGCAAGCTAAGTTTGCAGTATCTTACCACAAGGAATTTTTGAGCTCCTTGAAATGTTATTTAGGTGTTGTAAGAACAACACTTATGTAGACATGAAACTGCGTAATCCAGTATGCATAGTGCAAGGGTTAACAGGTGGTAATCAGATATGTTTAAATGAAACAGCTGCTTTGTGAGGGTTCTGGGACAGTGACAATTGTAACAGAAACTTCAAGCGCTAGTGTAGGCTCCTCAGAGCCTCCTGCTGCAATGAATTGCAGTGGCTGACTTAAAGAGCAACTCTCTAACACTGTAATAAAAAAAAAAAACCTTAAAAAACACTAGATTTACACAAATAATCTTGGCACTAGTATTGCAAAGACATAGTTACATCTTTATACAGATGATACAGTTGTGTGTACCTCCAGCCGTAGTCTACCCTCGGCTATGGAAATACTGCAGGAGGAATTTGATAACATTCAAACTAGTCTGTGTGCTTCAAAGCTCCTGTTAAATGCCTCAACAAGTAAATATATGATTTTTTTCACCTAAACCCTTCCACTCCTCCTCAGTGCTCCTCCTAGGTAACAGTATTGCTCTTCCTTATCCTTGCATTAGCTCACACTTGTTACACATGCTGTAATTATCTTTTCAAGTCTCTGTATCTGCAAATGTGTACCATCACCTACTGTATGTATTATCCACTGTTTGTTTACCTGTCCTACCCAGGACCTCCTTGTAAATGAGCACTGCTTAATGGAACCTTTACTGATAAAATAAGTACATAACTACATATACACAATTTGCACCAATTATATTTTAACATCATTATTTTCTAGTTCTTTTTTTTGTACTCCCCCCCCCCCCACACACACACACTGTTGGTCTACTAAATATTGTAGCTAATGCAGCAATTATTTCACTGAGACTCTCAAAATGTATCTGACTCTCCCTTGCTACCCACACAGTTGCTGTTTGTGACATCACAGGCTTTTATGATGCTTAGCACTATGATGTGATAAACAAAAGCACTGTGAGGTTAACAGGGGAGAAGTAAATGTTTTCAAATTTTTTAGACAGACTTTTTAGATGGACTACCAAGATGTACTGTAAATATTGGAAAGGAATGCAATATTAAACAACTATATTCTCTAATAAATTGTAGCAGCTAACCATCCTATTTATGAAAGCACATGCTGAAGTCCAGACTTGCTCTTTAAGTAGCCTGGCTACCAAGTGGGACAGCAGTGCTTACAGAGTGCAGGTGATGATGCTTTTTAGCACAGCAGAGGCAAAGGAGTGAAAAGTCAAAAATAAATACTGTTGTCTTGTTACAAATGAGCTGTACTATAAGTATACACATGTAGAAATCTGTACATGATCATTTACTCACATGCTATTGTATGATTTAAATTTTTCCTGACATATTACTGGACATATATGACAAATAATCTGGATTAGCATAGTATTTACTTATTCTCTGATGGATTATGACAAAAATCATTTTGAATGACATGCGTGTGCATATACAGTATGTGTAGTGGGGTCAGCAAATACACAGTTTCTTATCAAGTCAAACATAGTTTGTCAGATGCTTCACAATAAACGCATAGCTGTTCATGTAGATATATGTAACATACTGTTTAAATATATACTATATTTCAGTATAAATTATTTTCATAATATAGTATGCAGATTTTGTACACATACATATATTGTATATGAATGTTCAGTTAGCATTCCAACTCACTTTCAACAATAAGTTTGGGATAGTTGACGCTTTGTGAAAAATGTAGTTACTGCAGTTCACATTTGCGATAGAGCTGTTTTAACTCACTCCAGCAAATGAGCCTAAAGACCTATTTCCAAAGAACACTGATGTGGTTTATAGAGCAGGACTGGTTGGCAATGATTGCAGAGGTCCAAAGGCTAACCCTTGAGTTTTTACATTGTAACTGTTTGTAAATTTACTTAGTGAAAGACACACACATTTACAGGGAGGATATTTTACCATCCAGTCAGGCAGTAGAGAAGAGATTTAAGTTGCTGAGGTTTTGCTAGCTTCCAATCCAATAACAACAAGAGCTACGAAAGCATAACAGTGTAAAGTACTGACCAAGTTATAAGTGGGAACTGGCTTAGAAAACAACTCCAAATGTCAATTTGCCCTGAAATCAGATTTTTCTGTTGAGGTTTACCTTGTATATGTGATGCAGCTCAACAAGTGTAACAAATGCACAGCATATATGGTTGTATTCTTGTGCATTTGCCGGCAGCATGAAAATCAAAATGTACGTATGCAAAGTATGGCTAGCCTTTTAATATCAAATGTTGTATTTGTCTTGCATGTTCATTTTCCAGTTTTATACTGTTTGAATAGCATCAAGAATCAAACCTTGCAGCCCAGTTTTTCTGTGGGGTATCAATGTATCCACTTGGATCTAACAGTGATATCTATATCTATATCTATAGCTATATCTATATCTATATAGCTATCTCTCTCTATATATAAATATATACATATATATATATATATATATATATATATATATATATATATATACACACACATGTGTGTGTATGTGTGTTTGATGTAGAAGCAAAGTACAAAGTTTGTATTCCATTATTTATGCACCTCTAAATAGAAAGGCTTCCAAAGTCCCAGTTGCTCCTGTACTCATTTGTAAGCAAGAAGAAATATTTCACAACTTCTCAGCTACTACTTAATGTATTGAAATTTATTTAGCTTTCTAGCAACTCTTTTACCTCTACTGCACACCTTAATTAGACCTTAAAAAGAGCCCCCAACAAGGCTGGCCAATCAGTTTTCAGGAGATTTTAGTTATCAGAGATTCAAACTGAAGCTGTGCTACAAACTCATCACCATCGCCAAGGTAAATTCCTGATTGAGCCTTATAGTAATAACCAACTCCGACAGCGCTCTTGTTGAAATTTAAGCATGTGAAAATTAAACACTTTTGTTTTGGTTAGAGCTTGTTAATGTTGGTTGTTTGATTGTTAGCTCTCTGTTTGCTGGTAGGTTTTTATTTTAAACATGGTTTCAGTTCTGTTTGTCATCTTTCAAAGAGCTGACTGGTCTGCCCGTTCATTGATAGCCTTGATTTAAGTTTTTCAGACCTAAGTAGTTCTCTAGCTGATTTATTTTCACCCAAACCTTTTGTGTTGAGGGATACAGAGATGCTTAATATATTGATACACATACTAGTCTATGGTGGTGAACTAATATACAAATCTCCTTGCCCGTAATGACATATAGTTTTCTTACATTTCACAAGATTAAGTTATTATTTTTGTTTTTCATTGCTATTATTATTGTATATGCATGCGTTTTAGCAGAGAAGTGTAGAAAAAGTTATTTGAACATTGGATTAGGGTCTACTTTTTTTTAGTTCTGGTCATATTTAACAAGCTTGAAAAACACAGATGCACTGTATTCATTTTTAAAAACTAGTCTAGAACTTAGCATCAGAGAGTAGTTAATTTCAGACTGTGAACTACATAAAGTTCAAATTAATACGGTTGTTTGTATATGTTTAGTTTATGTGCATGCAATAATCTCCCCATGAGTGCAAATGCTTTATAGAATAGAATATGCAAAAGCCTATAACTACTCGGTGAGGTTATAGCAAGTAATGTTTCTAAGTTGTCTATACAGAACTTACAGAAAAGAGATGTTGTTACCTTTTCAGTGGCTGTTGCTTAACCTTTTTATGTCTGGCAGGAATTGGATGCTTAGGACAAAGTGATTATTTTTGTATTTGAAGGACAAGTACGTTTAATTTTAGAGCTCCGTTTGTATGCATGAAACTACTTTGGATAACTGTAAAAGGAAAACTATACTGGGGAATAAACAATCATACTGTGTACTGAATGGCAACATATGCATATGCATTCAGTTCTTAAATGGCTGTTAGCCCCCCCCAAAAAAAATTCCTGTTGGATATGGGGTTTCACTGTAATTTTTCCCGGTTTCCTGTAGAGCTTCACAATTCCTTTACATTTAGTACAGTAGTAGTTTTCAAAATGGGATACAAGCAGTTTGAAGCATAATTGACCTTAAAAGTCATATATTCTATATTCTGATAATAGAAATGACACGGGCAATAGGAAGTGTTCCTTTTTAGAATTATGCAGCATCTTTCTGGGACAATAGAAACATGAGTGTTTCATGATCTGAAAATGGACACTTGGCCAAACTATATGGAATTGTGTTGTGGATTATTTCATTTCTAGTTCGATCTGCATGATGCATACAGTTGGTAGCATATTCTCTGAGTTTATATTGGAACTCACTGTTGTAGATATATGGTATTTTTTTTAGTGAAATGGAAATACAGAATCTCAATAATACAGAGAATGCTGCATGGGCAACAATGTGTAACACGTTTTTTCCCCACACACCTGAGGTGTGTGTGATACAACATAAAGCACAAGACTGAAGGTTAAGTGGTTTATTCATGTATCACAGACTGAGAGTGTGTGAAAATAATAGTTTTAACTGTTGCCCATACTTTATTCTATATAATTACTGGTTAACAGAACAGTGGTTAGCAAGTAGGAGAGGAGCAGACTTAAAAAACAAAAGTACATTTTGCCTTCAACTGTTGTATCCCACATTCAGTACTGTGTGCAAGAGTGAGGCAATTCTTCATTACACACACTTATGTGTAACACACAGTGTCTGCAACAGAGAATTTTAGGTAGGTTTCAGGTTTTAGTAGATGCTAACCAGTAATTACTGTATATAAAAATGTATAAATATTAGATTTTATTTTTAATACCATGACCACAATTTTTAAGAATTTGTTTAACTGGCATTTATATTATGTTTCCTGTGCCTACATGAAACATGACTGTACGGTATATGCTGATTTCTATCCTTCAGTTATGTGAAAAGGTTTTCAGTAGGATAACAAACATACCTTTGCTTGTTGACCAATTACATTTCAAAAGCTGATTTAATACAAAAACATAGGGCATAAAATTACATTACAATATCCTAACAGTGACATAGAAATGATTGCAGACCTAAAAAAACCAAAGGCTTGTCCAGACTATTAAGTACAGAGAAAGCACACAATACCAATGGAAACATATCCACATATCCATTTCCAGCAGTAATTATAGAAGGGCTGTTTACTTTAACAATAGTAAGAATAAAAATTAGCAACCATACAAAAGGGGCTGGCACCAAACTGACACATGGAAAGAAGTATTTTATTTATTTATTTAATTTTGGTGACCGGGTAGGCCCACTGGGTCCTGAAGGTCCCTTTTTCAGGGGCGACCCGGGATAACAATACATTTCTAATACAGCGGTAAGTCATGGTTACAGTATTATACAGGCATAGTTTTGCAGTTTGCTTACATGGTTATCATCATGATACAGTATTAATTACAATGCTGCTAGACCTAGTGTTAAGCATGGCAAGTTGTTGAGAAGTTTTTAGTGTCAGTTACATATGCAATATGCTGGTAGCCCAATGTTCAAAATGTACTTTTTTTTGCTATAATGGCTTTTAATGCTCCCAGTTCAAGGGAGGCTGATCAGCCCTGCCCCTGTTCCCCTGTGCCAACCATTACCTTCACTGGGACCTACTTCAGTCAGTTTCTCCTACAAATATCCCCTTGTGGCAGGGCTGAGGGAGGAGTGCTGTCCCTTCCCATACACATATTCAGAGTGGATCGGGGCTCAATCCTGGGTGACAGCACAGATGCAGGCAGATCAGGCAAGGCTTCAATAAGCCTGCAACTTCTTTTTCACTTTTCACTCCACCACTGCTGTAGGACATCCACCGTGTGCATGGAGGTGCTCACACATAATGTTTCTTGGCTCTTTACCTTTGTGCCACCTGTACTGCACTACCACGAGGCCTCCACCTGCTGTCAGTTGTAGGCCAGGCAGACATGCTTTCCTTCCCCAGGAGAGAGAGCAGTCTATTGGATGTTTGATCCTCTCTTGCCCGGCCAACCCCCAACAACCTGAGCTCATTTGTGAACATGGGTTGCCAGTGTGGGAAAAGGTGAGGCATGTACACGGTGCCTCACCCTGTTCACCACTGGGCCAGTGTAAAATATACTTTTTTTGAGGACATTAATCATCTTCCTCAAGGTTAAAAAAGCTAGAATGCATGCTAATCTTATTTTTTGGTACACCAACAGAGGTTATCATTGCTATTATAAAGTTGGTAAAGCAAACCTAGAAATATGATTGGTCTAATAATGTAACCACATGGCCTTGGATTATTCCAGTACAACAGAACAGCCAGAAATGTTTAGCTTTCTGAAACATATTGCTCAGTTTTAAATAGGAAATCAGTGGAGCCATTTTATAAATCACAAAACTATATTGGGGTATTCCATGTTTCTATGTAATAATGCACTTTAGCATGTGCATAACTGTGAGATAATGGCACTTCTCAGGTATACCAGACATGTCATGTATTATTGTTTAATGCAGCAGTGCATCTTTCAGTGAAAAATTCAACCTATAGCTTTTTATTCTATTTTAGATAGCCTTTTTCCTATATGTTAAGATGTCTTTTTCCCCATGTTGATTATTTATTGACATTTTTATTAGACTTGTAATAATAAAAGGAGCAATCCATTAAATATTGTTATCTCCATTTTCTATTGGCATTCTAAGCTGTTTTGTGCATACTGCCCTATAATATGAGGCAGCAGTATCTTTGCATGCTAGTTCACCTTAGACACAAGAACACTGATGTTAAACAACAGGTGTTCTTAAGACTGATGAAACCATGGGATTAGGCATATTCAAAGGAGTTCTCTTTTTAATAATAAAAAAAACAAGGCAGACGCAAAATGACAACAAAAGGGTATCTGACAAGACAGGAGACAAAAGAGTAATTTAAAATGAAATAATGGTATAGGGTTAGAGTTTTTTATATTGTAAAATGCATTGCTGCTTTAATTATAACACATTCTTTGATTTTGTTCTGGAGAATGGCAGCTGTCAGTCTGCTCAGAATTCTTTATGTGCCTAGTAGATGTAGGAATAAGAAAATCAGCTGAATTCAACGATTCAGGCCTAATAGCTTCTGCTGAAGGCCCCATGTGAAAAGGGTTAATATCCCTTTAAAAACATGAACAGTCAAGTAGAGTCTAGAGCAGTGAGTGTGCTGTAGTGTTGACAGTTTTATATCCCTGTTGGGTAACATTCACTTACTAGAATTGGCATTCCCTCTCGCTTAGTAATTCACTCCATAAGTAATTTGAGAAAGGATGATTAATGGCTAGGAAATTCATATTTATGAAATTGTTGATTAGAACTTGTAAATCTGCTTGGAAGAGATCTTTGTTGGTACTTAAACCTAAAAAATCCAAAGTGTCTTTGTGCAGAGATAATTATTCTCATAAAGAGTTTCTGAGGGCTTTAAGTCAGTGACCTGTATTATGAAATTATTTTCATATGTCATGTAAAGGAATAAGAAAAGTTTCTTTCTTCACATCTTAAATACCTTATAAAATAGTAAATAAGAGCTCAGCAAGTAAAATGTAAAAATACACATTTTTAATTTAAAGTCACAGTGAAATGCTTGTGTTCATAAAAGGTTAACCACTTCAAAGCTGTGGTTTCTAGAAAGGGTGTACTTTTCTTTTAACATTAGTTTTTGAAGTATAAACTTTCAAAAAGCTTTGAATAAATTGCATGACCCTTACCCAATATATCATGCTGAAACCCTCAATTTAGTTTATTGATAGCGCTTGTGATATTTGAACATTAAAAAAGCTCATGGCATATGTTTATGTATCATTACTGTACAGATAGAGAATAAATGATGGCAAAGTGTTGTGTAAAAGAAGAAAATAATACCATCTAGGGGTAGAACAAGACATGAAGCCTGGACCCCAAAGGACAAATGGCCTTTATGAGTTTATTCAACCCCAGTATGGTATTATAGCATTGTATACCACACTTTGCTACCATTTAATGCATTAGGTTGGACACTTTATGTTGTGGCTTATGTTCTACCATAGACCTGGGTGGGTGTGGGGTGGGTGTTACATATGTTATTAAGGGGCTTGCTACTTGTGTTATTAAGGTGCGTGTTACATGTGTTATGTATTGGGGTGGTTTGTAATGTGCTGTGTAGGAATGTGTTATTAAGACATTAATACAGTGTTGGTATAAATATATATATATATATATATATATATATATATATATAAAATTACTGGTGACTCTGTTTAGCAACCTGATTATGAGCACTGCCAAATGCTGTAATAACCTGAAATGCAGTTATTACCCCCATCTGATGCTGTAATAAAACAAAATCCAGTTATTACACCATTCAAAAAATCAACTTCTCAGTACCTTTGCCCTGGAGCATTTCAATGACTTTTCACTTTTCTCCATCTGTGTAGCTTGACTGGGCGGTGTCCGTTCTGATAAAGAATATGCCAGGGAATGCACTGAAAGAGCAGTGTTTTGTATAAAAATTGTGTCATTTGTAGGATTTAATGTCAGTTTTTTCAGTTTTTGATAACAGAGGCTGCCACATTTAGTTCGAGGAGAGTGAGTCACTCAGCAGCTTCAGAAGACTAGATACAAGCGTGAGTGAGTGTTGATACAGCAACACTCGCTTACGCTTATATCTAGTCTTCTGAAGCCGCTGAGTCACTCACTTTCTTTGAGCTGCACTTGGCGACACCTGTTACTGAAAACTGAAAAAACTGACATTAAACCCTACAGTTGACATGATTTTTATACAAAACAAATGCATTCCCTGGCATATTCTTTATCAGAACGAACACCACTCGGTCATGCTACACAGACTGACCCGCCAAGTCACTCGCTCTCCTCCATCTAACATGGGTAGCTTCTCTTACTGAAAAGTAAGACAATTGATCACAAACACCACAGATGACATATTTTTTATATGAAACATTGCTCATAAACCTCCAGTGTGTAAAAAAAATCCATAACACACACTTGCCTATCCATTATTCTTTCTCTCTCTCTCTCTCTCTCTCTCCAGGGACCCTACACCACATTCCTAGAGTGGCAGGGTCCTGGCACTTGCAACATGTGAGCTATGCAATGTGGAGGGATGTGCCATAGGCATGGTATAGATGGCCTGCATGTCGCAAGTAGTGGCCAGCTACTGGCAGCCCCCTCAAAGCCCCCTGCCCCGGAACACCATCGCACACACCAGGGGGCATGGGGGCAGGACTGGTGGCACAGGATTCTGGGGGGCATATCAGTGAATGAACCTCCTGGGGGTCCCCAACATCTGGGAGGGTGGAGGGGAAGGGATATGCCTGGGGGCATGGAGGCACATCAGCACCATTGTCACAGTGCCAAGGGGTGGGCAGCCAATGAATACCATCATCATATGCCCCTTACAGCAGCACTAGGCTGCTCTAAATTAGTGCTGCCAGTGTGCCTCTTGGAATTGCGCTAGCGGGTTATGGCAGCTGCCCTCCTGGAATAGGGCAGAGTTGCTGCCATAACCTGTACTTGGCACCATGGCATTGTGGGCTGTGGCGTAGTGGGTGGTGTAACCCATGGCTGTCATAGCCCACAAGGCACCTCTTGTAATCAGGGCTGGTGTACTGCTTGGCATAAATCGTGAGATATGCCAAGGGGTTTGGTGAATCTTGGCTTATGCCAGCATATGACCTCTTGGAATCAGCCACCTGGTTTTTAAGGTACAGCGGGACCCATTTCTGCTCACCAAGGGAATCAGTGCATACCCTTGGTAGTAGAGTGGGTTAGAGATCTCTATAAATTGGTATGTGTTTTCACACCATACATATTTCATCTCTGCTAGTGTATTGGGGGTGGGTTGGGGCATTATAGACCTAGAGTTCCTATCGACCTTAAATTAATGTGCTACTATATTACTAAAAATCATGTCATTTGTAGGATTTAATGTCAGTTTTTTCAGTTTTCAATAACAGACTGCCAAGTGTAGATCAAGGCGAGCAAGTCACTCAGCGACTTCAGAAGACTAGCTACAAGAGTGAACGAAAGTTGATATAGCAACACTCGCTCACGCTTGTATCTAGTCTTCTGCAGCTGTTGAATCACTCACTCTCCCTGAGCTGCACTCGGCTACACCTGTTACTGAAAAATGACATTAAACCCTACAGTTGACATGATATTTATACAAAACACTGCTCTTTTAATGCATTCCCTGGCATATTCTTTATTGGAACGAACACCACTCAGTCATGCTACACAGACCAACCTGCTGAGTCACTCGCTCTCCTCCCTCTAACACGGGTGGTTTCTCTTACTGAAAAGTAAGACAATTGACGATAAACACCACATATGACATACCTTTTATATGAAACATTACTCTATCCTACAGTGCGGTTTTTAAACTGCTTCAGAAAAAAGCAAATAGCATAACTCCAATTGGAAGCACTTTTTCCCCTTCCTCCCTCCTGTAAGTAGTTCTACATAGAATGTCCATACACCAGCAATTATAAAAAATAAAGTATAGATAAGTGTGTGTTTAAGGATTTGTTTTACACACCCTTGGTATGTGATGACCTCATAAACCTCATGAGCTTCGCTCTCGAGGTTTATGGGTCATCAATCACCTCGAGTGTGTAAAAATAATCCATAACACACACTTGCCTATCCATTATTCTTTCTCTCTCTCTCTATATATATATCTATATATATATATATATATACTTTTCTTTATTTAGAGTCTAGGGCTATATATATATATAGTACTTGTTAGGTATTAATGTGTTATTAAGGTGTTAATGCAGTGTAAATAGCTAACTGGCATCATAATACGCTAACTGGCTACCATTATCTATGGGGAAATATATGATGCCATTTTCTATGGGGCTGAGGGCCCAACCAAACTATATATGTACTGTAAATATATGCTTTCTCGGAATATTATTTTTGGTCTTTCTGCCACTATCAATAACATTACTGTACAACTGAAAATTATCATTAAACAAATCTCACTATAATGCCCTAGTAAGAACCGCTAAATTAAACAAAATGCCAATATTATTTGCCATTATTTTTAATTAGTAGAAAGCTCAACACATAGTACAAAAAGTGTAAACAAGTATTTAAAAAAAAAGCTGATGTACAGTCCTTGTTTTGTCCTCTGGCACAGCCTGTTCATGTTCATTCATTCATTCATTCAGTGTGTCTGAAACCTACAAAAAACAATACAGTAGTAAAAAATAGTAAGGTACAGAACCTTAATTTAATGTACAGGGATGGGGGCTGAGTAGCCTCAGTATTGTACTGTACCTCATTCAAGGATTGTGAGTGAGCTTCCACAATGCCAGCTATCTGGAACCCCTGGACGCAGTCATCTCTTCGCTCTTTTTGTTTCATAAAAGCCGACACTAACCACTCGGCATGCTTAATTTTAATAGATTACATCTTTAAATCCACTTTGATTTCCTGAGGCTGAGAACCCACATTGAGTTGATCAGTTATTAATCCTGTGTACCACTCCATGAAAGCAGTGTTTAAGAAATCTTTTAGGAGATTGTTAATCACCACATCGAGTAGCTGAAGAAGGTCTGTGCAAGATGCTGGAATGAACACGGGCACAATATTCAGATCTTCCAACTTCTCTAAAACTGCAGGCATGGTGTGTGCCCTGTATAAATCTAAAATCAGTAGGATATGCTGTTCCTCTGGTAGATCATTTTCTGACACCACACTTTTTATGTAGGGCTTAAGAACACAGTCAGTAAAGGATAACATGGTGTCTGTGTTCACCCAGTGATTTTCTGTTTGGGTGATACTCCATCCAGGTAGAAACTTAAAGGGTGGAAGACTGGCAGAAGTCTTCCCCTGATAGATAGCCTAGGGGAGGGGGAGAAATTTACCAGACAGTGTGCAGCCCAGCAGTAAGGACACCTGTATTTTGTCTCCTAGACCGGTGACTTCTGCCTGTCTGGCCCCTGACTCCTCCATCCTCCAGTGACTGCATGACACAAAGTGAACACCAGTCTCATCTATATTAATGATGAGCTCTGGAGGGACAAGCTCTTGCCTACATACCCAACTGATACGGGCAAGAAAATTTTCTTTTAAGTTTGCAAAATCAGCAGGAGTTTTGCGCCAGACTTAGTACCTTTTGTCATTACAAAACCCATGTAGTTGAGAAAATGCCATGCCCACTGCTTTGTTATGCTCAATGTGCCTCCATATTCTGACAGCATTTTTGGATCACTTGACTGCACTGCCCCCAATGCTACTGCTGCTACAGTGTGTGAACACAGGTGATTAGATTAACCATCAGTTACAGCAGCTACTGAAAAACAGCGATTAAGCGCCTAGAAGTTGTTACCATTCACAAAGCAACCTATGGTAGCATGACTTGACAATGCAGACCTTAAATGTTGCCAATAAGTCCTCAGAAGTCAGATTGCAAAATTTAGCAAGTGTGATTATTCTAAATTCTACAGTATTTGAAGGCTTCAATATGATGTGGGGGTAGTAGGTCATTCCAATGTGTGTGACATTTTTAGTTTTTTTTCCCTCTCTTAGGCATGGATGTTTAAATAAAAATAGAACACTGGGCAAAAGTCATGTAAAGCCATTATCAGAAAATTAAATAATTAAATGATTAAGTAGTCACATTATTTAATTATTGAAAAATCACCTGCATTTAGTTTTGTTTTCCTTTGCTGAGTACTCACTAATGACTTTTCCAAAACTGCTGATCTGCCAGTGTGAATATTCCACGTTAAGCTGTTTAACCCACTAGAGCTTAACATTTTTCTGCAGATACATGGGGATGGATGATTTACATCCTGAATACTTGCATACACTAGCCATCCATAATAACTTACCATATATGGGAGATTATATTTGCTGACCTCTACTGTATGTAGGGCTATGATGCTACAATGACATTGGGGAAAATGCTGTACGTAATTTTTTTGTTTGTTTGTTTTGTTAGGATATGAGCTGTACTTTTTCGTACATGTAGGTATAGTATGGGTTGTTTTAATATCATAGTTTAAAAATATGCATACTTGATTCAAAGCATGGTGTATTTTCAGTATCTAGATCAGTGTGCAGGGATACTGCTTATTAGTATTTTTTAACTATGGATTAAATATGTTTCTTAACTCATAACTACCTCTGGCCTGCAGGTCAATGTTTTCTGCAGAATCTCTGTTTGAAATACTGGTTTACATTCTGTAATTGTTTAATCTTTTCTAGCATTATAGTAAGTTTAGTGGGTACTTCTGATTTACAGAATACTAGTAAAGGGCTCAGTTTATAACCAATGATGTAGTTTATGTCCTTGCTAAGATCTTGTACTGTTGTCACAAAGCAATCATGTTCTGCTGTAGAACTATATTTTTGAACAGCTCAAGAGTGCAGGTCTTTAAGGTACAGCTGGACCAATTTCTGCTCACCAAGGAAATCAGTGAGTACCCTTGGTAGTAGAGTAGGTTGGAAATCCCTATAAACTGGTATGTGTTTGCACAGCATACATATTTCATCTCTGCTAGTGTGGTGGGGGGGGGGTTGGAGCGTGATAGACCTAGAGTTCCTACTGACCTTAAATTAATGTGCTACTATGTTACTAATGGTACATAAACTGTAATGCAGTTCTAATATGGCACCAAACACCAGTGTGTAAATAAGAAACCCCCTTTGAATAAAGACTAAATAATGGCAGAATGTGAACCAGCAGTTTAGGAAAAATTCTCAAGGAAAAATGACTTACAAGTTTAACACAATTCATTAAAACTGGAGCTATGCAAACTGTGGGTCTGTCTGGCAGTTTGACATGAAGAAGAGTCTGGGTTTGTGATCAGTTCTTATGCTTGGACTCAGGTCAGTCGGCAGTTAAGACGTGATGATATTTTGCACTTTGAAGTACATATATCAGTTCAAATCTGTTCAACTTGCTTGAGAGGTGCTAGCTTATTTGAACTCTGTTCGATTCTCTGAGTCATGGGTTTGTTTTGGACAGAAAAGACTGTAACTCCTGAACTTTGAGGGTTCAAATGATTTTTCAAGCTGTTTTTTTTTAATGCTACCTTCAATTTATTTGAAGAAACTTTGTTTAGGGCTGTGTGTGAGATACATTACTTAAAAAAAAAAAAAGGATTTACTCTAGAATGTGGGTTGATTATTCGCACGTGAAAGGATGGACTCAGCTAGACTCTTTCCACAGTTTGTTTCATGATGTTAAGAAATGCTGCCCAGATAAGAATTTCTGTATGTACCAGGGAGCCTGCATGCACTGCAGTGTTCTTTCTGTGTTATCTAGCAAACAACTTTCTGTGTCATCTACCAAACATCTGGAGAGACAAGCTCTTCCCTTCTCATTCATTCTCGGGCTTTTTCATGTAAAAATTGAAGTTACTTAGAGAATACAGCCCCTGTTTTCTAAAACTTGATGTGTCAAAAATCATTCACGTGGTAGTTAAACTTTATCTAAGAAGTGAACCTTTCTTTAAGGCAGTTTTCACACTTATCACGTGTGTATGCTATATGGCATTTTCTTTTACAGGTGTGCATGTGGGTAAGGTTTTTCAACTTTCATTCTGACTGTGAGCTGAATCTTACTTCTGTGTAATGTATCAGAATTACAGCCACTGCTAGAAGTTTTTGGGATAGCCACAGAATCTGCACGTTTGGGGCAGGCCTGCCTTCAAGGAGTAGAAATACTTAACAATTTGTGTTTATGCTATGATGTTTTTATCAGCAATTTCATTCTAATCTAAAAGATTACAAAGAGTACTTTTAGGTGCCCGAGCCATTAAAAAATACAAGCTGAAGTTTACTAAAAAGAAATTCTTTTTATATCCACCACAGTAATTGTAAATAATAGATTTGACTTTTTGCCCATGACTAAGTTAATAATCCACCGAAATGCTAATAACAGAGCAGGCTTTTATTTATTTTTTCCTTGAAGGTAGAGCTCTTTCCTACATAGATATATGCTTGTGATTATGTTTCTGGGCATGATCACCACTCTTATACATGGTTGTCTTATCCAGCTTACCCAATTCTAATTTGGTAAGGAGAAAGGGATAGTGAGTCTGTATTTGTTTTCAGTACATATTCTGTCATTACAATAAAGATAGACTTGGTTGCAATATGCATCAGTTTAAACATATGCATGAAGCAGAATATAGGGTATCCACCCATTCAGTGACCCAGGGAAAAGATTTAATAGTAGTGTAGCTCTGAATTGTAAATTCCATCTGCAAAAAGTCACAAAATAAGTTCTATACTTTAAATGGCATACAACAAAATCTGTCCTTGAAACTATTGGAGATATATTGCTGTTACTAAAGGAATACAGTTGCAGATATCAATGCATCTTTTACTGAAGCAACTGGAGAACACCACCCCTAACACTTATTCTAGAAGCTGAAATTCTCTCAAAGGCTCCATCTTTTTGTGTTTTACTCATGTGCAACAGAAAGTAGCATCCTATGTTATTGTCAGTAATTAATAAAACAGTTCTTCACTGGCACACTTCTCGAAAGCATACACCTGCACGGCCATCTTCCTCCTCTCCACACTACAACAATGCATACCCTTTCCACTCCCACTGTTCATCCATTTTGCCTCTTACCCTATTGTATAGTTTACAACTCAGTGTACTCTGTATTCTGAATGTTATGCCACCATGATTCTGTTATAACTACAGTATCTTGCTATACGTTAGCAACACGCTCCCCTCGCTCTCATCCTGGCTATAACCAATGTATATTGTATGTGTTTAAGATTGTTTTCCTTTCCTGTAATGCATTACTTGAACTGTGCTTTTATTGTTCATATGCATGCACCCACTGCTGTCACTATATTTGTTATTTCTGTTTCCATCCCTGCTGTGTACCCTTCCCCCAGCTCATACCGGGAAAAACGTTTTGGCCCAGTGTGCCTAATCCTGGTCACCAAATTTAAACTAAATAAACAAATAAAATACCATACTATAAGTGCCTGTAAATCCTCCAGGATGGTCTTGTCACACATAGGAAAGTGACATCTTCAAATGCTGATGTCAGAGCAGCAACTTAAAACAGCCTTTGCAAGGTTATTTAAAATAAGATTGCTACTTCTGAGTGAACTTACAAAATATACTCTTTTGACATATTTCAGCTTATATTTAATATATTGTCTGTATTTCTCATTTGTTTCTTCTTAATTGAGTTATTGCATGGGAACAGGATCGATGTCTCCTAGAGTTTATCTGCTTCTGCAAGTCACCTCACTGCTGAAGTCAGGATCCTTTGTGCCATCACAGTTTGTTGTTTTGGATATGATTATTATGTTACAGACAGAGGTCTGTGATTTTATCAAATGCTTAAACAATAGGAGTAGGTGAGTTGTGTAGGACAGAGTCCCTGTTTCCATGCAACAGTCGTAGTATTTAAGAACAAATGGAACAGGCATGTCAAAAATATAGAAAATATAAGCCATATGGGGTGGGGTGTAAATGTTATATTTTTAAAAGTTTTTCCAAGAGTGGCACCCTCACAATCGGCAGACAATTGTTTATTCCAGCAAACATTTTTAAACTTTTGTTTTAGAAGATTAACAATACCCTTTACAGGCCGATGTTTTAGCCAGGTCTTAATGCAGCAGTGCAGTGAACAATGTTTTTCTAAAACACTTAGTTTCCAGCTTCAGTTAATAAAAGTATTAGCATTGTACAGTATATATGTGACATCTGCTTTTCTTGGTGAGTTCTATTCTGCTCAATACATATTCTTTATTCTTTATCCTAATTCATTGTCAGTTTTCTAATGCTATTTCTAAGCCAGTTGAAGCAACCATCATTTTCTTGAGGGAAAAGTAATTAAAACATTTATGAAACACCTGAATGCTGTTAGAACTGGGAAGTTTTACCTGCAAATGAAACTGGTTGATATCTGGAATATGATACCATTAAAAAGGGTAGATCAAGGGTTTTGCCCAGCTTTACTGCATATCTTGTGAGACTAAATTTGATTTTCCCCTAGCCTGTGTTTCCTGTATAATCTTCCTGAAGCATGTGACCTTATTTAGGAATTTTTCTGATGGAAGTTCTATTATCAAGACCTAGATTAGCTGAGCTGTCAGTTCAGAGACATCCTCATAGTAAACAATTTCTGTCCTATTAGAATGTATTTCAGATTGGAACATGCATTGCATCTATATGTATTTAGTAAACCTACCACTTAGTCCTCATTTTGTTTGTATGCATTCAGTATTGCTGAACAGGGAGGAGAAAATTATGTGCTATTAACCTTTTTATTTTGTACTCAAGAAATTGACAAATGTAACTTTTCTCTCTCAGAACCTGTCTAATAAGAAGGAGAATTGGTCAGTATTTTCGACAGTCAGCCCAATCAATGTACCATCCAATTCAGGAATAAATGACATCACCTTTTTCACTGCCATATCTTATCTAATGG
This sequence comes from Neoceratodus forsteri, assembly GCA_016271365.2. Taxonomy (NCBI): domain Eukaryota; kingdom Metazoa; phylum Chordata; order Ceratodontiformes; family Ceratodontidae; genus Neoceratodus; species Neoceratodus forsteri. The sequence continues at coordinate 29,530,837 of CM028132.1, forward strand.
AAATGCTTACCTGAAGGACATGTAACTAATTGATTAACAGAGGCTATGCTGTTTGAGTTGTGCTCACCTTGTTGTCTCTAGGGAGTGAATCTGCATTTCCTGTATTGACACTGACACTGAAAAAGTGTAATGGAAAACCTGTTAAATCTGTGTAGTTCTTACATGTTGTAAAATTACACCCCCCCCCAAAAAAAAAAAAGATAAGCACTACCTTGAGTTTGGTAGAAATACAAACTAATCTGTGATTACATTTGGGTTAAGAGTTAGACTAGACTTGATTTTGATTTTATTTTTTATACTTGTTAGCAGTTGAGCAGAAACTGCCCATTTTCTCATGTGACAAATACATAAAATTACACAAACACTAAAAAAATGACTACAGAATATACAATCATTCAATAGCATGTAGGCAGACAAAGAAAAACCGAGAGGAGCTGAATGTATGGGTGAGGAAAAGTCAAAAACAGGTTACACACCTCCTGCTAACACTCAGACAAAGAAGAGTGACCAATAAGACAGCAGTTTCATTCAGCTTTTAATAGACAGCCCCCAAAGGAAACTGCACAGAGACAGGAAGTGATATAGGAGTCCACAATAGCTAAAATAAATACAAGGGACATAGTAATTGAAGATTCAGCTCTGAAACATACAGACAAAATAATCTGTAGTCATAGGAAGGAAATTACTACCGTGTCCAGCCTACGAGGAGCAGGCATACGAGATGTTAGAAACCACATTCGGGGCTTACTTAAGAACACCCATGACCCATTAGTAGTACTGCATATTGGAACTAATGATGTAAAGAGGCAAATGTTACTAGACATACAAAGGCAGTTTGGAGAGGTTGGAGTGTATTTAAAAGATAAAACTGTTCTGTTGTAATCTTGGAAATTCTACAAGTACCGAGATCAGAAAAGAGTAAAATAAGTGAAATAAAACAACTAAATGGATGGCTGTGAAGATGGTTTGAGAGGGAGGGTTTCTGTTTCTCAAGCAACTGGGGGAAATTCATAAAGGACCCAAGTTTATATGCTGCTGATGGTCTACATCTGAGAAGAAATGGCTCAAAACATTTGGCACACAGGATTAATGATATTATAAGCAAGTTTTTAAACTGAATGATAAGGGGATGAAGGAAGGAGATAAAGTCAAAAAAGAGACCAATTTAAATACACCAAACCAAAAGAACATGAGAAATGGAAAACATTATTGATTAATGCTAGAAGGCTAAGAAATAAAATTAGTGAATTAGTGCATATTCTTCGAGAGGATAATATCACAATCTGTGCTATTACTGAAACTTGGTGGAACAGTGAGGAATGGAAACATCAAATTGTTGTGTACCAGCCATTTCATAAGGATAGAAGCCATAAAAAGGGGGAGGAGTGGCACTTTATATACAAGATGGGATAGAAGCAACAGTAATAGAAGAATATACTATTAGCTCAGAAGTAGAACAATTGTGGATGAAACTTAGGCCAACATCCAATGGGAAAATCATAATCGGTGTATACTGTATTATAGATCCCCTTCAATGACAGCGAGTCAAACAGTAAACTTCCTCAAAATCATTAGGAAATAAAACATGGGTAATAAAATCATCATAGTAATGGGGGACTTTAATTTCCCTGGAATAAATTGACAGATAAAAAAGGCAGTACAGCATCAGAAATTGAATTCCTAAAAATAGTGGATTCCCTCAACTTGGATCTACATGTTAAAGATAACACAAGAGGGGAACATTTGTTAGATCTGATATTAAATAATCTGGAGGATGATATAATGAATTGCAAAGTTAGGGAACCTCTTGGGGGTAGTGACTACTGCATGGTGCAGTGTACAGTCAATATTAAAAGAAGTAAGCAGACAGATAATACCCTTATTAGATGTTACAACAAGGCTAACTATGCAGAGATCAAGAACTACATGGGAAACTGGAATAGGGATGTAGCATTTTGAGGTCTAGACATTGAAGAAATGTGGAGATTGTTTAAGAGCAAACTAACATTTTGCTTAAACAAGTACGTACCACTAGGAAAGAAATATAACACCAGAGGTAGGATTCCAGCATGGTTCTCTAGAAATATTAAGAAACCTATTAGAAAGAAAAAAGACCATATAAAATTGCAAAACTAAAAGGTACACAGGCACTATGGACTAACTATAAAAATAAGGTGAAGGAATGCAAGAAACAGATAAGAACGTCAAAAAGTGATCTCGAACACAAATTAGCTGCTGAGGCTAGTTATAATGAAAAATCATTCCACAACTGTGTAAATAGCCTTAGGAAATCTAAAGTCCAGAAAGGCCTTATGATTAAGGATAATAAGCAAATAATGGATAGCAAAAGAATGGCTGAAACCTTTAATGAATATTTTCTTGGTGTGTACCAAACTGGGGAGGAAATGAAGGAGATTGACGGAATCTCAAGAGAAACATACAGGATCAGTATTTCTATGTCAAACATGAGGAAAAGGTTGGCACTATTAAACCCCAACAAATATCCCAACACAGACGAACTGCATCCTCAATTACTTAGAGAGTCAGCAGATATAATATAGAAACATAGAAATGTGATGGCAGAAAAGTACCGCCTGGCCCACCCAGTCTGCCCAAGGTGCCTAGCTAGTGGCTTGGACTTTATCCGGTGCCCTTCCCCCCAATACCAGAAACTTGTAACCATCCCGTGATCTCTTAAAGCCCTTTACAGTGGCCTCCCCTACCACTGCCTCTGGGAGCCCATTTCACTTATCCACCACCTTTTCTGTGAAAACGTTTTTTCTTGTGTTCCCTCAGAACCTGCCTCCCTCTACTTGCATTGCATGCCCCGGTCCTCTTCTGCCCCCATAATTTAAAAAGTTTCTCTACTGGCTCTCTGTTGATGCCCTTTTTATATTTAAATGTCTCAATCATATCCCCACCATCCCTTCTCTGCTCAAGGGACTACATGCCCAGTTCCCTCAATCTATCCTCATATGGCAAGTTGCCAAGCCCTGCTGCCATCTTGGTTGATCTCCTCTGTACACACTCCAGCCTGTGTACATCCCTTCTCAGGAATGGCTTCCAGAATTGCACCCTATACTCCAAAAGTGGTCTAATCAGCTGCTTATATACAGGGATGATAACCTCTCTCCTCCTGTTAGTGAATCCCCTCCTGATATAGCCCAACATCTTATTAGCCTTGGCTACCACCCTCTCGCACTGTTTCATATCCTCTAGCACAGATCTTTCAAAAATCCATAGAAGAGGGTAGTGTGGTTCCTGACTGGAGTGAGGCAGATGTAGTCCCTATTTTCAGAAAGGGTAACAGGGTGGATTACAGCAACTATAGACCAGTGAGTTTAGTATCTATTGTAGGCAAAATCATAGAGGGCATAATAAAAGATTAAATTGCGTCTTACTTAAAAAATGATGGATTAGAGGATCTGACTCCACATGGGTTTAGAAATAATAGATCATGTCTTGTCTAACAAATCTTCATTTCTTTGAACCAGTCAGTAAGGCACTGGACTAGAATATTCCAGTAGACATACTCTACTTGGACTTCTCAAAGGCTTTCAATAAAGTGCCACACTCAGAATCAATTACCAAATTGGAGGAAACAGGGAGTTAATAAGAATATAGTGAACTGGATCGCCTCATGGTTGAAGAACAGAAGGCAGAGAGTGTCCATTAAGGGAAACTTCTCAGAGTGGGGCAAAGTGGTGAGTGGGATCCCTCAGGGATTGGTCTTGAGACTGGTTCTGTTTAATATTTTTATTTCTTCTGTGCAGTGTTCCAAAGGGGCTTGGCTCTGCAAATTTGTGGATGACATGAAAATGGGTACAATAGTTGATGGTGATGAAGCCATAAGAAAATTTCAGAGGGAGATCCATTATTTAGAGATCTAGGTCAGTAAGAACAAACTGGCATTTAACATTGATAAGTGCAGGGTAATGCATTTTGGGATCAGAAATAAAAAAGCTAAATACACATTGAATGGTAGAGAATTGCTTTCAACTGAAGATGAAAAAGACCTGGGGATTTTATTATCCAACAGGTTAACCTTTGACCTGCAATGTAAGACTTGTGAATAAAGGTAACAGAATCCTTGGCTGTACTAGTAGAAGTTTTAAGAGCAGAGACAGTTGCGTGATGATCCCATTGCACTCAGCACCTGTCAGGCCACACTTGGAGTACTGTGGACAGTTTTGGGCACCTCACAGAAACAGTGATGTGGCATGGCCGGAGGGTGCCCAGAGAAGAGCAACAAAGCTAGTAATATAACAGACATTAAAGATCTACCATATGAAGAAAGGCTGTCAGAATTAGGTATATTCACATTAAAATATAGGAGGTTGTAGACAGATTTATCTATGGTATACAAAGCACACCATAACCATAATATAGTGTAGAGGACTAGAGGCAAAATGACATGATAGAGATGCAGCACTAGGTACAGCAGGCAGTTGAAAGAGGAACTTATAAGAATAAATTAAGAGGAGAATGAATGACTCAGAAAGTGGTCACAGCTTGGAATGCTCTACCAGAGCAAGTGGTGAGCAGTTCTAATATGAAGCAGTTCAAATAATCCTTGGATTCTTATTTCAAGGGTAATAGAAATTTGGGTTATGTTTAAAGTACAAATCATGTCAGAATGGCTAATAGCTAATGGACTTGTAGTAATCCTATGAATCCTATGAATGTACAGTTATTCCTGGAGTGTAACCATTTTTTCAGTGTCACCTTAAAGGTGCACAGTGTTAGGCAATCAGTGCTATCATTCAGAATAGAATTGTAAAGTTGAAGCTTTAAACAGAATTGATCGCAGGCCCAGTGGCATGGAGGGCTGAGGCACCAAGCCTCATCTGCCACCACATTGGTGATCCACAGTTGGGAGTGATCTCAGGGCATCAGGAGTCAGTTGGGGAGAGGAGGATCAAACATCTGGAGGACAGCTCTCCTTCTCTGGGGAAGGGGGACACCAGCCCCGGCATTTGCCTGATAACTAGTGGTGGCTGGGGGTACAGACAGCAGGGACCGCAATGGGGGGGTTGGAGGAGCAGCGGTCATCAGCATCCTACACATGGGAGTGTGTGTAGGAATGTATGGGATGACATTGCACGTCCACTCCTCTGATGGGAGAAAAAGTGGAAAATGGCAGCAGTGGGGCAGGATGATAATGACCCCTCACCGCACCCATGCTACAGGGTCCTCTCCCAGAAACTGGATCTGTTCCGTTGGCACATGGGAGCCACCAACTCCTGCCATGGGGGGCAAGCCATGAGGAAAGTCTGGAGTGAAGGTAAGTCAATGTGATGCTGGGTGATGGGGCTGGGAAGGGTCAGTGGAAGGAGGAGCCCACCCTGGCAGGGGAAAAACAGAGTAAGAACAAATAAAATAAAAATAAAATAAACAGAACTGATCTTTGCCTAGAAGTGTTTTTTAACAGAGAATTTTTAAAGGCAATTTTACTGTGGGACCTAGTACCCAAAGAATTCTGTGCCCTGGAAAAAAATGAGTTTACAGTTTGAGGAAGTAATCCCAGCCAGGATCTATGTAGAGATACACCCATTCACAAATTCAGCCTATCCTCTAGGGCAAGAGTTTTACTTCTTTAAAGGGAAACAGTTATGTGCAGTGGCCCTCAGAGTTTGAAATCCCATGGAAAGTTTTTGTAAACAAGGTACTGTGCTTACTTGTAGCTGGTAGCAGTCTGGAGATACATACGGTCAGGTTTCCAGATAAGATGTGTACTGACCTATTGTACTCACCTCATTTTAGGAAATACTCTTCAGAATCTTTTTTAATGAGTATCAATACTCACCCAATATTTGTTACCGAGCCACACTCCATAGAACAGTGCTTCATAACATAACTGGTGATTCAAAAGGAGGTACAAAGATACAGGTCACACCTGGGAAACAGTGCCATGGTTCAAATGGACACACAGAGGAAAAAGGAAAAAACTGGCACCTGTAAAGCACAATCCCGTGAATTATTTGATTTACTCACAGTTCACAGGGCTCTCAAAAGGAATTGGTGTCCGAAACAATGTATCCAGATATCCAGTTTCTTTATTGATTATTGATTCATAAAAGCTCCACCACCAACTATAGTACTCTCCCCAATGTATGATACCCTTGAAAAGATCATTTTGAGTGAAACGCATTGGGGAGAGGAGTACTATAGCTTGTGGTGGAGCTTCTTAATTGAAATATTTATTAATGGATTGCTGCTATTCAATGGTGTTTTCTGAAGGCAGTACACCATGTTTTTATGAATCAATAAAGAAATTGGATATCTGGATATCTGAACTGTGAGTAAATCAAATACTTGATAGGATCGTGCTTTATAGGTGCTGTTTTTTTTCTTTTTCCTCTGTGATTCAAAAGGAGCAGTTTTTTTCCCCTTGATTTACAGCACTCGTACGTATCCCAATTTTGTTTTACTTATTATATTTTAAAATTGGTGAGTAGCTGGAGCACTGTTGACACCTGATCGGCTCTTATCTAGAAAAAAAACCGATTGTTTTTAAAAATGTACTACTCACTCCACTCCTTCCAGACATTTGTATTGTACGCATCTGAATTTGGCTTTACTCACCTCACTTTCAAAATGAGGAGTATATTATTCATACCCCAAAATATTATCTGGAGCCCTGCATATGGTATGACTAACTTTATTCAATACAATACTATATTGCCACCATTTTATAAACCTTGTGATGTGATACAGGAACAAGCTGTACCCAGCTACTGTACATACAGTTAAGCACAGCTTGTCCCTGCATGTTAATACAAGAATCCATAAAATGGTGACAAGTATTATTATGATTATGCCTATGTTTAGTTTATTAAATATAAACAGGTGTGATGTACTATGATGGTGATGATACCATGGTGTGGAGATCTTATCAACTGGAATGCTATCCTAGTAGAACGCCTGTCCCAGCTGCACACCCAGCGTCACCTCAAACAGGTGGAATGGTGAGACAACCCTGTGGTCCCGAATTAGGTTGGGTGCCAGGAAACACCCTTTAAGGAAAGGCAGGAGACAATATGAAGTTTGATGCCCAGCAGGATTTTATTTACACCAGGGAAAGGTAGACACGGTCACAAGGGAAAGTCGGGGAATAGCTCTTACTAATAAATGCTAGCTAACAATTACCACTCTATTACTCTACATATACATCGACCTACGGTCACTCTACAGTATTCTTATCTATAACTCTGTCAACTCCCTACTCAGAGCTCTATATGTTAAGAGGACCTTATACTTTATCACACTGTCACTTTATCATACCATGTGCTAAGCATACAAAATACAATCAGCAAACAGTCTCAATTAGTCCATGAGATGAGGATGTCTGTCATCTTCATGCACAACTGAAGAAAAGGGGTCAAGAGAAAAGGGAAAACTCTTGCTTTGCACCAAGCTCACTAGGGGACCTATGTGTGGTCACAAACAGGGAATGGAGAGATTGGTAAACAGACCATAGGCATTGGCCAACCCACTCTCCAGGGTTGCTGGAACACAAGAGCGTGAACAGTCTAACTGGGGAAATGCTCTTTTCTTGGCACAAAAACCCTTGAACTGGGCTGCCAAGGTAGAAGAACCAAAACGTGGCAAGGGATCCACCTGCAGGATTGCCACGAGAGAAGAAATCTGCTGCTTTCTCCTCAGCACCAACCCTTGACCAGGGCTGCCAAGGATGAAGAAGAACTGCTGCGGTTTTCCTGGCACCTACCCTCGACCAGGGCTGCCAAACAAACACCGGACTTGGTGAAGAATCCAGAAGAAGGACTACCAAGGATGAAGAAGTAGAACTGCTGGGCTGCTTTTGGTGACAGATCCACTTGAAGGACCACCAAATTCGAGCTGCTACCCTGTGGATTGCTCTGGCAATGCTGGACAACACAAGCAAGAAAAGGTGAAAGATGAAGATCAGGATTCCACACTGATAGAGAACAAAATAAGAAACGGCGGCCATGAACACACTTGGCTATGATGGACTCGTCTACTGGTGGGCATCTGGGAGGGACGGCCGAAACACTTTCTGGTCATCTTTCTTCCAAGCTGCTCAGGAACTGGGGGCCGTGACTACTCAAAGGATGTCAGCTTCGACTACGGTGGATGAAAGGGCAAGAAGTTGAAGAAGTCTTCTGCTGGCTGAAGATTGCTATGGTGAAGAGCTAATGAAGACTTAAGATTGGTATGGTGAAGAACTGCTGAAGACTGAAGATTTGTATGCTGAAGAGCTGCTGGAGGCTGAAGATTGAATCAGAACCTGCTTCTGCACAACGGTACTTCGGTGGGCATGTTATACTGGAATATTTACTTTTAGGGGCAATTTGCCTGGAGCAGGGGCAAATTGTGACAATCCGGGGCAATGGTTCACTTATGGGGCAGTTGTTCACTGGCAGGGGCAACGTGCAACAATCCGGGGCAACTGTTCACTTTCGGGGCAATTGTTCACTGTCAGGGGCAAATAACCACAATCCTAATCTTATACAACACAGTCTCAGTGCTTCATGCAATAACACAACAGTTGAGATGCTGGAAGAATAAACAGTTTGTAGAACCAATACAACAGGTGATAATTACTTTGTAACAGGTTGTGTACTTAAGCACCCCTTAGTCAGGCCCTTTTCCACTGTGACTCTGTCTTCATTAGGATCTGGCTACCCCTGAGCAATCTAATGTACTTGCCTCAGCTATTTAGCCTGGTTACGCTAATTGCCCATACACCTGCTGCCCTATTCCCTATGGGCTTGGATGCCCTACCTTTGCAGGGGCCTGGTGCCCTTTACTACAATGAACCTGGTGCCCTTCCTTTACTGGGGCCTGGCACCCTTTACTACTGTGGGCCTGGTGCCCTTCCTTCACTAGGGCCTGGCGCCCTTTACTACTGTGGGCCTGGTGCCCTTCCTTTGCTAGGGCCTGGCGCCCTTTACTACTGTGGGCCTGGAGCCCTTCCTTTACTAGGGCCTAGCTGCCCTTTACTACTGTGGGCCTGGTGCCCTTCCTTTACTAGGGCCTGGCACCCTTTACTACTGTGAGCCTGGTGCCCTTCCTTTACTAGCACCTGGCGCCCTTTACTACTGTGGGTCTGGTGCCCTTCCTTTTCTGGGGCCTGGCTGCCTATTACTACTGTGGGCCTGGTGCCCTTCCTTTGCTAGGGCCTGGAGCCCTTCCTTTACTGGGGCCTAGCTGCCCTTTACTACTGTGGGCCTGGTGCCTTTCCTTTACTGGGGCCTGGTGCCCTTTACTACTGTGGGCCTGGTGCCCTTCCTTTACTGGGGACTAGCGCCCTTTACTGCCGTGGGCCTGATGCCCACTTTACCTCAGGCCTGGCAGCCCTACCTTACCTTGGGCCTGGTAGCCCTACCTTTATCACGGGCCTTGTGCCCTTCATAATCCCACGGGCCTGGTGCCCTTTTAAATACAGTGCCTGGTAGCCCTCCCAATATCACGGGCCTTGTGTGCCCTCTTTAACTATGGGCCGGATAGCCCTACTCTATTTTGGGCCTGGTGCCCACTTAACTGCTGGCAGGACCCATTTAAATCTACTATTTAGCCAGAAGTGGCAGGGCCCCTTTAAATCTGTTGGCTCACAACGAGCCTAATGCCACTCAGGCCTGAGTCACCGCCCTAGTCCCGCCCCTCTCAATATTCAACAGGCTGCTATACTGGCCTCGCTTCCCTGGCCCCTCCTATGGGCGTTACTCAATCCCACCCCTTCCGCATACAAAATTGGGGTCCTTTGACCCGATTACAACATGGCACTCGGCTGCTTTCTCCAAGCGCCTCTTGCACTAACCATTTAAATAAAAGAAAGTCTCTCCTCAGAAGTTGGATGGCCAGCACGCTTCATGTGCTGCCACCGACTCACCGCTCTTCAGGCTGCACTCTTCGGCTGCTCTGCCATATCGGGAGGCAGGAGGTATGCTGGCAGTGGGAGGGAGTGTTACAGGCAATGCGGTGGGTGACGGGGGCTTCCGACGGCCCATAGACAGAATGGTGATGTGGCTGGGAAGCCACCGACGTGGGGACGGAATTAAATTATTTAAACTACAAGGGGGGGTTAAAACAATAAATCGACAGGGCTACACACCCCAAACTGTGGCAAACGGCTGGTTACTTTCTTCTGGTGCCCCGATGGCACCGCAGACTGAAATGGAGCTCTTCTAGGATCTTCACTGACTGGAGCCAGAGCAGGCACACGGACTGGCCCTCGGGGAACAGCTTCAACCCACAGGTAAGCCCTTTTCCCGGTTCCCCTTAACCATCTGCGTCCTCTCTTCTCCACAGTCAGCAGGAACCGACAAAAACTGTTAAATCTTTTCAAAACTAACACTCTGGTTCTGAAATGGTTTGGACTAGAATGCTGTGCACGAGCAGCTCAGCACAGCATTCCATCCAAGCCATTGTCTCTTGCAGCTTGCAATAAAATCTGTATTTTGACCATTTTTAAGTGCACAGGGCACTTTCTCTATTATTTACAGTGTTTCTCCTTGCTAGGAGGGGAAACTTTACTCCAGAGGGGCCCCTTTTTAATATACCCTGCTGCCCACACATACCACAGGCACCCAGGGCACCTGTAAACCCCTAAACTTTATTTAATTACTGTGATGCCCCAACTCTGGGGCATTACACAGGGATGATGACATAAGCCATTGACCATAGACAATTGGTCTGCTGGCTCATTTTCAGTGCTGTACCACACATGTTTAGAAGTTACATGCATCAAAAATTACAGTGTAACAGTGTAAGATTATATCAGCATTGAACAGACAGACTTAGTTATTGTACTGTATATCCCTGGACTTCTGCCAGCTATAGGTAAGCCCAATACCTAATTTAAAAGAGCTTTTCTTAGACTTTCAAAATATGAATGCCACTGTTCACAAACATTCCCCTTTAAATTCATCTTTTATTGCCCATGCTCTTAACCATGGTCAGAGACTGCACTAATATGCAAGAGTCCCAAATTCAATGACATTTCACTGCGTCCAGCATTGTTAGAAAGGTTTGTGATCCATAACAAATTAACGCCAGTCCTCTTGCTTAAATTGGCTTACAAGACTCTACCTTATCAATGAACCTTGGGTCTGGATACTTCACAGACAGGAGATAAGTGGTTGGATTTTAAGATATATGAAATACATGTGGCACTGTACCCAAATATTACATTTTTCAAATGTTTCTGAGAGGCATAACAGCTTTTAAAGCACAATATTTGCTCGGCATTTGAGAAAAGGATCTGCTATTCTTTAAGAAGCAAACGCATAAAATATGTTTCGGAAATATCTTGTATGTTTGTTTTCTGTAGAAAGACCTTATTAAATGTAAAACTAGAAAATAATACAGTTGTTGATTGAAGAAACGTAGTTAAAGAAAGACCAAGAAGCCAGTTATGATGTGTTCAAGAAATGCTTGTCCCTTCCCCCCAAAAAGTGTCATAAGTGACACCTTGCTAAAGAAGAACCTTTTTAGTTGGTTCCTATTTGCAATACTGTTTAGAGTTTCTGTCTGAAAATCTGGATTTTGGCATTCTATCTGGGAATGTTTGATGTGACCCACTTACAAGGTTCTTTCCCATTACATTTATTAATAACATTGGCTCTGTGCACTAATCAGAAATGGTCTAATGCGTTGCAATATTAAACATGTAGTGATGACTTAAATACATCCAGAGTGTCCTATGGACATCCATGGGTGTGCTACAGAAGACACCTAGCCATTCATACCTGTTCTGCCTGACTGGTCTGAAAACCATGCAGCTGCATGTCTTTTTGGGGTTGGGTGTGGAATGAAGGAGTGGCCATGTCAGCCACCCTGAGAACTGTATATATGAAGCCTTACACAACAGGCTTTGTTTACATATTGGTGTAGACAGTTACGACAGTCTGAAGGCTGCCATTCCCCCCCTGTTCACCCCTTTTTTAAACTGACACTCAGTAAGCCCGTTAGGTCCTTGCTGTCAAAGTTCCCAATCAGGCCACCCCTGACCCAGCCTTTGACTCAAGCCTACAGCACAAGTTACCTCAGACCTTTACAAAACACCAGATCTCATGAATCATGCCCCTGCCTGCCACATCAGTGCCAGCTGCTGAACTCACTGTATGGCACATGCTTTCAGCACTGAGCTCAGAGCTATCATCAGGTCACACCAGCTAGCTTGTTCGGCAGTGGAAACCTTAGTCAGTGGACCCACCTGCGTTAAATGTTGCCTTGCAAATGCCAATTGGGGTATCTGACTGATCCCCTCCTTGTTCAGCAGCTGCCAGTCTCTTAAGAGATGCCTGAAACATAGAATTTGTCAGCAGATAAGGACCTCCAGACCCACCTGGTTTGACTGTATTTTCTCTGTCTATTCTGCCACCACAGACCATACCTGGTCTGCAGGGTCCCCAGGGCCCCCGCTTTGATACCATTTTCCCTTTATATTTATACAATGCATGCGTGGAGCCCATCACTGTTTTCACCTCCACTGGAAGACTGTTCCAGGCATCCATTACCCTCTCAGTGATGAAATGCTTTCTCACATTCCTCCTGAACTTCCCCCTCTAGTTTCATTGCATGCCCTCTAGTTCTTCTACACCTTCTTTTCTGAAGAATGCTCCCTTCCTGTACCTTATTAACCCCTGTGGAGGGGTTGTGGGATAACAGATGGACCAGACACCGAACTTAATCTCTGTGTGATGTTTATTCAAAATGTAGGAAATAACCTTCAGCAATGGCATATTCCTTCTTTAGTGCATCAGATTGCAGCAACAGACTATGAATGTCCTTGCTCTGCACTTAGCCAGCACCTACTGACACTGATCTCTGATCCAAACATTTTTAGTGAAAACCCTTCACTCCTGTGTGGGCCTTGTTTGCTTGGGTAGTGGGGGCTCAAAAAGGAAAAAAAAATAAACAAACTATAGACAAAGAACCTCAATGCAGAATCATTGAAAGAAGGGTTACCCCAAAGGGCATTGGCAACAAATCAAGTTTCAAAGAAATACATCACACATACTTCCATAATGCAAGGCATCATGGGATATATGCAAATCACCATGACATTTCAAACTTGTTCAACTTACAGCAATTTACATGCATTTCAAACAGCACAACTAACCCAATTTTCATAAGTCACCTAGTACATTTTACCATTAACAAAAACACCTAGTGCCATGGTATTTTCAACATTTAAGGGTTTCATAAACACAAGAAATATACATCAAGGTATTTTATGACATAGTGCTATTACATACTAAATCCAACAATGATAAACACAACCTGTTTTAAATACACTTGGAGGTCACCACAGTAACCTCCCTGTATGAGGACCTGAGAGGGAAAAGGAAAATTAAAGAGGACACTATAGCATGGTCAGGAAAGGGAAGGGGGTACCCATAGGTGGCCAACCTTATGAACTAAAAATTGTGAAGAATAGATTAGGCTAAGAAACAGAAGAACTGTTGCAACAGATTTAAGAAAAGGTCGGTCCTCAAGAATGGCAGGAGCTCCCTGTCACAACCCCCCTAGGATATTTAGAGGTCTCAATCATGGCTGTCCCACCTTTCCCTCCTCTCTTCCAGGGTTTACATGTTTAGATCCCTGTCTCTTCTCATAGGACATTTGGTGCAGCCCCTGCACAATTTTTGTTGCCATTCTTGGTATGGACTCTACCTTGTTTATGTCCTTTCTGAGGCATGGCCTCCAGAATTGGACACAGTACTCCATATGTGGTTTCACCAATAACTGATACAGTGGCAACACCACCTTCCTCCTTCTGCTGGTGATACTCCTCCCTATGCACTCCAGCATCCCAATGACTTTCCCTACTGCTTTGCTGCATTGCCTTGCCATCTTAAGGTAATCTGTCATATGTTATGATTACCTCTACGTCCCTTTGCTATTTAATGACTGTCAATATCTCTATACTCTGCCTCTGGGTTTCTGCAACCAAGGTGCATGATTTTGCACTTTTTTGCATTTGAGACCCTGCTACCATACCATACCATTGACCATTCCTCAAGCTTTTTTAGGTTTATTTATTCTCTCCACACCTTCTGGAATTTCCACCCTATTAGACATCTTGGTGTCATCTGCAAAGAGGCACACCTTCTCTTCCAGTTCTTCTGCAGTGTCACTTATAAAGATATTAAAGAGGACTGTCTCCAGTACTGAGCCCTGAGGTACCCCGCTGGTCACTCTTCCTTCACCCGAGTGAGTGGCATTTACCACCACCCTCTGTTGCCTACCCATCAGTTAATTGTGCACCCAGTGTACCACCGTTGTTCCCCGTCCCTGAGCTTTCCAGTTTATCTATGAGCTTCCTAAGTGGCACAGTGTCAAAGGCCTTGCTGAAGCTTAAGTAGGGCACATCCACCACTCCCCCAATCTAGTTCTCTGGTCCCCCAGTTGAAGTAATCTATCAGGTTTGCCTAACATGATCTCTCTTGTGTGAATCCGTGCTCCCTTGGGGTCCTGTAACCTGCTGGTTACAAGTTAACCTACCAGTCTTTCCATTAGAAGTGACTCCATTAGTTTCCCAACTGCTGATGTCAGACCAACCAGCCTGTAGTTGCCAGTCTCTTCCCTGCTACTGCGGTTATGGAGCAGGACTAAATTTGCCCTTCTTCAGTCCTTTGGGACCACCCCTATAGCTAGTTGTCTTAAACCTTTATGTATCCTCACGCTTTCTTCGCTTTGCTGAGGAGGGCTTCCTGGTAGTTCCCAGGGCAAGGTTGAAGAACTTGAGGGACTGGGCCTTTAAAGCGGCAGGCCTGGAACTCTGGAATTCTTTGCTGAGAACTCTTAGGGAGGCCCCCTTGGCAGAGACCTTTAAGCAGGGTATGAAAACATTCCTGTTTATTAAGGCACTTGAGGACTAAGCCTCCTCTTAGCTGTTATATCCCAGTTTTTAAAGTTTTGAATGACTTATTTATGAATTTATTTATTTAGAAGGTTTTATAATATTTCAATACTTTGTTTTTTTGGGTATATGTTTTGTAATTGTTGTGAATGTTTTATTTAATTTGCTGCTACTGCTTTATGTTATCATAGTGCCATGAGACTCCGGGGAAGGGTGCCAGATAACATGAAGGCTACTGCTATTACTACTGGTGAGTTATTGAATAGGGCTGTCAGAGGTACAACCAGTACCTCCTTGAGCTCCTTCGATACTCTTGGATGTACCCCATCTAGACCATAGCCTTGTGCAGTCTCAGATTCATAGGTCCCTTCAAGACTTCTTCCTCCATCTGGTGGTTCTGTAACCTATATGTGGCAATATCCCATGAGGTGGGCGCATGGGGAAGGGCGCAGTCCATAACGGCGACTCCTTTCTGGTGCAGTCCCTCACGGTGATGGGAGGGTAGGGCGACCGGATGAAGGGGTGGGCGAACTGGGCGACAGGATGTTGCTATGTGTACATGCTTGGGGGGGCGAGCATGGCGAGCTTGGGCTGGGAGGGGGTGGAGGAGCTGTAGGGGGTGGTGCTGTGGTGGATTGCCAAGCTGCGTCGTGGTGTCGGGGGTTGGCTAGTGGTTGGGATGGGTGAGGTACCAGGTTCGGGTCCGGGTGCTGGTGTGATTTTATTGCGCCCGACCCGGACCTTTATTTTTAATGCTTTCACCCCCTGACGCACCCCTGGAGTTGAGAACTTTTTAGTAGGGGGTGAAGTCTCACGAGGGGGGGCACAGCCCCACCACAGAAAGCATTACAATACATGTCCCAGCACCGTTGTCCTGTGCACCGGGGTTGTTAGAGTGCTGAAAATGTTTTCGGCACTCTGACTGAGCGATAACAGTGATAGCCTTTATGCGTTCGCTGTTATCACATAGAACCATATGTGGCCTATCCCCTTCCCCTTCCACTGTGAAGATATAACAGAAGTATTTTTTCAAGATATCTACTTTTTCTTGATCAAGATGCACAGTCTCCCTCTGTACCCCTCATCTTTTTTCACTTATATACCTAAAAAAATGTGTTGTTCCCCCTTTCTTACCCCCTTGGCTGTTTTTTACTCAGTTTGAGCCTTAGCGTCCCTCACTACCATCCCTGCTTTCCTTTGCTTTTGCTGGTACACCTCTCTATCCTCTTTCCTCTGTGTCACCTTGTATCTCCTGAATGCTACCCTTTTCCCCTTACCCTTGCCTCCATCTTCCTTGAGAACCATATTAGTCTCTTTTTTTCCCCTCCTCCTTTTTCTCACTTCTGTTATGTTGTGGTTTGTTGTCTTCACTGTTCAATTCCTTATTCTGGCCCACTGTCTCTCCACCAGGGTAATCCCTCCTGTCAGAGCATCTCTGAGGCATTCATTCATATTTTTTTTAAAATCTGCCCTGCTAAAGTCCAGGACCCTTGCCCTCATGTGGTTTGCCTCCTCTGTCATCCTAATGTTAAATCACACTGTCCAGTGATTGCTGGTCCCCAGATGGCATCCCACCCCAACATCTGCAACGCTGTCCTTGTTTGTAAGCACAGAGTCCTGTATTACCCCATCAAGAGTGAGTTCCTTGACTAGTTGCCTCAGAAATGCCCCCTGCAGGGAGTCTAGGATGAGCCTGCTTCTAGCAGAGGCTGTGGCTGGGAGGCTCCAGTCAATGTCTGGTCAACTGAAGTCCCCCATTAGCAGTGCCTCTCCTTACTTGCCATCTTCCTAATGGCTTCTCCCAGTTCTTTGTTTAGATTCTCCCTATGTGTGGGAGGTCTGTAGATCACCCCAGTGTGAATGGAGCCTCCAGCTGCTGTCTCCAGGGGGACCCACAGTACCCCTCCAGCCCCTTAATACCCATTTACATTTATATTCCCTTGCTATCTCCCCTGATGTATAACACAACTCTCCCATCTTTCCTCCTCTCCCTATCTTTCCTGAACTGCATGTATCCTGGTATAGTCATGTCACAGTTATGGTTTCCTGTGACTCAATTATTGCCACTATCCAGGTTTGTCTTCACCATGATAGCCTGAAGATCTGGAATTTTATTTCCAAGATCTCTTGCATTTGCACATATGGCTTTCCAAAATTTTCTACCCCCCTGCTTGCAACCCCCATTTCTTCCTTTGCCCTGCCCTGCCCCTTCATTGTAGGGCATGCCTTGCCTGGTATAACATTTTAATAAACATAGCAGCGGCTGTTGCTGTCCACCTCTCACAGTCCCCAGCACAGCAAGCTGACTTCGGGGGTGCCCAATCCCCCTGTTGGTATGCCCCCTCTCCAGTTTGTTTGCTGATGGGGGGATCCCAATCCCCATCAGCATATATGCCTCTTTGCTGTATTTTGTCTGCCAAGGGGGGTGTCCGGTCCCCCTTGGTATCATCCCCCCAAACACAGACACGCTTGCCGATGTGGTGTCCAATCCCCCTGTCAGCATGTTTCACCCTCCCCATTGCGTCAGCATTTTCCTGCCCTTGCCCCACCCCCATTGTGTGCTACATTGGGAGCCCACCCCAGTGTGGCTAACATGACCCCCAAACTCTTACACCTGTAAAAAAAACAGTCTGCAGTGTTTTTTTCTTTTTCCTTTTTTATAACCTGAAAGACAGAAAACGGTCCCTCGTCGTCGGGTCCCCTCCCCCAACCCATACCCACCCTCTGCATACTTCCATCCCTGCACCCCCACCTCATACCCCTCCAGAGTCTGGTGTGATGATCTTGGTGGAGCGGGAACACATCTGCACTCTTCAAAGCTGACCGTGAACTGAAAAAATGCCGGTAAGCTGTATAATGGCATAAATGGGGGGTTTTCAACTTAGGAGGATATTTCGACCATTTTTGTGACTTTTGTCCCTAAATTTTCAACATGGGGTTCTTGGGACTCCACCTCATGAACTCAGTCACTGTCATGTCATTATCTGGTTCCGAAAGGTGATTTTGCGGTTACTGCGTGGAATCACCTTCTGGGACCAAGTAATGAAATGACAGTGTCACTGTTCATGAGGTGGTGAAAAAATTCCAAAAAATGACTGTGTTATGAGCATGCATTGCACAGTTCCCACGCACGCTCGTAACTTTGAGAATTTTTAAATATTTTCACTCCAGATTTTCAACATTGCCATTTTTCCACACCTCCTTATAAACAGCACAGCTATCATTTTTCACATCCTGCCTGAAATGTGTTTTCACACATGTGGCACAGTTGCTGTGTGAAATCAATGTTTGGGACAGATTAAGAAAATCATAGTGACAGTGTTCATAAGGTGAGGTCCCAAAAAGCCCATGCTGCAAATTTGGTGAACAAATTCCAAAAAATGACTGCTTTACCAGCGTGTGTTGCACAGTTTCTATGCATGCTCGTAACTTCGTCAATTTTTTATATTGCTACTCCAGATTATCAACATTGTCATTTTTCATACCACGTTATGAACAGTACAGCTGTCATTTTTCACATCCCCTCCCAAAACATGTTTTCATACCTGTGGCACACAATGGGCATGGTCGCTGTGCAAAATCAACATTTGGGACAGATTAAGAAAATCACAGTGCCACTGTTCATGAGCGGAGGTCCCAAAATGCCTATGTTGAAAATGTGGTGTAAACAATTCCCAAAATAATTGCATTATGAGTGTGCATTGCCCAGTTGCTATGCATGCTTGTGACTTCATCAATGTTTTTATATTTTCACTCCAGATTTTCAACATTACCATTTTTTTACACCTCCTCATGAACAGTACCACTGTCATTTTCCACATCCTGCCTGAAATGTGTTTTTGCACCTGTGGTGTCAAATGGCACAGTCGCTGTGCAAAATCACCTTTCGGCTAATGAACTGATAATGTCACTTTTCATACGGTGGGGTCACAAAAAAAACATGTTGAAAACTTGGAGTGAAAATACCAAGAAACACCCAGGGCATTAGAGTTTCTGACCATAATGCCCTACCCTGTACAGACTGACAGGCATCAGGGGTATGACTTGAGATTGTCGACAGTAATGCTCACACCATTCTACCCCCCATGCTCACCCAGCAGCCAGTGACAGACATTGAGGTGTGCCTTGGACTCTTCGGCCCCAAAGTTTACCCCATTCTCTTATACTGCACCCATTTCAGCATATTTCCTTATGGAGTGGGGTGAGTGTAAAGCCTGAACACTCCAAGGCACACCTCAACACTTGTTGGTGTCTGCAGGGTAGGGTGAGGTGAAATGACATGAGCATTATGGGCAATGACCCAAAGGCACACTCCAATGCCTGTCCATCTCTGCAGGGTGGGGTGGGGCTGGCATCAGTTCAGCACTTCACTGCCATTTGTATTCTGCATCTGTCTAACTCCTGCAGTTCCAATGCTAATGCCAGCAAGCAAACATTTAGCATTGACAAATTCTTGTTTGTTATATGTTCTTTCTCCTGCTACTTCCTGCACCCTGCCTCTCCATTTGATTCTCCTTCTTGAACCTCCTAGCAGTCTTTCCTATGTCACTGTACCCCAGATAGGGTGTTTCCTGACTTTTCCCTTTTACTCTTGCTTCCCTGTTTTTTACAGCCCCCGAAGAAGGTTCACGTGAAGATCCAAAGCACCATTTTATTGTTTTTTTTTTGGTGCTGCACTTCTACAAAAATGAACCATAAGTTATCAATTCAAGAACATTGCCTGTAGTATTTACTGACCGTGTGTGGTAATTTGTGCCTCTGCTCTGTGTCTCTCTTCTACGTGTACCAACTGCAGTTGCTGTGAGTGCATGGTTTCATGTGGTTACCTGTTTGCTACTCTCTTTAAAGTCCTCCCTGCTTCCTTTCACCTCTTTATTACTCTTTGATCTTTCCACTTAGCACCCCACTAGAAATCTTATTTTGCCTTATCTAGGATAGGGGGCTCCACAAATTCACACTAGCGGGCTACCTTCTCCCCTTTACCCTTTTCCCTGCAGAGAGTGTAACAACAGAAGTGATCAGGTGCTTTACCTTAGTCAACCAGCGGAGTCCACTGCTTCCTCATGCGACATCTAAGATGCCAGTTACCTGTTCCACTCACTCACTCACTGGGATGTGAGTGTGCTGGGACATGCTGGGTGGGTGGGAATTTATACAGGAGGTAGAGCTTCCTATTTACTTCCAGCTAGTACAGCTCTGACTGTCCCACCTTCTCCACTGCTGACCCCCAACCCTGCCTTTCTCCCTCCTGTGTTGCAAACAAAAGAAGACAAGAAAACAGAAAAATCACAAAATCCAGTTAGTGTTTGGATTCCTGTATTTGTTTACCCCCCTGCAGTTAGCGCTCACTCCTCTGTTCTCCAAGCTGAAGGTATTAAATCCCCAGGTCCTCACTCCCTGTCACTTATTACAGCTACAAGGCATACCATCTGATGTTTACTTGCGCAGCACCCACTTCCAGAATTGTCACCTCTAGCAGCCAGCAGCTCTGGATGGCACCATGTGCATGCAGTTCCCACACTGTCATCCAGTGCTTGGGGCAGCAAAGTCCGCTATTGAAATGTGGCCTGACTAGAAACAGAACAGACTGAGTGGCAACCAGCTAACTACCTGTCTGACTGATTATCTAATACATATCAACTGTTTGGCTACCATTTTCTGAAGAAAAGGAGAACATTTTATGATCATGCATGTAATGAGTGGGGGTGGAGGGCAAAGGAAGAGAGATATAAAGAAAGAAAAGACATGGGAAATAGGAGACAAAAGGGAAAATATAGCCAGTTGGGGAGATGAAACTTAAATGGCATTAGAGGAAGTGGAAAGTTGGACAAAAAAAAGGAAGATCTGGAAACACAGCCAATGGATAAAGTCTGGCAACAGAAATGGAGAGGGCTCCAGAGAAGAAAAGGAGCTGGATACTCAAAAGGAGATGAACAAAACATTAAAAGGGGAGAAAGGAATATTACATGTTTAATTAAATATTCATAAGCCTAGCGAGGCTCCTGATTAGCTACTGGATCAGTCATTAACATCTTAGAAATGACCATAGCCAGCTGATGCTGTGCAGCACACACGGCTCATGCCACTACACTCCAAACCTAAAAGTAAGTAAAAAATGGTAAAAGCAAAAGTTGTTCCTGTAATTAGGCTTATAATCACAATGATGACCTCAAAACCAATCATTTCCTTGGATTAAGGGCTGGCTGGAGGGAGCTGGCTCTTGGCTACACCTTGGGGCACCCAACCCCCCAGCCGGTTATTACTTTCTCAGAAATGATGGCTTCTCGGTCATTACTGCTTAACTGAATTCCAAGTCAGTGACCTGGTGTGACTGGGGAAGGAGGAGACTGACAGCTTGGAGTTTGGTACATTTTGCGGTCCAACAGTTAGAGCCTGCAAATGCACCTAAATGCACCAATTGATTTTCAGTTTTTTCTGGAAGGGATACCCCCAGATGCTTCTACAGATGTCCCCCCCATCAAATAAATCCTGGAAAATTCCCCTGGTGCACTTCATTTTTGCACAATATTTTATTGTCCTTTACATTAGATTGCATATTTCATTTTTTGCACCGTTGTATTATTTGCTTTAACAGAAATTACTGCTTGGTGCAACATTCCCTATTACAATGGCTTTAATGTGAAAACTGTGGTTTGCATTTTGTAAGTTGTCTTGGGTCATCCTGAAATTTGGCGTGTGCTGCCTTGGGCCAACATGGTTACCAGCTTGAATTGAGTCTTTCATTTTCTTTAACCCCTCCCCCCAGGTCACACTTGGAAACTAGCTTCTGCAAACAGTGCCCACTTGCACAGAATCCTTTAAATATATAAATAGGTATCAGGTTATCCGCAGAAATCTCAGCTTATCTTTGTATTGTTTACCCAGGATAGCCCAACAAAAACGCAACATCCCATTTTTAACATGGTTATGGATCTACTCAAGTAGAACAGCTGGGAGGGGCTAAGGCACGGGGAGGTCAGCTGACTGCTCAAGGTCACATGATGAGTCAGATGTGGGGGTGAGATTCAAGTCTCCAACCTCCTATTATTGTAGAGTTCACTAAATGAATGGTCAAGGCACTTTTTAAAATTTGGTTTAACTGGTATGCTACTTTTACATACAATAGTTTTCACTTTTGACAATGCGCACATTGGGATGGATATTCAAAAGGGTTGCACCATGTGCAATAGGGTTGCACCTGCGCAAGTCCGATATGCACCATTCTGCCATATTCAGCAGGAGGCAGTTGCGCCCCCCCAAGTCATGCTGAGCAACAGCGCAGTGCTAATGAAGGCATGCTCAACTGGAGGGGGAGGAACCATGCATAAACTGCACAGCCCAATATTCAGACAGCTGTGCAGAGTTGTGCAGGCACAACCCATTACCTGCGCCTGCACAACTGTGAGCCAAAAAAAAAAGGATCGAGTCGAGGGCCACCCACAGGTGAGCTGCCGCATTGCAGGGTGCAACACAGCAGCTGCCACCTGTGGGTGGCCCTCCACATGTTCCCTGTGCCCTCCCTGCAGCCCGATCATGGGCGTAGTAGTACCCAACCCTTAGCCTGATCACAGGCAGAACACACTCCCCCCCACTAGCCTGATCACGGGCAGAACACTCCCCCCCACTAGCCCGATCGTGGGCATACCGTAAATGAACCTCCCCGACTAGCCCGATCATGGGTAGAACGGAGTTCCACCCCAAAGACTAATATCCCTGGTGGTCAGTGGACGTGAAGCCCGATTGCGGGCATAAGAGGTCAAACCCCCACCCCAAAGTCAATTTCCCTGGTGGTCCAGTAGCTACCCCACCCACCCATGGAGCCCCACCCCACGCTCCCCATCAGCTGGCGGGCAGTAGCTCCCCACCGCCTGCTGCCCGCGCTCGCTGACTGACAGCTCGGTAGGGCTGCGCCCATGGTTCTGAGCAAGAGCCAATGGGCATGCAGCCATACCGTACTAAGGCAGTCAGATATGTAATTCAATTCATTCATTCACATATCTGGACTGCCTTAATAATATAGAGCTGCACCCAGTAACTCTTGCTCTGAACCAGCCAGGCGTGCAGCCTACAGGCTGTCAGTCAGCGGCTGAAAGGCTGGTGAAGCCCAGCATGAAACAAAGAAAATTAGGTTGTTTGACTCTTATGGTGGCCGTAGTCACTGGACCCTGTGATGTGTATTTGGGGGTTGACTCCGTTCACTTCTTGATGACTCAGGCCAGTCGGGGTTCTTACAATATGCCCATGATCGGGCCAGTCGGGGGGGAGGTATACATCATGCCCATGATCGGGCTGCAGGAGGCGTCGGTCCCCGACGGCTGCTGCTTGGCAGGGCACCAGGTGCAAGTCATTGGGGATTGGCGCACCTGCATGCTAATGGCATGCAAATGGGGCTGTAATTAGATGCAAATGGCCCCCCATGTGCCTTGCATGAATTATGGCCCCATTTGCATGTCACCTTTTGAATATCGGAAATTTGCGCATGGCACAATGGTACTTGCTCCACCGCATCTTGAATGCTCCACTCTGACCACTTGTGGTGGCACAAGTTCTACTGCACCATGCACAGTGGCTGTGGCCGGGGGCAATATTCAAAGGAGTTGCTCAATAGCGCAACTCCGTTGAATATCGCCCCGGCCACACTCCAACGCAACTTTTTTGAGCAGCGCAAGGGCTTGCACCACAGAATGGCGCAGTTTGAATATCCAGCCCATTGTATACATTTTTCATGTATGGCTGTAATATTGACTGTGGTTGTCTATGAAAATTGGTACTTGCTATTCATACATTTGCTTGAGAAATAAATTAATAAAAATGAATTAATAAGAAAACAACTGTCTTGCACACATTTCAACTTTGGATTCTTTGAAAGAGTCCACCACATACAGCTTCCATTGTAAATTTTTATTTTGGGTTACTGATAACAAATAACTGAAAATAGAACCTTCATTGTCTCAGAGACACAGCAGGTATTTTATGACCATCCATGTGGTTGGCTTGTAAAAATGTTCAGGTTAAAAGCGGGAGTTCCTCAAACTTCTCAGTTTCTCTTTTAGTCTTGAATCTTGATTTCTTGCTGGTTTCCTTGTCACGAGACACTCTCTTATCTCATGTTTGGCTGTGATTGAAATGTGGTATTCTCACCTCTTTTTGTGCTGTGCTGATCAGATTTTAAAAATATATATTTTTTATTTTCTTAGGTTTCTGCTCCTGTGTTTCAGCAGAAACATCTTTTGCCCACTAGCAATCACATTCCAAAAGAAGCGCTGAATCTCTTGATAAGATCAAGATCACATCCTTTTAGGTAGTGCCAAAATGTGTCTGTGACAACTTTTTCTAATTACATTAATAAGAGGCACAAAGGGATCTTTAATGCAAATGGCAAACTGGTGTAGCTGCATTTTATCTGTAGTTTTTCTGGCTCTGCCCGCTCTCAGTATGATAGTGCATACTGATCTGAGTATCGACAAAACCACAAACATATTGCATGAGCAGCTAGGGGCCAGTCTACAGTTGTACCATTTTGGCCCTGTACATACTACAGTGCTTAAAATGGTTTAAGGAGCTTAAACTATTTTAAGCTACTGTAGCATGATTTGCACCTACACTACAACCATGATCTAGCACAATTTTGAAAAACGTGTTAAAACTATGTTCAGACCTAGATTTTAACATGAATTTTGAACAGTTTCAGCACTTTGGATCCAATTCATGAAGGATGATGCAAGGCTTACACCAAGCCCTGTATCATCTGCAGTATTTGGTGCAGCTGCAGCAATGCATTTTGGTGCAGTGTAGCCCAATTCAAGAAATGCTGGGGCATTTGTGACCCTTTCCTCTGTTTGTGGCAGCTTGCACCAAAGGTTTGGCACAAGCCCCGTAAACTGGATCCACCTTGGATAGAAAGTTAGACCAGGGGGAACCTGGTCTAACTTGCTGCATCTGGCGCACCTGATCCAGAATTGCAATTGGTGTCAAATGTCTGCCGCAAGTCCCCTGCGCCGTATGCTCAGTACACGAGTGACTTGTGGCAAAGGCAACCTGTTCCTGAATTGGGCCCCTTATGTTACCTCAGTAGTATGGATGGTCAGCAATGTTTATCCTGGGATAGCTGCTGTTCAAGCATGGAATCATGGGATGCCTCATTCAGGGGGATATATCACTGTGCAAAGCCTCTAACATGATCAGTGCACCAGGTTTGGATGCTGAAGCACAGTTTACAAATTGTGCTTGAACATGATTCACGGAGGTCTGGATGCTGCAACACAGTAAGCTTAATCCATTTTTAAAAATGCTTCCCACAACCATGTTGCAGTCTGTACAGGGCCTTTGATTCTGGAGGCATAGCTGGTTTTAGGTACCAAAGAACCTTGCGGTTACAGGGGGACCCTTCTAATGGGGTCCCCTAGCCAGATCCAGAGTACCACTTAAATTTTTTTTAATTATTATCATTATTCATGTGTAAAGTAAAAAGGCACTAAAGGGCATAACTGGACTCTGTGGTGTCTTCTCATGTGGTATCATAATACCATGACATTATTTGCTATGGTATTCCCAGCAAATCAGAGGCTGATGAACAGACATGGATTAGATGGGCAGTGGGGCCGTAAAGATTAATTTTGCTACTGCCCCTTAAAAAAACAAAACAAATATGCAACTGGTTGTATTGAAAATAATTTTTTTTGCATTTTGGAGCAAGTAAAAGATGAGGTCAGTTTGGGTGGGGTAAGGGTCCCATGATTTATCTCGCTTGGGCCCCTCAAATCTCTTAAACCAGCCCTGTCCAGAGGTTTCAGCATTGCACATTGTTATTGCTCTTGTCCCATCTGTCTAAATGTTGGGAACATCTTGAAGAATGGAAGAAGTTTGGAAATGTTCTTACATCCTTGTACTTCCAGCGTAAAGGGCTTCAAAGGCACTTGGAAGTACAATAGCAAAAGTAGCCACATGATTCCAGTACCTACTGTATATATTACCTGTTGGGTTGAATTAAGAATCAGCATTCAGATGATCTGAGGATATTTTTTATTCTTTGGTAACTGAGTAGGGCCCACTAGACCCATGACCTGTCTTCAGGGATGACCTGGGAGCACTGGGGAGGTTAATTCTCTGGCTCAGGGTCACAAAGTATGCAAGTGGAGGTTGTGGGACTCAAACCTGGGTCTGCTGGATGTATCAAACTCATTCACAGCTCATTACTCTAACCTCTAGGTTATACTACAAGCCCATATATACAGCTGCATTGGCCAGGAATCGAACCTGGGCCTCCTGCATGGCAAGCGACAGGACTGAGAACTCCACACACTCTAAGCTAAAGGTCCTTGACTTCAGGAGGGCAATCTTCACAAAAATGAAGGCCTGCCTGAGGGACAGTCTTAGTAACACAACAGAGGGGAGCATCGAAAAATGTTGGACAAGGTTGAAAGATGCAGTAACCATGGTCACATCACAGTGTGCCTGCCAGGTCAGTAAGAATAAAAAAGAGGAAAAATCCACTATGGTTTTCCAAAGAGGTGGCTGCCATGGTGAGAGAAAAGTGCAAAGCCTTCAGAAAGTACAAGGAATCAGTAGAAGAGGCTGACAAAACAGAATGTAAAGAAAAGCTAAAAGGGAAATTGATAAGAAATGCCAAGGCACAGACAGAGGTGAGGGCAGCTCAGGGAGTGAAAAAGAGTGAAAAATATTCTACAGGTACATATGAGAAAAAAGGACTAAGGGAGGCATTGTTAGAATCACAAAAAAGATTGGGCAGCCCACGGAACATGATGGAGAGAAGGCAGAGGCACTCAATGAATACTTCTGCTTATTCTTCACAGAAAGCAGACAGTAGCAATCCAACAATAGGAAAAAGGAATATTTCACTTGGAGGTATAGATACAAGTCCCTTCACAGAAGAAAAGGTACTAGAGGAAATCAACAAGTTAAAGGTGGATAGAGCTATGGGACCAGATGGGATACACCTAAAAATACTTAAGGAACTTGGGAGGGAACTAGCAGCTCCCTTAGCAGTGCTCTTCAACAAATTGTTGGAGAGCAGAGAGGTTCCAGAGGACTGGAAGAGGGCAACAGTAGTGCCACTCCACAAGAGCGAAAACAAGTAAGAGCCAGGAAACTACCATCCAGATAGTCTAACTTCAGTAGTGGGAAAACTGATGGAGTCTATACTGAAGGAAATAATAGTTGCTTTTTTGGAGGAAAGTGGTCAGCTTGAGACAAAGCAACACAGTTTCACAGTAGGGAGGTCCTGCCAGACAAACCTGGTAGATTTCTTTAACTGGGTCACCAAAACAGTGGATCAGGGTGGGGCAGTGGATGTTGTTTACCTGGACTTCAGTAAGGCATTTGACTAGGTTCCGCATAGGAGACTAGTCAATAAACTGGAGAACATAGGAGTTGGGCTTAAGGTAAGAGGCTGGGTCAGGAACTGGTGAAATAGGAGAACACAGTTGGTATTAATAAATGGCACTCTGTCAGAGGAGGATCGGGGGACTAGCGGGATTCTGCAGGGTTCAGTTCTGGGACAGATCCTCTTCAACATATTCATCAGAGACATTGCTGATGGACTGAAGAAAAAAGTGTGCCTGTTTGCTGATGACACCAAAATCGGCACTAGGGCACACCTGAGGGGCAACAAAGCATGGAATCTGATCTCCAAATCTAGAGGAATGGTCAGGGAGATAGCAATTGAAATTCAGTGCCAAAAAGTGTAAAGTCTTGAACCTGGGAAAATGTAACCCAGGGAAAACTGTACTCAATGGGAGGAGAACAGCTGGTGGATACAAAGCTAGAGTGAGACCTGGCGGTGATCATATCAGATGACCTCAAGGTCAGCAAACAATGCAAGAAGGCAGCACTGAAAGCTAGTGGCATCCTGGGATGCATAGGAAGGGAAATCACAAGTAGGAGGCATCAAGTGATCATGCCTCTGTATCGATCCCTGGTAAGACCCCATCTAGAATACTGCATCCAATCCTGGAGACCACACCTCAGGAGGGACATAGATAGGCTGGACATGGTACAGAGAAGAGAAGAGCAACAAAGATGGTGCAGGGCTTGCACCAGAAACCGTATGAAGCCGGACTCAATGAACTCAATCTATACTCCCTAGAGCAGCGTAGGAATTGGGGCCACATGATAGAGACATTTAAATACCTTAAAGGCAACAGCAAGGTACAGGTGCAGTACCTCTTTCAGGTAAAAGACTATAGTAGGACAAGAGGGCATGGCCTTTGCCTTGACACTTGCATACTGTGTGACCATGAGCAAGTCACTTAACTTCCCTGTGCTCCCAGGTTGCACCTGTAAACAAGCGTTCAGCTTAGTGTGTCTCACCTGGTTAAACAATTAGTTAAACAATTGGAAGAAGACCGGAGGTGAAAATACGAGGGGGGTGTGAGGTCAGGGCCCAGTCCAATAGTGTATGTTTATTTGATTTGTGGTTCAGGCGAGTGGGTTCCATTATTTGCTGGAATAGGTTTAAGGCATTTACTTGGCTACGTGTTTTGGAGCTAGAACTGGAGAGCCAGTTCTGGTTGAAATCACCAAGTATGAGCAGCTCTCCACCAGAGGCGAGGGATTTTAGAGTGCACAAGTGGTCCAAGATGTCTGACAGCTGGGTATCCGGGGAGCAATAGGACCCTGCTATGTAAAGGGCATTTGTGTCAGGAGTAAGATTTTAATGAGCAGAGAGTCTATAGCTTGCATGGTTACTGAAGCCTGATTGGGGTAAACTGTAGCCTGGAGGAGATGAACTTGGCAGTGCCCACACCCCTCATTTTGCCACGACGGTCCTTCTGAATGAGGGAGTAGCCAGGGACTGAGAATTCTGCATCCAGATTATGGGGCTTCAGCCAGGTTTCAGTAATGATTAGGATATCAGAGCACAGAGAATGGACATTAGGTTGAAGTGCCGTGAATTTGTTAAGGATGCTGCATATATTTAGATGAGCTATTTTGAGACCCTTTGGTAAATGGGGCATGGGGGGAGAGAGGTGGCCATTACGGGAGGGGGGTGGACCAGGGTTACACTCGACATCCCCGGTTAGGAGGAGAAGTAGGGGCAATAGTTGTTTTATAGCCAATTGAGCCTTGCGGCAGGTGGGGAGTTGCTGAGGTGTAAGCGGGCTTTGCGAAGAGTAGATTAAATGGGAGATGTTTAGGACTGGCAGCCCCACATGAAAGGAGGGAGGGAGGGAGGATGGCAGCTCCAAGTATACCATAGTGCATTTAATATGGGAAGAGCTGCCCAATGGTGGAGGTTGCTTGAGAGGGCTGTGTAGCATTTGTAGTGTCCAGTATTAGGAAACATGGCTGCTATTGCTGTTCTGGGTAGGAGGGGGGTATGAGGGATGATGTGGGTATGAGTAGGCAGAATAACACTAGAGAAAGAGGTGACATTATGGACTGGATTAATTTGGCAGCAGCAGCTGCAAGAGTGACCACTAGTGTGGAGGAAGTATAATCTGCGGATGCCAAAGTGGGCTGATTGGTTCTGCACCCACACGTGATGCCGCCTATATAAGTAACAGCTCACCAAGGGTGGTGGGGCAGCCAGCGCAGAGTGCCAGTGGGGGCTCAAATCACACAGCAACACAAGCAAGCATCTGCTGCGCCTTGTCCTGTTCTCAGCCGTACATGACAAGAATTCTTTGTTTGCTCGGGGGAGGGCAAGAGATCTGACACCCGCATGACCACCGGAGGAGCTGGGGCAAGCTGAGGAGAGAAGAAATGTTCAGGATTAAATAAGGTAGGGAGAGGGCAGAGCTCCACAATTAAAGACTGTTTAATCCAAATTTATCCATGGCACCAGGGTCCGAATTACGGGCTTAGCAGATTTGCACACTAGGAGCTACTACAGTAGAAGTGGGAGCAAATAAAAAGTACTCCAGCTACAAACTAAGTCTCGTTGATAAGCGTGTATGTTTTGCACTAAAACTTCTATTTCTAGCTGCAGTACAACAGTTCTTTTACAGCTGAGAGCACATACAATAAGGAAAAAGCTGCAATTTTGTCTTAAAGTACCCCCCTGCTTCTGAAAAAACCCTGCACAATACTGTTGAAGTTCATAGTAAAAGAACACTAAGTAAAAGCTACAATTAATGTCTTAAAGTACCCCCCAGCTTTCCAAAAAAACCCTGCACAATAGTGTTGAAATTTGTAGTAAAAAAACTATCAGTTGGGCTCTGCCGATAGAAAATCCGGGTCTGTCTTTTGTTTGAAAAGGCACCAAAAAGTTTCAAATCACACAGCAACACAAGCAAACATCTGCTGCACCTTGTCCCATTCTTAGCCGTACCTGGTGAGAGTTATTTGTTTGCTTGGTGGAGGGCAAGAGATCTGATGCTCTCACGACCACCGGAGGAGCTGGGGCAAGCTGCCGAGAATTCTTTGTTTGCTAGGGGGAGGGTAAAAGATACGATGTGCTCACGACCACCGGAGGAGCTGGGGCAATGATGGGCCCTTTTACACTGGTAGTTTGTTTAGTGTGTGCCGCGAGGGGCACTGCTAATAAATTAGGAAAACCATAGGGACAAAGCTGACAGTGCCCCTTTAAGATCTGGCTTACATGATCATAAGCAGAGTGCTCTTATCTGAATTCTGTTCTACTTATATATTTAGGTATGCATGGCAAGGGCTAGAAGGAGGATTCCTGTGAAGCTGCCATAAAAATGGACAAATGAATACGTGCATGCATTACACAGATTAAAAGATAATAGCCTTAGAAAGACAGTAAGTTTCTTTTTCACATACATTTCAGTAGCATGAGAAAAATTGCATTCACCTTACTTTCTCCTAAGGAGCTTCAGTCTCACTGTTTTGTTGCATCCATTATCAAGTTGAAGGTAGGGACTTGCCCAGTCAGCTTGATATCTTCAGGATAGTGTGAGGCATATCTCTCAACTTTCTCTGATTTTCAGGGTTGTCCCTGATTTTACCTTAAGCATTTCCTGGGTCCCTCCTACATCTGACATTGTATGCCACTGAAGAATAGAGGTTTGAAGCAAAAAATAATACAGAGCAGTTATATGGGGGCATCCCAACCCTCTTTTCTTTTGAGCAAGGAAAGTTTATAGAAGTTACTTGGTCTAGTTACCTGTTAGGCCAGGATTCCTGTAGTTGGAAGTAAGAAACATGTATTTGATTTCTTAGATAGTAAACATTTTATATTAATGAATTATACACAGTACAAGATATTGTAGGTTATACAAAGGTTGTTTTAATTACCATTTAATGTCAATCTGGCAGTTATTGGTTGCACAAGCTGTGTACAGTGTACACTCTCTCTGCATGGCTGTCTTTTAAAATAAAGCAGAGTTGCAGAAAAATAATGCAAGACATTAGATTTACAGTATAGAGCTTCTTCGGAGAAGTGTTTTCACACTGAATCACACAATATAGCAGGCTTCTTGAATTGATTTTACTATTTTTTAAAGTATCAGTTCAATGAAACATGTTTTTCCCAAAAAGCCAGTTTTCAGCTACAGTTAATAAAAAACATTAGTAAACCTGTCAAATGTACTTGTCTGGGTACCTCCTATACTACACACCATGAGACTTTTGTTTTATTTTCTTGATCCTAATCCTTGCCAGGTCTACAATGCTATTTCAGTTCAAAATGTGGCAGCCAAATTTTTTCTTGAGAAAAAACTACATTAAACATTTATAAAATACTCAAATGTTGGCAGAATTAAATAAATTGTACCATAATATTAAACTGGAAGATGCCTGGGATTTTTAATGGTGAAAAAATGTAGGCTGAATTTTTTTGGCCAATTTCATTGCACTGCTGCTTAAGATTTGTCACTGATTTTTATAACTTATCCCTGATTTAAAACTATACAGAATTAGAAAATTCCAAATTCACAAAAATCTCAATGGAGTTTAAATTTGGCAAAATGTTTGGCTGCCTATTACACAGCCCCCTTTAAAGTCTGCCTCCTAAAACTAAGCACACATACCCATGCTGTATGGTTATTTAAATACTGACACTGTGGAGTAATTTGGAGAATAAATTTTAAAAATTAGATGGAAATAACTGAAAATTTAATTTTGATAAAATGTTTGGCCACCTGTAACTCACCCCACTTTAAAGTTAGAAATCTAAAACTTGGCACACCTCTGTATTTCATATTGATTGGTACAGCTTCTAAAATTAGTAACATTTGGATTCATACTAAAATGAGACCAAAATAACTTTGAAGTTCAAATCTTGGAGAAATTCCACTCAATTTCTGGGAACTTTCATCCTGTCAGAACAATAACTCTGCCTTAATTCCACCAGTGGAATTTCACATTCTCCACAGCTTTACCCTGATTTTGTTTTTCAAGGCATGTTCCTAATCTGCAAAGCAGGAGGTTGAGAGGAAGGGTATGAAAAGCTTCTTATCAGATTTCTTTTTAGAAATTCTCACCAGATAGCTATCATTAGGGCTAAGTGGTGGCTGTCTAGCAAAATCATCTCTCAGTCTACTTTCTTAAAAATACAAAGCAATAAAATAACTTTAAACTAAACAGCTGCTATCTGAATTGGACAAGGACAATCTAGTCAAACAATTCACTCAGTTGGGTATAACAATATACGGCTGGATTTCCGGATGTGCAGCACATTTATAGTGAAGTTGTGGACTTGTAACATAGATGTTAGACCACATGTCATATGTTGCACACCAAAAATGACATATGTGTCATTGTTGCATCACAAACTGAGGGAAATGTCACAAAGGCATCAAACCATTTGAAAATAGCCCACAGACACCTTGGCGCATTTGCCATGACTATAAACTGTGCCCAAAAATCAGGCATTGTTCTTGCATCCTGATCTTTGAAAATCCAACCCATAATGCTTTAAAGTTTATTTAGCCAGGACAGTCTAAATGGAGATGCTGTTTTCTTTTTCTTTTCTTTTTTTACTGTGCAGTCCTGCTCCTACCCAGTTTTAGAGCTGGGAGAAGGCAGAGCCAGTGAATCACTCAGAAATGACACAGTAAGTCCCTTGGTGATGGTGGGCACAATTCTTTTCATATATCTTATTTTTTCTGTATTTCATGTCCCCCCCCCACACACTTCCCAGTTACTGAACAAATTTGCATGAAATAGGATCATTGTTGCTTGGTCCTAACCTGACATCTTGATGCCCTGCTTGTGACATCACAGCAATTTCCATGGCAAGAAGACCATGATGTCCCAAACAGAAGAATAAGAATAGTTCAACTACAAGGGACAACAATCCTGTTTTCATGCAAGCATCCCCATTTAATAACACATGTTGAGAAGTGAACTATAGATTATAAACTGAACTGTTTGTAAACAGCATGCATGTCATTGGTTTTCTAGCAGTGTCAGCTGATGTTTAATGCATTCTGGGTCCCATTGTATGCCATTTTACACAGGTGAAATGAGGCTTGTGCAGATAATACGCCATCATATTCGATATGCTATCCAGGCTGTCAGATACTATATTATTGGAAGGTAATTACGTTTTTCAGTCAGCATAAACGATTCAAATATTGCACTATCCAAGCATATTTGATCTGTTTGTCTAGGATAATTGATTTGAATAGTGCTCTAGAAGTTCCCTTTTCACTGTCTGACCTATTCTAATAGTACAGACAGTATTCCGATAACTGTGAATGAAAGAGCAATAATGAACATGTTAGAGCAATTTGATGGAGGCACATAGCAGTAACATCAGCTGTTCATGCCTTAACTGGCCCCCTCTTCCCAATTTGTGCACAAAATTGTGGAATTTATTAAGCAGGGATCTGCTCAAGTATATTTTTAAAATGTATGCTTATAACTTCTATTTAGTGTTAATTATTTCTGAATGTTTGACATTTTCCAATTACAGTCTGCACCTCTTTATCCAGGAGACATATCTATCACACTCATTTTTCCATTATTGCAGCAAATACTTTTTTGCTTTGTTCGTCACTGAATCTGTGTTTATAATACTGTCATACTCAAATAGCTGTCAAAGACCATAGAAATGGGTGGAATCAGATGTCTGATTTATTTCCACTTAAATACTTACTACACTGCCTGTCTCACAAATATCTGCTTGTCAACAAATGGCCTCTCAGCCTCACAACTGTGCTTGCAACATGGGCCAGTTGTCATGAAAATTCTTTGATGCAATAAGTACTGTAAGTGCACCTTGAGATCAGAAAATCCAAATTAATTTAATTCTTTGTACATGAACCTCATCTATAAAATGATAAAAGGTACTGGAAATAATAAAAAGTGCACATCAAATTGTACAAATGTATTCTTTAGCAAACTGTTATTATGAAATAATTGATTTGTATGAAACTGCGGATATGCAGAACTGCCTAATAGCTTGGTAGCTGCAGTCTTACTGTCTAATAACAATGGGCCCCAATTTGATTTGCTATTCAAATAGACACATGGTATAACATGTTTAAGTCTGTGTCTGAATTAAGAATAAAAGAAAAGTGAGTATTTTTCAAACATTGAATTGAAAACTGCTGTAAATGTGATTTTTACAGGCAATACAATGACATGTTCTTGTGTCACTTAATTTGTGATGTATAGAGTGGCTTGCTAACTGTCTCTGCAAAAATATAACCCCACTTGCAAAGTCCCAGCTAGCCCAAAGGAAAACAATCCCAACCTTTCCACAAGCATATATTGGGTCATATTCTCCAAATATGTGTGCCAAAGGCATAACATGAGGGAAATATATTGATTAAAAAGAGGAGTTTTGGCCACCACCAAATCAAAATCATAGTTGCCATCAGCAGTAGAGATGAGTGGATTTTTCTAATTCTGCTTCTTCTGGAATCACGTGGAATTTCAGACATTCCACCTCATTCTGTGGAGTCAGTTGGAAGTGGAATTCCAAAAGTGAAATGCTTCTTTTTTGAACTGTGGATTAGTAATCCATGATTTATATAAACTGCAAAATAGTATTCAGTGGATTACTTAAAATACATATTCATTTTATGAAAAATATGGAATGACAGTCTGCGGATGAATATTGTTCCACGGTTTGCAGAAAATGAATCCATGATTTATGTATAATCTGCTGAATACTATTCTGCTGTTTATGTAAACTGTGGAATAGTATTCAGTGGATTGTGTAAACCATGGAGTGATTTTGCACAGACCACGGAACAGTAGTCTGCAGATTATGTCATCTGTAGAATAATATTCTGCAGTTTACATACAAATGCTTTTCAGAATTCAGTGGAAATAAAAAAGAAATTCTGAAAAGCATTTCTGAAGTGAATTGCCATTCCACACCACTTCTGCTGGCAGAATCCTACATTCCACACAGCTCTAATCATCAGGACCCAATTAAATCAGCAGTGCATGTTATGGTGAAAGTCTTTCACATATTTTATGTTTCAGACTGCCCATTTTTCTTTCTTTCTAGTAAGATTCCCGATTTGATGCTGCTTTAGAAAACGTTTTTTGCCATAGAGATTTTTCTACTACAGGGTCAGACTGGTGGCTCATCAGCCCTGCCTCATTACCTGCGGCTGACTTTCTCCACCCCCAGCAGCATATCCAGATATCTCCACTTAGTGGGGTGATGGAGCGGGCCACAGGGAGATGGTCAGTGCTGCATCATTTAATCCATCCTCCCATTTTCTGTTTTCACTCTCCCTGATGCTGGGGTGTGCATGTCAGAGCAAGCGTGTGGAGGAATGCACATTCTGAGGTGTCCTATAGCACCCACCCAGTTGTGCCACTCCTGGCTGTCCAACTACCAGGCCTTCACCTGCTGGCAATCACACAGCGGAGTTGTCAGTCACCCTTCCCCCAGAAGAGGAGAGGAGAGCAGTCCATTGGTCAATTAATCCTCTCGCACTCTGGCTAACCCCCCCTCCCATGATCCAAGTCCATTCTTGAACCTGGGTCACTGGCATAGGAGAAAGTAAGGTGTGCACAGCACCTCAGCACTCTAAGCCTCCAAGCTGGTGCTTTAGAAATCTTTTATTTGAAATAATTAAAAGGGGCCCTTCTTTTTCATGACTATTCTAGGTTTTCATCAATATTCCCAGCTGTTTATGAACACCCATAGTTCCCATAAGGTGAGGGAGTAGTGTCTGTTGTGTGCTAGGTCATGTTAGTCACAAGAAGAGCGATGTTAAATTATGGGGAAAGGACTTTCAAGAGGATCCATTCAAGATGTGCCAGTTGGATATTTTCAAAGCAAACATGCATTCAATCCGATTACCTTATCCATTAGATGGCCTAACAACATTCAAAGTTTGCATCAAAAAACAGAGCAATTGCGTCCAATCTGGACACAATTGTGTCTAAACTGGAAGCAGCTCACAATTGCATCTGTGTTCTGCTGCAAATTGTGTCTTTTTGTCATAAATGGACACAACTTCTGAAAATAGCATCAGGGCTGGACGCAGGCGCAGCACGCATTTGCATCTGTGTCCCAACACTTTCGAACTTCTCCAGATGTTCAAAAACAAATACAAATACTGATGGTACCTGGGGACAGCCAAATTAAAAAGAGTACTCTGTGTAATAATTTCTCATCTAAAAAACCTGCTAAAGCAGATTCAAAACATGGAAGAAAGTGTATCTTACTAGACAGAGAAAAAGGCAATCAAAAATATGGAAAAAGATACAGGTGCAGAAATGTCACCATAGCATTTACTGCTGAGTTAAATAATGTCCCAAACATTGAATGTCAAGTCGTTCTGGTCTTTATTACTGAGGATGTTTTTTTATTCCATATTGTGTTTTATTTCCTAGGTGCCTTGCCATATCCCATCTGGACAGCCCCTCCCAGCCCTGTCTCCCACCATATCTGGGACTTACCCATGCTCTCCATGGCTTTCTCCTCATGGAGGTTTTTGTGGGGCTTGCCCCTGTGCCCCCAGTGCAGGATCTAGTTAGGTGTCCAGTTAGTGATGCCAGGCCTGCAGGGGGCTGCCCTTCATCCTGCCTAGTGAGGGATTTTCATTGGAGTTTTTGCTGCCCCTTGGAAGCAAATCCAACCTGCAGTGACACAGCATGTCCATCAGCAGGCCTCCCAGTTGCCTTGACATCCAGCGTCCACTAGCTATAAGGTGCATTGTAGGAGATTTCATGTGATCCACCCACATGCAGCATAAGAGGAGAGTAGTCCCTCAGATGCTCCACTCTCTTACCCCCAGTGAATCAAGTTTGCTCTGAAACTTGGGTCACTGGTGTAGAGACCAGTAACCCTATATTTTTATGAAAGCAGAATCTTTGTCCCTTACAGTTCAGTCCACCCCTGATGCTTGTTGTGTAGTCAGTGTCACAAATATGTGCTTGAGTCATAATGTGGTCCTTCTGTGATAATGACTGAGTTGTATAACCTTGGATAGAAAATAGTAATGACCTCAAAGGGGCAACATTCCCATTTCCATGCAAATGCCCTAAGTGATAAAGGCATGCCTTTGCTAGGGCCATTTAAAACGCTTGGAGTGAGCATACTGGAGTGGCAGTTTGCAGGGAAAGCAGTACATGGGATACATAATAAGAATACTAGGAGAGAGGAAATATCCAGGTTGTTTGGTTTTTGTGCATCTCTCTCTGCACCACACATGTACTCTCATGCCTCATTCCCAGAGCAATGCATCTTGGTTATGCAAATCTTTGTGCAAGTCAGGCTGAAAAGGTTTTGCCAGAACAGACATCACCTTTTCCACAGACTTGTACATCTGATCCAGTATCGACCGAGACTGGAATGACTTGCAATTCATTTCTTTAATGTTGTATATTTGACTTCTGCTCATGCCATCGGCAATTTTTTTTATTTGCTGGCTCCTTAAGAATAGATCTCATAGCGAAGAAATCTGCTGCTTCAAAACAGGGCTATTGTAAACCTCTATTTGATATTTATAGCCCTGAAATATGGTCTGTATATCAAAAATGAGCATTTATTGTAAACAGGTTAACTGCCAGCAGCTTATATTATGTCAAACAGAATTACGCTGAAGATTGATGCTATGCTTTAAGTGTTGTTTATAGAGAACATGGGATGGATAACTGTTGCAGATTCTGGGCTCTGAATCATAATGGCCCTGATACCCTGAATTTATGCTTTTAAACTGAGATGCTGTAGTTTTCAGACTGTGCATAAGTCCCCCATTGTTATGTTGGCTTGCGCATGCGCAGCCAATATATTGCGGTGGTAGCAGATTTGGAGGTGCGGTCACTGTTGGGCAAATGCAGGGCACACATCAGTAAGTGCATCCCTTATTCCCCAATAAGCCTGCATGCTGGTGCCACACCATGCATACATAATGTGGTGAGCACATCTAAGGAAAGGTCCACTGCAATGTGAGTAAAGCTCGTCATATGCAGCGGACCTCACAACGTGCTTTCCCCGGTGAGAAATAAAATGTTACACGGCGGCACACTCCTGCCATAATACCAACTTCGGGGGTGCCCAATCCCCCTGTTGGCATGCCCTGCCACAATGAATGTACCGATGGGGGAGCACACTCCCCATCGGCATAATGCACCCCACCATTTGTTTAGTGCTGAGGGGGGTGCCCAATCCTCCTCGGCTCTTGCCCCCCACTTCGTTGGTGCGGCGGGGTACCCAATCCCCATTGGCTACAGCATCCCCTCAAAACACTTAGGTGGCATGCTGGGGCCCACCCCAGCCTGCCAAATCCCTGAAAATAAAACCGTCCCGCAATGTTTTTTTTTTTGTAACCTGTAAAATAGAAACGGTCCTCGGTCTCCCTGCCCCCTCCCACAACCGCGCCCCACCCTCTGCACACCCTACCTCCCCACACTCCTCCCACACCCCATACTTACCTTCGAGTCTGGCGCAATGATCTTTGGTGGACCGGGAACACATCTGTACTCTTCAAAGCCGACCTGAACTGAAGAAATGCCAGTAAGCTGTATAATCTACATAAATAGGGTTTTTTCAACTTTGGTGCATATCTCAGGCATGTTTTGGAATTTTTGCACCAGATTTTCAACATGGGGTTATTGGGACCCCTCCTCATGAATTCAGCCACTGTCATGGCATTAATTGGTCCCAAAAGGTGATTTCATGGTCACTGCATGGAATCACCTTTTGGGACTGAGTAATGAAATGACAGTGCCACTGTTTATGAGGGAGGCTCTCAAAAAGCCTATGCTGCAAATTTGGTGAAAAAAGATCCCCAAAATGGCTGTTTTATGAGCGTGTGTTGCGCTGTTTCCACGCACGCTCGTAACTTCCTGAATTTGTAATATTTTCACTCCAGATTTTCAAAATTGGCATTTTTCCACACCTCCTGATGAACAGTAGAGCTGCCATTTTACATATTCTGGCCAAAATGTGTGTGTTCGCATGTCTGGCGCAGAATAGCCCGGTCACTGTGCGAAATCAGTTTTTGGGACAGTTTGAGGAAATAACAGTGACAATGTTCATGAGCAGAGGTCCTAAAATGCTTCTGTTGAAAATTTGGTGCCGAATGTCCATAAAATGACTGTGTTACAAGCGTGCATTGCGCAGTTTCCACGCACCCTTGTAACTTCGCAAATTTGCAATATTTCCATGCCAGATTTTCAACACTGGTATTTTGTCACACCTCCTTATGAACAGTACAGCTGTCATTTTTCACATCCTGCCCAAAATGTGTTTCCGCACCTGTGGTGCACAATGGCGTGGTCGCTGTGGGAAATCAACTTTTGGGACAGATTGACAAAATCACAGCACCACTGTTCATGAGGGGAGGTCTCAAAATGCCTGTTAAAAATGTGGCTAGCAAACTCCCAAAAATAATTGGGTTACGGACGTGTGTTGTGCAGTTTCTATGTATGTTCATGACTTCACCAATTTTTCATATTTTCAATCCAGATTTTCAACGTTGCCATTTTGTTATGACTCCTCATGAACAATACAGTTATCATTTTCCACATCCTGCCCAAAATGTGTTTTCATCCCTGTGTCGCCAAATGGCATATCCGCTGTGCAAAACCACCTTTCAGCTAACAAACTGATTGTGCCGCTTTTCATGAGGTGGGCTCACAAAAAGCCCATGTTGAAAATTTGTAGTGAAAATACCAACACACGCCTATGGTGTTAGGGTTTCCAACTGTAGTACCCCACCCTGTAGAGACTGACAGGCATCAAGGGTGTGACTTGGGATCATCAGCTGTAATGCTCACGCCATTCCACCCCCACCCCCACCCTGCAGCCATTGACAGGCATCGTGGTGTGCCTTGCACTGTTCGGCCACAAAGTTCACCCCATTCTCCTATACTGCACCCACCTCAGCATATTTCCTTATGGAATGGGATAAGTATGATGCCCAAAGATCCCGAAGCACACCACGACACTTGTCAGTGTCTGCAGGGTAGGGTGAGGTACAATGGCACGAGCGTTACAGCTGATGACCCAAAGGCACACCCCAATGCCTGTCAGTCTCTACAGGGTGGGGTGGGGTTGGTGTCACTTCAATATTTCACTGCCATTCCTATTATGCATCTCTAACTCCGGCACTACCAATGCCAATGCCAGCGAGACAACATTCAGCATTGACAAATGCTTGTTCTACTATCAAGCTACCTCTCCCCAGTTCTCATGGTTTATAGGAAACCAACCCCCGTTTCATGAAAACTTGAGAACTAGTCCTCACATTATCTTAAAATTTCAGCTGGAGAACCTGGGTGAAGTCAAACTGTCCATACAGCAAACTGCTAAAGGGGGGGGGGTCACTGGGCACACTCAGCACTCAGTATATTCTTCAGTTAACATATGGGTTGATTCAGGCATCAGTCCACAGCTAATAACTGCAACTGCCACACTAAAACACAATTAGGATTGAATCTCCAATCTATTTATTAGTGTCAAACTGCCACCAAACTCTTTGCTCAATGTTTTATTCTGTTGGGCTTCCTCAGGGGATGGCAGTCTTGAGTATGCTTCTAACAAATAAACATAGAAACATAGACTTTGACGGCACATAAGGACCACTTGACCCACCTAGTCTGTCCATTTCCCCTACCTACAGGATAAGCTGCAGATCCTAGTTAACCAACAGCCTATTTCTTCTTACCTCTCCCAAGAATTGCCTTATGTCTGTCACATGTATTCTTGAATTCTCCCACAGTTTTAGAACCCACAACCTCCTCAGTAAGGCTGTTCCATGTGTCCACCATCCTCTCCGTGAAAAAAGACTTCCTCACATTAGAAACATAGAAACATAGACTTTGACAGCACATAAGGACCACTTGACCCACCTAGTCTGCCCATTTCCCCTACCTACAGCATAAGCTGCAGATCCTAGTTAACCAACAGCCTATTTCTTCCTACCCCTCCACAAGAACTGCCTTATGTCTGTCCCATGCATTCTTGAATTCTCCCATAGTTTTAGACCCCACAATCTCCTCAGGAAGGCTGTTCCATGCATCCACTACCCTCTCTGTGAAAAAATACTCCCTCACATTGCCCCGGAACTGCCCCCCCTCTATCTTTAAATTGTGTCCCCTTGTTCTTGCACGTCTCTTTTTCTGAAAGATGCTACCCTCTTGGACTTTGTTGATTCCACTGAGGTACTTAAAAGTTTCTATCATGTCCCCCCTCTCCCTTCTTTCCTCAAGGGTATACATATTAAGCTCCTTTAGTCTCTCCTCGTACGGCTTCTCTTGCAGACCCTGCACCATTTTAGTTGCCCTCCTCTGGACTGCCTCTATCCTGTCTATGTCCTTGTGGAGATGGGGTCTCCAGAACTGGATGCAGTACTCCAGATGGGGTCTCACCAACTGTCTGTACAGAGGGATAACAACTTCCTGTTTTCTGCTGGTGATGCCTCTCCCTATGCATCCCAGTATCCCCCCAGCCCTCCCTACTGCCTTCTCACATTGCTTGCTAACCTTACGATCATCTGATATGATTACCCCCAGGTCCCTTTCCTCTTTTGTTGTTGCTACTACCTCCCCCCCATTGTGTAATCTTCCCCTGGGTTCTTGCTTCCCAGGTGCATTATAGTGCACTTCTTTGCATTGAATCCTAGCTGCCATACTTCTGACCATTCCTCCAACCTTGCCAAGTCCCTTCTCATCCTTTCCACGCCTCCTTGTGTATCAACCCTGTTGCAGATCTTTGTGTCATCTGCAAAGAGGCACACTTTTCCTTCCAGTCCCTCTGCAATGTCACTTATAAAGACATTAAAAAGGACTGGACCCAGTACTGAACCCTGCGGTACCCCACTAGTAACCCCTCTTTCTTTAGAGTGGACTCCATTTACAATTACCTTCTGTGTCCTGTTGTCCAGCCAATGTTTTACCCAGGTTTGCCCCTGAACATCACCCCCATCTTTAAATTGTGTCCCCTTGTTCTTGCACGTCTCTTTTTCTGAAAGATGCTACCCTCTTGGACTTTGTTGATTCCACTGAGGTACGTAAAAGAATCTATCATGTCCCCCCTCTCCCTCCTTTCCTCAAGGGTATACATATTAAGCTTCTTTTGTCTCTCCTCATATGTCTTTTCTTGCACACCCTGCACCATTTTAGTTGCCCTCCTCTGGACTGCCTCTATCCTGTTTATGTCCTTGAGGAGATGGGGTCTCCAGAACTGGATGCAGTACGCCAGATGGGGTCTCACCAACTGTCTGTACAGAGGGATAACAACTTCCTGTTTTCTGCTGGTGATGCCTCTCCCTATACATCCCAGTATCCCCCCAGCCCTCCCTACTGCCTTCTCACATTGCTTGCTAACCTTAAGGTCATCTGATATGATTACCCCCAGGTCCCTTTCCATTTTCCTTGTTGTTACTACCTCCCCCCCATTGTGTAATAATGCAGCCTTCATATATTCCTGTTAGGGATGTAATTGTGACACGATTGAGGAATACAGTTCCTCTTCCCAAGCTTGTAAGTGTCTATATTTCTGGGTGTCTGTCAAGTTATCAATACAGTATGCTATCCCTGCATATAAGGACTTTCCCTTCAAGGGAGCACAGATATGTGTAATCTCTTCAAGGAGTCTCCAGTGTGTGCTCATGGTTCAGAGCCGCCTGATCAGAGTTACATGTATCCTCCTTGGTGCTCAGTGCTGCAGCAAACTGGAAATTAATCCAGCTGCTGGTTCAATTAAGTATGGAAGTGTAAAGGCCTCAATACACTGAAGAAATGCATATGTGCAATTCATAAAACTCTAGCAGGCAAAGGTGTGGGAGATCAGTTCTTTTGAGCTCCACTCTTTCTCTTGCTCCTACCAGGATGACAGGATGATTGCCTCTGTTAGAGGGAAACACAACTTGGCAACTGCAACTGACTCTGCCTGCCAGCTGCATCACCAAAGTTATTTCAGATTGGCTCAGGAACATACCGAGCAGCTGACTTGAGAAGTTATCGTAGACAGTTACAGCAGCTGAGGGCTTGTGGTGGGGAATCCCTGCAGGCTGGAAACCAACCCAGGTCTCAAGTAAAATGCATTTGGTAGTGTCGACTCTGTGTCTAGTGTGCCAAAGTCCAGAAGCATGCAGCCAGCATTCAGTTTGACTCAGCTTGTCATGGCTGTCATTTTTAAATTCAGTGGTCCTACAGCCATAATAATTTGTGCCTCTTCAAGAGAGGCCAGTCTCTCCTGATTGACATTGAAGATATTTAGGCAAGTCCATATTATAACTCAGTTGACTTCAGTTGGCCTCCATGTGGAGAGGATTAATTTTCATTGTAACTTGCCTGGCCACCTTCCAATAACAGGCTGCTCCTTAAAAACCTAGTTACAGAATAACAGAACCTGGAGGGTGACTTGACAAACTAAAGACTTGCTGCACCACAAAGACAATAAGAATTTACAAAGTTGTAAAATGACAGTTTGTCGAGCAATATATTTATATAATTACTGGTGACCCCTTTTGATACATGGTTTACAGCCGTGTTTCAAATGCCGTAATGACTCAGAAACTGGTTATTATCGCATTCTCTCAACTTTCTGTCTACAGAACTTTCCTCAAGAGAGACGCAGCAGCTCGAGACTACTTGGGCATCCACTTACCGTTAGCACACACAGTGCTGTGCAAGTCGTCACAGATGGGGTTGCTCAGTTCGTGCTGATTGTAAGTCGCAATGGAATTAAAAAAAAAAAGAAGAAATAACAATGGAAAATAGATTCAGGCCACCTCCTAAAATAAGAGACAAGACTTAATTAATGAGCAATAAAACCAAAATACAGCGCACAAATCAGGTAGTGACCTGAAATGAC
The DNA here is from genome assembly GCA_016271365.2 of Neoceratodus forsteri. NCBI lineage: Eukaryota > Metazoa > Chordata > Ceratodontiformes > Ceratodontidae > Neoceratodus > Neoceratodus forsteri. Next base: position 29,574,855 of record CM028132.1, read on the forward strand.
TCTTCTCATTCCTGTCACAGCAAAACAAAACCAGATCTCTCTTAAACTATTGGTACATAAAAAACTCCCTGCACCAATAATTGTGAAAAAAAAAGATAGGCAAGTTTGTGTTATGGATTTTTTCACATCCTTGGTATGTGATGACCTCATAAACTTCTCAAGCTTCGCTCTCAAGATTTATGGGTCATCACTCACCTTGGGTGTGAAAAATAAATTCCACACGCACAGACATTTGCATATTTATTATTCTCTATTTATTTATTTTGTTTTTGTTGACTGGGTAAGTGCACTAGAAAAATGAATGCCTATTTTCAGGTATGACCCAGGAGAATTACACCATACTGAACACAATCAGTGCTGTATAACAATAAAGCACCATAGAGATACCATGAGTACAGCATGACAATAACAACAAGATTAGGCAGAATACAGAGCAATATACCAACCAGCAGTAAAGAGTATCAAGGAACAGTTAAACACTAACAGTGGTTGATATTACTTACAGTAATAGTAAAACAGCAGATGTCTGAACTTCCACACAAAAACATTAGGTAGCAAAGAAACAACAGATTAGATGATACCAAGTGTCAAATACAGGAACATGTGCAATTGTCAGTGGACAATAGGTACTCACAGAGCTCAGTTTTAAAAGTGGAATGAGACCATGATGAGTGCAAGCAAGGGACAGCGAGTTCCAGAATGAGGAGCAAAGTAGGAAAACACTTGTGTGCCCTTGACCGAGCCCACGTGACCTATTAAAAAAAATGAGAACCAGCAGTAGTTGAAGTTACAGAGATAACTTTAAAGACTGGACCATTAACTTTCAGAAAGTGGTACACAACTGCATAATGTCAGTGGGTTGTCTTACAGTTGAGGAATAAAAATAATAAAAAATAAGCTAGTTTTGAAATATTTTGTGAGTATGCAGCTCTTTTCCCTTTTCATTATTAAAAAAAAAAAGCAGCAGACACACAGTCATTTGTAAGCTTGGACCTGTTTTCGGATGCATGTTCCTTGATAGCAGACCAAAAAGGTTAGTGAAAGGAAACAGCCAGCAGTGTTATCCAGAGGTTTGCATGTGGGCCAATGAATCTGGAGACCCATGTTCATATCCTACCACAGCCACTGACTCACTGGCTGGCTTTGAGCAAGTCAGTTGACCTCCTTTTTCTTGTTCTTGTTTGCCTGCCCAAGCTTTTAAACTGGGTCAAAAGCAGGACCCTACTGAAGATGACATACTTCCTAGAATCAAAGCTTGAGGTAGTGCTTTCATCTATTCAACCAGGGAACTCTAAAACAATTTAAGGAAAAGCAAATGAAATGCCTACCTTATGCATGGTATTTTTAACGCTTTTCTGTTTACATTTGGTCTCTTTATGTTTGCAACATCTCAGAGCTCTTATTATGCAGCTTATCTCTAACTACAGAGACTGATGTTTGATCAGTTGCAGGGTTTATCATCCCTGAAGCTGTCTGTTTGGCTGCCTGTGACACTGCGGTAGGAGCTGTTGCTTTTATTTATTTGAAAATTGATGACCGGGAAAAGCACACTGAGACAAGGGTGATTTTCAGCTGTGATCTGGGAGAAGGAACAGGAGATGCAAAATACAAAGTACTGACACAGTCCACAGTTACAATGCAAATACATAACACTGACATAGATCACAGTTACAGTAACCTGTAGTAGAGTACACAGTTCAAAACAAGAGTAAGCACAATAAGAGCAAGCAGCAGAATCAGTCATTTCAGCTACATCTAGACTGGGGTAGGGGCTAATGAAAGGGGTGCAGTCAGGTAGGGGGGAAACAGGAGCGTGTGGAGCAAAGGAGTTTCAGCTGGTACCTGAGGGAAGCAGGGGAGGTAGAGAAGTAAAGGGAGGATGGGGATAGGTTGCAGAGTGAAGGGAGATGATGGAAAAAGGCTGATTCCCAGGAAAGGAGCAGGGATGAGGAATGGCAAGTGCGAGGATCCCTGGAGCGGGGGCAGCAGGAGGCAGAGGGGACAGAGGAAAGGAGCGAGGAGAGGTAAGAGGGAAGGGACCCAAACCTGTATTTGAATATGAATGAGGCACTGTGGTTCTGGCAATACCACGGAGGTGGTAGCAAAACAGCAGAAGGAGTTGCAGAGGGTGTCCAGCCTGGCAAGGGAGGTGGCGGGAGTAGTGCCATTGACCATGTCCACATAGTCATATAGTGGGAGCACCATTCTGGTGATGAGCTCACTATGTACCTGTAGAGACAGACAATCTTTATTGTGATACAAGGCACCGAGTTTAGGGTGGAGCTTGGTGTGGGTGGTGTCAGTGTGGGCAGAGAAGTCAAGTATGTTGTCTAAGCACACACCAAGGTAGATGAATGATTGAACCACTTCAGGAGAGGTGCCATCCAAGGTGGAGAAGATAGGCAGAGTTGGAGGTCTGGCCAATGTCTGGCTAGTGCCAGTGGTCTTTCTTGGACACATTTTTTTTGTGTTGACCTGGAGTTGGTTAGATTAGAAGCAGCACAGGACACTGTGGAAGTCTTGCTGGAGAAGACCTTCCACAGCTGCTGTGGAGGTACCTGAGGTGTAAATGACTGTGTCATTTACATGTATGTGGAAATGTAAACTGGCACAAGCATGGGAAGTTCATTAAGGAAGATGGAGAGCAGGATGGGCCCCAGGATGAAGCACTGTGGAATCCTGACCTGGATGGGAAGTGGAGATGACAGGGCACTACCGACCTGTAGTGAATGCATACAGCACAAGAGGTAAGAATGGAACCAGTCTACAGCATGAGCTGAGAGGCAAGCAGAACTCAGCTTATCCAGGAGGAAAAAGTGGGCCACCGTGTCAAATGCCTTGGTCAGATCTATGAAAATGGCAGCTAAATGGCAGCTGAGATGTGCCCCTGATTCTTTCCTGAGAAAATAGAATCAGTTACACGCAGCAAGGAGGAGAAGGTGGAGTGATGCTTCCTGAAGCTAGACTGGAATGGGGTAGGGAAATGATGGAAGACAGAAAATCAGACAGTCTAGTGTAGACAAGCTTCTTTTGCAACTTAGCAATGGAAGAGAAGAGGGAGATTGGCCAGAAGTTACCTGGGGAAGAAGGGCCTCCCATTGTGGAGTGGAAGAACTTTGGCACCATCACCTTCAAGGGAATGTGGGCAGCAGCAGATTTTGGCCCATGCCAAAGGTGTCAGGATATCAAGTGCCTAAATATGGTGATGTAACTCTTAATGCAACTCCATGCCGGCTGGCCTAGTGGTACTAGTGCTGGGTGAAATTTTTATTACGCTTGTAAAATTGCACAAAATTGTCAATTGGCCCAATTTTCATGAAATTTTGCCAAAATTTGGCATAATTTCACATACCATTTTTATTTAGATTGTGCCAATCCCCCCAACCAAAGAATGCTTTTAAAAAAATGCAAGTTCTTAAAAATGCACAAATTCAACAAATAGTGTCATTTTTCCCCAAACTGAGCATTTTAAAAAAGTCATTTTTTTCAAAAGTTACAATTTTTACCAAAATTTACCATTTTAAACACCTGTTCTAGTTCATAAACTTGCATGAAATTGCACAAAATTGACTTAGTTTTGTGACAAGTGCACAAAATGAATGTTTTTAATTTTACCCAACACTGTGTGGCACACTGGCACATTGGAGACTAAGGTACATACATAAGGTCTGGAACCCTATACAGGTGTTGCCAAGAGGCGGTGGTGTAAGTGCAACACAGAAGGGAGGTAATCTCCTCCTGGGGATGAAGTGAGTAGGCCAGCCAGCCAGTACTCTTGCTACTCATGCAGTCCAACCAAGGAGTGGCATTGATGTTCAGTGTGAATGTGATGGTAGTTACTTGCCCTGTCAGCTGCAGGAAAAGTGCAGTCATGGTTAGCTTGAAACTCAGAGCTGGGTAACAGGGAAAATATAGGGGTGGGGGGGTGAAGCATGGCTGCTTACAAGTATACAAAGTGGCTTATTTTCAAAAGAGTTTCTCCCATTTTATCTCCATGGCAAACATCACTATACTGTTTAAGGGAAACAATCAGCACTAAGAGCCTCACACCCATGTGTTGGGCTGGTTCCAATTTGCATTTTGTACATACATTTTTTTTTTAATTACTGTTTACTGTAATATAGTAGATTGTGTCAGGCTGATTCTGTTGAATCCCAAGCTGGTATCTTCTTTAACTAGGAATCCCAGAATCCCCTGCAACTGATTTCAGATGAGCTGCAGCACTGGGAAATTCAATATCCCTGCAGTGCATGTAAGAGCTTTCATACGTTCCGGTCAGATGTTTTCCAGTCCTGCTGTTCTCCTGGGGCTAAGTACAATCCTCTTTGACTGTAGATATCCCCCAGGAGGACAGCTGGACCAGAAAACCAAAGATCAGAGCTCATAGAACCTGTAACATGCACTGCAGGCTATTGACTGTCCCACTATGCAGCCCAGCTCGGACATCAGCAGCACAGGGTTCTGGGATTCCTGGTTACTGCAAATGCCAGCTTGGGAGTCAGCAGGGTCAATCAAATGCAATCTAATTTACTGCAGTAAACAGTAAGTAAAAAAAATGTTTTGCACACAAGCTACAAATTGGGACGACCCCACACTTGGGTGTGAGGCTCTTAGTGCTGACTGTTCCCCTTTTAATAAACAAGATAGTCTAAGAATATTGGGATAAATAGCAGCTGACAGGAGGTGTTACCTAAGCCAGCCCTAGCGTGTTATTGTATTCAAGTGCCAATGCAGGTCAACGCTAAAGTTCAGTTACTCACTGAAGTGGCACAACAGACTATGATAAGACTTAGATGCTGCACCTGAGATCACATTCACTGTCTAACCTATTATATATTATAACCACTCTTTCTACAATACTCAACATGTATCACATGGCTCCAAAGAACAACCTCAGAGATTGGTATGCATTATTTAATATTTGCTCTGTTCTTCTTTCGTTTTGCCTAGGACTGATGATTCCTATCTTTTGTGTGGTGGAGCAGTTGGACAGCCCTCTTGAATATGATGGCAGAGAAGAACATGCCGAGTTTGTATTAGTCCGCAAAGATGTGCTCTTTAACCAGCTGGTCGAGACAGCACTCCTGGCCCTTGGGTACTCCCACAGTTCAGCAGCTCAAGCCCAAGGTAGTCATTAAACCATTTTTGATTTATTTTCCTTATTTGACTCTAAGAAAAATGGGTAACCTGAATGCATGAGGGTCCTCTGTGTGTGGTGATACTAGAAGATTAAAGACATTCAGGGGGTCTGTGGTGTTAATCTTTCTAGAAAGTGTGTTTTTGTGTATTAAATTTTGCTATAGTGCTACAGTAGGAGGGGGGTGGCAGGGAGGAGCAAACCTTTCTGCTAGGCTATGAAAAAAATGCTTTAAAAAAGCTTTGTAGTTCTAACACTTAAAGCAAAAGTGAATGTACAATATATATAATAGTGTATGGTAGCCCATACACAACAACAATATTCTTACACGAGTGGTTACCATGACATCAAGGACCTTGACAGTGAAGCTTGAAAGGTCCCTTTGATGTCATGGTAACCACAAGGTATAAGAAGAATGTGATTGTTGGAGCTATCGTACACTATTCTGTATAGTGTATGATGTAAAACAGCCCATAATTGCTTACTTTTTTTTGTTTTTGGCATTCAGCCTCTCCACTACATCACCTGCACTTCACCAACAACTGCCCACCAACCAGCTCACATGCGTGACTCTTTACCCACCACTGATCAATGAAAAGCTCTGATGGGGGTGCTTGTATTGTGATGTAGTTACTAACACAGAATGAAAAGTCATTCTGCGTTAGTAGCTATGTCACTACTGCAGCAGAATGACTTTTGTGGTGTATAGATCTCCATACATAATAGCGTTCCTCCATACACTATAAGGCAAATATGGTTTGACTCCTAGAATTGCCCCAGACGTTTGTACACAGTACTGCCACAGTGTGACTAATGTGTGCGAAATGGTATGCTCACAGTTTACATACAGAAGCACACTTTTTTCACAATAGTCTCAGCTATAGCCAAGTGACAACATGTGCCAGGGCACACAAGATACTGTATGTCCACCTGACTCTTGTGCCCCGTTTAAATCTTGCTACAAGGGGCGAGGTTCAAGCATGACCACATAGGAGTGTCTGAAAGTGATTATAAAATGGCTGCACACATGCTGAACCCAGTTTCAGTCTCAGGATACATTTTTTTGAAATGTTTAGCTCATCCTCTTTTAGCTTTTCAATTAAAAAAAATGCAAGAGTGTCAGTTGGATGCTTCCATTCTGCAGAAGGGGTAGCTGTGCTCTGCTTTGATAGGGGCCCATAGTGTGGCTTTGCAGAAGTGCTCCTGGCAGTGTGGGTGATTTTTGCTGCCAAGGTTCCCCACTCACAGGATACTGCTGTGGTAGCAAGCATATGGGTGGGGGGTGAGGCACCGAACATGGAAAAGGGTCGTGTTGGGCCCCCTAAGAGGTGGCCAACCTGCCAGTCCCTCCCACAGCACCAGTCCCTCAAAGCAGGCTGGTCCTTTCACCTCCATCTGTCACAGGCAGAACTAAGGTGCCAGTCAAGAACAGGGGCTGACTTTGTTCGCACCCACTGGTACAGGATCTAAGTACCACAGCCTGGATGAGCAGTCCCAAACAAGATGAGAATCAAAGCAGAAAAATTGAAGCACTCCACACCCAGGATAGGGAGCCACTGTAAACTGCACAGATGAAAATGAGTCCAAAATGCAAGCTGACTATTTATTAGCCACATAAAAGTTGCAAGGTGAAGACAGTCATACTTCCTATAGTAGTGGTGAACACCCGCAGTCCAGGTGCCCTGTCGCTTCGCTCTGAGAGGAGCTTTGTCAGTGGGTTACTAAGGTGCCTCCTTTCTTGTGGCAACATGAGGACCCCCCCACATACACACATGGGGATAAGTTTGATTTACACAGACTATGGCGGTACTGGAGGCCTGGCAGATGGGTCCCACAGCACAGGGTGAGTGTGATGAACAGAAAGGGGGGGCATTATGGAGTCCCTGAAAGGTGGGTAAAAAGGGCAAACAGAGCAAAAAAAAAGTTATAGTGTCTAACGTGAATGTATTTTATTTTTTGGTAGAGACTGTAGGTCCAGGAACAGAGTTTTGGAGAATGGAGCTGGAGGAAGAGAACAATAAAAGTCAAAAAATAAAATTAAGTTAGAAGTGGTTTTTGGGTGGGTGGGGATGGAGTGGGGGTGTTGTTGCATCAGTATCCTATATAGGGAGGTGATAGTCAGACAGCAGCAGTTTCAACATGCAGCATTTTTTTTTCATTTTTGGTGCTGTGTTTTCCTTTCTGTATTTGAGGGACCACGGGTGCCGCAGGAATATTCAGCACGTTTATGTTCCGGTTGCTTTGGAGGTTGAATGAGAGGGCTCCCCCCCAGTCATATAATTTCCAATAGATTTTTCTTTGTAAAATATCTTCATTAGAGGTTTTTGATGTGTTTCCATTTTTTTAATTACCCGTACAATGCAATGCTAGTTACTAAACAGAACTCCTTGTTTTTATTGGCAGATTGATATTAATTTAAGAAACTCTTGTGATTATGCTGTGTTAATATAGTATGTGTTTCCATGATGCTGTGCTGAGACACAGTTACAGACTGTAACCCTAATCAACTCATCCAAAGGGTGGCATTCTAATTCATACAGTAAATACGAATGACTCCCACTAGAACTTAAAAGTAAAGTTGTCCTCCAGAACATGGTCCATTGACAATTCTTCATAGCAAGGCACCAGTCCCTGTCAGTGACCTATTCCACCCATGTCAAAGGAACTTCAACTCTCAGTCACAAAATAAGTAGCTCCTACAGATTCCATTTTGTAAATTCAATATTTCGAGAACATGTCTTTAAGGTTACACCAGTTAGAACATATAATAACCTCCCTCAACTTGGGGAAATAGTACCCTAAGCTAGTTTCAAAGTCAAGCTAAGGGATTTCCTAACATTTCAAGCTATCTGCACTTGCTTTGAATGATATGTGATGTCTCTTGGATAATGTCAGGTATGATCATGTACCTGTCCTTCTGTTCATTGTGAACCTGCACTGTGCTGTGATGTACTGAGAAGGCTGCTGGTTTACACCTGAAAATGAGGACTTGTTCTTCCAGTGGGTCTTTTTTCATCAACAAAAACAAATAAAAAATTAAATAATGGCAATTACCAGTGTAAATAAGTAATCGATAAGACAGGATGGGGTGTGCATTAGACAGTTGTAATGCACTGCTAGGGGGACGTAGTGAAGCATGAGGCCATAGGCCAAGTGTGTCCGGTCCCCTAGCCGTGCATTAGAACTGTCTAATGCACATCCCCGGAGTGGCTTATTGTGCTTATAAAATGGGCCTGTGTATTCTAAATGGGGTTTCTAGTTTTAGCTGTGCATTAGACACTTCTAATGCATGGCTAACAACCAATCAGATTGCTTGAAATCCTTTGCCCATTTTATAAGACTCTGTACATTACCATGATGGCTTTACACTCACATCCACTGTGCTAAAGTGGTGTCCCTGTTCTGACATGTAGAGACTCGCACCGCTGTCATTTCCCTGTACTGCCAAGCTGTACTACATTCTTTCTGTGTAAAGTAAAGCATAAAATAGCTGCTGCTGCTGCTGTCCTGTGTACCTGAGGCTGATCTAAATAAGAAATTTTTTAAAAAATGGCATAGAGCAATTAATGTAGATGTCTGGTACTCTGTATACCTCCTCTTCCCAGTACATTGTTTTTATTCTATGTACTTAATGCTATTGCCTCATCTTCTGGGAAAAGGGATACTGTTCCAGTTGGCTCAACCTGACAACAAAATAAATAAATATGTAAAGAAATGCATAGATAGAAAGACAGATAAAAGCCTTTGCAGAGATGGCTTGTATTCATTCAGTAAGGATGCAACTCTCCAATTGTAGCTTCACCCCCCCATATTAGGATGCAAAGTGAGGTACGAGACTGCAGCATGTTCAGTGCAAAATGTTCTAGAATTGGTGAGGGTGGGCTGTGTGTGTCACATTACTCAGTTTAGCAGGCCATTTTTCATTTTTGAAGGGTAGTATCATATTTTTTATACAGAGCTGTTTCTTTGTGTGGCTGAGTTGGTAGCACATCTACCTCTGGGCCTAGAGGTCCTGAGTTTGAGTCTTGCACCGGGATTGGGCTAAGACCATAAATGCTGGCAACTGAATGCCATACTAGTGGTATGTTGTACGGCTGGGGTATCACAGACTTTGGATGAAATGTTAAACTGAGGTCCCTTCTGCCCCTTTCTGGTGCCATCCTGGTGGCTGTTCAGGGATAGGCAGAACTGTTTAAGAAAAAAAAGGAACCCTTGGCACCTAGAGAGACAACTTCTTGGGGTGCCAGCACAGCAGGGGCATGTTAAAGTTCAAAGTAGAAACAGAGCTCAGCTTGAAATGCAGGTGAAGTGTTGATATGATAAAAGCAAAACTGTCATTTTCAGACTTATGCTTAGAGTATCCTTACAACATTTTGGATGTGGCATGTGGCACAGAGGAGGAGAGGAGACAGTGGGAGAAGTAAATGAAACACCAGATGAGTATTATTTTGGTGCACTGTTACATCTAAAACCAGCCCAGAGAGCCTAGCCAGCTCCAGTTTTTTTGTTCTTTCCCATTCATTTTTGCCATCTTTTGCCTGCATGCTTCTCTCCTTCATGTCCTCCAGGTGGTGCTCTGTTTACCCACCAGACTCACTCCACTGCATGCTGTGCCTGCTGACAGGTCCCAGGATGTCCATGACTCCAGCTCTGCTTCTCTCCTGTCCTGGGGGCCTCCCCCCCCCAACCATGAACTCTGGAGGTGAGAAAGAAGCACCTTGGTATTCTGGAGCCAGGGATTGGTGATGGGCATGCTGCCGTGGACTGTTGGGTGGTGTAGGGGAGCACACATGGAGGATATCATCCATAGTTCTCCCAGATGGCCAGCCAAAATTCCAGTTTTCTCTCTGCCCCCCTTCCTTCAACTTAGATGAACACACATGCAGCTGGACAGGGGTGGATGCCCATAGCCTAGCACATAGGAATGTCATGCCAAGAAGATTTTCTGTAGGTGCACACAATTAAAGTGTAATCAAGGGAGAGCGTTAAGTTATACTTTTACTGCCCTTCCTTCATTCAGGAAGCAACACTTGATGTGAATTTGGGGAGGGGGAGAGCCCTCCCAGACTATGTAAGCATGATGTCACACTACCACTAGACTCCACTGCTAGAGAGCTGCTTCTCCTTCCTTCCTTCCTTCCCACCCTCCCTCCATCCTGGAGAAGAGCATCTGGGCTGATGGTTTGGACCCTGCTTGCTGCACTCTTCTTCCAATGTCCCAGGTTTGGGGCATGAACACAAGTTCCCAGCATGCCAAAGGGTCCCCACCACTCTGCGCCACAGAACTGGCATTCCAAAATTTTTGAACTGCACCCTCCACCACCACTTACTTTGAAGCTTGTCTGAGTGGTTCAAATGAATATTCACTTTATATACACTTAATCTGCAATTAGAAATAAATTAATCTGAAAAGAGGTTTAAAACCAAGAACATTTTAGAACCTTCTTAGAATTAAATTAGAACTGGTTTTAACTTGGGCTGGAACATGTCCATCCATCCCTAGAAGGAAATAAAACAGTGTGTTACTTACTAGTGTCCCAGAAATATTGCCTTAAACTATTGTGAGTCAAATCCTAGCAGTAATGTCTGGTCTGACTTTCATCAACATGCTGTGATATGACTTAAAGCCCACATTCTTTGTTTTAATGGAGTAATGAACCAGACTGCTCAGCTCTTTGAATTTTGAGTTACTTTGAAAGGTATTGCACACTTTTAATTCTGTAAATGTAGGATAATGTGCACAGTAAGTGGCCAGTTTTGAAGCCAGCTCAGTGGTGGAACAGCAGCTTTGCAGGGGAATGAATGCAGGTCTTTCAGTTGAGGTCTGTAAGGGCCGAACAGTATTGCTGAGGTGTTCCATATAGTCTTTTAAAAAGAAAGATGTCCTCTAATTTACCTTTCAAAATGAAAAGTTAGTGTTACTGCAACAGTTACTATGTAGGGTGGTACTTTCTACATAACTCTCAATGCTGTTCTCCATATGTAATCTATCTAGTTCTGCTTTGAAAACCTGAACTGTACTAAGCTTCCATTACACCAATTGATAAGCTATTTTACATGTTGACCACCCTTTCTGTGTGTCGTGATGCTGTCAAGAAACCTTGAGGGCTCAGAGGCACGCATGCCAGCATCCTTAACATTTCACATGTCTTCTCTGCGCCCCCATTCTCTCAGATGCCAGAGAAAAAGAATCATTTGACCTCAAGCTTCAATGGGTTTCTACCACTGGCAGTGTTCCTTTCCATAGTGCCAAAGTCCATAACATTTGCTGGTAGCACATCACGTTATAGAGGTACTCTAGACATAGTGCATAGTTACCCTTTGTTGTGCATAGATTTCCATCCTAACTAAAAAGCTGTTGTACCAGTTTAAAGGTCAGAGAATGCTGCTGTACCCTTCTGTGGTACAACAGCTTTTTGAATTAGAGTGAAAACTTGTGCCACCTATCATTTTATTTTCATTGTTCTCACACACACGGAAGCCATACCCTCCCCCAACACAAACTATTCTGTTATTTCATCATTTAAAGAACAGAAATCCACCCCTTACCCGGGTGAGTTTTCAGAAGCTGGGAGGAGGGTTTTTTTTTTTTTGGTTTTTTTTTTAATAATAAAACATTAAACCTTACATTTCTTGGGAAGAAAAAGGCTGCATTTGTTTATGCTTCAAACCATATATTGTGCAAAAGAACACATGGACAACATTGCACATCTCAGCAATGTTTCTGTCTCAGGATTCAAATGACATCAGGAACCACTTGAGCTTTGCTGTTGAGGTATCTATAATGTTATCAGAACCCCTTAGTGGTAACACAGCCTTGTTGTGCATGGTTGACCATGTATGATTTACTATGTTTCCCATAAACTCAGGTGCTGTAGCTGCTTGAAAAGCAGGAGACAAACATGATGGAACCTCGGTATCATTTTCATATGCTATTTCATGTATTTGTTTGTTAACTGGGTTAGCACACAGAGCCAAAGGCCTGCCTGTAATGGCACCCTAGACTTTGGGACTTTTTGTGCAAACCTCGGTCTCTCACATGGCACATGGCAGTGCCATGCTGTTAGAGTAGCTCAGTAGTGAACAGTTGTTAGGGAACTCCTCCAAGAATACAAACTAAATTAGCCCCAGGGGGACAAAAGGTGACTCGTACAAAACTGGAAAACTTGAGAATGATAGTGAAATATATTGAGAAAACATATATGCAAACAGTAATACCTGAGAGGGTGAGCGGTATTGGGCAATACCAGACCATCCAAGGATGTAATGAGGCCAGACACCACAGGTGGAGGGCCTTATAGCCCCCTGGATGATCCAATATTACCCATGTTGCCCACCCTGGAGAGTATTATTGTGCTTAGAATATGGGCTACTAAAGAAAAGAAGAAGATAAAAAAAAAAATAAGTTTTCAAATGTTTTTTTTTCTTTAATTTTTGCTGTGTGTAGGGATCTGTTTACCAAAAAAAGTCTTCACTTTCTGTTTTGGCTGTTAGATGGTACTGCCAGTGTATACTGTCTTCTGTTTCCCTTGTCTTCAGAGACACAGGTCTGTGTTTGTCCTCAGCCATTGTCTTCTAATGATCCTCCCCCCCCCCACCAGCAGAAGAACAGTTTATTTTCTTATTCATTTTCATTAATTCATTTTATTTTCCATTTTAAACAAATTACAGGTTAACAGTGAGCCAGCAGCTAGCTGAGAGAGCAGAAACAGTTGAGACTTGCAGGACCAAAATGAGTGTGTTTCACATAAATGTTTAATTGTTGAAAGGGTCTGTGAATTTAACTGCACCCATTTGAATAGGGGCAGTAATTGCAGTTGGCTGCAGCATGGTATCTGGAGGTGCCGTTTGGCAGTAACGCAGATGGGACTGTTATGGCAGTAAGGAATGTATTGTTTAAATACAAATATAAAAAAGGAAAGAATGCAAATTTAAGAAAAAAAGAGTTTTCTGTGTGTGTGTGTGTGTGTGTGTGCTGAGACTGACGCGCTCTTTGCTCCTGGGAGGGGTGTGTGATGGTAATGAAGGGTGAGCAAAGTTTATATAAGCGCAGTGTGTGCAACTGCTACAGATGACAAGCAGTTTCATTTTCAGGAGTGAGTGGGAGGCTGGCTGAAGAAGGAAGAAGCAAGAGCATGGTTGGCTGTCCAAGAGTCGTGCTGTGGGCAATCATGGGGCATGAGACAAGAGGGTACAGTAAATAAACAAAAAAGAAACAAACAAAGATGGCCAGGAATTAGCCCAGCAGAGGTTGATCTGTATTTTTTAGGCAACTGGCATTGAAATAGGGAGTGCTGGGGGGGGACAGTATCTCTTGCTAAGCGAGTCAAAAAAATGGTACCAATTTGAAATTCAGATGAGGTGGTTATAGCCAATTATTTTATTTATTTATTTATTGGAGAGATCAGTTTTACAACCTTTGAGTCATGGACTCGTTTACAAAGGTACCTCGTCAAAAGGTGGGGGAGACAACAGTAGAGTGAGGTTAGGACAGGGATGACGTACAGGTGAGATACATAAAATACACACTTGGAGAGTACAGACAGCAAAAACTATACTGGTACAAACTTGCGTAAGGTACTAACGTTATACAGCAAGAGATACATTATTCAACTTAAACATCATGTCACAAACTATTATGTAGTGACAAAAACCGGTAGGCAAGGGGCCTGATGGGTTAGGCGGGACCGGTACAGGGCAGCTACAAGCATTTACATCGGCTGTCAATAATATGTTGGCGGAGGGCGATTTTGAAGCGCCATACCTGGGATCTTGAGATAGTTTCAGGAAGGAGTTGAACCAGGACAGGCTAGGTGATGGAAAGATCTTTGGCAGCGAGAGGTCCTTGCTCTGGGAACGTTGAAGGTGGCTGCGGTGGAGTTCCGGGTGGGCAGGGACCTGGCAGCCTGCTGCAAGGGTCCAGAGACCCCAGGAGGGCAGAGACCTGACATGGATTTTTTGGCCAGTAGGCAGGTTTGATATTTCAGTCTTTCCTCAAGAGTGAGTATTTTTGTGGCAGAGTATAGCAGACAGGTGTGGGTTCTGCTGTGGGCACCGGTAAGGAGCCTACAGGCTTTGTTAATAGAGGTCTGGACTTTAGATAAGGCGGAGGCGTCAGCAGCAGCGTAAATTGGGAGTCCGTAGTCGGCCAGCGATAATACAGATGAGGTGATGGCTAGTTTTAAGGTGGGTTCCGGGAGACAGTCTTTGTGGCGGTAGAGAAGACCGATCCTGCAGTTCATTGCAGATGACAAAGCTTTAAGGTGGGAGTGGAAAGTAAGGCCGGAGTCAAAGGTGATGCCCAAGTACTTATAGGATGTTACCTGTTCAAGAGGGAGGGGCATGCTGGTGGTGATGTAGAGGGGAAAGTCCCTGGCGCTGTTTTGCCGATGAGAAAATAGCATGGACTTTGTTTTCTTTAGGTTCAGGACTAAACGGTGATTATTGAACCACTTTTCGGTTTGGAGGAAGGCGCTTTGCAGCATGACTTGGAGTGGGAGTGGGTCAGGGTGTGATGCTAAGATAACAGCGTCATCAGCATAGAGTAATATTTTACTGGAACAGGAGCTGGGGAGGGTATTCAGGAATAGGCTGAAAAGGGTCGGGCCAAGGATGGAGCCTTGGGGGACACCAGAGAGTACCGGAAGGTAGGAGGAGAGGGTCCCATGTAGCTTGACTCTTTGGGACCTGTTGTGTAGGTAGCTTGCGAACCACTTCAAGGGGTGGATGAGAAAACCCAGTTTGCTACGGAGTTTAATAGCAGGGGTGGCACACCGTGTCAAGGCCTTGGATAGGTCTATGAAAACCGCCCCTGCAAGATGACCTTTGTCAAGTGCTGAGTGAATATGGTGGGAGAATTCCAGAAGGGCAGTGGATGTGCTATGGCCAGGGCGAAACCCATGTTGCTCCGGACATAGAAGGTTGTATTTAGTAAGATATTCCGTGTGCTGTGTGTTTACTATTTTTTCTAAGGCTTTGGATGGGGGGGAGGATGGAGATGGGCCTGTAGTTGTTAGGCAGAGTGCGGTCCCCAGACTTGTGGATGGGGGTTACTTCAGCAGGCCTCCAGGCCTTAGGGAATTGGCCGAGGCATAGGGATTTGTTAATGATAAGCGTTAGCGGGGTAAGCATGACATCCAGCGCGAGGCGGAGTATCTTGGAGTCAAGAGGGTCATTGATTGGGTTCTGAGAGGCAAGGGACTTTATTAAGAAAGGTTTGGCATCGTGGGGTGAGATCATTTGGAGGTGGAATTGTGGCCTGGAAATGGGAGCATGGGTGGGTTTGGCAACCGGGTCAGAAAAGTGGGCAGGGAGGACAGCACTTAAATCTGTGAAGGTTTTATTAAGGCAGTCAGCAATACTGGTGAGGTCAGTCGAGACAGCCCCATTTATGACAATCTGGGATGGAGGGGGGGAGCGGGTTTTACCATTTAAATCTTTAATGTTGTCCCAGAAAGCTCTGGACGAGCCCCAGGAGGATGTCAACGCAGACTGGTAGAATTTAGCTTTAGCCTGCTTGATGGTCCAGATGCATTGATTGCGGGCTGCCCTGTAGGCTTGCCTGTCAGCTACCCTACCGGTCATTAGCTAAGTGCCAAAGGTTATCTCTTTTTAGTTGTTGGATCAGTGCAGGAGTTATCCATGCAGCAGTCCGTTTTTATCCTTGGAGTGTTGAAGGGTGCATACAGATCCAGGCATGGTTGAAGGCCGTGGTGAGGTAGGTTAGGCAGAGTTAATGTCAGGAGTGCTGGCCAATGGGGACCAGTCGATTAGGGTGAGGTGACGCTTGAGGTTGGCTGAGACCTCTGGGAGAAAACGGTGTGAGGGGTCCTGCTGTACACAGGGCTGAGGGTGGGGAGGACCAGAAGCAGATGACCGGGAGTGGTCACTGAGTGAGTCCGCAAGGACTTCTACGGAGACTACTTTATGAGGTCGGTTAGAGAGGATTACATCCAGGAGGGAGCTAGTTCCTGTTACTTTGTTAAGTCTAGTGGGCTGAGTGACCATTTGGGTCAGGGTCAAGGGCAGCAAGCTCATTCTTCAAATTATCAGCTGACGGGCTGAGCCAGTTGGTATTTAAGTCACCCATAATTAATTGTTCAGCTTTCTGGGGTAAGGTAGATAGGTAGTCAAGGAGAGAGGTGACCGCAGAACCTTTATTAGACCCCGGGGGTAGATAAGCCGCTGTTAGGTAGAGAGGGCCACGTCCAGGGTAGGGTGTGATTTTTAAAGTAATGGCTTGTGCCCCGTGGTTAAGCTCAGGGTTGGGGAGGGCATGCCCGAGGACCGAGTCGCGCAAGTAGATAGCACACCCCCCTTCACGCCTGCTCATCCTGTCGGCCCTTAAAAGGGAAAAACCAAGAAGGGAGATGGCTGAGTCAGGCATGAGGGAGGAGAGCCAGGTTTCAGCAAGCAAGAGATTGTCGGGGGAGTGGTGGGTGACCCAACATTGGAGGGCTGCAGTTTTCTTAGGGAGACTGCATATATTAATAAAGGCGAGTCGAAGGCCTTTGCCACCGGTGGGCAGAGGCGTGGCTGAGATAATATGCCCGGGTTTGGGTTCACATTGCCAGAGAGCAGGAGCAGCAGGAGAATTAGGCACCTCGCATGGTGTTTGTTGCTGGCGGTGGGGTGCATATGTGGCCAACGGGACCTCACCTGGGAGGAGCAGGGGATAGGAAGGGAGAGAAAAACCGAGGGCGCTAGTGGGGAGAGTGTCCACTTGTGATGGGAATCACAATACTGAGAGTAGCACATAGGTGGTTGGTGGGTGGGGGTAGTGTGGTAGTCCAGGGTACGGGAGGGATTTGGGGGATGGACTGAGAGATAGGTGTGGGTAATCAGATGGGGGAGCAGAGAATTGAGAGTGGGGCAGTGTGCTTTAGTTGAGGGCAGGTCAATGGGGGATATGGAGGGCAGAGAGAGAGCATAGGGTGCTGTAGCAGGAGGAGGGCAGCATAGCAAGGTTCATGCTTGAGTGAGACATTTCCCAATATAGAGCAAGAGGTGAGGGCAGACTCCTCTAGTGCTGGAAACGATATAACCAGCAAATGGAAAGTAGGCTGATTGGTTTTTTGCCTCATGTGACAAAGAAAAATACCCTATTTAAGGAGAGCCAAGCAAGGGTGGTGGTGGGGGCGGTGGGGAGCCGAACGCATAGCGTTCGGCGGGGTTTCTCCAGAGCACCGACTAGAAGGAAACAAAGGGTGCGCGAGCCTGGAAAAAGGCGCCAAGAGCCACGTTTCAAACAGAGTGTCTACAGGTAGGCTGGCTCACTGTCGCGATTTGTAAATGGCAGTTCTTTCCAGGCATAAGTTTACCTTAGCAGGGAGGGCTTTTGTCCCTCCAAAGGGCCCTCGCGACCAACGGCTCCTCGGGGGGTGGGGGTGTCCTGGCGGCGGTAAACAGGCTGCAGGGAGGGCACTTCCAGCGTCACCCTTTAGGAAGCAGGGTGGGCACTAGTATACTTCAGTGGGTGAAGGGGCACTATAGGCTGGTACTCTTTATTTCCTGGGCATCTATTGAAAGTTAATGTAGCCCCCTAACAAGGGTACTAGCCAATCAGATGCCAGGAAATAAAAAGTCATTTTTCTAAGGGGAAGGAACTCCCCCTCACCCTGAGGTAACACATTTCTATTTCTACATTTTCCACATTGTCAAATGTTTTTATTCTTTTTAAGCACAAATCTGTAGATGAGGGCCTAACCAAATATGCCAAGAAATGCCCTGGCTGGTTACATAGCATTACCAAGATGTTTTGAAAAGGTCAGTTTAGTCATGGATTGCAGTAATCTTGCACCTATTACTTTTACCAAACTTTGGTTGTCTTAGCTTTTATGAGGGTAACTGCAAAAGATTCTGTGCTAGTGATATAATGTGCATGAAAAAAGTCTGAATACATTCAAGAAATCAATTAACCAAGTTTATTTGCTAGAGTCACTTCCATTGTAAAGACTCTTGACATGCCAATATATGCAGTAAATGAAGTAAATGTATAACATATCTGTCAACATTTACTCGGTCAAAGGAATCATACCCTTTGCTAACATAACTATTGTATGCATGTCAGTTGTGCCAAAACTGATGGAGGCTGTCATACACACTGCTGTAGCTTGCCTACCCTTAAATCATAACTATTTCAACAATGGGTTTCAGATGTAAATGTGCCTGAGCATACGGGTCATAGTGCAAACTGCTCCAGGCTAGTGCAGTTAACCCTATAACCTGTACATGCTGGCTAGTGTGGAAAGTTGTGCCACAGCTACTGCTCTTCACTTTTGGGAGCAGCACAGTCATATCTACATGTGACAGGTACTACTAAGTTATTAATATTAAAGTACGTATTTGAATTTCTTTGAGGAGAAAATATCCTTGTATTTGTTCATGTTGACTGTCATGTAAAATCATCAGTTGACTGAGTATTGAACAGCCTTCCAACAGGGGTAGTGGGGGTGAAAACAGTGGTGGGGTTCAAGAATGCATGAGATAAGAACAAGGAAATCATAGTGAAACAGATGGAGAGAGGGAGAAAAAGCTGTAGATTGGGTACGATCTGCAGTAATGTTGTAGGTAGTGAAGAATGGGCAGACTGGATAGGCCATGGACCTGCCATCAAATTCTATGTTTCTATGCTTCTATGGACTAGTGTAAGTGTATGCAGGCTAGTGCAATGTTTCATTAGTGTGTTCCGTGGCCAAGTGCAGAATAAAAGTTAAGGTTAACCTCTGTCTTGGCATGCTGTGCATTTCTATTAACATTTGGTATCAGAAGTCTTCACTGTTATTCGTGTTTGTTTGTGACTCTGGACTCTTCAAAACCCCCATTTACCCCTAGTTAAAGAATTTTGATCTTATTTTTGTTTGCTTCAATTGCAAATTTTGACAAGATACATGTTCTGATGTATTGTTGAGTCTAGCATGCAGCAAATTGTGTTACTCAGATTAGAACACTCCTATCCTGTTAATAATGGAGTCCTCAATTTGCCTCTAATGGTACTGTAAAATAGTTGAACATATAGTGTTAATTTCCTAAACTTCTTGCATATTACAGGAGCATAGACATAAGCTTTGGGAGCAGACATCATTGTATTCCAATTCACCATAGGCATTAATTGGAATTATAAAACCGGTAGTAAAAAGCAACAAAATTAATTGGTTGAAACAAAACACCTGACCATGCAGTTAATGCACGGTTGGTTACCAGAGTCCATAATTCTACTTGGAAACTATCTTAGTACAGCTGAATTAATATGCTAGTAGATACAGCTGAGAAACATAGAAACAAAGAATTTGACGGCAAATAACTATTTGGGCCACCCAGTCTGCCAATTTTTCCCTACCTACAGTATCACCACAGTTTTTAAAATAATTTTGGTAGACAACTTTTTCTTCACATTTGTCCCCTGACTCAGCTAATCAACTAGTACGCAACATATACTCACACCTCTTCATGGAGCTGTCATGATCAAACTGTTCCTCAGTATCCTAAGAGCCACAACCTGCCATCCCCAGTTGGGTTATTTTTTCAGTAATCACTTGTTGTCAATGGCATTTCTTCCCTGATGGCATTCATTTATTGCACTGCTTAGATGCACCGTAGTTCCTCCCCAGCCATGTTTACTAATCACACAGCTCACAAGTAGCTGTCTGCTGTATGATGTATGCTCTTGCTCCATAAGGTGGTACTACTCTATATCATCCAGAACACTGTTGCTCTGATACCCTTGATAGCAAGTAGAGATCATAGTAGCAAGTGCTCTGTAACAGCATAGTAGCAAGCCAAGATTTGACGGGAAACCCCTTACTCCAGGCAAACTAAGTTCAATGAACCAAACATTTGCTTTACTTCACACAAAACAATGATTCAGAAGCAGCTTATTTTGGGAAAACAAATACAAAAAACTTTCAGTTTAGCTGAGTCAGCATTCCAGTTCACAGCTGCACTGTCTTCTGTTTCTGTCAGGCCCCCAGATACTCCCTGTTGCCCTATCTGTTTCATTTTTATGTATCCTAGTGCTGTGTGGAATGTGGAATTCCACTGGTGAAATTAGTGCAGAATGACCATTGCATGAATTTCAACTGGAATTTCTCTGGCTGTTCTGTAGAATTCCACCTGCTGTAATCTGTGGAATAATATTCCATGGAACAGCATTTCTTTCCACTGAAAATCATTCCACAACATTTTCCACAGAAAATATTGAGATCAGCAGAATAATACTTCATGGAACAGCACTTTTTCTGCAGAAAATCCTTTCGCAACAATTTCGTGGAAAAAATTGAGATTCACAGAATAAAATTCCATAGAAATGTTGCAGAAAAACTCATTCTGCATTTTTTTGCTGCAGAATTCCACCATTCCATTTCTGGCGAAATTCAGCAGAAGTTTGGCAGAAGTTTGAAAATTCCGTAAAATTTCATTCTACCGGAATTTGAAATTTCCGTACAGCACTAATGCATCCTAGGTGAGGCTCATTTGTTTCCTTTCTTCATAGGGATTTTCAGGCCTGCATATTGCCAGTACATATGGTCTTTAAAGGGCCAGGTCAGAAATCAGCAGGGATGGTTTTCAATTCACCCTGTTCTGCTAGTACCTTAGTGGACGGGGGTCCAGTGTAAAGGCTGTATAGGCTCTTCCCATGCACACAACCAGAATCAGAACTACAAACTATACACAGAATAGCAAGTACAGAATCCCAATTAGGACATTTAACCCCCAGTCAAAACATAAATGCTATATAATTCCATCAGGTAGAAGAGCTATTTGAAGGAAAGCATATACAATGATGTGTATTTTTTATCTTTAACCAGCTTTTTCTTTTATTGTTAGTAACATTAAAAATAAAGTTACCTATTTTATAAATACAATAACCCACTCCAGGGCATGGGTTTATTGAGAATTAATACATTTCCTAGGTGACTGAAGGAACTTGGTATGTGGCCTCATGCCTCACACACCCGATGTGTACATTAATTCTCCATAAACCCACGCCCTGTTGTGGGTTAGTCCTTACTCAATACCATCCAGTGTCTTTCTATGCTTTCATTTGTCAACTGCAAAACCTGTAATACTGTAGTATGAGAGGTCTGTATTTTTACATACTGACCCACTTGAAGTCAAGAAAAGGGAGAATAAATGTGTAGTGAGGGCCTTGGCTTGAGATCCTGTGAGACTCTCCCTCAAATCACTCAAAATTGTTTTCCTGGGTCTGAGACCTTGCTTGACTGGCACATTTTAAGCCCTGACCAAGACTGCAGTCTTACTTTGGCTGGTAGAGTGAGGGAGCAGCACACTTCACTGCCAGTGTCCATGCTGCTCCAGCAATTTATTGACTGTCACATGGTGTATAAATGCCGAGTGGCCTGTGTATGCCCTTCCTTTCCGGGAGTGGAGTGCTCGCTCTCACCTCTGTGTTGTATGGCAAGGCAAGTTTTATTTTTAGGCGCCTAATCCCAGAGGCTCTGGGCACCGTACAAATAG
This sequence comes from Neoceratodus forsteri, assembly GCA_016271365.2. Classification (NCBI taxonomy): domain Eukaryota; kingdom Metazoa; phylum Chordata; order Ceratodontiformes; family Ceratodontidae; genus Neoceratodus; species Neoceratodus forsteri. Next base: position 29,596,468 of record CM028132.1, read on the forward strand.
AAAATCCACAAGAAACAGTAACAAAAATAAAATAAAATAAAACCAGAATAACTATAAAGCAGCAGGCTAATAATAATAGTTAAAATACAGCAAAGCATGAACCGCAGCTACTAGAAGCTGACAGTAATGCCTAGAAAGGTAGGTCTGGGAAGGCCTGACTAAACAGGTGAGTCTTGAGGTGGGCTTTGAATGTCTCAACTGAAGAGACCTCCCTAATAGCTGGAGGAAGCGAATTCCACAGGATGGGTCCAGCGACACTAAATGCTCTGTCACCAGCAGTTTTTAACCATGTCCTGGGAATCACTAGAAGGCCCCTAGAGGAGGAGTGAAGGGAGAGAACAAGTTAGGCAGGTGTAAGAAGGTCTGACAAATAGCCAGGCCCAAGACCATGTAGGGCCTTAAAGGTGAGCAAGCCCACCCTGAAGAGAACCTTCCACCTGACCAGCAGCCAGTGCAGTTCATGCAAAAACTGGAGTGATGTGACTGTACTTAGGCTGTCCAGTCAACAGTCTAGCAGCTGCATTCTGCACCAGCTACAGCCAGTGGAGGGCCCCTCAAGACCCCGAAGAGGAGCACATTACAGTAGTCAAGCCTAGACATCACGAAGGCATGTATCAAAGTGGGGAGGTCCTCAGGCAGAACTAGGGGCTTGATCCTAGTGATCGTCCTCAGATGATGGAAACTGGTACGGACAACGGACACCACCTGAAATTCAAGTGACAGCCCATCATCAAGAATAATGCTCAGGTCATGCACCCTAGAGGAGGCCTTCAATGGAGTCAGTTCCAGGAATAACTCTGTTGCTGCACCAGAGGCCAACCTATCACGCCTTCTGTTCAACTCCACCACCAACAACCCCATCTTATTGAGGTTCAGTTGCAACCAGCTGGGAGGCCATCCAGTCACTGATCTTGGTGAGGCAGTTATTAAGCAGCTTCACTGCATTTGATGTTCCAGGGATAAAGGAAAGATACAATTGGGTATCATTTGCATAGCAATGAAAACCCAAATTGTACTTCCTAATGAGCTCACCCAGGGGCATCATGTACACGGTGAACAACATTGGTGACAGGACCCGAACCCTGAGGAACCCAGCAAGACAGTAGACTCAGGGAGGAAGAGAAATTCTCCATTGCCACCCATTGTCTTCTGTTTGCGAGGTAGGGCTCAAACCAGCAGATGACAGTGCTGGTGAGTCTGCAGTACTCTCTCAGGTGATAGAGTAACACACAATGGTCCACCGAATCAAATGCTGAGGAGAGACCATAGAAACATAGAATTTGATGGCAGTTAAGGCCCACTTGGCCCACCTAGTCTGCCCATTTCCCTACCTGATGGATAAGCTGCAGATTCTAGTTAATCAACAGCTTACTTCCTCCTACCCCCCACTAGAATTGCCTTATGCCTGTCCCATGCATTCTTGAATTCTCCCACTGTTCCTGACTCCACAGCCTCCTCAGGAAGGCTGTTCCATGCATCCACAACCCTCTCTGTGAAAAAATACTTTCCAGGTCAAGGAGAATAAGAACTGATTCCTCTCCTTGATTCCTTGCCCTGAGGAAGTCATTGTGCACCTGAACTAATGCAGTCTCAATGCTATGCCTCGCACGAAACCCCAACTGGAGAGGCTTGTATAGATTAAAGGTCATGAGGTGCTCCTCAAGCTGTTGTGCCACAATCTTCTCAACAACCTTTCCTAAAAATGGGAGGTTGGAGATTGGACTGTAATTCACCTTGATGTCAGGGTCTAATGATGGTTTCTTCAGAAGGGGTCTCACCAGTGCCTCTTTCAAGGAATCTGGGAATGCCCCCTCTGATAAAGAGCACCGGACAATCAAGGCAAACAATGGGCCAATGGAGTCGACACATCCCATCAAGAAATGAGTCTGCACCGGGTCCAGTTTGCAATATGTGTGCTTCAGCTTGGAAGCAACCTCAATGACCTCAGCCACCTCCACTAGTTTAAACTCACCCCAACCAGGCAGTGTGCTCCCCAGACATTGAAGAGGACCAAGAAAGAGTAGACATACTAAAAAGGTACTCCTGCTCAGTCTTCACAGTGTGGGGGGGGGAAGACTGCTAGGGAGTAGCAGAAACAGGGGAGGGAGGTGGACACAAGTCCATTTTCAGAGGAAAGAGTCCAGAAGGGACATGCAGCTCTGAAGGTGGACAGAGCAATGGGATTATGGCCAAGGGTCTAAATGAACTCAGGGTAGTGTTAGCTGCCTCACTGATAACCTTGTTCAATCACTCAATGGAAACAGTCCTGGTTCTGGTAGACTGGAGAAGAGCTGACATGGTCCCTCTACATAAGAGTGGCAGTAGGGAGGAGACTAGCAACTATATGCCAGTCAGTCTTAATTCAGTGGTGGAGAAATTAATACATACCGTTCTAAAGGAAATACTTGCAGAATAACTTGAATCCAATGCCCTACAAGACCACAGACAGCATGGATTCATGGGGGTGGGGTCATGCCAAACAAATCTGATGGATTTCTTTTGACTGGGTGACCATGGAAATAGATCAAAGCAGGGGAAGGGACATGGAATATTTGGACTTCAGCAAGGCCTTTGTCACTGTCCCACACTTGGAAGCTGATAAAGAAACTGAACAGCTGGGGGGTGGGATTTAAAGTGGTGAATTGGGTTAGAAACTGGTTAAAGGATAGGAGACAGAGGGTGGTAGTAAATGGCACTCACTTGAATGATGGAAGAGTGACCAGGGCTCAGCACTGATAATGTCTTCATAAGTGACATTGTAGACAAAGTGGAAGGGAAGGTATGCATTTTGCAGATGATACAAAAATCTGCAATACAGTAGACAGTCAGGAGGGGTGGGGAGAATGTGCATTGATCTGGGGAAACTAAAGGACTGATCTAAAGCATGGCAGTTGGGGTTCAGTGCCAAAAAGTACTAAATAATGCCCTTGGGGCATAGGAACTCAGATGCTACATATAGGATTGGGGGTACTGACAATCACTAGACAGGAAAGGGACCTTGGGGTTATCATATCTGACAACCTCAAAGTGGCAGGGCACTAAAAGAAAGCTGTGGGTAGGGCTATGGGATGTTGGGTGCATAGAGAGAGGTATCTTCAGCAGAAGGAGGAGGAAGGTGGCATTGTCACTGTATCACTCATTGGTGAGTCACCACCTGGAGTACTATATCCAGTTTTGTAGGCCAGTCCTTAGAAAAGACATAGACATGGTGGAGGGTATCCAGAGGAGGGCAACTAAAATGGTGCTGGAGTTACATAGATACATAGATACATAGACAGTGTCGGCAGATAAGGGCCTATGGCCCACCTAGTCTGCCCATTTGAGCTTGTAAGTTCAGTTTGTTTTCCTAGAAGTCTATTTCCCCTTACCCCTGACCTCTAGAATTCCTTTATGTCTATCCCATGCATTCTTAAATCCCGTGATTGTTTCAGCCCCCACCACTTCTTCTGGCAGGGTTCCACTTGTCCACCACCTGCTCAGTGAAGAAATTCTTTCTCATGTTTCCTCTGAATCGTCCTCCTCCAACTTCATCCCATGCCTCTAGTCCTGAAACATCTTTTGCTTAAAATAGTGTTTTCCTGCACCCTGTTCCTCCCCTGTGAGATACTTGTATGTCTCTATCATATCCTCTCTCCCTCCTCTCCTCCAGGGAGTACATGTTCAGTTCCTTCAACCTGTCTTCATAGGATTTGTGATGCAACCCATGCACCATCTTTGTTGCCCTCCTCTGAACCTTCTCTACCCTGTCTATGTCCTTACGTAGGTATGGTCTCCAGAACTGTACACTGTACTCCAGGTGGGGCCTCACTAGTGTCTTGTATAGCGGAATTATGACCTCCCTTTTCCTGCTGGTGATGCCCCTGCCTATACATCCCAGCATCCTATTTGCTTTACCTGATGCCTTGTCACACTGTTTCCCTACCTTGAGGTCATCAGAGATGACAACCCCAAGATCCCTTTCCTGCTTGGTGCATGCTATATCCTCACCCCCAACTGATATATTGTGCCAGGGTTTTGTGCCCCATATGCATTATCTTGCACTTCTTTGCATTGAATTTCAACTGCCAAACCCTTGACCATTCTTCAAGTTTCTGCAGGTCCCTTCTCATTCTGTCTACACCCTCTGGTGTGTCTACTCTGTTACAGAGCTTTGTGTCATCAGCGAACAGTGAAATTCTGCCTTCTATATCGTGTGCAATGTCACTGATGAAGATGTTGAATAGGACGGTCCCAGCACTGATCCCTGTGGTACCCCACTGGTCACTCTTCCCTCTGTGGGTGACAGCCATTTACCACCACCCTCTGTGTCCTGCCACCCAGCCAGTTACCCACCCACCACACTACTGTCCTGCCCACACCCATATTCCCCAGTTTGTGTAATAGTCTTCTATGTGGCACAGTGTCAAAGGCCTTGCTGAAGTCCAGATAGGCCATGTCCACTGCCCTCCCCTGATCCACCTCCCTAGTCACCCAGTCAAAAAATTCAATGAGGTTGGTCTGACATGACCTCCCCCTGGTGAAACCATGCTGCCTTGGGTCCTGTAGTCCATTGACAACCAGATGTTCCACCAATCTCTCCTTCAGTAGTGCTTCCATGATCTTTCCCACTACCGAGGTGAGGCTGACTGGTCTGTAGTTCCCTGCTTCCTCTTTGTTCCCACTTTTGTTGCATGAAGAGAGACTGAGGGATCTCAACATGTATATCCTGAAAGATAGGAGAGTGACAGGTGACATGATATGGTGAAGACCTACAATATCTCACAGGGGTGAACAGGGTGCAGGAGGGGAATTCAAATGAGAATGAGTACCAGGACCTGGGGGCATGCAGTGAAGCTAGGGGCAGAAAAAGTTTAAGGGAGATGTGAGGAAGCATTTCTTTATTGAAAGAGTAATGGATGCCAGCAGAAGTGGTGGAAGCGGAAACAGTGGGGGCTTCATGAGATAGACATAGAGGTTTATTAGAAAACAGGCATGGAGAAGAGAGGGTTGGGTCACCAGAGACCAGTTAGGGTCTGCAGAGACAGATTACACATGGAACATCTGGGCAGACTAGGTGGGCCAAGTAGTCTGTTTCTGTCGACCAATTCTATGTTTCTTTGTTTCTTGTTCAGGGTTTCACAGTAAGTGGTTGTGATGGGATTTGAGCCTAGGTCTTCTGGTCTCAAAGCCTGCAATCTAGCATTAGACCATGGAGGGGCAGTTCATAACTGTAATAGTTCTATTGTTTCCATCACATACTGTTTTCTGTAAGACAGACTGTCCACTGGGTGCTATATCTGTCTTACTGGAATGGCTAGAAATAGATTTTTCTGGGAAAGCTTAGATTCTGTCTAAGAACAGCAACAACAGCAGCAATAGTGGAAGCTGTGCAAATCCATGAGATCACTGGCCATGGTGTTTTCTTACTCCTCCCTCCATGTCTCTTATTCAGAGAATCAAGTTGTAAACTGAATGTAGACAATCAGGGTTTATTGCACTCTGTGGACAGTTTGCCTATCTTATCAAGGAAGGTTTTTTGTTTTTTTGAGGTACGTTCTTTTATGCTCAGATGTAATTGGAGGTTTGAACCCATGACTAGTGTAGCAGTTATCCATTGCACCTTTGTCTGGCTACTTCCATGAATTCCAAAACAAATACAAAGGGTCCCCTTTTGTCTTGCTAGAAGTTGTACTGTTGTAGTAATTCAGAGTTTAGAAGGAGTCACAGTCTTTTTTCTGTTGAAGTGTTTAAGCTCAGACTGTATCAGAACCAGCCCTCATCTGGTCTGACACCCCCCCGTCCCCCTCACCCACCATCTCCAGGTACATAGCCCAACCTTATTTTCCCCAATGCTTGTCCCCCATGGTGGGAGCCTTCTGGATTCCAGAACTCCTCTGGAGGATTCTCTTAAACTGGGATCAGGATTCTGTGGAGGCAGGTGCTGTGGTTGGTGGTGTGGGATCTGCAGGAGCAGGCTGCTGTCTTGCAATGGTTGGGTGCTTTCTGCCACTTTTCTGTCTCTAGGCGGCACACCTAGCACATGTAGGGGAGTGCTGCAGTCACACACAGCATGCTTCTGCTGGGACAGAAAGCTCCCCAGCTTACCTGCAGAGGCCTCGGCTGCACTGGTAAGGCAACTTCTCTTACCCCAAGTTGGAGGACACTGTCATTGGTAACATGCTTCCCCCAGCCTGGCTGCCTGAGTACCGGCTCCCGAGTCTACCACTGAACCTGTTTTACCAGCCAGATATTTTAAATAAATAAAAATGGCAACTGGCAACCAAAATATATTTCTAATGCTAAGTATTTCTATGGAGTGTAGACTCATAACAATGCTAGTTTGGGCATCAGATATTTTGCCTCCACTGGCAATTTGACAGTACAGTCTAATGCTGATCTTTGACCCTCTTTTGGTGCCAGGTATTTATAGCTTACAGGTTCTTGTCATAAGTAGCGCGCTCACACTACAGATATGGAGAGACCTATAGGAAATGCATGAGGTATGATTTTTATTCTGTACAAGAATACCAGGCTCCAGGAATGAAAATCTATGGGTCATATGCTGTGAAATGTGAGGACTATTGCAGCTGTGAAACTGCATGCCTTTTATTCACCTCACATCTTAATCTGAGCACTTGATACCTATTAGTATTAGATTTCTTGATGACTGAACAGCAAAAAAGCAGTTTTATTATTTTTTGTCTCTGGTCTTTAAAATTATATCGGGCTACTACATGGCTTGATTTTGTTGATTAACAAGTAACTGCACGTCAACATGTACTTTCATAACTACAATATTTCAGCTATTATATATCATGAAAGACCACAGTTTTTCTTTTGAATTTTCCATTTTTCTTTTCCGTGGTTTATAACGCATCTTGGTAGCCTGTCAGAAAAGTGTGTATAAAAACCATTTGACTTCCCCAAGCTCACTGAATATTGCCAGCATTTATGACATCATAGTGCTGGTTATGACAAACAGCAGCTGTGAGGTCAGATGGAGGGGCGAGAGTTTTTTTTTTTTTGCAGATACACAGTGAAATAAATACTGCATTACTTAAAATATTCAGTAGACCCATACCAGGAACAACAAAAAAAAAAAAATTAACTAGAGCTCACTAACAATAAACATAATGGCTGTAAATATCATCATTTGTAGTCTTTTATATTAGTAGCTACTTTTCTTTACCCACCCCCAATGTAATCATAATATTGTATAATATATGGCACAGGCAAGCAAACATTTAGCAACAAAATTGCAAAATATGGCTTGAATTGTACCAGCTACTGTCATAATGTGGTCTCGTGTTTCAAATTTAACCTGTCAAGTTGTCACTACAGCTTGTAAATATTGATCTTACTTTGCTGGCTTCACCTTGTTATCATACAAGCATCAGCTCTTTAAAGTCTAGTTTCTATAGTGCCATCATTTTTACAAGTGGGGAAGCATGACACAACCTGTAGACAAGATGTTTTTATGTGCAGCATTTGTTAAGCCAAGGGTCAACGAGATGGGCAGTAGAGCAGTAGTTAAACATCATAAAGACGAATTGTCCGATTGCAAGGTTAGGCAGCAAAGTGTTTGAAGCAGAAGGCCAGATGAAGAACAATAGCCTCTTTTTTTTCCCCTTTTGTTCGTGGTGGGGCAAAGTACAGGGTAGTTACACCCAGCATTACCATGAAGCGGAAGTCAAGGGTAAGGATGGGACTCGGCAGCTGTGACTGGTGGTGACGTGTAGCTGGGAACGGCAGCACTCCGGTCCTGTTTCTAGTGTGCTTGCAGTGCTTCTGCAGAATGAATGGTATAATGAGACCTAAACCCACGTATCTGGAACACACCATTATATTTTGATGGGCGTTTAGAGGATTCTAATGATCCTAAATTGGGTTGAAGCTAAGTGTGTCATGTGCCTGCTGGAAAACATGATTTGCATCAAGATTCTAAAGGCGCCATCAGGAGAAACCACTAAAGTACTTAAATAAAATGAAATTGCCAAGGACTTGAAAAGTGTTTTGTACTACAGCCTCACTTCTGAATGTTTGTTTTATTTTTTAAGGACTTGTAAGCAGACAACTGGAATTCTGAAGATGTGCTACCTTTTTTTCTTGAGGCAGAAAAACAATCTGCATCAAAATGACATAAAACACATTTTTTTGGTGCCGCTGACTGACCGCACTGTAGGAAGGAGTGTGATTTTTGTTACTTTTCCAGACCAGATGTGAGATAGCTAAAAATAAAACCAAGCTGAGATTGTGATAGTAACAGAGCAACTTGGCGGAAGTCTTAAGGTTACAAATCCGTGAGCCAACCTGATAAGGTCTATGATGCTTTTGGGCTATCCCCCTTTGCGAGTATTGATCAATTAGGGATTCCATCTTGAAATATTTTAAAGAGCAGATGCTTAGTAAGGGTGTATATCTTGAAGAATGAAGTTACGGGCCTTTAGATGCCTCTGTAGTCATTCAGTTTGCTTTTATTTGTTTCTTTATTTACCTTTTCATCACTTTATTTGTATTTTGTCAACTGCTAGTATAAAAAGAATCCAGTGGAATCCTTGTATTATGATGTCAGAAAATCTTTACTGGCAAGGCTGCCAGTGTATTTCAGTGGGAAACTACAAATCTGTTTTTTAGATTTTTATGGAGAAATAACACTTCCTGCCACCAAAATATTAAATATTTAGTAGAAATCTGTGCTTTTTGATAACAAGTGATCTTTTGTTATAATTTAGCAGGTTACATTTTCTTCATAACCTGATTTTACTTGGAAAGAAGAAAAGAGAAGCTAATTATTGTATTTAAAAATGTAAAATCATACAGATGGAGCACAATAGTGCAAACATATAAAAGGCAAAGTTTGGAGATGAAATAAGTATCAATTTCTTTTGAAAAAGATAGAAAAATATATTTCGTTTCTCATTGAAATACACTGGGCTCTTAAGTAGCTGGCAGTTTCTGACATCACAATAGGCAAGGCAAGGCAAGACGAAGTTTATTTCTTTGACGTCCATTCCTGGAGGCTCTGGGTGTCTAACGTAAAATTACAAAAGGGAGTAAAAACATACTACTAACGCACATAAAACACAGTACACACTAAAACAGCTACAAGAGCAGTAATTAACACAGATCAGCAGTCTGGGAATGCCAGTGAAAAGAGATGAGTCTTAAGGTGGACCTTAAACACCTCAACTGAAGGGGCCTCCCTGACGGGTGGAGGAAGCAAATTCTACAGGATGCTAAAAGCCCTGTCACCGGTGATTTTAAGTCTCATCCTGGGAATCACCAGGAGGCCCCTTGAGGAGGAGGAGGAGGAGTGGAGAGAGCGGACTGGGGCAGCAGGTGTTAGGAGATGAGACTGATAGCCAGGGCCTAGTCCATGTAGGGCCTTAAAGGTGAGTAAACCCACTTTGAAGATAATCCTCCACCTGACCAGCAGCTAGTGCAGTTCACGTAGCACTGGAGTTACATGACAGAACCGCGAATGGACTGTCAGCAACCTGGCAGCTGCATTCTGCACTAACTGCAGCTGGTGGAAGGTACCTCCTGAGACCCCGAAGTAAAGGGAGTTACAGTAATCAAGCCTGGAAGTTACAAAAGCATGGACTAGAGTGGGCAGGTCCTCAGGCAGAACTAGGGGTTTGATCCTGGCAATATTCCTCAAGTGGTAAAAATCACTTTGGACAGCCAATGACACCTGAGATTCAAATGTCAATGTGTCATCCAGAAACACACCAAGATCTCACACCCTAGAGGAAGCCATCACTGGTGTTGGCCCTAGAAAAAGTCTAGCCACACCAGAGGCATTCATATCACACCTTCAGCCCACTCCCACTACCAGAACCTCTGTCTTGTCAGGGTTCATTCACAACCAGCTGGAGGGCATCCAGTCATTGATCTTGACCAAGCAGGTGTTAAGCACATTCATAGCACTGGATGTTCCAGGGGCAAAGGACAAATACAACTGGCTATCATCTGCATAGCAGTGAAAATCCACATTGTACTTTCTAATGAGTTCACCCTGGGGCAGCTTATAGACTGCGAACAACACTGGAGACAGGATTGAGCCCTGAGGTACTCTGCATGACAGGAGCTTCTTGGAGGAGGAGAAATTCCCCATCACTACCCTGCTTCCTGCCAGCGAGATAGGACTCAAACCAGCAGATAACAGTGCCGGCCAATACCAGAATTCTACTGAATTCTTTTTTTACTAGCAGTGTGAAAGGCAGAGATGAAATCCACTTGTTTCATTGCACTAACAAATATTTTATTATAAAGTAGAAAGTAATTACTAACACATCAAAATACAATAATAAAATAGTCAGTTTTCTATTTATTAGAAGTAAACACCTGCTCTTTAATGTTGACTTGCCACACATGCATAAGCTAACATATTGTTATGAGAATGGCATTTCAGAAGTGTGTCACTGTCAGTCCGATCCAGTGCCGCTCAGGCTGTGGTGTGCTCTACTGTGACAGTTTAGTGATCACCGAGGTTGATCATAACACTGTTCTGTGGCTTGCTGGGTGAAAACTTTGTGTAGTTGAAAGGAAAGAGCCACTCCAATCCAGATCCAGTTTTACTTTCACTTCTGATGATGTGTCTGTGGCCCCATTTTCAAAAAAGTTAGCACTGCACAAACCAGGCTTGTTCTGTGCTAACCTGGAATTGCACCAGCTGTCAGAGGCGTGCCCATATTCAAAGGGCACAGATGCTCAACGCTCAACGCTCCCCTGACATCACCGTTGTGCGCAATATTGTGCTTTGCCTATGCAAATGAGGGTTCTCCCATGCATATGTGGTGCAGCACAATATTGAAAGTATTTAGAAGAGCTGAATGGCTACTAGCAGTGGTGCAATTTAATGCTTCTGAACCCCAGCCCTAAACAGTGCACAGACCCATCTGCCCAGTGTCAAGGACTGGGTACACTGGTGGTTCAATGGTCTCTTCCTAGCCCCAATCCCTTCCACGGTAATTATGTTATAACACCTAGTAGTCTAGTGGTCCCTCCTTAGCCCCGATCTCATCTCCAGTAATTATGTTATAATCTCTGGTGGTCTATTGATACCTCCCTAGCCCCAATCCCCTTCCCAGTATTTTATTTATACTCCCCTGGTGGTCTAGTGGTCCCTCCCTAGCTCCAATCCTGTCCCCAGTAATTATGTTATTATCTTTGGTGGTCTAGTGATGCCTCCCTAGCACCGATCCCCTCCACAGTATTTCATTTATAAGCCCTAGTGGTCCAGTGTTCCAACCTCCCATTCTCCGATCACCACCCTGACACAAAGAAATACATTCCCTGGTAGTCTAGTGGCCCCCCAACCCAGCAGGTAGTGACCCACCACCCCGCTCCCCCAACCCAACACATGCCAGCGACTGGCACAGCTCTCCTCACAGCGCCATGGCCAGCTGCAGACTGAACTGTCAATGAGCATGTACAGTACATAGTATGCACTCATTGGTTGACTGGTCAACCAGTGAGCATGTACTATGTACCGTACATGCACATCGACAGTTCAGTCGGTGACTGACCATGATGGTGTGAGGAGGGCTGTGCCAGTCACCCGCATGGGTTGGGTTGGGGGGAGCAGGGTGGTGAATCACTACCTGCTAGGTTGGGGTGCCACTAGACTACTGGGGACTGTACTTCTTTGAGTCAGGATGGTGATCAGAGAACAGGGGTGGAGGGACCACTGGACCACCAGGGCTTATACATGAAATGCTGGGGAAGGGTTTAGGGCTAGGAAGGGACCACTAAACCATCCGGGATTATAACATAATTGCCTGGGAAGGGATCAGGACTAGGGAGAGACTGCTAAACCACCAATGTGGATTTACATTTATATGGAGACAGGGATCGGGGCTTGGGGGGATCTGGCCCTGCACACTTGGGCTGGGTGCACACATGCAGATTAGCCTATGATGGGCATTCAAATGACCTTTTAGCACTGTGCATGCCCAATGGGCTCATTTGTATGTTTGGGCTGAATATCGCCCATGGGGGCCGCAGCACTCACCAGTGTGTGTGCACCGCACTGTACCACTGTGGGTGGTCTTCAGTCCCACCCTCTGGTAGCACTGCCCCAAACATGGCAACCGCTTGCTGTGGGCCATGGTACCAGGGTTCAATATTCAAACAGATAGCGTGGTCAGTTTGGATCGCACTATCAATTTGAATATAGTGCCAGAGGCGGCTGGCCCTATTTTTTTGTGTGGCGCACCTGTTGCACACACAGCCAGCCAGCTCTGAAAATGGGGGCCCTATGGGTAGTAATGATTTTCTGTAAAATCTGACTGTGTAGCAGCCCCAAGGTTCATAATTGCGCTTCCTCAACCAACAGACATGGCAGACTAATATAGAAATATATATATATCTACATATCTATATATCCATATCTACAGTGGCGTGAAAAAGTATTTGCCCCCTTCCTGATTTTCTCTATTATTGCATACTTGTCACACTGGATGTTTTCAGGTCTTTAGACAAAATATAATATTAGATAAAGGGAACCTGAGTGAACAAATAACACTTTTTCTTTTTTACTTATTTCATTTATTTAATGAAAAAAGTTAACCAACACCAACTGGTACTGTGTGAAAAAGTAATTGCCCCCTAGTTAAATCAACCCAATTAAAGGGATAATTAGAGTCAGCTGATTGAACACAGCCAGGCTTGATTACAGCCAGCCCTGCTCAATATAAACCTCACTTATTTTGACCCTTACCATCAGAGTCACGTTGCCAGCACAAAGATTCAACAAACACATTATGCTATGATCAAAGGAAGTTCCTGAAAAGATCAAAATACAATTTGTTGCCCTCTATCGGTCTGGAAAGGGTTACAAAGCTATTTCTAAGGCTCTGGGACTCCATTGAACCACAGTGAGAGCCATAATCTCCAAATGGAGAACACTTGGAACAGTAGTGAATCTTCCCAGGAGTGGGCGGCCTGCCAAAATTACTCCAAGGGCACAGCGTAAAATCATCCAAGAAGTCTCAAAGGATCCTAAAACAACATCCAAAGAACTGCAGGCTTCTCTTGCCTCAGCTAAGGTCAGTGTTCATGGCTCCACAATCAGAAAGAGACTGGGCAAAAATGGACTTCATGTGAGAGTAGCAAGGCAGAAACCACTGCTAACCAAGAAGAACATAAATGCTCGTCTCTCATTTGCCAAGAAGCACCTGGATGATCCACAAGCCTTTTGGGAAAATGTTCTATGGACAGATGAGTCCAAAGTGGAACTTTTTGGATGACATGGATCCCATAATGTCTCGCGTAAAGCAAACACAGCATTCCACAGTAAGAACACCATACCAACAGTCAAACATGGTGGTGGTAGTGTGATGGTGTGGGGATGCTTTGCTGCCTAAGGACCTGGATGACTTGCCATAATTAAAGGAACCATGAATTCTGCTCTGTACCAGAAAATTCTTAAGGAGAATGTCCAGTCATCCTTCCGTCAGCTGAAGCTGAAGAGTAGTTGGGTCATGCAGCAAGACAATGATCAAAACACAAAAGCAAGTCCACATCAGAATGGCTAAAAGAAGTAAAATTAAAGTTTTGGAGTGGCCTAGTCAAAGTCAGACTTAAACCCAATAGAGATGCTGTGGCAGGACCTGAAATGAGCAGTTCATGCTCGAAAACCTACCAAATATTACTGAATTAAAGCAGTTCTGCGAGGAAGAGTGGTTTAAAATTCCTCCACAGCGATGTGAAATACTGATATTGAATTATAGGAAGTGTTTGGTTGCAGTCATTGCAGCTAAATGTGGCGTAACCAGTTATTAAGTGTAAGGGGGCAATTACTTTTTCACACAGTGCCAGTTGGTGTTGGTTAACTTTTTTTCATTAAATAAGTGAAATTAAAAAATAAAACAAGTGATATTTGTTCACTCAGGTTCCCTTTATCTAATATTACATTTTCTCTAAAGACCTGAAAACATCCAGTATGACAAATATGCAATAATAGAGAAAATCAGGAAGGGGGCAAATACTTTTTCACGCCACTGTATGTAGCTGTATATATATATATATATATATATATATATATATATATATATATATATATATTTTTTTTACAAGCTTGGGCCATCAGTAGTAGGCAAATAGCAGTTTGTTGCTTTTCACATACTGTCATGTTTTAAAGCAGCAGTACAATGTAATTCAGCAAAATATTTGACCCTCCCCTTTTTAACTATAAAAGATTTTGGGCATCTTCCAGTTTTATATGGTGGTAGCATTTTCTAGTTCAACCAAACTGTTAGTATTTTATTGAATTCAGTTCTTTTACTCAAAAAAAGAAAAGATGTCTGCAACATTTAGCTTAGAAATACCTTTGTAGATCTGGTAACAGTATCAAGAAAATAAAAAAAACAACCTCATGGTGTGGAGCATAGCAGGTACCTAGAAATGTAGAGTTGGCATGTATGTTAAATAGAATAATAGATGGGTTAGTGTGTATTACAAGGCTGTAATTTCATGTGAGAGTTTCTGGGGACATAGATAACCTCGAGGAGTTAAGTCGAGAGGTTTCTATGTCCCCAGAAACCTCGAGATGAAATTACAGCCGAGTAATACACACTAACCCATTTGTTATTTTTTGTAATATATGGATTAAGGAAGTTGAAGAGTTCTTACCTGTAATGGCTTGAAAGCTGAATCTGGAAGTTAATAGAAGAATTTGCCAACTTAGTAAAAGTTCCTTGTAAAACATGAAAATGCATACTTTTTTCTTTTAAATAGCCAATGATTGCGGCAAAAAAAATGATGAACTGAGGTGCTACTTTTTTTTTTTTAAATAGCAAATGATTGCGGCAAAAAAAACGATGAATTTAGGTGCGAACTGAGTGTTGTTACTCAGACTCTGAGTCTGAGTACATTACGTATCTTCTTTTTTTCGGTTTAGGAGACTTCTGTATGTTGATGGCAACAGGAGATTTATGCTGAGAAAGTGAAGCGAGCGTTACTTTCCCGCGAATGACTTTAAAAGTATTACAGTTGTGAGCTGATTAAGCTGGCTCGTGGTTGGCGCGAGGTTGAAGGGTGCGCTTGCGCTGTGCTGTTTCAGTGATAATACTATCATTTGTTAGAACGATAGTATTGAGAGTGAAGTGTGGTATTATTGAGTCCTGTGAGATGGATTACAAGGGATTTTTTTCATCGTTTTCAGTAGTATTATTTCGCAAATCCATATATTACAATATTTTTATTAATGTTAGCTAAGGCTAACTTTTTTGGCAAAACATTTTTTTGTTGCTCTGCTGCTTTAAGTCCCCAGTACCAAAGCAAGTGAATCTCTGGTGACTATCCATTCACCTGCTGCTAGAGCCTGACTAGAGGCAGTGTGAGCCAAGGGAGGCACCATGTCCAGCGGTTAGAACTCAGAATAGGGAAACAGAAGATTCCAGGCTTGAATTGATCTTGGTCAAAAAACTAGCCCTCCCAGTGTTTTAGTCCTCCCAATCCCAATGGTACCATCCGGTAGAAGCAGGGCCTGACTTCTAATGGGATGTTATATTTTATTGGAACTATCATAGGTCTAAATACCATAAAATAATAAATATTTGTATGACAGAAATGTTTGCTATTGTTTATTATGAAATGGGTAGAAAGAATGCTGAATTCTGTTATCCCAGCACAATGGCCCAGCTGAAAGTATTATGTTTAAGAATGCATAAAATTGACTAAAAATTACCCATTTTCATAATCGCAATAAGGCACTCCGGGGGGTGTGTTATGGTGGGCTAATGGCCCTTCTCAGGTAGTGGAAGCCCTCAGCTGTGCCTCGTGCTTCAACCCACCCTGAGGAGGGTCGTTATCCCACCATAACACAACCCCTGTCATGCCTTATTGCTTAAGTAGTTTTATGATTGTGCATAAATAAAATGGTGCTACGTGACCAAAATTGAGCATTTTCAATAATAGAGAATTAGGTGTGTGGTTGGTCGAAAATTAGATTTGCCCAATTTTAGTTTATGTGTGTCGTGTGCAAAATAGAAGTTAGTGCAGTTTTGTCCTACTTTACAGTACAATTTTTTTAAGTATAACTCAGCACTTATTTAGCAACTTATTTTATATTGGGCTTTCTGCAGTAATATTCTGGATTTTCCCTTATCCCAGCTCAACCTTTAAGCTCGCTCCCCCACCCCTATCTTCTGCCACATCCTACCTTCCCTCTCCCCCCTCCCTTCATATCCACTCTACCTCCCCATGCCATGTCCCTCTATTACACCCCTGACAAAGCCAACTCTGGCTGCATTTACTCCTACTCTACTTAACACTTCCCTTCATATCCACTCTACCTCCTCTCCTCTGTACCATGTCTCTCTGTTACACCCTTGACAAAACCAACTCTGGCTGCATATATTTCTACTCTACTTAACACTGTAGCCTGGGTTCTGTACCTACCCAAGTCTATACTCCGCACTTTTCAAAGCGTTGAACCACACTCATGTAGTGTTGATGTACCTGGCACTTCCTTAACTGTTACCATGTAACCTGTAAGCAGATTCTGTATCTACTGTATTTTATGTCATGTCCACCAGTGTTTTACCTATAACCTATGTAATCTATTTTTCTAACTTGGAGTCTTTGTAAACAAGGCCTCGGCTCAAAGATATTAATCCAAAACTGAAATAAATAAATACATTTTGGTGGACTTCACAGTCCCTTAATGATGCAGAATGGAAACCTGTTAAGACCAAAAGCCAAAATAAAATTTGGTACCATGCAAACTGTTAGATTGCATCATTATTATCATATTATTAAATCAGTGAATTCTGTTAATGCATTCTAATTAAAGATAGCCATGCAAGGGTACATAGCCTTCTACAAGAAGGGAGTAAATTAAAATGAAATATAAATTTGCCAAATTGAATCTTCCAGTTTTAAAGGAAAGAGACTTTTGTAAGCATAGTAATCTAAAAACAAAGAACCGCAGCACAAAAACATTGAGGCAGAGTTACCTAGGAAGGGCATTGACAATAAAGCGAGGTTTTAAAGACACACTAAAATAGCACATACCTCAGTAATGACAAGCATCATGGGAAGTACATGCAAATTATCATGAAAAAGTTTAGACTGGTTCTTCTGCTTTAAGCAGACATGTACAGTGTCAGATGACCTAACACACAATCCTGCAAAGACTGAGAATAGATCCTGTTAATGAAACTGGTACATATTTATTTTATCACAAATTTTTTAATGAAAACCTATATAGTCCCTTTTAATTAGCAGTACTAATCTAAATTCTGTCATGATGATTTGCATATACTTCCCACGATACTTTTCATTATTGGGGTATATGCAATCTTTACATTTTTTTGCAAGCATAACTACACTATTGGGAATTTTCACAGCCAAACAAAATCTGATGTTAATATGGAGTGGATTTTTTTGGAATGGATTTATTTTTCCCCCAGAAGGGTTTTATCATCCTTGGGCAGGTCTGGGCAGCTTATCAGCTCACACCTGGAAACAAGTTCTGACTTAGTGTACCTTTCTTGGTTAAACAATTTCCCCATTCCCTTTATCACCTTGTCCCTGTTCCCAATGGTCATCCATGTACCTTCTCTGTGTCTGGAAGCAGGTACCCCCATGGATTCCCCCTGTGGTAGAGCAGGAAGGGAGGGCCATACTGCCCCTCACCAGACAATCCAGTGTGGCTTTGGGATCAGATTGATAGAGCAGACTGTTGGGATACAAGCAGGGCTTCATGAGGCCCAGACCTCCATGTTTTCCACTTTTTTGTCCCCTGGGTCCATAGACATGCAATAGACATAATATGTGTGCTTCACCTCTGCAGAAACACCCTGAGATTCTGTGCAGGGAATCCCTTATCGTTGGGTACCTCACTTGTGCTGCCTCCCAAATACCTCCAGGTGGCACTCAGCAGTGAGACACGGCATCCCCCCCTCCCCAAGGGAAAGAGCAGCCCTATACATGCTCAGTCCTTCTTCACCCGGCCAGCCCACCAGCAACCCACATCTGTTTTTAAACCTGGGTTGCCAGCATGGCAGGAGGTGAGACACTTAGCACCTCATGCCTTCACGCCACTGGGATAGCCCTATCGAATGGATTTTTAAATGTATCATTTATTTACCAAGGACAGCTTGAAGGAGATGCAGCATCTCATTTTTGGTGGGTCCTGCTTCTATCCACTTTTACAGTTGGTCAGACAAAAGCACAGGGAGGCCATGTCACTTGCTTGAGGTCACACAGAAGGCCTGCAGCAGCAATGGGATTCAAACTCTGAGGGAAGGATTTTAAAAATGCCAGACATGGACGCAGATATGTGTTGCACCTTCATCTACCAGAATGCGTTTGAGTTGATGTGTAAAAATAAAATTCCACCTGTAGAATTACTGTGAATGTTGGAATTTCGTGTCTGTGACATTTTAGAATGCATTCTGACAACTTACCCAAAATTCCTACTTAGAACTATGGAATGAATGTTTGTATTGCAAATTGATGCATTACACTGTGGATTAAAATTCTGCAGAACTGACCACTGTGTAATTTATAGAACTGCGGAATGACTGAATGTATTGTGGATTGACATATCTAGCTGCAGGTTGGAATTCTGCAGAACGGTCATTCCTCAGTTGATGTTTATCATTCTGCAATTCAGGTCATAAAATTTTGCGGAACTGGATAAAAATTCATGGAACACACTTGAATGATTCAGATTTAGCCAAAATCAGAATTTTTGAAAATTTCACATTTGCAAAACTTTACAAAATGTTTGTGAGGTTGGAATTCATGGTTTCTGCCCAGCACTAGTTTGAACAGTCCTGCTCCTGTTTTCAAAAGATGCATCTGTCTGTGACAGTTCCATGTCATCTGAGCTAAAAATTATACAGCACGGTAAAAAACAGAGTTGGCAAAATGCCAGAAGGCAAAATCGCGACTCTCAAAACCAGCTAAAGCAAAAACAGCATAAAGGAAAAAAACTCACATGATGTCCACCCATAGAACAACAATGTAAATTTACTACTAACACACTACGCTGCCGTGAATCACCACTCCAGTGAAATACAATACTTCATGAATAAACACAGAACAATGTAGATTTATTTTACCACACCACACTGCCATGGATCACCACCTTCCCTAACATGGCTCTGACACCATGCAGTTAAGGCACCTCCTCAAAACGCGCTATCACTCAAGCACTATTTTGCATGCCTCGCTCCTCTGTATTTTGAGCTTTTGACTGCGCGCTCTTGATCACGCTCCTTTGTTTCACGTGAACTTGATGTGATACCATCTGTGAGAGAAAGTTATGATTGTCAGTAACAATGATGCAAATGTGGTTTGAGAATTTTTTTGCCGCAATTGCATCTTTTTTTGTATCACAAAATTCAGACACTATTAGCTTATCTAATAGTTGGTTTAACAGTTTGGACAGATTTGCCATTTGAAAATAAGGGCAGGCAGTCATTAAAAATTCTCCCTTAAATTTGCATGTTTTGCAGTTCAGTGCTTTAATCAAAAGAACATGTTGCCTTCACTGTATTTATCCAGAAATGCAGAATAATATGTAATGAAATGAACTAACAAAAAAGGCATGAAAAATGCATACTGTGAGTTCTTTGAGGTTATTATCAATTAATTCTGCTTTTATGGATCCTGTTAAGTTAAAATTGTACATATTTAATTAACCGCTATTTTTTATTAAAACCTATATAGTCCCTTCAGAATTTTCTGCATCAGTAAAATATTGGAATTTAGGCCATCTGCTCTCACTAGCAGAATGGGCAGATATATTGTACATTATATTCCAGTGCAGGAGACATTTTTCATAAATGTAGTTTTCTGTAAAGCATAGTACTGTCCTCTTAGAATACCCTGTAATAATAGGGGAGCTGGGACATGCATGATGGTGTGACTGTTCACTTTATTATACATCTGTCTTTACAATTATATTCTTCCTGTATATTAAGATATAGTGATGGGAATATACATGCTGGTACTAATTTTCAAAATACCTCTTATATTACATTTTCTTATATTTGTAAATCATGACATTTTTCTTTGCTAGTCAGAAATGTTTATTTCTAAACATTTCAGGTACCCATATAACCATATGAGGGTATCCATACAAATAGTTCTAAAATTTTGAAGTTCTCAGTTCATTTGGCATAGCCCATTTCTCACACTATTTTCTTCTTAAGTTTCTACAAATAAAAACATTTTGATTTTGAATTCAAGTTCACTTAAAAAAAAACAAAAATTCTTACCATGAATTATAATATGTTTATAAGTTCAGTTCTTGTATCTTTTATAGTTATGAGCTTCTTCTCAAATCCTTCGTGTGCTAGAAATACCCAGCTTTAGTTCACATTTCTGTAACCCAAAAGAACTTGACAATCTACTCTTATAACCATAAGAGACACAGTAACTGTACATTTAAACATATAGAATGGTTTTAAAAAAATATGGTATCAAAATGCATTCCTCCCCTCTTCCCACCAATATCAACTGATGCTGGAAGATGTTTTCAGAATAATTGTGCAGTGGCAGTGAATATAGAAAGAAAGGGTCTAAAGACCAGACTTTCAAAAGGCTGGACACATATGGAGCTGTGTCCTGTTTCTGCATTCGTATCTGCCTGGAAGCATTTGCACCCATCAGCATTATTTTCAAAGTAATAATGCATTCATTTACAACATAAAATGTAATTTGCGTAAAAAATGACACATTTATATGCCTAATTTTTTATGTAAATTTAGATACAAAGTGCATGCATAGGCACAACCATCACACACCTTTGTAGATGGTATAACCATTTTGATATAACGCAGACATGTGTCTGCAATTGAAAACAGAGGCAGACAGATCCTGAACAGCTCTGTTTGAAAAATCTGTGCTAAAAGTCAGTCAGTGGGACAAAATGGAGTTGCTCTGGAGGAGGACTTGGTTTTTCTTTCTCTCTCTTTTTTTCCTCTCTTGTTTTGTGTGCTTCTTCTTGTGTTTAAGTTTTCTGTTTTCTCAATTCAAAATATGGCTTTGTTTACCATAGATTATGTATTCTTGACCCCAGCTGCTCTATTCCTTATTTTTTCTCATTTCTCTTTTCTTCAGCTCCCAACTTTGTTCTCTTTTTATGGTTCACATAGTCTAGAGGTTAGAGCAAGGAGCTACGAATGAACTTGGAACATTGAGCTGACCTGGGTTTGATTCTCGGAACCTCCACTTGCATACTGTGTGACTCTGACCTAGTCACTTAACCTCCCTGTGCCCCCAGCTTACCCCATAAACAGTCCTTGTATACAGTGGGTCTTATCCACTTACCAAGAAATATAAATGAAATAAAAAAGTGAGTTCAGGTGTTAAGACCTTTACTGAGACTCTAACAACATTATCAGAATATGCATTGCTGTTTCTGTAGGTTATAATTAGATTTTTCTTTATTCCATAATGCGTTTGTCCCAAAATGAGAAACATCTATTTGTTAGACTAAAATTTTGCAGATTTCACATTTTATATGCATAGAACAGGATATTGAAAACCTTTGCACTTGCATGGTTGCCCCTGACACCTTTAAAAACACCTCCTAATCCCTGTACACACTTGGGTACTTAAATCATGTTAGAGTGCTTAACACATTTTAAGACCCACTTAACATTGTATGGAGACACTTTTTGGCTGCAGTTAAAACATTTTTGATAACCATGCTTTAACCCTGAGTCTACCTAGTCTAGAATCTGGTTTCAAAAACGGCTTAACGATAACATGCTTACCTCAGGTTATGTGTACGCATTTCCATGCTTCACCCCAATTCAACTCAGTAAACAGCTAAGCACAGTGGTCGCAATTGTTATGCAGTATGTTCGTAAAGTGAGTGTAAGAACAGACTAAAGAACAGTTTAAAAATCAGCGTGGATGCTTCAGCATGGTAAGCACTATTCTGTTTTATAAAACATTTCTAAAACCAGTTCACAAGTGTGTACAGGGCCTTACATAGAAACATAGAAATGTATGGCTGGAAAAGGGTAAGTGGGCCATCTAGTCTGCTTGAGACTACCTATGGTATGATGGGAACAGGGGTGTAGCCAGGGATTTCAGATCTGCACACCAAGTGAACTCATTACTAACCCTCCTTGTTAGGGTGAGCTCCCCCCTCCCGGGTGTAGCCAGACGATATACAAATGTACACCAGGACCGTGTTTGTTGTCTCATTTGGCACAATAAATACAACTTTTATATCTCATGACAATGGTTGTTGCCATGCATGGGTAAATACAAATGCCATGCATTGTTTCCCTAAGACACCCACATACCAGCCCAGAGCCTGTAAAGTTGTATTGTCCTTGGGATGCAAATAGAGTATTAGTGACCAGTCCTTTGTAGTTTCGACTCCTATGAATAAAATTACAGAAAGGTTCAGTATTTTCTTTGTTAGTTTTCATGGAAAAATGAAGCCGTTCAGAGCCTATTTGCTACCCCCTTAAATAAAATTGCACACCATGGAGTGCTTGAAGTATGCCTGCCTACACCCATGGATGGGAATGCCTTAGTGGTCTGTCACTTCCCTTCATGTCATCCTGCCCTGCTATCCTTACCAGCCCCATATGTCTATGCCACACTTGCTAGAATCCCTCCACTGATTTGATGCAGACCACATCCTTTTGCAGTCTGCTCCACTTATCCACCATTCTCTGTGTAAGGAATTACATTCTGACATCCTTCCTGAATCTTCCTCTTTCCCATAAATTTCTTTGAGTTCCCCCTTGTACCAGTAGTTCTGCTCATTGCAGGCAGTTTCCCAGTGTCTGCCTTGTTTATCCTGTGAAGAAACCTGAAAGTTTTGATTATGTCTTCCCACTCCCTCATGGTCTCCAGTGTATACATGTTAAGGTCCTCAAGTCTTTCTATGCAGGACTTCTCTTGCTGCCCCGGAATCATATTTTATTGTGCTCCTCTGAACTATATCAACCTTATCCTTTGAGTGCAGGCTCAAGTACTGCACTCAGTAGTCCAGATGTAGTCCAAAGGGCTGGCAGTATAGCCTAGAGGTTAGAGTAATGAATTGTGAATGAGCTTGGTACATCCAGTAGACCTGAATTTAATTCCCACAACCTTCACTTGTATACTGCGTGACTCTTAACAAGTGAATTAACCTCCCCAGTATTCCCAGGTCACCCCTGAAAACAGGCATTTGTGCCTAGTGAGCCTTACCCAGTTATTAAAGAATAAGAAAAAAAAAATGTGGCCACACCAAGGATGTGTAAAGGGACAGGATCACCTCCTTCATTCTCTAATCCCCCAGCCAATACACTCCAGCATCCTTTTTGCCTACTCCACTGCTCTGTTCCACTGCACAGACTGCTTTAAGGTGTCTGCTGGTGAGACCTTTGTGATCAGTAAAAAATACATGTGCAGAATTTGTAAGGCCGTCTGTAGAATTCTCAGTAGTTATAAATTATGATGATGTCCCTGAAAGATCTTGAGAGCCATTTTGCTTTCCAAAACATATTTTAAAAATTGCTTAAGCAGCTCAATTATGTATGCAAATGATTTGAAGACTGTGCCCAGAGGTTTTAAAATATCCCCATTATCCCTGAGGTCCAAAAGGATGCAAAACTGAAGCATCCCAGTCCAGAACCTTAGTTTAGCTCATGGTCATGGCTTAGCGTCATCTCTGTCTCCATCATATCTGTCTCCATCATCTCTGTCTCCATCATTCAGTCCCAACTAAGTCTGCTTCTTTGCTACTGTGCAGCAAAACCAAAGGTCAAATCCATTAGAAGGGAGCTGTGTAAAAAAGGCATCTGTCAGTCTCACACACTGGAAAGGTGATGAAACTACAGTCCCCATAAGGTATTTCTCAGAGTCTGCAAGTGAAATCCAAGTAGTTGTGCTCTGAAAACTTAAGCAAACCTAATAAAACATTTCCTGCAATTTTCTAATTTACTGTTCATCCTCCTAGTCAACATACCTCCTTCTCCTTCTCTTTCCTTCTCTCAGCCAAGCTCCAGGATCTGCCTGTCTGGCCTCACTTGTTGCAGCCCAACCTCTGGCCATATTGCTGCTACTGCTGATAACCAGCGGGGGGACTTCACCATAGATACATAAAGGAATATGGATAGAAAATGACTATGGGCTCACTTTTCAAAGGTTGACACAGGTCTTGCACCAAGCCCTGCATCGACCCTGATGTTTGACACAACTGCACCAACTGCATTGCCACAACTTGTGCCCAGTTTTATAACGTTTGGTGCAGTTGTAACTATTTCCATACTTTACAGCATTTTTCCCCAAAGCTTTGGCACAAGCCCAGTAAAATGGGTCTCCGAATGGCTCAAAGTTAGACTGGGGGGGTGCTGGTCTAACTTGTGACATTTGTCGCAAGGGACTTCTGTAAGTGTTTGTGGAAGGTCTTCTTACGGAATCACAAATGCTGCACTGTTTGATGCAACTTGCCCCTTGCATCAAACTCTTAGATGCAAGTCCCTTGTGTCGATTCAAACCCCTTATAAAATCAGGCCCAGTGAGTTCATTGAGTCTACCTAATGCTCTATAATTTATAGTGGGCTGTAGTTCAGCATGGCTTTTCATCCTTGCTAAAATGTTGTTGTACCACAGTTTAAAGGTCATGGAATGTGGTGGTACTCTTCTGTGGTACAACAGCACATCAGCTGATTGGCAATCTTCAGCCACCTGCTCTTAGAACAACTGCACGCACACTTTAAAAAAAAAAAATGAAACTGCTGAGCTGCCGGGTGCAAGTGAGTTTGAAAGTCAAAGTGGAGTTTTCCTGAGACTCACAGCTGGCAGCTTGACAGTTTTGTTGTAACAAACAAACAAACAAACAAACAAATAAACAACTCTCCCCCAGAAAACACGCACACACACACAAAACTATATAAAAAATACTGGTTAGGCAACCACATGCCGAACCAGCACATGCTGCCACCTCTGGCATGTGGATGTAGTTATAACCACCCTGTTGTAAAATGTGTATGTTGTCAGTGTATCTGCATATACAGTGTGTGTATATAATTATTAATCCTTGCATTGTAAGTGTGGGTACTATAATGTATCTGTACTGGTAGTAAGTGGTCATCATATGGTGCTTTGAGAGTCCTTATTACACTCCATTTCACCCTGCCAATTTTCCATTGATCTTATACATAAATTACTGTGATGTCAACACTGTTCACATACTGCATATAGCCATGTCTCCCAGTGAGTGCAGATATTTCTGTAAGTCTTTTTGACCTTCTCCCTGGAACAAAATATTTACACTTTGGGAGATGGATGGTAGTTCTGTGAAAGAGAACTTTGTCTGGTGTCAGAATTCCTTTTTTATGCTGCTATATTTTTCATTGCCCCATAAAATGAAATGGGTATTGGGATGTTTTCTGTAACCAAAATTAAATGTGTCTTATCTGGGACATGGATGTGATAACTGAAGATCCTGTTTTAATTGTGATCTTGAAATAGATTTTAGAGATCCTTCATTCAGATTTTGGTTAGGTGTTATAGCTGTAGCTACTGCCACTAGTCATGTTCATTTAATGATATGTAGTGGCAGCTCTCATGAGACGATCGGCGCTTTAGCGAGGATGCACAATTTAAACAACAGGAGCAAAATAGATAGATTTATGAGTTTAAATATTCATTCAGTAACCTTAGATGGAAGAAAACAAGTGGGGAGCAGCATAAAAGACTGCATACTGCACCACATCGCTATAGCTGTGATTACTTTACAGAAAGTAGGAATCTTCTCTTTAAGTTTTGGAATAACAATACAAATCAGTGGAGTACTTCTAACTGCTGATCATACCTAAAGTGATCAAGATTAAAGGTTTATTTATCTTTATTTTATTTTAATTGCAAAAAAAAGACACTTTAATGCACAAGTTAGGATTTGTCCTTTAAGCCTCAAAAGTAAGGAAATGCGGCATTAGGATTTTTTGACCCCCAACTCCAGCCAACCCATGCACTACTCTCATGAACCCTACCAAACTAAATGTCAAAGAACAGTGATGAGAACTTGGCCTTGAAACCCAACAGTTAGTTGATGTGCAAAGTTTTTTCTTGTTTTCCACACTTTCGTGATCACTAAGGCTTACGAAACCATGGGTCTTATCTCAGAAAAGTGGATTCAGTGTCACAAACGTGGCATATGTCAGTGTAGCAAAATCCAGTTGTGAAAAATGTAGCAAAAATAAACCGTGCATGCACAAAAAGAGCATGTAATTTTCTTTTTTTTAAATCTACACATTTTTAAGTGAAGCCACATATCATAGAATCATCCTTGGGCCAAATTATATCAAACTAAAAGGTTTTGTGTTTTAGCTTGGAATAATTTTTGGGTTATTGGTGAGCAACAATAAGGTCTTTCAAAACATTTTTAATGTATTGTTGACCTTATTGAACATTCAAACTGCCCAATTAACTGATAAATTATTTCATTTAAGTATCATGTACAGGATGATGTTTTAGTAAGCCGCTTCATGTGCAGCCCGATAGTATCTAATGACAATTTTTGCAGACTGTTTTCTTCATTTTCATATATACAGTACAACCTCTATTATCTGGACCCTGATTATCAAGCTCTCCTGTTTATCCGGACTCAGACATTGTCCCCCAACTCTGGTTTGCCTAATGTTATGGACCCCTGATTATCTGAACTTGTGATTTTCCAAACAAATCTGATGTCTTCCAGAGTATTCAGATAATCAGTGGTGTACTGTATTTTCAAGCAGTTACTACCACACTCATATTAAGACAACTGTAGTATTCATAGGTTCCTCCCAAATATACTCCTCCCCCTTCTTTTGTCTAGTACAAACTGATCAAGAGGTGGGAGCTTTTGTAGGTACTGCCATGGTACATTATTGGACTTTTAGAATCTAGGCCAGTATTAGGCCAAAACCATCAAGGCACAAACCTATGGCACAGAGCTGTTGAATCTGGTAAGCTAGCAGATAGACAAGCATATAATACCTAGCGCAATAAGTGTACCTGGGACATTCACAAGGCCAAGGCTAAATATTACGGAGCTGCCCTCCTGAGGAAAGCCTGGAAGTTCTGGGATAACATAAAAGAACTGGATTGGCAGTTGCACTCCCCCCCTCCATGCCAACTCACCATTAATGGCTCCATCACCTCGGACCCCCAAAGCATCACGGACTGCTTCAACACCACTTTCTCCAACCTCAGCTCAGTCTTCCCTGGCAGCTTCTTTGATCCAGTCCCCCCCATCGCAGCCTCCCATCCTCCACCGTCCACCCTTCTATCTCTGCACTAGATCCCAACAAGAAGCCGGCCATCTAGGCCCAGTGGGCTTACCGGGTCCACAAAATTCAACAAAACAAAACATAACAAAACTTATCTAACTAAAGCCCTCAATGGCACCAGTTCCTGCAATGACCAATTGGACACCAGGCTCCTTCTCCAGGTCCTGGATGCAGTACTTGCCCCACTCACTGACTTGCTCAGTCGCTCACTGTGTCTGGGTCAGTTCCCCCTTGCCTGGAAAATGTCAGTCGACACACCAATACTCAAAAGTGGAGCCTGCTACTCCTCCAGTAACTACAGTCCAATCTCCATCCTCCCCCCTACTCTCTAAAGAATTAGAAAAAATAGTGGCTGATCAGCTCACATAATATCTGACCAAACATGACATTATGTGCAGGGAGCAGCATGGATTCTACTCGAGCCACAGTACCACAACAGCTCTCGTGGAGTTCTCCAATTTCCTGCACTCTGCCTTGGACCCTGGCAACCTTGCTGGAGCTATCTTCATTGACCTCTCCAATGCCTTTGACATGGTCTTCCATCCCCTCTTGCTTGACTCCCTCCTCCAACTTAATCTCTCCAAGGGCCCCTCTCCTGGTTTAACAGCTACCTGTCCACCAGATCCCAGTGTGTAAAAATTCACGGCACCCTGTCCAACACTCAGTCTGTCCACTCTGGTGTTCCCCAGGGCTCCATTCTGGGCCCTCTTATCTTCAGCATCTACCTTAGCACTCTACCCAGCACCTATGCTGGTAGGGTACTTCTCTATGCTGCTGATGCAATCCTATTTGCTTCACACCCAAAACCTGCCTCCCTATAGGTCTCTCTCCAGCTCTCCTTCAACCAGATGGAGCAGTGGTTCATAGATCACAGGTTGGTCATCAATCTAAAAAAAACAAAAGCTATGCTTTTCGCCCATCACCAAAGCAAAGCCAGAAACACCCCCCTCCAAATACTTCCCAGCACTCAGCACCCCCTTGAACAAGTGTCCTCTTATAAATACCTGGGCATTACCTTCGTTCCTGCCCTTACCTTCCACTCCCACATTAGCATCCTCTCCTCCACCACGAATGCACAGATTGGCCTATTATACTACCACAGGGACTGCCTACCCCCCAAGGCACTCCAGCTGGCTATCACCTCCTCAGTTCTGTCCCTTGTGGACTATGGCCTTCCAATCTATGCAGCCACAGACAATACTGCACTTAATAAGGTCCAGTTGTCCATCAACAAGGCCTGCAGGCTTCTGACCAGTGCTAACAGTCTCACACACACACATACACACTTGCTCACTATATTCCATTGCCAATGTGCTTAACTTTGAGGAGAGGCTCCTAGACCAGTCATGCCTGCTGACCAAAAAATTACTCCTTGGTCTCTCCCCCCCCCGGGGTGAACTCCTCCCTCCACCATGCTACCCCTGCTGTTTCTACCTAGAGTGCCTGTAAGGCCACCCTCCTGGTCCCTAGAGCCAGGACTTCACTTGCACAGTGATCCTTTTGCTACAGGGTCCCATCTACATAGAAACCGAGACTTTGATGGCAGATAAGGATCACTTGGCCCACCCAGTCTGCCCATTTCCCTACCTATTGGATAAGTTGCAGATTCTAGTTAACCAACAGCCTACTTCCTGCAACCCCCCCACTATAATTGCCTTATGTCTGTCCCATGCATGTTTGAATTCCCCCACTATTTTAGACCCCACAACCTTTCCAGGAAGGCGGTTCCATGCGTCCGCCACTCTCTCCATGAAAAAGAATTTCCTCACATTACCCCTGAGCCTGGGTTCAGTTCCCTCCCTGCCACTATCACCAACCTTTCTAAAATTGGTCCCTTCAAAATTACTCTCAGGAGCCACTTATTTGCCACTCACTGCTGTAGGTGTGCATAACCATTCTTAGTTCCTATCCCTTACTGGCCCTCCTACATGTGGGCACAACCACTAGTCCACTACCTACTTTGACAATGATCCCAGGACAGCTAATTTCTGCATCACTCAAGTTCACCACTTACATTTCTCACACTAATTACCTAGCTACCACCTTGTATAGGCCAATGACATTATTTCATGTAAAATATGATGTCATTACAACCTGTCTGTACAATTTTCTGTATTGTAACTATGTAACGATGTACTCTATGAAACTATGTAACCCTGTGTTTGTCCATGGAACTAGGTAACCCTGTGATTGTCTCTGTACACGTTGACAAAGAGCCTTTGGAAGTGAGTCCATGACTCAAAGGATTGTAATTCTGATATGTATAAATAAATAAAGTTAATTATAAACATGTGACTGATGTGTTTTTCTTCAGAACCTGATTTTTAAAATTTAGGAGAGACAATTATTCTGATTCCTCATAAAAGGCAACTCTCTGTATCTGGTAAAGTTATTTGGAAGAAACATTTAAAAGAATTGTGGCGCTTACTCGTCACTTCTTGCATTGAAAAGCAATCTGTAAAACATACTGAAAATTTCTAAAAAGAGTGTGATATAGCTGTGTATTTATTTATACTTATTTGGACAGAGTTTAGTGGTAGGGAAAAGGACATGGATGCAAATATATACTACTTCTGCATCTGCTTGAGTGCACTCATGCAGTCCTGCTGCTATTTTAAAATAATGCAACCATTTGCAACAAAAAGACATGGTTTGCAGTAAACCATTGATGCAAAATGCAGATGCAGTTAGACCTTGTAATATATGGTGTAACATTTTGGATGGATTTCCTGTTTGAAAATCACAGTGGGTGGAACTTGAATGAAGACGTTTGAAAATCCTGCCCAAGTTTCTATCCGATTTATGTTGAAAACTGTAACTTCAGCTGTGGTTGTATTCAGTAACAACAACTTAGTATCAAGTATAGAAAGTCATTAACATTATCATGCCTTTCAATAGAGCAGACCTCAGTTTTACCCCGGTAAGCAGATACAATGTGTGCCCATCTTGAAGGGTATTGCAGCAGACTTCAGAACTTGGACCTTGAAACCCGACAGCCAAGTCAATAACTTGTGATCTACAATTATTACAAATTTTACAATAGCAGAAAGATTGCCCGAGAAGTTGATTGGTCAGCCAGCCCCAGCAACAGTGATGTTATCCCAGCACAACATCACTGTAACTAGTACTGGCACAGCTGACCACATTACATGTTCAAAAGTAAAAACATACTCTGTTATGCAGCTTACACACAGACGCCATTACAGATGACCCTCTGACTGACTTCACTGTTGTAACAATCAAATCACCTGATAAGATGCTTAGCAGTGATCAAAATTGCAACTCTGTTCTTGACAGCGCAACTGCCATGAGTCCAAAAAAAGATAAGAAAACCCATCATTTGAATTTATCACCCTGTCAGCTTGACAAGATTAAACTTGATATGAATGAAGCCACAGAGCAGTGCCAGACCAATGGGGCACTTCACATATTTTGTGATTGGCTCAGAGAAAATAAATAAATGTAGAATTTCACTCAGTGGAATCAGAGGAACTAAATAACATCCCATGGCAGTTTTATGGTTCTGTCTGAAAAGCAGCAGAATATCTCGGGGTTCAGATACCCCATGATCTCGCCTTCCTCTATGATGTGAATTACCTACCTTTGCTCAACACTGTTTACACCAACATTGACAGGTGGGCCATACTTCTCCTCACGTTCCACAACAGAATAGAAACTGTCTGCATGAATTTGTTGCCTAGGTTATTATATCCTTTTCAAACCTTACTAGTTGCTCCAGCTTTGGCGACATTCCTGGAATGGAGCAAACAACTCTCTAGATTCATCTAGGCAGGTACTAAACTTAGAGTAGCATTTGGCAATCTGGGCAGGTACTAAAGAGTAGCATTCAGCAAATTGCAGTTATTGAAAATGAAAGGGGGGTTGTCTTGCCAAATTTACAAAATTATTTCTTGGCAGGCCAGCTATGGCACGGAACTGCTTGGATAAAGCTGCATTACCAAGCATGATGGAAATAACATGAAATAAATTAACTCCAGTTCTCACACATGAAAACATTACTTGCCAATCCAACTCCCCCATTGGAGCACTTAACAGACAATACTCTCACCTGGAATCTTCTCCAAATCTTGGCTGAAATAAAAAAGATAAATTACTACAAAAGCCACTACTTCCCTTACATGCTGTCTCTTATGATACAACTTTTACCCTAGCCCTAGTTGACCCCCACTTCATGCAATGGGGAAGATAGGGATTAAGTCATTTGTACCAGCTATATGATGGTGGACTTTCCCATACATTACGACAATTGAAATAACAGTACGTATTAACCAACATGGATCATTTTAGATACTCACATGACTGTCACATTCTCATGGAAAAACTGGTGCAACTTACACAGTATAAAGAGCAACACCTAATAGTCTCCTTAAAGTTGACCTCTCAACAACAGGGAATGCTCCAATGCTTCTTCTCACAGGTCTGTAAGGCCATTAATGTCCCTGTGCAGGCTACCATTGAGGTGGCCAAATGTAGATGGGAAGGGGAGTTAAGCATCCAACAACCACCCAATGCTTGGGCACAGATTTATGAATGGCAGCACAACGTATTGTGCGCCAATATATGGAAGGAATTTGCATGGAGGACTGTGGTCTGTTGCATTAGGACTCCAAAGATCATGCAACATTCACTCAGGAAGGTAGAGCAGACTGCTGGAGATAGTGTGGGGAGCAGATAGTCACACACACACCCATGTATTCTGGCAATACCCCAAATTAACTCAGTATTGAGCTGCAAAAGGACAAGATATCCAACAACTTTCTGAAGAAATCCCACAATTTACACCCAGAATTGCACTGTCCTTAGATTACCTACTCACAACCCTGAACAAACATCAGAGATACTGACTCAACATTGTCCTCACAACAGCCAAAAAAACTGCTATAAAAACATGGCTACAGTCACGACCCCCAACAATTTACAGTTGGAGAGATCTAATGGTAATGGTATATGAGATGGAAAAATTAGCACACAAAGTCTATAACCAAACAGAGTTATTTAATAGCAGATGGCAAGGATGGTTCTCATATATAATGGAGAAACATAATAATTGTATGCCTTGAAACAAATTGGGAAAGTTACTTCAGATTAACTTCTGAAAGAAGCTAGTTTCACAGTTTTTATGGCCCTGTAAAACAAAGCTAAAAGAGAACTGTCACCAGTTGATTATAAGTAGAGATACTATGGACTATGGCTTGTTTCATATTTGTTTAAACACTATTATAAGAGGGAGAGGAGAAATCCTGGAAGCTGATTGGCTGAAGCAGTCTTTGACCCATGACGATATCTCACAATATCGTTACGGTCCAAAACTGATTACAAAAATCAGCCATTTACTAACACTTTAAGGCCATTTTATAATCATAGTAATACACTTCATGCTGTGGTATATCATGGGATATTGTCAATTCTTGGGTGCCTGCAGCCTTGTACCTCACAATGCACCCGAGGCATGATGATATCTCATAATATACCACACCCTGTCATGTATTATTGCTTAAATATCCCATATGTTTAAAAGGATTTCATTCCCAGCTTTACTGTACTTCATACTGTTCTCTGTGGATTGACTATTATATGCTGCACTGCAACAACTTTTCTAATAATAAATTACAATAAGAAGAAATATGCCAGTGGAAAATTGTTCAGTATCTCTAGTTATGTGGATCTGTGATCGGGTATAAACCGTTATTTCAATGAGCCTCCCCTGAATTGATCTTTAATATGATGATAGATACAGAATTCAGTTCTTATAACATGTTTGTGGGGTACATTAAAAATGTAAGAAGGCAAAGGAAAGACAAAACCCAACATCACACACCCATTACTCCAGCTGACCATGCAAAACTCTGAGCAAGTGAAACCCTCAACCCAGACACAGTGGATGATCTCATGCACCGTGTCTGGTTAGAACTCCAGCTCCGTGTAGCTCACTGTGGTTGTGACGGCCAATGGGCATTAAAGCCTGATTCATTTGAAATTGTAACAGATCAGCAGGACGTGTTAAAATATGTAACACTTGCTTTCAATGAAAAAAACCAAAATCATGCCATTTGCAGTGAACACAGCAAATACTTGCTACAGGGTGCAATGTTTGAAATCCCAGGGCACCCATACTGCCCAGTGAAATGTCTGGAGAAATATATTAGTAAAATTTCAACAAATGTACCATCTCTATACCTACACCCCCACAAAAAGTTACAATCAGAACTGAACTCAGACCCCCGAGGTATATCTTGGAGACTATGGGGTTAACTATTTAGCTTACATGTTACCAAGGCTTTCCAAAGTAGCAGGCCTTGAAACCACCTACACGAATCGTAATTTAAGAGCTATCGCTGTGTAGATTCTATCGGATTCTATCCTGCATGCCCTTGAAATGATGACTATAACTGGGCATAAACCTGACCCTCGCTCTGCAATAAATGGGGACCTCAACTTACAATCAGGCAGCTCTAAGGAAATGATCTCTGCACTGCAAGCTCTGCAAATGTAGCCTGACTTGAATCTGCATGGAGCTTTCTGCACACTGCTCAGCACAACAAGGCAGAAGTAAGAATATCATGTGAAGACTCACTCAGACTGGATACTTGTAATGTAATTCAACTCAAATTCGGAATTCAGAATGCTAGGCTTACCTTAAGTATCTCAAAATTCAAAAACTGCTGGGGAGCTGTTGTGAGGCACCGCAACCTGTAAGATGCACAGTTTGAACTTCAGGAGAGGCGGCATCACAGGGAAGAGGGGACAGATGTCCTTTGAAGTCACATGTGCATCAGCAACCTATCAGGTGGACACAGTACCCATGAGTAAGGAAGTAGAGTGCCTCAAAGATGATCCCCCACAATGGAATACCACCAGGAGAGCTCCACCAACAAAAACCCTGCAAGCAATGTTTAAGACAGTTTTAGAATAATAATATGGGGGAACTCAATGTGTGTCTTCAAAATCTACAAATAAGTGAACAATCAATTTTTAAATGCAGTTGGTTCATTGTAACAAAACTGTATAACTGTATAAATGTATGTAACCACTTGTGCTTGCTAAGTTATGTGACTCGTATGCTGTAACCAGAAAAGGCTGTTCTGTGTGTCCTCTTTGTGACGAGGTACCTTTGGAAATGAGCCTCTGGCTCAAAGGTTGTAAACTGATGTACAAATAAATAAATAAACAATAGTCTGAATGTTCTCACAATAATTCCCATATTTCAGTTAAACAGTCTGTTTTAAAAGTTTCATTTTAAAAAGTGTGCTTCAAAAATATTCACAATACCATTTTTAAAGTAATACTTAAGTTAATATTAAAAGTAGGCTAAGAAAAGTTTTTTTTAAAAAGCTATTCAAATGCCATTTTAGAAGGACTATTTTTTCTTTCATGACTTTACAGATCAAAATCAGTTTAACAGCATTATTTTGACATGTCTCTTTTTGTTGCTAAAGTGAGCAATTGTGTAATAGCAATAATACTCTCCAGGGTGTGTGTGTTGTGTTGGGATAATGTCACTTCTCGAATGTTGGACACACTCAGCCTGCAGCCTCATGCTTTACCACCCCAGGTGTGATGTTATCCCAGCACAAAACACACCCTATCATGCATTGTTACTTAACTCGTGTACATCATGTATAAAAGAGACTGCTGGAATTTTGTTTGACACCATAAATATGCCAGAGAACTTCTTGTTATACATAGTCTTGTTCTGCTTTTATCAGCATTTATGATGCATATGATATTATATTCTGTTATAGGATATGTCAGATGATTTTTCCTATATCATGCATCTCAGTCCAGGCTAAAACGTCACTTTTTCATTAAAGAGCACATAAACTCCTGCGATATTAGTTTCGGTTTCAGCTTTTTAAAACTTTATTGACCAGAAGAGGTCTTTCACTGCTTCAAATTTTCCTTTAGCAGGCTATTCTGTGGTACATCTGTTGTTGTTAGATTTCAGATAAACTTACCATAATAGTTCAAAAGTCCAAGAAAAGCTCCTTAGCATTCCTGGTGGGTTTAAACCTTTATGACTGCTTCAACTTTTTGGAGAGAAGATGATAAGGCATTTTACCAATTACATAAACAAGTCACTTAATAGGGTACTAGGATGTCTCATTTTAAATCAGTGCCTTATCACTGAAGCTTACATAGAATCCATTCCAGGTTTATAAAGTGATCCCGCGTGACCCTTCCTGCCAGTGAATAAAATGTATCAGGCAGGATTTTCAGAGCCTATTGTTGAAGCAGACATATGTTCACACAGGTAGACCATCTATTAAAAGGTATGAGAGCTCAGGACAAAGGATGCAGTAGCATGCAGAATGTGGCCATGTGTGACAAAATAATGACACAAACTGCTGCAAATCACAGCAAGTGTCACAAACTCCACACGGCATTTGAAAATAACTGAGGGTAGCATGGGTGCAATGTTTCTCATGCAGACAAGGGTAGATCTCACTCCCAGGTCTGTGCTGGACCTTTTGAAAATCTGGCCTTATCTTTAAAATGTGTTCCATCTAGGAGACCCTTCAGGATTTTCTTAATACTCTGTTGAAATGTGACAGGGGTGGAGGCATTGCCAAATGCCACTTTTGTGTACTGATATACTGCCCCACTGCTTAGTGATAATTGTAAACTTCCTTGACTTGGCATTGAGATGTCCTTGCAGAAAAACTTAAGTTATGCAAACAGTTTCTCACCATTTAAGGCTGTCAACAAGTCCTCAGATTTTTTATTGTGGTTGCTGATACTCATTCTGGAAAGGATTAACTGCAACCTCGTAGTCTCTTCACATCTGAACGGCACTATTTTTTTTTACTACTTGGACAATGGGCATTAATCAGACAGAATAGTTCACGGTTTAAAAAATTGCCAGTTTCTTGGATATACCAACATGTTATTGTGGATTGATTCTTCGAATACACAAGTGAACTTGACATTTGAAATATTGGAAAGTACTGTGGCATTCCTCTAGTTCAGCCTCAAGGTTCTGTACTGCTGCTAGACCCTTACTGTAATGTTCTACGTGTTTCTCTAGGGTAAACTGTAGACTTTGATCTCCATATACCTCGTTAATGTTTTTCCAGTTCAGTCTTATCGCTGAAAGCCAGTTTCTACCAAATGATGGTGCCTGATTTCCTATAAAAGAATTAAGGGCAGACTGACTACCAAGCTGAACCTGCATGGTTTATTTTTTTGTTTGCTGGGTAGGATACACTAGGCAAATAAATGACTATTTACAGGTGTGACCCAGGAGAGTACAGAAGGCAAAACAAGCAAGTACATGGAACAAATAGGGGTAGCAGACAAGCAATGCAACAGAAACATACTCATTTCAATATCCAGAGCAAAACTAGAGCAAACACACTACAGGGTAAAACAGTTATAGATGTCAAAAGAATAAATCTCTCAATATGCTATGATAACGTATACATAAATAACCCTACCAACCCAATAAGGGGAGAGTATACCATGCTAATTATAAGTGTGCAAAAAAGTACAAAATGCAAATACAGTGCCCCCCCTTGAAACATATCAAGGAGGCTAAGCAAAGTGCGTAGTGCAAGAGGTATAGCCAACCGCTATCATGTGCAGAAGCAACTGGTCAAGCCTTTTAAGTATCCCCACACTGCACCTTTAAAAAGCCCATGTGAAAGGAGTCCACAAATGCTAAGTGGAAAACAATTCCAGAACATCGGTGCAAATCTGGTGAAGGTTTGTTCGACAATCTTGGTGGATCATTTTGGGAATGAAGAGAGAAAACACATTTATTTGTTTCATTTTTGTTGACTGGGTAAGTGCACTAGACAAAAGCATTGCCTATTTTCAGGCACCACCCAGGAGAGTTACAGACAGTAAATGAGCAACATTACAATGACACAATAAATACAATAACGTCAATGTGGGCAGGCAAAATACAGGTGTAACATGAAACAATGAGCAGCACAAAGAGGTGTCAGAATTAAGAATACAGTTACGTAAGTGCAAGTTGTCATGTGGTAAAGTGATGAAGCCAAGTTAAATATGAATATGATGGATCAGTTACACGTGCACTTATCATTAGACAGAGGAACTTTCAAAGTTCATTCTTAAAAACCTGGTGAGACTTACAGCATCTTAGAGACATTGGAAAGGAGTTCCAGAGCTTGGAAGAAAATGCTGAGAAAGCCTGTTCACCCATCCTAGCAGCACATTCTGGGACAACCAGTAGTGACCTGTCAGGTCACAAGGGGTAGGCCTGTGAAGTGTGCTTTACCATGTTGGCCAGGGTAGCTGGTATACCTATTCTGATAATATTATCAGTGGTGCAGCCAGTGGTGAGAAGAAACTAGGAAGATGGGGAGAGTCAAGCCAAACTCGAGTAGAAGGCGTAGTGATGGGTAAGCCTGGGCACAGAAAGAGCAAAGTGACAAATGGTATTGTAACATGTCTTCCATTTATTTAAGACCCCTTTGTTTGCCTTCAAGTAGGGTACCAGCCCACAGGTGAGACTAGGATGCAGGGCACCATGGGCAATAGGCAGTCTGGTGGCTGTGGTTAAAGCATGCCAAATTTTATAGGTGGCACCAAGCTTCATGTTTACTGTCTTACAGACTGTTGACAGATGCAGGTTAAAATCCAGAGCAAGGATCTAAGGTGACTGCAAGGTATCTGAAGGAGTCTACTACCTCTAGTGTGGAGCCCGCTGAGCTACAGATGGCTAGGGTGATGGGAAGGCTCTGTTAGATGATCTGAGTGAGTAGGATTGGTGAGGAGCATGTGGGAGGAGTATGGCTGGGGCCAGAAAGGAAGCATGTAGTAGATTTGTTTGACCCAATAGTATAACAGATAGGTTTGACCTAATAACATAAAGTTACTAGTCAGGTTCCTTCAAAACAGTTACTGTTGGCATCAGCAAGACTCACATTTCTCAATATTCCAACCAAAACTGGAATTTCAGGACATCCCAGTCTTTATTACTAAAGGCATTTACATGAAAAATTGGTCTTTACCCCGTAGACCTCATCTGACCTTGCTGCTTGCCTTGCCCTGAAATCAAATCCACTGTTGGTAACATTTGAATAATTTCCATGGCAACAGGTTGTGATGTCATAAGCAGAGGATTATGACTTCATAGCAGGAATAAACAATGTAGACAGATAAAATCTAAAGGTAAAATAGATTATTTCTCTATTTTTATCGGTATTTTATGCTCCCCCCATGTCTACTGGACAGCACCCCCCCCCCAGCCCTGTCACCATCCTTCTCAAGGACTTACCAGTTATCCACCGCTTGTGCAGAACCTCATTTGTTGGGTGGCCAGCTGTGTCAGGTATGTGAGAGCCTAGGGGGTGCCAACATCTGGCAGCCTGGCTATTTTCCATCTGGTTTTCTACCCTCTGCTGGAGCATGGGATATGCATGCCAGCAAGTCACTCTCCAACCTGCTCCCTCTGTGTGCTGTGCTGTGCTGCTGCCTAGCCTCTGCTAGGTGGTAGTATCTGCAGTGGAACTGGTATCCTTCCTCTCCAAGGAAAGAGAGCTGCTGGCAGGTGCTTGATCCTTTTTGACCTGGCCAGCGCACCGAGCAACCCTTGTCTGTTCCCAAACCCAGGTCATTGGCTTGGAAGGTGGAAGTGCAACCTCTCTCCCAATGGACCGGCTGAAAAAAATTCCCATTTTCATGAAAATGTCTTCAGTAACAGACAGAATTTCCTAAAATTCACATTTTTGGTGCATTGTGTGCAACTGAGTCCTGCCATCGTCAGCTATGCCTTTGCTGCTGGAAACCAGAAAATTGCTTTAGTGGGATTGTGTACAGTTAAATTAAGAATGCAATCAATGTAATCCCACCCTGCACAAAAATCTCAATCACTCTACAAGGACAGCTGGGTAAGCCTCAAACTCCGATAATATGTATGCTCTTCAAACTTCATCACAAATAAATTAGAGCAAGGATTCACCAGAGAAAAGATAAAAAAAAGGGGTTTGGTGGAAAAGCTGGCACGCTTTTGTGTCAGTTGAAAGCTGGCTACCTTTTTACCAGTTACAGAGCTATACTCCATCTCTTACCAGTACCTGCATTGCCCATGGCTGTGTGGAACTGAAGCACCGAGTTTAACAACCTCCTTCTGTTCTCAAGTGCACAACTGCTTATCTGGCCTAACTGCTAACAGGATTAACATACAGATAAACCTGATATGTTTTACATGTTTTACATGTGCTTTTAGGATTTCTGCCACCCAGTACGGCAGCATTCCCATTCAAAACAGATGATGTCTTTGCCAGCTCTCACAGTCTCTTGTTCATTACTTAGGTGCATGATGAATCAGCAGTGCAGTGCCATTTTTAGACATTTTCAGGAAGTCTTTGTGCTCTGTGTGATATCAGTGACTCACCAGCGCTATTTCTACATTTGCCAGGCTGACATCTTGAGAGCGCACAGACTTTCTACAAATTGGACTGCAGCCAGAGCACATAGTACTCCCGATATTTTACAAAAACAAAATCAGACCTGCCTGCCCTCAAGGGGTGATAGAGGAGCTTGAACAAGGAGGAGATACATATGGGGTTTTATTTATGAAAGCATGCATTCCCTTTAGTGGACTTATATACAGTATATGTTTAGATGTATCAATGGCCCTGCTAAGTGGGCCTCTTGACTCTTGAAGTATTGACGTCTAAAAGCTCTCCAGGAGTAATAAAACTGAAGTACCAGTGTCGGCTTCTATTTTGTTGTGCTTAATGTTAATGAGCATTTGAAAATGTAATCCTTTCTGCTGAGTTTGAGTTAAACTTCATGCAGTACTGTGGTATTGCCGGGTCTTCCGTGGAATCCCACGTTTCCCATCTCACTCTTTTGGCTCAGTTGCATGTGATGCAATGCACCAGTGTACCATCATGCCAAATGGCTACTAAGTTTGTATTTAATAATGTCCTTGTTCTCTTATTTCAAGTACAGAAATCTTTATTGAATAAATATATCCATTAAAAAGCCAGCAACATTATCAGAGACATTTAAATACATTTGCCACATACCACCACCGTTCAGTCTGAACTGCTTTCTTCGGTCTTACAGACTGCGATTACATCAGACTCACTGCGTTTTGTCATAGATTCCACTTTTCACCCAACCATATGACGCATATAGCTTCTTTTATAATTCCATACTCTAGATAGTTAGCCTGACAGAGTAAGGACACATACCACCAGTGCGCACATGCATGTGCTAATGTTTCACTGTAACGTCAGGATTTCTGGTTCATTTTAGGTTGCTCTTTACCTGACCCACATGCATAGAGGCTATGCTCCCTTTTATACTCCAGTAGCTCAAAAGGGAGGCAATGTGGCCTAATGTTAAGAGCACAAGTTTGAGAATCAAGGGATAGGTTTAAATCCAGCCAGATCCAAATGCTCACTGCATGACCTTGAGCAAGTCACTTAACCTCTAAGTGCCCCAGTCTGACAACCTGCAAAAAATGTGTGGAAGTAGCATCTCACTGGAAACAAGATGTTTCATCTCAGCTGGGCTATTGTAGATAAATAAGTTGAAAAAGAAAATAAAATATCTATCTATCTATCCGTCTGTCTGTCTGTCTGTCTGTCTGTCTATCTATCTATCTATCTATCTATCTATCTGTCTGTCTGTCTGTCTGTCTGTCTGTCTGTCTATCTAATCTCTCTATCTATCTGTCTGTCTATATATATATATCTATCTATCTGTCTATCTATCTATCTATCTATCTATCTATCTATCTATCTATCTATCTATCTACAGTATCTGTCTGTCTGTCTGTCTGTCCGTCCATTTGTCTGTCTGTCTGTCTATCTATCTATCTATCTATCTATCTATCTATCTATCTATCTATCTATCTAGCTAGCTAGCTAGCTAGCTATATATCTATCTAACCAATCAATCTAATCAGTCTATCAATCTATCTGTCTGTCTGTATATCTATCTAGCTATCTGTCTGTCTGTCTATCTATCGATCTATTGATCTATCTATCTATCAATCTATCTATGTAATTAACTCACCAGACATAGGGTGTAACCTCGTAACAACTCACTCACTGCAGAATGCCTCATTTGAACAATAAGGCACACCATGGTATGTACTATGCTAGGATAATGTCACACTTCTGGGGACAGATTTTCAAAGGGCTGAAAACAGCTAAAGACTAAGTTCCATGTTGTGGTCTGCTGGTGCAGAAAAAATGTCCGCACCCAATGCCATTCCAAATTTCAAACCATGGTGCACATGGGCGGCGGGTGCGGCTGATGAGGATGTTACACCTGGTACTACCAGATGTGACATATTGACACAGCTGCACACAGAAAATAGGTGCATGCTACCCATAAATTGTGGAGTCTGTCACAAACTGGCTCTGTGAATGAAAATACGGCACTTGTGGCAAAACCTATGGTTGTGCAAGGGAAGCCCCCCTCTTGCAAACAGGTTTTGCCACAGGTGCACCAATTTTCCTTTTTCTGAAAGTCCAGCCCTTGGTGTGTTACATGCCTTGTGCATTCAAACACCAAAGGTGCCTTATTGCAATTATAAAATGAGCCTGTAAAACATAAAATATACATTTTTATGTATGTTTTTCTTTAAGATAAGTTTCAGAACTTGATGTTGTACTGAGACAGCATCATGGCTAGAACTGCCTCTAAACCAATCAGCTTTCAGGCTTTTGATTCTGTCAGTTTTAGAATATAAACTTGTGAAATAATTTGATAAAATATATTCTATTATATTATACCAGTAGTGTTGTTAATTTATTTCACTAGAATGTTCATTTATCAGTCAGGAAGCTCCCCTATAGTAACTCAACTTATAGCTTAAAATAAGATGCTTGATTCTACACGGTGGCAAATCCAGACAGGGTCAGCACTGAAAGCCAGTTTGATAATGAAATATGTCTTACTACGTCTTCAGTGCAAAGTACTTTAATCATTTATCAAAGATTTAGAAACTGCACACAGTAGATACAAGAAATCTAAACACAAGGCGATAAGGCACTGTAGACTTGCAAAGGTCAATGGTATACATCCAACATCTTGATACAGTTACTATCTGGTACCACATTGTGGTTGAAACAAAAGTAAAGAACTCTGTACTCTGATGACAACGTCAGCATGATAATGTCAAAACATTAGTGACTCTTTTCCAGAACAGGCTTTGGTCGACAGTCGGAGGTATTTCAAAAAAGTTTTAATTTTGTTTCCACCACAATATTAATTGTTCGACGGTTCAGATTTTTAAAACAAGACTTAGATCATGGCTAGATGTCAAAAATGAATGTACTTTTTCATCAATATAAATTATGTATTACCCAGCCTGATTTATTTATTTATTTATTTATTTATTGCAAGATCAGTTTTACAACCTTTGAGTCAAAGACTCGTTTACAAAGGTACCTCGTCAAGAAAGGTGGGAGAGACGACAAATAGAGTGGTGTTAGGACAGGGATGACAGACAGGTTAGATACATAAAATATACATTTGGA
Organism: Neoceratodus forsteri; assembly: GCA_016271365.2. Lineage (NCBI taxonomy): Eukaryota > Metazoa > Chordata > Ceratodontiformes > Ceratodontidae > Neoceratodus > Neoceratodus forsteri. The sequence goes on from CM028132.1 coordinate 29,639,192, forward strand.
GAGTGCAGACAGCGAGCTGTACTGGAGCAACTCGTGTAAGGTGCTAACATTGGTAAAACAACAGGAGGTACGTTATTCAATTAACAACATGTCGCAAATAATATGTAGAGTAAAAAGAGGACCGGCCGGCAAGGTGCTTGGAGAGTATTAGGAAGGACCGGCACAGTGCAGCTACAGACATTTACAGCATCGGTTGTTAATAATATGCTGGCGGAGGGCAATTTTGAAACGGCCAATGCCTGGGATCTTGGAGATGGTTTCAGGAAGGGAGTTGAACCAGGACGGGGCAAGGTGGTGGAAAGATCTTTGGCAGCGGGAGGTCCTTGCTCTGGGAATGATGAAAGTGGCTGCAGCGGTGTACCAGGTTGGCAGGGATTTAGCAGCCCGCTGCAGAGGTCCAGAGACCCCAGGAGGGCAGAGACCTGCCATGGATTTTTTGGCCAGTAGGCAGGTTTGATATTTCAGTCTTTCCTCAAGAGTGAGTATTTTTGTGGCGGAGTATAGCAGACAGGTGTGGGTTCTGCTGTGGGCACCGGTAAGGAGTCTACAGGCTTTGTTGATGGAGGTCTGGATTTTAGATAAGGCAGAGGCATCAGCAGCTGCGTAAACCGGGAGTCCGTAGTCAGCCAGTGATAATACCGAAGAGGTGATGGCAAGTTTTAAGGCGGGTTCGGGGAGACAGTCTTTGTGGCGGTAGAGAAGACCGATCCTGGAGTTCATTGCAGATGCCAAAGCTTTAAGGTGGGCGTGGAAAGTTAGGCCGGTGTCAAAAGTGATGCCCAGGTACTTGTAGGACGAGACTTGCTCAAGAGGGAGGGGCATGCTGGTGGAGATGTGGAGGGGAAAGTCCCTGGCATTGTTTTGCCGATGAGAGAATAGCATGGACTTAGTTTTCTTTAGGTTCAGGACTAGGCGGTGCTTATTGAACCAGTTTTCGGTTTGGAGGAAGGCGCTTTGCAGCATGTCTTGGAGTGGGAGTGGGTCAGGGTGTGATGCAAGGATAACAGCATCATCAGCATAGAGTAAAATTTTACTGGAACAGGAGCTGGGAGGTGTTCAGGAATAGGCTGAAAGGGTCGGGCCAAGGATGGAGCCTTGGGGACCCCCGAGTGTACAGGAAGGTAGGGAGAGGGTCCCATTTAGCTTGACTCTCTGGGACCTGTTGTGTAGGTAGCTTGTGAACCACTTCAGGGGCCGGCCACAGACCCAGTGCACGCTAAGGGAGTTTAGTAGCAGGGGTGGCACACCGTGTCGAAGGCCTTGGACAGGTCTATAAAGACTGCCCCTGCGAGATGACCTTTGTCAAGTGCTGAGTGAATGTGGTGGGAGGAATTCCAGAAGGGCAGTGGACGTGCTATGGCCAGGGCGGAAACCATGTTGCTCTGGACAAAGGAGGTTGTAGTTAGTAAGATATTCAGAGAGCTGTGTGTTCACTATTTTTTCTAAGGCTTTGGATAGGGGGGGAAGGATGGAGATGGGCCTGTAGTTATTAGGCAGAGTGTGGTCCCCAGATTTATGGATGGGGGTTACTTCAGCTTGCTTCCAGGCCTTAGGGAATTGGCTGAGGCAGAGGGATTTGTTAATGATAAGCGTCAGCAGGGTAAGCATGACATCCAGCACGAGGCGAAGTATCCTGGAGTCAAGAGGGTCATTGATAGGGTTCTAGAGGCGAGGATTTATTAAGAAAGGTTGGCAATGGGGTGAGATCACGAAGTGGAATTGTGGCCTGGAAATAGGGGTGGGTGGGTTGTGCAACCGGTCTGAAAAGTGGGCCGAGGACAGCACTAAGTCAGTGAAGGTTTTGTTTAGGCAGTCAGCATACAGGTGGGGTCAGTGAGACAGTCCCATTTATGACAATCTGGGATGGAGGGGGAGCGGTCTTACCATTTAAATCTTTAATGTTGTCCCAGAAGGCTCTGGACGAGCCCCAGGAAGATGTCAATGCAGCCTGATAGAATTTAGCTTTAGCCTGCTTGATTGACCAGGTGCATTGATTGGGGCTGTCCTGTAGGCTAGTCTGTCAGCAGGCCTACCAGAGTCGTTGGCTAGTGCCAGAGGTTATCTCTTTTTAGTTGTTGGATCAGTGCAGGAGTTATCCAAGCAGCAGTCCGTTTTTTTGTCCTGGGAGAGCTGAGGGGTGCATACAGGTCACAGGCGAGGTTGAAGGCAGTGGAGAGGTAGGTTAGGGCAGAGTTAACGTCAGGAGCGCTGTCCAATGGGGACCAGTCGGTATGGGCGAGGTGACGTTTGAGGTTGGCGAGACCTCCGGGGAGAAAGCGGCGGCGAGGGATCCTACTGTACCCAGGGCAGAGGGTGGGGGAGGACCAGAAGCAGATGACAGGGGAGTGGTCACTGAGTGAGTCTGCAAGGACTTCAACGGAGACTATTTTATGAGGCCGGTTAGAGAGGATAACATCCAGGAGAGAGCTAGTTCCTGTGACTTTGTTAAGTCTAGTGGGCTGAGTGACCATTTGGGACAGGTCAAGGGCAGCAAGCTCATTCTTCAAGTTATCAGCCGACAGGCTGAGCCAATTGGAATTTAAGTCACCCATGATTAATTGTTCAGCTTCGGGGTAAGGTTGCCAGGTAGTCTAGGAGAGAGTGGCGCAGAGTCTTTGTGAGAACCCGGGGTAGATAAGCCGCAGTTAGATAGAGTGGGCCACGCCCAGGGTAGGGGTGAGATTTTAAGGTGATGGCTTGCGCCCATGGTTTAGCTCAGGATTGGGGAGTGCGAGCCCAAGGACCGAGTTGCGCAAGTAGATAGCACACCCCCCACCACGCCTGCCCATCCTATCGGCCCTGAAAATGGTAAAGCCAGGAAGGGAGATGGCAGAGTCAGGCGTGTGGGAGGAGAGCCAGGTTTCAGCAAGAAGGAGAATTTACTTTGTACTGTCTTTGAAAATGTTATTAATTTGTTCATGTGTATTTGTTCTTGATGTTTTTTGTAAGACTTGTCGCTTCTGAAAATGGTCAGAATTGCTCATCTTGCTTATAAGTGTGAAAAATTAAAATGCAATGCAGTGAGAATATCCAGAACTGGGAAGGGAGAAGCCAGAGAAGGCGAGGGGGGCAGCAAGGTCAGCTCCCAGGGTTGGGGCTGACCAAATGAGCAGACACGAAAGACCGTTAGGCCTATTCTGCTGGCATTTTAGTATGTTAGTAAAATGAAACAATATGGTACCACATAGTAACTGCATCAAGATGACCGATTTATGCCACTGAACTTTGCAAGCCCACAGTTCTTTGTGCCCCTATATTTTGATTTCTTGTATCTACTGTCTGCAGTTTTGAAATCTTGATTTCTTGTATCTACCATCTGCAGTTTTGAAATTGTTTGTAAAGGAATAGAGTACTTTGCATGGAGCATGTGGTAAGACACCTTTCATTTTCAAGCTGACTTTTTGTGCTGACCCTGTTTGGATGCAGAATCAAGTGTCTTTTTTGAACAGCCTATGGGTAAGAGTGCTCTATATTTGTGTGGAACAGCTACAGTGTTGTGTCTTGATGATTAAATATTTGTCTTCCCAAAATAATCTTGTAGAGTGATGGTGTCGAGAAGTAAGATTTAAGTTTCTGCTCTGAGGTTCTATAAACTGCACATTCTACATTTATTTTGCAGATTAGGGAAGGGCATCCTCTTCTACAAGCTGGTAGTGTTGCTGTCTTTTTTTCTATGTCTAGGTACCACTGCTCCAGGTTTTTCTCCCCATCGTGCTTTGCCACCACATTTATTCAGAGTTCTGTGCCACAGGTTAGGTCCTTTGTAGAATTTTGAGCCACCTGTAGCTGCCTCAGTTGGAATTTCCTCTGCAGGTTCATCCTCTGAGAAAAACTGAACTGAGGTAAAAAGTTAGGAGTTTATATTTGGGCACAGATTTTGTATGTGTTCCTTTATGAATGAGCAGCAGAACATAGAGCTGAGAGGAAACTGAGGTGAAAATATAAATGGAAAGACAAATGAGGAACTTAAGTTGTGATCCTAAATGATATAATTTGTGTAATCATTTCCTGGCAAATGTGTTCAAGAGGGGAGGGCACTGGAGCCACAGTGACTGTGTAACATAAAATAGAGGAGGACAGTGATGTTTTGCATAGTTATAAAATTCAGATGTCAGTGGGCTGTTATTCCATTATGATGGCAGCCATGGGAGGTTTTCCATGTGAGACTTGTTTTTATAAAGTTAAAGCCTGCAGTCCAATGTAGAACCATCCTCTTATGAAAACCATGACATGGTGAAAAGTTATACCTAACAGAACTGGAAAAGACCCTTTCTTCATGGAGGTATTTTCAATTTATTATAGATAGTTCTTTGGAAAGACATTTAGTAGTCTCTGGTGTAAAACCTGCTTTAGATTTTAAATCCAGATATTGTTGAGAGTGGAACACCCAGGAGACAAAGAGGGGGAGTGTGCACTGATTAAATGAAAGCGTACTAAATTGTACATCTGAAAAGGGGAGGTGCACCTTTAATGGTTTGCTTACCTATTATTGATTGCTTGTATTCTATTTTAAATATATTGGGCCAGATATTCAGACTGCACCGGGCAGTGGTGCAAGCCTGGGCACAGTGCAACTGGGCTGCGCCGGGGCCAGGACCAGGCGATATTCAATGGTGATGCACCATGGCACAGCACCATTGAATATATCAAGGGGGTGCACATACTGCACATGGTGCAGTGGCACTGCACCAGTGCAAGCCACAGAGGGGGAGCATGGGAATGCACCAGTGCAAGTGTCATTGCGCTAGGCACATCACCCATGATATTCAGCTTGGGGCATGCAAATGAGGCCATAATCTATGCAAGGCACAAATGGGGTCATTTGCATGTCATTATGGCTCATTTGCATGCAATGCGCTGGGTGTCCTGGCGAATTGCACCTGGTGCCCTACCAAGCTGCTGTCATCAGGGGTTGGCTCCCTGGTGGGCTATTGTAGCCCCCACTCCCATATGCCAGATTGCGGGCAGTAGTTAGAATATATGTCATCCCATGCCTGATCACGGGCAGTAGTATGGCAATAGATAATCCTGGTGGTCTAGTGGACACCCCTCCCTTCCCATATGCCCGATCACAGGCAGTAGTTAGAAGACATGTCATCCCATGCCTGATTGTGGGCTGTAGTATTTAAAAAGAGATCCCTGGTGGACTAGTGGACCCCCCTCCCGTATGCCTGATCATGGTCTGTAGTGTATTGAAATAGATTCCTTTTGGTCTAGTGGAACCCATCCCAAAAGCCCAATCACTGTCCGTAGTAATAATTGTTGTCTACCTGGTGGTCCAGTGGTACTCCCCTTCCTACCCACCCACGGGGGCCCCTGGCCACCCAGCACCCCCCCATCATTGGTGGGTGGCAGCACCCCACCCATGTACCACCCTGCCGCCCACTGAATGACAGCATACAGTATGATCTGTATGCCCACTGGGCCATAGTGTGGACCTATGGGCTTGCAGACCATACTGTACTACACAGGTTGGTTAGGTTCGAGTGCTAATACGTGAGAGGTGGTGCACCTGAACCTTTATATGGTCTTCTTTGGCTTCTCGTGTGTGAGATGGTACATTTAATAAAGTCAGAAACTCTTGGATCAAACGGACATAAAGATTTTTAATGACTTGTTTCCCTAATCTGTTAGCTTAAGCATTGTTAGTATTGCTTGTAGAAAATGTTATTGTTATCTGTGTATGAAGGGTACTGTAAGATTTGGTAGGGGAGGTTAAGAGTTATTTTACTTTCATTTTTTGTTGATTGTTGTTGTTTAGTTTGACTTGTTTTGTGTTTTGAATATGACCCTCTCTGTGAAAGAGAGAGGGGGGGAGGAGTTATTATAGTTAAGGGAAAGGGGGGTTAATTGTGCTAAATCGATAAAGGTCTTATATAATTTTGTAAAAGGGGGGAAGAAGTGTTGTTGTATGGGTTGTGTTTAGTTATTGTGTTTTGAGAAGTGTTGGAGATATGTGTTGGGGTATTGGGATACAGTCAGGCGGTACTCCCCCTCAAGACTAAAGGATCTCCACCCCTTTGAATGTCCTTCACTTCCTTTGGAAGTGTATAATACGTGCCAAGGTTTCGGCATCTTAAGAGGGAGGGGTGCGAGGGGTCTGGGATCCTAGAACTCTTGGGGAGGATGGGAAAGGAGACGGCAGATAGGGATAGTGAGAACCAGGAGACACCCTGGGATGAAAGGGTGCAGGAATGAGGTTTTCCTTGCCTTGTGCCCATACCCAAGGGTTCTGACTTGGTCAGGCAGGAAGTGGAGTCATCATTGGACTCTCGTCCCTTTTGGGTGGTGTTAAGCAATGCCAGCTCTATTAGGAATAAGACTGCAGTAGTTGCGGATCCTGTTGCCTCAGTTGACCTGGCTTGCATCACCGAGACCTGGCTTGATGATAATGCGGGCCCCATTTTGGAGTCTGCAGTTCTGGCCGGGTTCTTGGTGATTCACCGCCTGAGAGTGGACCATAGGGGCAGGGGGGGGGTTGCAGTCTGTATTAGACAGGAACTGGATCTCAGGGAGATACCAGCTGGATGTACCAACTCCTTTGAGTGTATAGCGGGTGCAGGTGCAGGCTACAGGATCCTTCTCATCTACCGTCCACCAGGTGATGGGAGGGAGTTCCTGAGGGAGGTTGCGGACATCATAGCCAAGTTGGTTTTGGAGTCCCCCTGATGGTTGATTCTGGGGGAGTTCAGTGCCTGGGTTGATGATGAACTCTCACCTTTTGGACAAAACCTCCTCCAATTGATGCTTTCATTGGGCCTGACATGGGTTATTAACTCACGAGGGGGGACACTCATTGGACTTGATATTCCATCTGGGGATGGAGGTCTCTGATGTGGAGGTGGAGCCAATCGGTTGGTCTGGCCATCATGCCCTGAGATTCAGTTTTGCAGCCCTCCAAAAGAGGCCTGCCCCTAATGAGTTGGTTCAGTTCCGTCCTTTGAGAGGAGTTACCTTGGAATGCCTAATGACAGAACTGGACTTCTCAGGATTGCCAATGGATAGTACTGACCCAGGGCCCCTGGTGTTGGCCTATAATAGGGCTGTTGTGGGGGCTCTGGATATCATTGCTCCAACTCAAGTTCACTCCCTTATTCTGCACCTGGGGGCTCCCCGGTTTACTGTGGAGATCCATGAGCTAAATAAAGGGGGGAGAAGATTGGAAAGACGATGGTGGAAACCTTGCCTGGAGGTGGATAGGCTTAGATTATTGGATCACTATAAGGTCTACCAGCTAGCATTTTCTCATAAGAAGGCAGAATTCCTGTCCAGGGAAATTGCTGCAGTGAGGAATAGACTGGCCCAGCTCTTCTGGACTGTGGACAGACTGTGCAATCCAGCCTGTCTTCAGTCTGGTCGAGCCTTGTCACAGGTACAGTGTGAGGAGTTTGCAAAATTCTTCACTGATAAGGTATCCACCATCAGAGATGAGATCAGCCAACGTCTTCCCATTGGGCCTTGCATTGATACATTGGGTGGTACTGATGCCCAGTCAGCTTGATTCATCTTTAGCCAACCATCAGTCATGGATATAATGAGGATTATCCAGACTCTACGACCTACCTATTGTAGTCTGGATCCAGGCCCTACTTGCCTCCTAGTGGGGTGTGTAGAGGTTATCTGCCCGATCCTTACTGGGTTAGTGACAGTTTTATTGGAGAGAAAGGGATCTTTCTGGATCCCTTAAAGGAGGCAGTGGTTTGCCCCCTGTTGAAAAAGCCCTCCCTTGATCCCGACTGCCCAGAAAACTACAGGCCTGTCTTGAACTTACCCTTTGTAGGGAACGTTATCGAGAAGGTGGTTGCTTTGCAGCTGGAGGATCATTTAACCAGTCATAATATCTATGAACCTCTCCAATCCGGCTTCAGGAAATGGCATAGTACTGAGACAGACCTTGTTCGGGTGCTAAATGACCTCCTGTTGGCAAGAGATCGGTCAGCCCGATCCATTTTGGTTTCCTTGATCTCTCAGCAACATTTGACACCGTGGATCATGGGGTGATGCTCAAACGCCTGTGGTTTTTCTGTGGCTTGAGGGGGGCAGTCCACAGTTAGTTTTGATCATTCCTGGAGGGCAGGTCTCAGAAAGTGGTGTTGGGGATTTATTACTCGGCCCCTCACTGTCTGCCTTGTGGAGTTCCACGTGGTTCGGTGTTGTCCCCTATGTTATTCCCAGTGTACATGCTCCCACTGGGGGACATTATAAGATGGTATGGGCTGAGCTTTCATTGCTATGCTGATGATTCTCAGCTCTACATGTCTTTTGTACTGGAATGAGAGTCTGACTCAGTTACAGTGTTTAACAACTGCCTATTGGAGATTCAGGATTGGATGAGTACCAGATGACTTTGGTTGACCTTAGGCAAGACAGAGGTATTGGTGGTGGACCCTGGGGTTAGGATGTTGGGGGCATGGGCGGGGAAGCCCTCAGGTTTATATTTGAGGGGGACCCCGCTTCTGGCCTCCAACCAGGTGCGTAACCTAGGGGTTATATTTGATGAGGGCCTGACCCTGAGGATGCAGGTGTCGGCTGTAGTCAAGTCTTCCTTTTTTCATCTAAGGAATATAGCCTGGATGAAGCACCTGGTTCCGCCTGAAGATCTTCCTACCTTGGGCCACGCCTTAGTCACCAGTCATTTTGACTATTGCAATGCCCTCTATCTAGGGCTACCGAGGGTGGATATCCGCTGTTTGCAGCTAGTGCAGAACACGGCAGCCGGGTTGTTGACTGGGGTCCCTAGATCCAGTCATATAACACATTTGCTGCGAGATCTGCATTGGCTGCTTGTGCAGTGGTGGATTACCTTCAAGGTCTCGTTGCTGACCTACAAGGCCCTACACAAGCTGGGACCCTGCTACCTGAAAGAACTCCCATTTTCTTATTGTCCCTCCCATTCAATCTGATCCTCTGACAGGGGATTGTTAGAGACTCCCAAGGTAACCCTGAAAACATCTGGAGGGAGGTCATTCGCTTTTATGGCACCTACCCTGTGGAATTCTCTACCCTGTCAGATACAAGATAGCTTGACTGTAGCAAGTTTTAAAAAATCACTTACAACCTTTTTGTTTCTTCAAGCATTTCATGACACTTGATATATGTTTATGTATGTTTTTATAATGATTGTGGATTTTAAATGATTGTGATGTTTATTGTAAGGGTGCCCTGAGCTCAGGAAGGGCACCTTATATAAATAAATTTTACATTACATTACATAACATTACAGGTCCAGATCTGTGAATGAACGCATTCATTCACAGACCTGGACCTGTGTAGTACAGTATGGTCTGCAAGCCATTGGTCCACACTGTGGCCCAATGGGCATACAGATCATATTGTACGCTGTCATTCAGTGGGTGGCAGGCAGCACGTGGGTGGGTGCTGCTGCTCCAATGACGGGGTACTGGTGGCTGGGGGCTTCCGTGGTGGTGGGGAGGGGGTACCGCTGGACCACCAGGTAGACATCAATTATTACTACTATGGCCCGCGATCAGGCTTTTGGGGTGGGTTCCACTAGACCACCAGGAATCTACAGTATTTCAATACACTACAACCCGCGATCGGGCATGGGGGGGTCCACTAGTCCACCAGGAATCTCTTTCTAGACACTACAGCCCATGATCTGACATAGGATTAATCATGTTCTAACTACTGCCTGCGATCGGGCATGGGATAAAATATATTGTACCTACTGCCCACGATCAGGCATTGGATTAATCATATTCTAACTACTGCCCATGATCGAGCATATGGGGATGGAGGGGGGTCCACTAGACCACCAGGAGTATCTCTAGGCATACTACTGCCCACAATTGGGCATAGGATTAATTATATTCTAACTACTGCCCACAAACGGGCATGCGGGGGGGCATTGGACCTCCAGGGGGACCGGGTGCTTGTGGATGGTGTTCCTGCTGGGTGGGTGGCCACCCAAGGCTGGCAGCTGTTGTATTGCACCTTGCAATATGGCCACCTGCCTGTGTGTGGCCAGCTTTTGAGCCTATATTTTATGGCTCAATTTTGAGCACCTGTGTGCGGCGCATGTAGGGATTGCACCAGCATATGTACCGCACATCCTGGGCTGAATATCGGGATGTGCCGCATATGCATGGGCACGCCCCTTGCATCTGCACTGCATAGGATTACATTGCACCCCAGTGCATCAGGATTTGCACTGCACCAGGCAGCCTTTTCAATATCCCACTGGGGTGCAATCCGGGGTTGTGCCAGAGCAACTCTGTTGCACCAGGCGCAACCCCTTTAAATATCCCAGCCCTTGTGTTTTCTTGTATTAATGCCACACCAAGTTCAACCATCACATTTGTTTCTGTTGATAAAATATATAGCTATGTAATAACAATTAATGTTTAAGTGACACTGAAAGAGTACAAGAACAGATTTACTGTAAGTGGTGAATTAGTATTTTGTTATTTGCTTTCCTTACTTTATTTTTTTGGAAACCTCATTCTAATTTTCACAGATTAACAATAAGAAAATCTTAAAAAGTGAACTTTTTAGGAGGTAGATTTCTTTTATTTTGCTTAAAAATGAAATTTGAAAAAGAAAGTTTACACGTAAAACTGGGGAAAACACATTTTCCCTTATATGTCACCAGGAAAGCTGCATCACTTGTGGTTCCATTTTAAAATTTTTGGCAAACATTAAACCTGTTGTGGTCAACATTTGCTGATTTGCTCAAATATGCTTTATAGTTTTTTTTAGGAGCATTACATTTACATTATGGGTTGCATCTTGTGTGGCCATTTCAGTAATGCATCTTGTCAAATATATCATAAGAACAGATGTTACAATTAAGTTGCTGCATAAGCAATGCCCCATTTTTAAGATAATTTAAAACATTATATAAATTCATAATGTTAAAAACCATAGTGCCTTTCTTGAAAATCAGGATTACTTTTTTCTAAATACACAAACATTTTTCCCTAAGAGTGCCCCTCATGCTGGCATCTTCAACATTCTGGTAATTTAAGTTGCATTGCAGTGCTTCATTCTCTCATAGGGCTGTATTTCTGGGTTTTTTTTTTACATAAAAAAACATTGATATGAAATCACTCATTTCAGCTTTATAAATTTCTGTAAAAAAAAAAAAATTGAAAAATTCTGCAAATTCAGACTACAACATTTGTGGCACAATTCCATGCAGTAGAACAAGTTTCAGGCCCTCTTTTCTAAGTTTGTGCATATTCCTCCTAACACCCCCCCCGCCACACCCACAAAATAGAATTTGCAGGAAAATAAGAAACATCCAGAACTTTTTCAGCAACTTAAGGCAGCAGTGCATGTTACATTCAGTGTAAGCTTTGTATCTATTTAATTTTTAGATTTGAAATAGTTATATTTATTGAGTTTTTATTGCCCAGATAAGCACACTAGACAAAAAAAAAATGCCTGTTTTCAGGCGCAACCCTGGAGTTTTTTTTTTAAGTTTTTTTAAAGGAACATGCCTTCTAATATGGCTGTCCTATGTTTTCTTTAGTATTCTAAGCTGTGTATGGACACCCATTATAGGAAATTACATCAGGAAACTCCCAGGACAGCTGGCTTGTACTTTTGGAGTTGATCTTTTTGAAAACACTAAAACACCAAACACCACAATTGAGATATTTATGCATCTGCTCTTTATGACAATTTCTTTTAGCAAGAATTTAAATCAGAACTTGAGAAGGAAATTATTAAGCTTTAATTATTTTTTATTCTTAAGCTCAGTAGTGTTGTCAGTGTAAATTTACTTGCTATATTAGTTATTCGCAGTTGCATGTCTTATATTATGAATGCAACAATTGATCAGTATTAAAGGGACAGGAAACTAACAGCAATTGGTAGCTCATGTAATGTTTCTAAATATGGAACTAAAATTCATACCTCCACATGATCCACATTGAATTGTACCTGAATAAAGGTTGCCATGAAAACTATGTTCAAGGCCACTGAGTTACAGTGATTAAAGTAATGAAATTCTGTTTTAGGACTTGAAATTCTAGGAATTGCACTGGTGATTGTCAATTTAATTTCTGGATTTTACCAGCATGTGTCTAAATATTCAGAATAAAAAAAAGGCTTAATATACAGAGCATTAAATGAAGCAAACTGAACATTATACAGGAAGCAATTAGAAGAAAAATACAAGTTCTATAGATTTATTGATCTGGTGTACGGTGCCAAATTCAATGAAATTATTTGTTTTTACCAGTGTGCAGGCAGTCCAAATTCCAGAATTTTACCAGGTTTCCCACTAAAAAAACCAAAAAAACAGTGGCCTTGGCTATGTTGTATTGTTTTCTTTTGATGAGCAACATTCCACACAGTTTTGTTTAAGAACCAGCATTTTGGAGTTTTCACTACTGCATGACATGACCTATATACAGAATGCTAAGCTTGAGCTATTGGCCTATCAGAACAATGTTCAGAGTTGTGTACCTTAACCATGACATAGAAACATAAACATAGAATTTGATTTCAGATAAGGACCACTTGGCCCACCTAGTCTGCCCATGTTCTCTTCCTACTGTCACACCATAGTCAAAAACTCCAAATTATTAGTTCCGTGATGAGAACTCTACAGAATGTTGCACATGAAAACAAAGCTATACAAAATGCAATTTTTCATGCAAACACTTATTTAGTTGCAACTGTTTTTCAGTAAATAAATGCAATTTAATAGCAGTCATTTTGGGATATAACTATTATTTATGAGAATAGAAATACTAAAATAGGAGTCATATAGAAGTGAATCCCTGATCTCTTTAACAAGTAAAAACATTTGTTACCTGGGACTGTTGGTCTGCCCCAAAATGAATGAATCATTCAGTTTCATGACTAGACAGAAATCAACATATAATCATGTAGCTGGTCTGCCAGCGCAGTAGCAAGGAGTCTGCTTGTGGTGCTGACATCCCAGGTTCAGTGATGGTCTCGGCAGTTGGTGGGCTGGCTGAGGGGAGAAAGATTGAGCATCCCAGGCCGTGGACCACTCTCCTTCTCTAGGTGGAGGGGGGGAAGAGTGTCTGGTGCCTTGTAGACCCCTGGTGGAGGCTGGGGGTACCACTGCAGCCAGCACTGTAACCTTTGGGGGGTGGGGCAGATGCTGGATGTCATTGCATATCCCCTCCCCCAAGGGTCCAGCACCTCAAAAATAGGTCCACTGATGAATGACGTTGGTGCCGGTCCCGTGCCGACGATTGGGTCCTGTCCTTGACCAGACTGATATAGCACCACTAGGAAGCCAGCAACTCTGCCCCGTGGGCAGTCTGGGGTACTGAAACCCTCCTGCCCCACTACTGCTTCAGATTCTCCAGGAAGCCGGTGAATCTGCCCTGGGGGGGATAATCCGGGGGTGCTTGGGGGTAGGAGGCTGGGGGGTGCTCCGTGAGGTGGTATGGGATTGGTGACCGACCAGTGAGGGTTGGATCAGACCAAAAAAAAAGCATACAATCATGTAGAAATCATGCCATCTATGTCTGTGACTATATAGCTACCTTGATAAATAACTATAATGCAGGGACAGGAACCAGACAGAAAATAAGACTCTGCAACACCATATGATCTACAGATAAAACTAAAGGTTCATCTTAAATGCACACTGAAAATAGAAATTAAAGTGAAACACATTTTGGGCATGAAATTTTTCAGGAATGATATGTGAAGGAAATTTACAATAGTCATACTGAAGCTTTCCTTCGCAAATCATTCCTAAACACGGCTTCATGATCCAAACATAATTTTTCTATTTTACTTTTCTATATGGTTTAAAAGAGCCAGTGCATTTCCAGGAAAACTTTAAAGATATAATATTTACTAGGGATGTTTTAGTATGAAGGTTTGATTGTATAACACAGTATCAGAAGTCACCGTATTGACACCATAGGCATATCAGATACTGCAATAACTGTGGTTGGTTCACAGATACCACAGTTTCTGGCCTTTTAACCATGCTTTACATATTTTTATAGACTGTTCCTTTGGTGACAACTCTCCTTGACACAAGAGTTCACGTAGGCTTCTTTTTTATACAAAAATGACTACTTTCATAACACCACTGTATTACAATAACTGATATTACATGTAACGTTTATCATAGCATCAAATGTTCACATCATGACAGCCCTACTAGTTACATACTATTTACATTCTGTATGCACTAAAATGAAGCTATATGGTTTTCTTGAACCTAATGGAAGATAATTTGCAGGTATTTCTAAACAAATGTTTCCTAATACTGCTAATTATTAATGATGTATCTTACTATGCTTAACAGATGTAGTCCAATCATTAAGTAGTTGAATTCTATTATTTAAAAACTATTTAGATAGTCACTTAGGACCCTGGTGATACCTAACTATGCTACCTCAGGATGTTTTTAATCCAGCTTTGGCTGTTTACTACAATGAACATTAAAGAAACACTGTCAACCTTTTTTGCATATTAACTCTTGCTGTGCCACAGACTGAGGTATCAGTCCAGAATTCCGATACGTTGTAAATCTGTTGGCAGCCTAAGTGTTAATATTGCTGGTTAAAACCCCACATTTTATGACTGCTTACCTTCTCTAAAATGTATTACTGTTGCTCGTTCTTGTATATGCTTCCTTTCTTAGTAGAACCAAAATGCATGCCAATGGTATAATTATAATCAATGTTATTTTGTCTCAATTCCTTGATCTATTCTTATTGCATACTTTCTGAATTTTAGAAACTCCCCCAAATATTGCAGCCACTCACGATGCAATAGTCTCCTCTCCTTCAACTGCATCATGAGTGACTAGATTGTGTTGAGGTATTTCCAAGTCTAGAAGTGATTAAGTGGAAGTTGATCAAGGATGGTAAACAAACATGTTTTTGTGAGGCAACACCAGTATCATGGACTGTCTGTTTTTCACTTTTACTAAGAAAAAAAAGACTCAGAATCAGACTGCCAGCAACATCGGCAATCTCTACAGAATGTGGCCAATCAAAGCAATGTTTTCTAGACTAGAGACATTTTGAGGCCTCAGGGGGTTGACAGTGTTCCTTTAATGTATGTTTTGATGTCATACGCCACTTACAAAAACTGAAATTGGTGTTGTGTCATGCATTTTCTACATTTATCTAATCCACAGTCTTTATTATTTATTTATTATTAATGACAGGAGCTTGAAAATACAGTCCTGATCCCTCAGACATCATTGACTCCTTCTGCCTTTCTACACAAGATGTCATAATTCTCTGCTGATGAATCACAGCTGGCAGCCAGGGTCATTACTATTATGTCACAAGCAGGAGATTATGACATCAGCTGTAGACAAGTGGCACAAACACATGAAGAAGGACAAAAATTCTGTTTCCCAACAAATTTCCAATATAAGAAATACAGTAAAACTCAGGTATAATTTCTAAAGTGTTGCCAGGTGCATCACCAGCTCTTTAAGATAATCATTTTGCTCTATCTATAGTAAAAGGAATGTTTCTGATTGAAATATAAGTATTTTTTCATTCATTGCGCGACTTCTATTTTTACTGAGCATCAACTGCAAGAATTTTACGTGCATAACTGCACACTATAAGCAAAATATACCTGAATGCTGAAAACTAAAATGTGTACTTTTTAATGCATAGAATTCTGTAAGCAGAATGGTGCAATGGAATAGTAACTATCAAGGCTCTTGTATGTACACAGCATTGTTAAACACAAACAAATTGGGTTGTCAAAATGCACACTTTAGTTTCTTGTTATATTGCACTGTATCATCATTACTGCACATACATGTTACGTAATACAGGTAATGTGCATACGCAAATGATATATGTAAAACTTAAATATAACTACATTTATTCTGAGTAGTACTGGCATGGACATTTTTTGGGTGCTGCAGATTTATTTATTGAAATAACATTTCTAATACAAGATGCGTGAAAATACAAAATTTCATTACGTGAAATATTTTGCGAAAGTCGCGCATTTTGTGAAATATTAAGTGGGTACGAAATGTGAAATTTCACCTCAGAAAGGTGAAATTTCATCTGTGAGCGGGTGAAACTTTGCTGTTTCAAGTGAAATTGTGCATTTCACAGTGAAATTCCACATTCCACGGGTGACATTTTGCAACTTCGCACCCAGTGAAAAATTTTGTGGAATGGTGGAATTTTGTGAAATATTTTGCATGACGAAATTGCAGATTTTGCAGCAATTTCGCCGGTGAAATTTAATTTTGCAACATCTCTAATTTCTAATTGCAGCCAAGGCACATCTTTTCCAAAAGGGGGATAGATTCTAAAATGTGCCCATGGAGCATGTAGCAAATTATGCATTCTTGTACTTTTTGTAATGTGCAAAATTTTCAGTGAGCAAGTCATTCTGAATTTTGTTTTAGCAGGAAAAGCCAAATAAGTTGTAATGATTCCATGTCATAACGGTGATTGCTAAATTGCGATTGTCGTTACAGCGTGTGTTCATTGCTGAAATGAAAAAAGATGATGTGCACTCCCAGTGACCACATTAACGTTGAAGACAAACTAATACATCTATGTGGGGGGCTGCACCCCCTTAATTTAAATTTCTCAACTCCAGGGGGGGTGCATGTCAGGGAAGGGGAGAAACCCAGAAAAAAGATAAACTTCCACAGACACTCAGGACAAAAAAATGATACTCCTACCCAGCCCCAAAGCCTAGATCTTTCCCACTGCAGCCAGCCACCCTCACCACCACACCACATGGCCAGCTTGGCAACATCATGCCATACAACCTCCCACATACCTTCATCATCATCATCCTTCCTCTTCCATTTACCCTTCTCTATATTTGAGTCTTCTGTTCACCCTCCTCTATATTCAATGTTCTTGTGTCGCTACCCTTTCAGGGTAGCTCACATTACAGGTGCTGAGATGAGTTGCTCATATGTGAGTCGTTCAATCTCAGTCACCCATATCACGGTATACCAGTTGCAACAGCTCATTTCCAGTATGTGTGGGAGTACAAAGAGCTGCTTTATTGACAGGGGGAATGTTGCCCAGGGTCAAGGGATTATCTTGTACTCTTACATTAGGTGCTATGTGAATTTTATTCTGCTTCTCCCCTGCACTCCCCTGCAACCTACTGCTTTAGACTACCCTAGCACCCTGTCCATGCACTGGCATCACCTCTAGCACCACTGGTGCCCTTTCTTCAACTGACAGCAGAATGTCTACCTCTGAGTTCTAATGTATGCCACTTAGGGGCCCCCTCCTACTTTCGCTAGGAGGAGGTGAACGATTTGGTCTGCAACAGTCACTGGAGTGACTTGGGCTGCTGCTCATTGAGGGGATGATTGGCATATAGGAATGTGGGCATCATCATCCAGTGTGCCAGGCTGGATGGTGTTCCTGTTTCTTATCCTCCCATCATCCCACCTGCCACAGGGTTGTGTCTTCATCAGCATCCTGGGGGAGATGCCCATTGGCATATCATCATCCACACCAGCTATGGCACCTTCCTGCCTTAAGAAATTGGGAGGGGAGGACAACAGGGAGATGTATATGAAGAAGTCCATGGAGGTTACCAGGCTGGTCAGAGCAGCCAAGGCTTCCAGGGAGCTGAGATTGGCACATGGCATTAAGATGGAGAAAAGAACTTCTTCAGATACATCAGTGAAAGGCAGAACAACAGAGATCAGATAGTGAGGATAAAGAAGGATGGGGGCTGGGTGGAGAAGGGGAAGGACCAGACAGAGGCATTAAATGATTATTTCTGCTCTGTGTTCAAAAAGGAGATAGGGGAGCAGGCACCACCTGGGAGAGGAGGAGTGGGCAGGAGGGGAAAGGAGGTGCCTGATACAGGGATTACAGAGGATAGGGTGGTGGAAGGATTAAGGGCACTGAGGGGGGATAAGGCACTGGGTCCAGATGGCATTTACCCTAGGGTACTTAAGGAACTAGCTGAGATCCTGGCAGGACCATTGGCTGACCTGTTCAATACCACCTTGTACACAGGATGTGTACCACTGGACTGGAGGATGGCCCATGTGGTACCCATTCACAAAAGTGGACCCAAGGATGAACCAGACAACTACCAACCAGTGAATCTCACATCAATTGTAGGAAAACTGATGGAGATGATCCTAAAAGAGAAGCTGGTGACCTTTTTGGAGAACAGTGGTCTCCAGGATGGTCAGCAACACGGGTTTGTCTCAGGAAGAACCTACCAGACAAACCTGATTGAGTACTATGACTGGGTGACAAGGGAACTGGACAAAGGCCATGCGGTGGATGTCCTGTATATGGATTTCAGCAAGGCCTTTGATTCTGTGCTGTATGGGAGGCTGGGGGGAACTGGAATCTATAGGGGTGGGAACAAAGATGGTAAACTGGATCACCAATTGGCTGAAGGGTAGGCAGCAAAGGGTGGTTATGGTGGGGGGGAACTCTCATCACAGAGGGATGTGATGAGTGGGGTGCCACAGGGATCAGTGTTGGGACTGGTGTTGTTCAGGATCTTCATTGCTGATATCTCTCATGGTGTCCAGAGTAAGAGCAGTCTCTTTGTGGATGACACAAATATGGGAGCTGTGGTAAATGACATCGAAGGGTGGAGGGGGGCTGCAGGAGGATCTGAACAGCTACAAGAGTGGTTGGAGGCATGGCAATTGGGGTTTAATGCCAAAAAGCTCAAGGTATTGCACTTCAGGGCTGAGAACCAGGGGAAGTGCTATCAGCGGGGGGGGTACAGCTGGAATGCACCAAGGAAGAAAAGGATCTAGGGGTGCTCATTATGGGGAGCATGAACCACTCAGCTCAGTGCAGGAGGACAGTAGCAAAAACCAACAGGATGCTGGGGTGCATAGTGAGGGGAATCTCCTCTAGAAACAGGGAGGAGATCCTGCCCCTTGACAGGTCGCTGGTCAGGCTGCACCTGGAATACTTCATGCAGTTCTGGTGCCCATTCCTGAAGAAGGACATCAGATTGTTAGAGGGTGTACAGTGTAGGGTGACAAAGATGATCAAGGGATTAGAAGGATACTCCTATGAGGAAAGCCTGGATGAGCTGAACATGTATTCCCTGGTGGAGAGGAGGGATGGGGGGACATAATCAAAACCTTCAAATATCTAAAAGGGGTTAACAAGACTAGTACAGAAGGGATTTTCCAGATCAGAAGGGGGAGGGTCACAAGGGGGCACCAGCTGAGATTGGGGGGGAGATTCAGGAGGGAAGTCAGGAGACAATATTTCACAGAGAGGAATTGGAGGAATGGTCAGAAGTATGGCAGCTAGGATTCAATGCAAAGAAGTGCAAAATAATGCACCTGGGAAACAAGAACCCAGGGGAAGAATACACAATGGGTGGGGAGGTAGTAATAACAACAACAAAAAAGGAAAGGGACCCGGGGGTAATCATATCAGATGACCTTAAGGTTAGCAAGCAATGTGAGAAGGCAGTAGGGAGGGCTGGGGGTATACTGGGATGTATAGGGAGAGGCATCATCAGCAGAAAACAGGAAGTTGTCATCCCTCTGTACAGACAGTTGGTGAGACCCCATCTGGAGTACTGTGTCCAGTTCTGGAGACCCCATCTCTGCAAGGACATAGACAGGATAGAGGCAGTCCAGAGGAGGGCAACTAAAATGGTGCAGGGTCTGCAAGAGAAGCCGTATGAGAAGAGACTAAAGGAGCTATAATATATACCTTGAGGAAAGAAGGAGAGGGGGACATGATAGAAACTTTTAAGTACCTCAGTGGAATCAACAAAGTCCAAGAGGGTAGCATCTTTCAGAAAAAGTGACTTGCAAGAACAAGGGACACAATTTAAAGCTAGAAGGAGGGCGTTCAGGGCAATGTGAGGAAGTATTATTTCACAGAGAGGGTAGTGGATGCATGGAACAGCCTTCCTGAGGAGGTTGTGGGGTCTAAAACTGTGGAGAATTCAAGAATGCATGGGACAGACATAAGGCAATTCTTGTGGGGGGTAGGAAGAAATAGGCTGTTGGTTAACTAGGATCTGCGGCCTATCCTGTAGGTAGGGAAATGGGCAGACTAGATGGGCCTAGCGGTCCTTATCTGCCGTCAAAGTCTATGTTTCTATGTTTCTATGTAGAGAGGGTGGTGAACAAGTGGAATACTCTGCCTGAGGAGGCAGAAGCCTATAGCATGGTAGATGGCTTTAAAAGGGGGATGGGACAGAGCGAGAGGGAGGTAATTATGAAGAGGGGAGGGGTTGGTGAGGCAGCTACAAGGAGAGGGGTTAGTTGACAATCAAGCAGACTTGACAGCTTGCTTTATTTATTTATTTATTTATTTTAACATCAGTTTAACAACCTTTGAGCCAGAGGCTCATTTACAAAGGCACCTCATCACAAGGAGGACAAAGACATACATACAAGAGACAATTAGCAAAACAGTTCAACAATAAGGCACAGTCAAGTTTCAAGTAACGCGGGACATAACACTGTTACCCACAATTTTAGGATCAGTGATCAGGAGGTGGGTAGCAGAGTTGAAAGAGGATCATGGGGTGCAGCTCAGTGAGCTTTGTCACTGGGGAGGAGGTGGGGAGATCAGGGGCAGTGGCAGGAGTGTGAGTTGAGCAAGTGAGTTTTCAGACTGTATTTGAAGCAAGCAAGTGAGGGAGCATCAGTGATGCCAGCGGGAGGGATTGTACCAGAAGGGGCCTCTAGGGGAATGCCTCAGACCCTGGGTGGTCCGAGCCCTTGAACGACCAGCCCAGCTTTTGCAGGAGGCGCGAGTGCGCACCATGGAGTTAGTTCGGTGAATAGAGTTAGCAAGGCCAGGAGGGGATAGACCATGGAGAGCTTTATAGATAACTTGGCAGGTTTGAAACATGAGGCGCTCATCAAGGTTGAGTAGGGAGGACATGGAGTACAGAAGGCAGGTATGGGTGAGTCTATGGGCACCGGTAATAAGTTGACATGCTTTGTTGAGCGTTAGGTGTACCTTGCGGAGGGCCGTCTGGTCTGCCATGCCATATACAGGAAGGCCGTAGTCAATTAGGGAAAGAACCGAGGAGGTGACAGCCAAGCGGAGTGAGTTTGGGGGAAGGCTTTTTTTGTGCCGGTAGAGGATGCCCAGCCGTGTGTTGGAGGCAGAGGTCAGGGCAGAGATATGGTCATGAAAAGAGACAGCAGAATTGAAGATTATGCCAAGGTATTTATAGGAGTGAACAAGTTCTATAGGGTGATTATGGGCGGAGTGGACAGAGAGAGGAAAGTTGCTGGACTTATTTTGAGGTTGTGTAAAGAGCATAGTTTTAGATGACGAGAAGGTGTTCAGAGAACCAGGTTTCAGCAGTGTTGTAGGCAAGCTGAAGGGAGTTCTGGAGTGAGACGGGGTTACTGTCGGAAGCAAAGAGTACTGCGTCATCAGCATAGAGCAGGACATTTCCTGCACATGCGTTGGGCAGGGAGTTGAGAAAGAGGGAGAAGAGTAAGGGCCCGAGTATGGAGCCCTGGGGAACTCCTGAGTGAATTGGGCAGGTGCTGGAAAGAGTGCCACCAATCCTCACACGTTGAGAGCGGTTGGTCAAGTAGCTGGCGCACCAGGAGATTGGACCAGTGGCAAAGCCCACGCTAGCAAGGGTAGCTAACAGAAGAGGGTGCAAGATGGTATCAAAGGCTTTTGATAGGTCTATAAATACCACACCAGCGAGGGAGCCAGCATCAAGTGAGTTATGAAGGAAGTTAGAAAACTCCAGGAGTGCAGTATTGGTGCTATGACCGACTCTGAAACCGTGCTGTTCAGGGCAAAGGACATCATATTTCGCGAGGTAGTCTGAAATTTGGCTAGCAACAATTTTCTCTAAGGCTTTAGAGAGGGGAGAGAGGATAGAGATGGGCCGATAGTTGCCTGAGAGCGTCCTGTCACCACCCTTGTGGATAGGTGTAACAGTGGTGACCCTCCAGACAGAGGGGAATTGCCCTAGGCAGAGGGATATATTAAAGAGGCAAGTGATGGGAGAGATGACCTGATCCAGGACCTGCCGTAGGAGACAGGGATCAAGGGAGTCATTGCCAATAGAATTGCACTTTAGGGCTTTTAGCAAGTAGGGCCTGACTTCATGAGTGGTGACAGAGCGAAGGTGGAAAGGGGGGCCGGAGATGGAAGGGGCAGACACGGGGGGAGAAGGATTGAAGAAATTGCATGGGAGCACTGCACTAAGGTCAGTGAAGGAGTTATTGAGGTGTGATACAATGAGGGCAGGGTCAGTGGAGGTAGTCCCATCAATGTCAAGAAGTGACAGGGGGGGAGCGTGCTCCACCAGTTAGCTGCTTGACATTGTCCCAGAAGGACCTGGGTTCCCCAGGAGGAGGTAAGCGAAGCTTGGTAATAATCGGCCTTAGCTTCTATGGACAGCCCAAGTACACTTATTCAAGAAGCTACAGAGGCTCGCCTGTCAGCAGGTGCCAGTTTCAACAGCGATATGCTTATAAGTTATCCCGCTGCTTAAGAAGTGTGCATAAGGCAGGGGTAATCCAGGGTGTGTGTTTTACTTTAGATCTACGTGGGTTAAGGTGCAAAGATGTCACAGGCAGAGTTAAAGGTGTAAACAAAGAAGGCAAGAGCCTTGTCAATGTCAGGGTGTTTAGTAGCGGGGACCAATCAGTGCAGGCTAAGTAGAGTTTTAAGTCTTTAGCCCACCAGGTCTAAGCCGCCGACGACGAAGGGTGGTATGAACAGAGGGCTTGGACCGGGAGGTCGCCCAGTTGAAGAGAACCGGGGAGTGGTCACTAAGGCAGTCTGGGAGGATTTGAATATTGTGGACACGGCATGGCCTGTTGGTAAGGACCACATCCAGAAGAGTGCTAGTGCCCCTACTAGGATTTAACCTGGTAGGCTGGGAGACTAGTTGTATTAGATCAACAGCAGCGAAAGCCTCACGGGAGGCAGACGACTTGGGAGAAAGCCATTTGATATTCAAATCACCCACCAGGATTTGGTCAGAGGAGTTGGGTAGGAAGGTAATATAGTCAGTTAGGGGGCCCAGTGCCTGAGCTTGGTTTTTTGGGGGTATGTAAGCTGTAGTTAGAAAGATTGGACCCCTGGAGGGGTCAGGTGATAATTTTAGACCATGAGGCATGCATCTGCTGGAGTTTTCATATGTTCATATGTTCATAAGGAGCTGCTCTCACATTGGGTCATGACCCCACCCTTCCCAGGATGAAAGTGTTCTCACATACACTCTTTTACCCTCCCTGCCAGACCCTGCTCCTGTTATCCTAAGCTTTGGATATGAACCTGGGTTGCCTGCGTGCCTAGCAGACCCACCAGTCAGTGCCATGGAGCCAGGACCATGGGATTCTTAAGTTCCTGCTGGACAACCACCAGAGAAGGGCAAAAGTGTTCCAGTTTAACGTCTCATCAGTAGGTGCACCTCAGCACTGCAGAACCCTCCTAGTACTACCCTACATTTCAGTGTTGGGTATTAGACAAGGTGCTTGTGTAGAACCCATGACCTTCTGATCTTCCAGCCCCAGAGTCAAGCATGTAATCTACTGAGTCATTGAGAGTGAGCCACTTGATTGGTCATCTGTCTATCTGGTTTAGAAAGGGGGCATGACTTGTCAGTGTAAAATTATTAAAAAAAGTGAATTGTTTTATAATCCTCAGGTGAGAAACCTACTTTTGACTATTGTTGGAGAGCCTTCCTTCCTTCCTTCCTTCCTTCCTTCCTTCCTTCCTTCCTTCCTCTCTCCCTGCCTTTCTTGCTTCCTTCCTTTCTCCCTTCCTATAAAGCAAATTGGCTTGTAAAACATGTCTTAATGGCTTCAGGCCAGTATCAGCTGACCACTCCACCAACAAGGTAGTGAGTCCCCCCAACTTTACACATAGAACTGCCATGGTTTGATGGGCCCATAGTAAGTCAGCTCACTCCATGTTCTAACTAGTAGACACAAATGCTATCTGCAAGATGCAATTTACATGTCTTGCCGGAGACATTTCAGTAGATAAAAGACCAAGCAAACCACCATTTTTAACTGCAGTGTGCTTTCATCTGAGTCTAACTTAATTCTCCTTGATGTCTAATAAAAAAAATGTCCAAGCTTACTGGGCAGAAAACTCCTCTGTTATAAAAGCTGCATTCATACATTTGTGGATAAACAGACACATAAAACGCTGCAACTACACCCACTGTATTCATTCTTATTAAATGAATACTTTTTTTTACTAACTGTTCATGTTAAATGAATAATTTCTGGCTTAAATTATACATTTTTCCTCTGTGGTTGCAACCAAAATTATACAGAGCCCCCATTTGGAATTACGTCCCACATTGCTCTTCCCAATGGTATTTTTTAAACTTTCCCCTTAATAGTGTGCACTGTTTTAATTAAGGCAAGTAACAATTAACTTGGAGTTATTGTTTATGTGAATTAGAAGTGCCGTTTAAGCTCAGCCTTTTCGCCATTAACATAATAATCATGATTTCTAGTGCAGTGAGCAACAGGAACCAGGGAGAAATCACAGCAAACAGGTCATTATCATAACTTGGTTTGAGCTGCACTTTCTTGTGGAGTCTCACTGGTAGAAGAATAAGCAAGGAGATTGGCTGCATTTTTTGGGCAGTTTATGTCTGCCATGGGCAAGGGAGGGATGCCAAAACTAAGAGGTCAAAGTAAACTTGAGATACATCAATCAGTAATTATTATAAACTTTCTCTGTCATAATTGCTTCATGTGTGTTCCTTTGATGACGCATCACCCATTTAGGAGGTCTATTCCAGTTGAATAAAAAATGTCGTACTGTCTCTTCACAAAAAACAAACAAAAAAAAACAGCACTGCAAGCTCTTAAGTCTTGGGTGTCTTGATAGTTAACAATTTTGTCGCTGTGTGCAAATTTTCAATTTCTTCTTCAGCCTGAATGGAACTCTTAAGATCTAGTACTTCAACAAAGAACAACCAAAGTTTCTTTAAAAGAAAGGGCAGTGGCATATTTAACTACTCTGACTTATAACAGTGTATCCAGTCTTGTACAGTGGCAGATCATAATCTGTTTTTCCTCAGGGGGGAAGAGAATTAATTTTTCTTTGGTTTAGAATGTCAAGACTGAATGCAAAATGATCTTTCTTGATTCTGTTAACTATCATTTTCCCTAATATGCCCTTCACCTTTGGAAAGCAGTTTTATTCCTTTAGGCCAGCCCGGTGGCATGGAGGGCTGAGGCACCAGTGCCTTACCTCCTGCTATGCTGGTGACCTGGGTTCAGGAATGGACACAAGTTATTGGGGGGTTGACCAAGGTGGGAGAGGATTCAGCATCCTAAGGACAGCTCTCCTTTCCCAGGGTGGGGAGGCATAGAAACATAGACCTTGATGGCAGATAAGGACCGCTTGGCCCACCAAGTCTGCCCATTTCCCTACCTTTTGGATAAGCTGCAGATCCTAGTTAACCAACAGCCTACTTCCTCCTGCCCCCCCACTAGAATTGCCTTATGTCTGTCCCATACATTCTTGAATTCCCCCACTGTTTTTGACCCCACATGTTGGCCCAGCCATAGACTGCCACCAGGTGGAGGCCTGGTGGTGCAGCATGGGCAGTAAGTAAGGGAGGGCACTGTGGGACATGTCAGATAGGCGTACCTCTATGTATGAGTCTGATGCTGTGCAGCAAGGGGCAGGGAGAAAATGGAAAAAGGAACGGCAGGGGCTTAGTGAAGCCCTGCCCGCCTGTTCCTGGGCCGGAACTGTAACCCACAGCTCACCATCGATCCGCCTTGGATTTCTTTACTTGGAACGGAGGATGGACCTCACTCCTCTGGCCTGAGCAAGAGGGGGAATTCATGGGGAGAACCTGTCTGTGGTGAGTACTGGGGGAAGTGGGGAGCTGGGTTAAGGAGGTGGGAACAGGGCTGACTAGATGCCCCTGGATGGAGGAGGATAAAATATATTTGAAAAAAAAAAAGAAAGTAGTTTTGCTCCTTGACTTTGAGGGCTGGGTTTTTCTGAAGGGCTTTAACCTGTAGCAGAAGTTCTGCAATCTCTGTCCTGTGTTGTGCTGCATTGCCACTGTATTTTAAGTGCTAAAATGTGTTGGGCTTTATTTGCTGTAAGACACTTTTCTTTTATAGTTAATCTCTTTACTCCTTCCCTGTGGTGCAGGCTATCCTTCTTACCACCCTCCAGCCCCATTGCCTGGCATGTCAGGGACTTACCTCAGTCCTGGTGCTTCCCCCATGGTGGGGGTCAGTGGCGTACCACCTATGAAATGGATCCAGTTCCGGGACAGAGCCCTGTAGCCCAGTGCCTACAAGGGGTCGGTGTCATCCTGTGCTGCACCCAACCATTTTCCTACACTTTTTCTCCTCTGGAGGAAGGGATGTGCAGTGCCGTCCAGATGTACCAACACATGCTCCCATGTGTCGGGCACCACCAGCTGCCATTCTTCCATTCCCCAAGTTGCGGTCCCTCTCTGTCTACCCCCTAGTCTCTGCTAGAGGCCAGATGTGTGCTGGGATCTGCATCTCTCCCTGTCCAGAGGAGGAGAGCAGTCCACTGGAGACTGAGTTCTTATCTCCCCCGGCCAACCCCCAGCGACCCGAGTACATTCCCGAACCTGGCCGCTGGTGTGGTGGCAGGTGAGGCACAGTGTCTCAGTCCTCCATGCCACCAAGCCAGCTACCATAAGAAACATTCATCGGTTTCTACTAGCGCTGTGCAGAATTTCGGAATTCCAATGGAATGGAATTCCATGGATAATCAAAAAATTCTGCCTAATTCCACCTGATTCCACAGAATTCCATCAGTAGCAGAATTTCAACAATTTGAAAGTGGATTTTTTTTGCAGATTAGTAACCTATAGTTTACATAAATCATTGATTCCTTTTCTGTAGTTCACAGAATATCATTCATTCAACAAAGGTAGCACTCATCAATAAACGAAATGGCACAAGGCAAAACATTTTGCAAATACAAAATACATTAATTGTGCCAAAAGAATTGCCAGATTCTGCAGTCACCAACATAAACAGAAGGGGTTTCTGTTAGTGACTACAGAATCTGGCAATTCATTTGGCACAATAAATGTATTTCGCATTTGCAGAATGTCTTGCCTTGTGCCATTTTGTTTATTGGTGAGTGCTACCTTTCTTGAATGAGTCTCTGTCTCTCAGGCTGGCTGCCTTGGTTAGCACCCCACCTGGAATTGGTTGATGTGCTGGCTTCACAGCTGTCAGAATATTATTCCACAGTTTATGTAATTGACAGAAAGTTATTCCTCGGTTTACGTAAAAATGCATTTCAGAATTCCACTGAATTAAAGAAATTTCAAATATAGTTTGCTTAGAGTTTGAGCTTTACAGGCCATTACCTTATACCAGTGATAGTTAATCAAAGCACAGTTTAGAATTTTTCAAGCACCCCAGTTTGAGAGGGAAGGGAACGTAATTTGGGCTGAACTGCCGACCAACTGATCCCTTCCACTTTCCGGTCCTCCAGTTCCCCCCCTCCCACTCAGACATTTTATAACATATAGAACACAGGGGCATGCCTCATTGTAGTCTGTGGGGGTAAGTTTTGAAATGATTTGGTAACTGTTAAACATTCTGTGATTGAAATGAAAGCCATTGTTCCAGTAATAGGGCCCCTGTTAGTTGAGCAGTGGCTTTCATTTAAATCTAAGGATGCTATGACAGTTCAAAATCTTTTAGAAAATTACACCCATAGACTTCAATGGGGTACACCCTCATGTTCTCTCTGGTTATACGTCATAAAATGTCTGAGCACTGGGGCAGTACTGGAGGACCGTGAAATGGACCGGATTGTCAGGCAGGCAGTTCGGCCCGAATTACGATCCCTTTCCTCTCAAACTGGGGTGCTTGAAAAGTTCTAAATTGGGCTTATAATACTTTATACAAATATGTATTTCTATATAAATGTGTGTATATATGTATATATACTTTTTATATAGTTAATGTAATACTTTAATGAAAAATTTCAGAATGTCAGCATTAACTGCCAGCTTGCGGGTCACAAGATCAGAAAAGAATCGAGCCCAAGAACTGCTCTCCTCACAGAAGTGTATTGCATATTTATTTCATTTTGAGTGAGGTTGAAGGAGTTTAAGACAGATTGGAAAGTGATGATTTAAACTAAGGGGCTCATCAAGAAAGCCTTTTCTCCCAACACTGGGTCTAAACAGTATAGCAACTTGACAAGAAATTCCCTTGAAGGTTCCTGAGGAATCTTTCCCCATATGTTCTGCAGCCTTACCCCTCTGACCCTGACAGCAGTGAAGATGGAATAATATTTCTATAACAAGTCACCCATGTTCCCTTGTGAATTAAAGGCTTAAAGTGAACTTTTCAGTACTACTATAGCACTAGGGAAAGAACAATTAGAGCGTGCAAGTGGTGAAATTTCTCCTTTTCACTGGTGTTAGATCAAGGTGAAAAATGGGGACGGGGAAATTGTTTAACCAGGAAAGGAACACTAAGCCAGAGCCTGTTTCCAGGTGCAACCTGGGAGCACAGGGAAGTTAAGTGACTTGCTCAGGGCCACACAGTATGCAGGTGGGGGCTGATGGGATTTAAACCTAGATCTCCAGGTTTGCAGCTCAGTGCCCTTAACCACTATGCCATACTTCCTCCAATATTCCCTTTCTGTCACTTACTTCAGTGTTTGATGGCAATTAGAAGTAATTTCCCTAGTAACAGTGGCTATTTGTGTCACAAACTGCATAGTTTATGTTATGGCAAAGCAGTTTAAACTTCACTGGTCACATTGTGAATAGCCTGTTTTGAACTTGGGTTTAAAACCAAACATTGGCAACCACTTTTAAATGCCTGTAGTACCAGTACTCATTTTTTAAGAGACTTTGTAGAGCAACTGTGTTTTGTGAAATCCCACAAATTCTACAAAAGATTTAGCTTTTGCTGTGGAAATGACTCAGAGTGACAGATGTCAGTTTCACTGAGGTCTAGTATAAATATGCTTTTTTCTTCAAAGGTGTGTCATCTGACACCTCTGCCTGTGTTACACATCTGCCACTGGGCCACCTGCAGTATCTTTACACCTCAGGGTATATCTCACTATCTTCCCATCAGTATCCAATTGTGCTGATGGGTTTATGTACCAGGGTATACCGTACCTAATCAAAGGCTACAAAAATGAATTTATTTCATTTTGTTTTACACATTTTCACAAGGGATTCAAATGCATGTACAGTTTAAGCTGATTTCATAGGAAAATAACTAAATTTCAAATCCTAGGAAATCGTTGCTCCCATTCTCTGGAAAAGACAGTGCATAATCAACACAGAGACAGAGAATTTGATGGCAGACAACGACTGCTTGGCTGCATAAAGAAAAGGGCTTTGCTTTATGCAGTGCATTTCATATACAGTGTATTTCAAAGAGCCATGAACTGTTGCATGAATTATTAGGTGAGCACAGAGAGGTTAAGTGGAGACAGGGGATGGCTAAGAGAAAGAGAGAGATGACAGACAGAATGAGAGAGAGAAAGAAAGAGTGACAAGAGAATGAGGGAGAGGGGAAGAGAGAAAAAGAGTGAGTGAGGAGGGAGAGAGAGGGAGGAAGAGAGAGCATGAGAAGAAGGGAGAGTGAGAGGGAGGGGAGGGAAGAGAGAAAGACAGAGAGTGAGAGGGAAAGTGAGAGAGAGAGAGAGAGAGAAAAAGAGTGAGATTGAGAGTGAAAGAGAGAGGGGGGAGGAAGAGAGAAAGAGTGAAAAGGTGGGAGAGAGAGAGAGAAAGAGAGAGAGAGAAGGGTACAAGCAGGTGATAAGCACAGAAGGGTTATGTAATTTGCTTGAAGGGAACACAGATTTTTTTTTTTACATTTTCAATATAATTGAAAATAGAGTATGTGTGAAGCCCATTTAATACCCCCAGTGTATGGCTTTGTGCATTTGCTTTGAAATAGTCTTATTTGTTTCCTTATTTATGTTCTTTAGTTAATGTTGCCTTTTTCCTGACCAGTAGTCATTTTTTCATCACTTATGAATTCCAAAACCCAACCACATCAATTAAGCAAAAGTCTGGAGTGAAGTGTTCCATGCAGAGCTTCCACTTCACTGATGCTTCTGAGTTTGTGAAACGATAAGTAATTAAACAAACTATGGCCAGAGTCGATACGGCTACAGCCGAGTTCAAGGAGGTGACAGCGGAACACGGCACAGTCTGACATGTCCAAGATGGCCACCAAACTGTATTGCACATACGCGAGTAGGTGCGCATGCCCAGTGCAGTTCGACAGCCATCTTGGACATGGCAAACTGTGCTGTGTTCCACCGTGACCTCTACGGGTGAAACCAGAGATGAGAGGAAAAGTAGCCCCTGGTGGGGTTGAGCCATTCAGTTATATGGGATGAGTGGAGTGCTTTTGGAGTTGCGGAAGTTCAATGCTGCTCCAAAAGTTGTGTTCTTCAGTATCCCATTTTCTCAGCAGCTACAGCAAGATGGCTGCCGGCTCCGGCCACTACAGCTGTAAAAATTAATATGGGACGGGAAAAGGAGCACTAATAAGGGTTCTTAATTAAGGAACAAAGAGGCCTATTTTTAAAAAAATCTATTGAATATTAGACTGCACACATGCCCAAAAGTTCCATTTATATTACAAAATGTTAAAAAGACATGATTTAGACCAGAACAATATTTATTTATTTATTCATTCATCATTCATTCATTTATTTATTTATAAAATAGAAATATGTAATTTGTTTGTAGAAAAAGACCGCTTGTGCCACCCAGTTTGCCTAGACCGTCTCTACGTAATCTGTCTTTGCAGACCCTAACTGGTCTCTGGAGACCCTCCCTCCTCCTTGCCTGTTTACTAATATTCTCCTAATATCCAGTGCTTGCTTGAAGCTCCTGAGGAGGCAGTATAGTGCAGTGGTTTAAGGCTCTGAGCTGCAAATCTGGAGACCTGGGTTTGAATCCCAGAGCCCCCACTTGCATACTGTGTGACCCTAAACAAGTCACTTAACTTTGTTGTGCTCCCAGGTCGCACCTGGAAACAAGCTTCAGCTTAATGTGCCTCTCCCAGTTAAACAATTCCCTCTGTTCCTGTCTTCACCTCCCCCATGTCCACTGGCAGTCTGTTCCAGGCATCTACAGCTCTATCAGTGAAGTAGTGCTTTTTCATATCCCTCTTAATCACCCATCCCCAGCATCATTGCATGCTGTTTGGTGCTGGTGCTCTTTCTCATTTGAAAGAGACTCCCATCCTGCACCCTCTTTACCCCGTGAAGTACCTATCGGTCTCTATTGAGTCCCATCTTGCTCTCCACTCCTCCAGGGGTGTACATGTTGAGATCCCTCAGTCTCTCCTTATAGGGCTTTTGGTGCAATCCCAGCACCATTTTAGCTGCCCTTCTCTAGACTGCCGCCACCCTGTCTATGTCCTTTCTGAGGTGCAGCCTCCAGAACTGGACACAGTACTCCAGCTGGAGTCTCACGATCGAACAATATATCCAGAGAATGATACAGTGGCAATATCACCTCCCTTATTTTGCAGGAGAGAGCTCTTCCTAAGCATCTTAGCATCCCACTGGTTCTACCCACTGCTTTGTCACACTGCCCTGCCACTGTCACTTTGAGATAATCAGAAATGATAAAATCAAAGTCCCACCCCTATCCTATACTCAGCTCTTGGGTGCCTATGTCCGAGGTGTATGATTTTGCATTTTGGGGCATTGAACCCAACTGCAGTGCTTTTGATCACTTCTTGAGTTTTCCATAATCCCTACACATTTTCTCCACCCTCTCCTGAGTGTCCACTCTATTACAGATTTTGATGCCATCTGCAAAAAAGGCATACCTTCCCTTCCAGTTCTTCTGCAATGTTGCTTATGAAGACATTGAAGAAGACCTGTTCCAGTACTCTGTAGCACCCTGCTGGTCATTAGAAACATGTCTAATGTCATCAGAGTGAGTTCCATTAACTACCATGCTCTGTCTCCTATCCGTTAACCAGTTTCTAACCCAGTTCACCACTTTGTATCCCATCACTAGGCTGCCCAATATCTGTATAAGTCTCCTGTGTGGCATAGTGTTGAAGGCCTTATTAAAGTCAGGGTAGGCCATGTTATATGCCCTCCCCAATCCATTTCACCTGGTCAGCCAGTCAAAGAAATCAGTCAGAGTAATGTGATATGACACCCCTTCCCCCACCTGTGAATCTATGCTGCCTTTAGTCTTGCAGGCTATTGGATTCAAGATTCTTTACCAACCTTTCCTTTAACAGGGAGAGGATGTCCATTAATTTCTCCTCCACTGAGATAAGACTGACCACCCTATAATTGCTAGCCTCCTCCCTGCTACTTCTCTTATGTAGAGGGGCCATGTATGCTGATCTCCAGTCCTCCAGAACCACGGCTCTTTCCAGAAAACTGTTGAATAAAGCCATCAGTGGGGCAACTAGCACCTCCCTGAGTTCTTTTAGTACTCTTGGGTTTATCCCATCTGGTCACAAGACCTTGTCCACTTTCAGAGCTGCAAGCCCCTTCTGGATTCTTTTCTTTGAAAGTGGACTTGTGTCTACCTCCCTCCCTTCCCCATTTCCACTGTTCCCTGGTAGTCTGTCCCCTTCCTCCACTGTGGAAACTGAGCAGAAATAGCTGTTCAGGATGTCTGCTTTTTCTTGGTCCTCTTCTGTGCAGTTCTCCACCCACCACACTCCTTACCCTCACTATCCCTTCCCTAGCCTTTCTCTTCTTAATTATATATCTGAAGAAAGTCTCATCCCCTTTAGCTACACCCTTAGCTATCTTTTCCTCTGTCTGCACCTTTGCCCCCCTCTCTGTTTTACTCACTTCCCTCTGTTTTACTTGGCACACCTCTCTGTCTTCCTCATATCTCCTGAATGCCATCCTGTTTTCTTTCAGCACCTCGGCCACTTTTCTAGAGAACAATATGGGTCTCTTTTTCCATCTGCTTTTGCTCCCTTCCTTGAAACAGAGGCAAGTTCCCTTAATTATGCTCCGACCTTATTTTTCCCCACTGTACCTCTACCCTTCCCTGGCAATCCCCCCAGGAAGCAGTTTCTGAGGCAGTTTCCCATTTATTTAAAATCCGACCTCCTAAAGTCCTGGACCTTCACCCTCATGTGGTTAGCCTCTGTTCCTATCTTAATATTAAACCACACTGTACAGTGATCACTGTTACCTAGGGGACTGCCCACTGTGACGTCTGTAGTGCAATGCCATCCCTATTTGTAAACACCAGGTCCAGCACTGCTACATCCTTAGTGGGTTCATTGGCTAGCTGTCTGAGAAAACCCCTTGTAGGGAGTCAAAGATAGCCCTGCTCCTTGCTGAAGCTGCAGTTGAAAGGCTCCAATCCACATCCGGTAGATTGAAGTCACCAGCTGGCAGCATCTCCCCTTTACTTGCCGTCCTGATAATGGTTGCACCAAGTGTCTTACCCAACTCCTCTCCCTAAGCTGGAGGTCTGTATACCACCCGTGTATATATATTGGCCCCAGTGCCTTTCACCAGGATGACCCACAACACTTCCAGCACTTATTTTTCCTCTGGATGCCTCTGCGCTTCCGTGACTTTGATTCCCTCCCTTACATACAATACAACCCCTCCTCCCCTCCTATTCATTCATTCATTCATTCATTTGGTGACTGGGTAAATACACTGTGACAGACGTCCTTTTACAGGTATGTTAGTAAATTGATCCCCGGAGTTTTATGAGTATTTTAATGGCACAGCAAGCATTTTTTTTCCTTTCACAGGTCTGAGTTTAATAGTTAGGATAGCAAAAAAAAAATGCATCTTTTGTTCCAGGGGAATATTGGGATCAAAAGCTCTATGTTAACCATCTGTGACACTGTAATCTTGTACACTGAGTCAAAAGTAAAAAACAAAACAAAAAAAATGTGAAAATAGGAAGAGTCAGCTCCAGAGGATGAAGTTTTATTTTGTCAAGGCTTTATAATCTCTTTGAGGTCACACGGTGAATAAAGGTCTCTGATGATAGTCAAATGTGGGTCTCAGTTCATAGCAGCTGTGTGGTCATACCAATAGGCTATACTGCTTCCCTTAGTGTTGGACTTTCTCATGTCTGATGACAGCCGTTAGAAATCCATGGTGAGGATGCTGAGTCAGTCCCATTTTCAAAATAATACTGTGAACAGTCTTGTCCTTCTATGTAGTTGTAGAATTGAGTTTTTTTATAACTTAAAGAGTTGCTGAGATCACTTAACCCTCATTTCAAAAGAGTTTAATTACGTGCCTATTGAAAAAATATTTTGGGAATTAAGGCACAGGGCTGTCACACAAGCAGATCAGGTGTGTGGCACCGATATGATAAAGGGGAGCATTTATGATGTATCCTTCATAGATTGAAAGCTCATGAGATGCGCCTTTTAATGAGGCATGGGGCTTGCCACTGGTAGCAGTTCAGAGATACCACATTGCTGTTTGGCACAGCTTTGCCTTCCATGACAGTGAGAGATTCCAAAAATGGTGGCTGTGTAGTATCAAAATAGGGTCGACTAAGACCAGGATGCTGACTGCTACAGGTAAGCCCAATACCAAAATAGTTTTTCATGGTCTTTCAAAGTATGTTGGACACTTCATAAATGTCCCCCTTTAAACTGGTAGAAGTTTTCCAATTACAATACCTGGAAGGATAGGATAAGGATTTCTAATTAGGGGATGGGGCACATGCCCCATTGTGTCTCACTGACATGATGTCCCTGTAATGATGTATCAGGAAGGACTGTGAAAATTATAACTTGTACAGTTCTGTCTACATTTCAAATATATTCTGCATTTCTGCCCCCTTATTCTTTATTTATGTGGCAATGGGTTACTGTTGACCAATCAGCGAGAGGAGCGGCTCTGCCTCTTATTCCATGTACAGCCATCTATTCATGCTGTGCATCTGACATGCTTGTTCCCAGCTCTCCTACGGCCTCCACACCAGTGCCACCATGAAAAGTCAGCAAGTGTAAACAGACAAAAAAAAAAACACCCCAAATATAAACTGCTAGAAACTTTTCTAAGATCATGTACCATGCCACAATGATGCAACAGATAAATGTAAAAGGAGCCAGTAAATGTCTATGTAAACATCATATGATGATTTTATTAATTTATTTTAGTAGAATCGTGCTTAAAGAGTCACTGTCAACCCCCTTAGTCCTCAAATTTTCCCAAGTTTAAACAGCACATGTTATGATTGCTCACATTCGGTGGAGATTGCTGATGCAGCTAGTTGTTTGATTCTGTTTCCTTTTTTCTTTTAAAAGGTGAAAAACAGACTACCCACCATACTAAAACATGTTTGTTTACCATTTCTTGATCAACTCCCACTGCATCTTTTCTGGACTTGGGAAAACCCCCACCACAGTCTAGACACTCAAGATGCAGCGGGAGGAGAGGAGAAGAGAGGAAACTATCACATCTAGAGTCACTGCACTGTTTGGGGGTGTTAATCATGTTCAGGAAGTATGCAGTAAGAGTAGTTTGAGGATATGAAACAAAACAAGACTGGGTATAATTTCACCATTTGCATGCCTTGCAGTTCTACTAAGAAAGGAAGCAGATAAAACAACCAGCAACATCAATTAATTTTAGAGCAGGTAAGCAAGCGTGAAATGTTAATTTTCAACTAGAAACACTAGGATGCAAAAAATGGTTTTCATTGTCCCTTTAAGTAGGTTATGCAAGCAAACTCTGTTAATAGAGCAACAAAAATCATAGCTTTTTCACTTATAGCTGGTAGTTGCAGTGCATTGCTATGCTATGTTAGGAGGCAGTATAGCGCAGTGGTCTAAGGCTCTGAGCTGCAAATTTGGTGATATCTAGCAGACCAGACCTGGGTTTGAATCCCACAGCTTCCACTTGCATACTGTGTGACCCTGAGCAAGTCACTTAACCTCCTTGTG
Organism: Neoceratodus forsteri; assembly: GCA_016271365.2. NCBI lineage: Eukaryota > Metazoa > Chordata > Ceratodontiformes > Ceratodontidae > Neoceratodus > Neoceratodus forsteri. Next base: position 29,675,019 of record CM028132.1, read on the forward strand.
CTCCCAGGTTGCTCCTGTAAAAAAGCTTTCAGCTTAGTGTGCTATACCTGGTTAAACAACTAAATAAAAAAATGTTATGACTTACTTCAACTCTATAGGTTAGAGAGGGATCAGTGACTTTGCTAGAATGTCATGGGGCCAACACATGGTTTAGGTGAACCTGAAAGCAAGTCTTTTACCACCACTGTTGTTGTGTAAATTAATGTTTTTGTGTGGCAGTGAGTATGCTGGCTGTTTTATCTTAAAACCGTAATCCTATCTCCTTGGTAGATATGCTAGCAATATTGACTGATGTGGTGAGTGATATTGGGCTATACCCACCTAGGGGGCATAATGAGGTCTGACAACGCAGGAGGCCTTATAGCCCCAGGGTGGGCAGGTATAACCCATACTGCCCACCCTGGAGAGTATTATTGTGCTTAGAAAATGGATAATTGTTTACATTTAAAAAATTAAAAACAGTAAAAAAGACAAACAAAAAAAACAAAACTTACATATGAATACAAATTTATAGAAACACATTATCTTGTAAAGGAATCCCTCCACTGGTTAAACTGCCAGTAGAGGGTGTTGCTGTTTTTGTTAAAAACCTTTTCTTTTGTCACATAGCTACTTTTGTGTTATTTTTTGTTCATGATCAGCCCCTCTCTTCCCAGCAGCAGCAGGGTGATGTGGAAGAGAATCTTTGGTAATGGATATAAATTGTGAGTCACTGTTCTGTGCAGTTTGGTAATTTGGAGCATGGTTGGTATAGGCAGTGGCAGTGGTAAGGAACACGATTGCTGGTTGGCAGTGGGGTTCTGGTGTATCAAGCATAATGGCTCTGACATTACGGCAGGTGGCAGTAGTGCTGAGATGGAGTGAACAGAAACGTATTTGATTTGTTTTAAAAAAAACACATTGGGCTTGATTCAGAAAGATTGACACAGGACTTTCATCAACAGAGGTAAACTTCAGGCCAGAAACAATCCTTGTTATTTTGAGCAGACCCGATAGACTGAGGGGTCTCCTTCTGCTGGTGATTTTCTTATGTTCTTATGTTCTTATCAAGCCCTGTGTCAAACCTGCAGCTGCGCCAAACACATTGATACAGCTTGTGCCCAATTCAGAAAGGTCACGCACATCTCTGACACTTTCCCTACTTTATGGTGGCCTGCACCAACTGTTTGGCACAAACCCTGTAAAAAGGTCCCCCGTTTGCCATGAAGTTAGACCAGCAAAAAGCTGCTGTAACTCATGGCAAATGGCACATGGGCTCATGAATCCTGATCGATAGCCACAAGTTTCATGCTCCATATGTTCAGAACACCTGGGGCTTGCACCAGTCCGGCTCATCTCTAAATCGAGCCAATTATGTGTGAGTGGTGTTTTACATGCTTCTAGTTACAGCCCTAACGGAATGCATGGGAAGCAATAAACTACCTGGAGAATGAAAGTTCACTTAGTGAGGGAAGAAAAAGGACGCCTGCAAACTTTCCAGAATTCTGATGTGGGCACGATGATACCCCTCTGGTATGGAGGAAGGCTGGCATGGGACTCGTTATTTCTTGGTCTCTGTCAACACATAAATGCTCCCCTAGGTAAGGGTCTCAGCCAATCAGAGCCTGGGAAATTTTCAACCCATTTTCTAATACAGAGCTAATCCACTGCTGGAAATTAAACTGTTAACTTTAAAAAAGGAGTCAACTGGTACTTTTTGTATCCGAAGTATATTTTCATTTCTCTTTTGCTGATTAGAAAAGATTCTGACTGACAGTCCTAGGCAGGATGTGCTGAGCATCGGTCTGCCTTGTGACTAGCGTATCAAGTTCTAGTCCCCTTCATGCCTTGTCAGCATTGTGAGTTCACTGACTATGACATCGCTACTGGCCAAGAAGAACCATTTACCTTCTGCTGGATCAGATGAGCCATTAGCGATGTTGTAATAAGTGAGGTCATAATGCTGATGAGGTATAAAGGGAAATAACACTAAACTTGCCAGCTTCTGTGGATGGTACTGTTCTATAGTGTATGGTCGAATGTGATTGTGTTTGGAGATCCATACAGTGCAAAAAGTCATTCTGCTGCAGTAGTGATGTTCATACTAATGCAGAACGACTTTTCTTTCTGCTTTAGTATGAATGTCACAATGTAAGCGACCCTGTTAGTACTATTGATAGTGCTAGTGGTGGTTGAAGCATTTAGTGCATGAGCTGGCAGGCAGGTGGATGGCCAAAACGTGCGGGTCACGGTCAGCAGAGGCTGAGTGCTTGGAAAAAAAAAAGTAAGTGATTTTGTGTTTTTTTGGGACCATACACTATATAAAATAGTGTATGATAGCCCAAATGCACAAGATCACTCTTCTCACACCTTATGGTTGATATGACGTCAAAGGGATCTCTCGAGTTTCACTCTCAAGGTCCATGACATCATAGTAATCACTTGGTGTAAGAATAGTGTTGTGTATTGGATACCATACACTATCTTAAAGGTTCTTCGCACCAAATACCCAGCCGTATGCAAAGTTTAAACTTTGCTGTGAAGTTAGCGCGAAGTGGCCCATTTTATACTTCAAATAATGTCCATGAAGTGGCCGCTTCGCACTACACTTCAATTCATAACGTTAACTTCATGATCTCTTCACTTTGCAGTAAATATATTGCCACAAAGTGGCAAATAAGTACACTTTGTGTACATTTTACTATGTGAAGTGCAAACTTCACACTCCACATGTGTGCAAAGTGTGAGCTTTATGAAACATATTGCTACACAGAGTTCTGCACTTTGCAGCAAACTTCGCGAAATGCAAAGTTTTTTACTTTGTCTGTTCTTACTAATACCGTCAGGTAGAAAACCTATTAATTAGCAAAAGAAAAATGAAAAAATGCTTTCAAAATAAAATTTAACATCTGGCTAATTGCAAAAATGATTAACATTTTCTGCAGTATCTGGTAGTTTTAATGTTTAATAATTGCAGTTCAGGCTAGTTTTAGATCACCCTATCTCTCCTGTCTTGTTTGATGGCCTTTATTCCTTGTTTGGATATAGCTTTAACGATTTGTTTGTAGATTTGAAAATGATGGTGAGAAGAATTAAATATGGCTGCCACAAGGTTTTCATTAATAATCACAGTGTCATTCGAACACCCATGGTCTGATATCTCTTTTGTTGGAACCAAGACGAACTAGCATTCAATAGACACTGCCCTCTAACCTTATGGAGAACTAGAAAGGTCAGGACTAACTCCAGGGGCCTGATTTTCAAAACCCATTTTTGCCACAAGTCTTGAGTGTGTCATAGATATTCTACATCAGACATGTGGCAAAGAAAGGGAATTTTCTATCCCATTCATCATTTATATGCTTGCTAGCCCACATTTCCATGGTCTAGCATGTGTCATTGCTAGGGCCTCTTGCATGCATATTGTAGCAGCTTGTGGCCAATCTTAGCTGCAAGCTGCCGCATGCCTTCCTTACATCTCAGAATGGAAAATCAGGTGCAGTTGTGGCATTTCAGCATGATGCACCTGCAGTCCCAAACAGTGAGACTTCAAGAATGGCAGCAGGCACTGCGGCAGCATTTGAATATTAGACCCCAGTCCTCAAAACAGAAGCTCTAACTCTTTGAATGTGAAATGTAATGTGGCACCATACATATGGATTTGGAAACAAAAAGGAACAGCACTTCTCAACATCGGGGAGGTTGCAAACAAGTGCATAATGAGAAAGATGAAATGGCAAGGATAAATCCAGAGATCTGATTAGATGACAGCCATCACATGACTGAGCATTGAAAAACTAACATTGCATGGTCAGAAATCAGATCTCATAATGAAGGCAGGAAAAGGATTAATGATGCACTTCCCATGGGTGTGAGGACACTCGGCCTTTGGCCTTATGCCTTACTATGCCCGAGGAGTGTGTATTGTTAATTCTTTAAAGCACATCCCATCATGGCTTATTTCTCACATATAAAAAGATGTTATCATGCTCTGGTGCTTTAAAGACTGCTTCATATTTGGGAAGCTTCCCTTCAGCTTCAAAACAGGGAGACATAATTTCTTGGTAAACAAGCATGCATGTCCAAACTGCTACCCTGTACTAATATCTTTAATAATAATCTTAATAATTACAAGATAATAATGCTGTGGGAATCTAAAAAAAAACAATCAGCTCAGGAAGATTGCTGTTCCCTGCACATGTAAACATAATAATTGTTCCTGTCCTTTGGGGGCTAGGGAAACTAACATCACTGGCCTCCCTTCAAAAAGTGTTTATGTGCTCACAGCATTTTTGCCTGGTGTGTAGTGGAGTAACTACAGTGTGAGAGTGTGAGAGAATTGGTACTCACTAATAGATGGCTTTTATATTAAGCTCACTGCGTGTAAGCCTTTGCAAAGTGAAATGACCAGTGCCTACAGTACCAAAGGATGTTAATTTTACAGAATAATCAAGTCAGTGGTAGTACAGGACTAAGAATGGACTAATAACAGAGCAAGGACACTAAACATTACTCTAGGTTTCTCATTGATTAAAATGACCATTGTTGTCACATCTTGGAGATTGAATATAACAGCACAGAAGTGGCAAATGACAGGTTCTTTATTAATATACCATATGTTCTGTTATGCATATATTTACTGTTTAAGGGATAACATACAATAGGGCGTGCAGTGATACTTCAGTATCCACATGCACCCCTGGGGAGGGTTGAGAGGTATGAGGGTTTCAAATGCACAAGAAGTATGGTTATTACAGCAACGCGGCACATCCAGGCCCAGATATTCAAACTGCGCTCAAAACGAGCGCAACAGCAGGAGCAAGCACAAACCAGTTGCACAAATGCGCAACAGGTGCGATATTCAAAGAGCAAAGAGCAAATTGCGCAAGCAACCAACGTCTGAATATCGCACATACTGCGCCATCGCGCAACCAGGAAGGAGAAGCTGAGCCAAAATGTTACGCTATGGAGCAACCAGGGAAGCTCAGCTGAGCAATCCAGAGCTGCCATAGCGCAAGCACAGCGCCCCCCCCAGAGCAATGGAACTGCACATGCAGGGAGGCAGGCTGGGGCCCACCGCCAGCCATGCCACACATGGGCACAGGAACACACTGCAGAACCCACACCACACCCGCGCACCCCAAGAACAGCATCACTGGGGTGGGACAGATGATCTACTTGCCCATGGGGACAAGCCAACAAAGCATAGCAGAGCCATGACACCCAGCACAACCACTGGCAGGGGGAGAGTGCCACACAGAGGTTGACAACCACAGTGCACATCAGCCCCCTGCACGCACAGCACACCCTGCACTGTGACCCCAAGACACCACCATGTGCAGTGACTGGCACTGCAGGAAACCATGCAGTCCCCCAGCACTCATCAGCCCCTGCAACACAGAAGCCTACAAGCCAGACACACCCTGTGCACCCAGCAGTGGGTGGCAGCAGACGGCAAGACCAACCAAAAGGCACTGCCATGCTGGAGATACCTCCCCATGCACACACATGCACACACACACACACACATATACCTAGGACCATACCAGCCCAGATGGCATGTACACCCCTGCAACTGAGCACCCATAGCCAGCTGCAAATCAGAGACCAACACAGTATTCATATCAAAATAGAAATGTATATTTAAAGACTAATCACAAAACCAAGTGAAACTATGTACAAGTGGGGGACGGTAAAAGGCAGGGGTGTTCAAGGGAGGGAATAAAACTTGGAGAGGGAAGGCAGGGTGATAGGATGGGAGAAGTGGGAAGGAATGGGGCTATGGCCCAGCTGGCTGCTGGTCCTCCCCCTGCTGGCGCCCCCTCCTGTGCCTCCTTCGACGATCACCATGGCGCTGTATGGTCTGCAGGATCTCCTGGTTCTGAAGTGCAACCTGGGGTGAGGCGCCGAAGATCCTGGGACATCCTCCTGAGTACCTCGAGGCCTAGGAAAATGGGAACACAGTCAATGGCTGAGACTGACCTCAAGCCTGAACACCACCCAACCTGCAAGCCATATAGCCCAATGTCCCGCACCTGTGATGGCATACACCCACCCACAGTGAACATGCACATGGCTATCACAAACTGGCGGCACCAGCTATGTGCACCACTGGCCACACACACTGCCCACGCCCATCACAGTACAAACAAAGGCTGGCAAGGACGGGCAATGTGGTGCGATGCCAGTTACACAGCTATGTGCCCAGTGCATGCCTGGACCACCAGTGACGATACACAGACGTGCTGTGATACTCACAGTGATGCATGTCACCTGTGTCGTGCCTACATACATAGATACATAGACAGTGTCGTCGGATAAGGGCCTATGGCAAACCCAGTCTGTTCATATGAGCTTGTAAGTTCACGTTGTTTCCCTAGAAGTCTGTTGCCCTCACCCTGATCTCCAGAATTCCTTCATGTCTGTCCCTGCAGTCTGAAATCCCGTGATTGTGTCAGCCCCACCACGCCCTCTGGCAGGGTGTTCCACCTGTCCACCACCCGCCTGTGAAGACAGTCCATCACCATGTGTCCTCTGAGTCGTCCCTCCTCCAACGTCATCCCATGCACTCTAGTCCTGGAACATCTTTTTCACTTCAAAAGTGTGTCCTGCACCCTGATCCTCCCTGTAAGATACTTGTATGTCTCTATCATATGCCCTCTCTCCCCTCCCCTCCAGGGAGTACATGTTCAGTTCCTTCAACCTGTCGTCATAGGACCTGTGATGCAAGCCATGCACCATCTTTGTTGCCCTCCTCTGAACCTTCCCTGGCCACTCTACGTCCTTACGTAGGTATGGTCTCTGGAAATGTACACTGTACTCCAGGTGGGGCCTCACTAGTGTCTTGTATAGTGGAATTATGACCTTTCCTGCATGGTTGTATTGCAGGGCTAGTGGACTCCAGCATGCAATAGCATCCATGAAGTCATGATACTCACATTGCTCAAGCAGCTCTGTCTGCCGCTGTTGCCCCTGCTGCTGTTGCTGTGGCTGCTGCTGCCCCTCCGGTGCCGACTCCTGCTGCCACCGCCCTGGCACGCCCTCCTCATCCTGGCCCTGCATCCTCAGATCCCGGCCTGTGGGAGACATATGTTGAGACAAACATCAGTGTGACTCAAAAGCAGAGTGCCCCCTGCCCCAGTGAGAGTGCCCGCCCACACAGCCATAACCATCCGTCGCACAGCTGCACACAGTGACACAGCCAACCGTGTCCAAGCTGTCACCTATGCACAGCCACACAAGCACACACACACCCCTACAGAGAATATAGGTGCATAGATGGTACACTCACCTGGCCTAGGCACCATGCCCCGCCTAGCACATGCCCTCAGCCTGGCCAACAAGTTCTGCTCCCTCCGGCGGAGGTCACCGTACTGGTGCCGGCACTGCTCAGCAGACCGGCCCTGTCCAGTGACCTCCACCAGGTCAGTGGCCACTTGCTGCCACACGTGCATCCTAGGCGTGGTGAGGGGAGCCTCACCATAGAGTGCCTCACAGTGGGGCTCCACCAGGACCACCAGGTTGGCCACCTCAGTGGGCTCCAACTCACTGCCCCTCCCAGCCATCTCAGCCAGTTTACAGCAGGCAATATGGCACTCCGCTGCACTGTAACCCCACGTGGAGATGTTGCACAATAGACCACCACAGGCTCCAATCACGCTGTTCGAACAGCGCCGTCACTTCACATAGCGCTGTCATCAGACAGCGCAATAGGGATGTACACATGGCATGCGAACAGTGCCAGGGGGCAAAGGGCATACACAAGGTCACGGCAATGACGCAAGGCTACGCACAGCGCCGTCGGACGTATAGGCATCCTGCGCGACTGCCAAGCTGCGCACCAGTGCCACAGTGGACCATCGCGCAGTAGTGCCACAGCGCCATATAGTGCCCAGTGCTGTAGCGCCACTGGCACAATGGTGGCCATGGCCTGAATTGCCTATTGCGCTCAGCAGGTCTGCAGCGTGATAGACACATGTGTAAGCTGTCTGGGCATGCGCAATGCAGTGTAGCATGCAGGCACAAATCTGCGCCATTGGCTCAGCCGGCCCTTCCGTATTGTGCAAAGCGCAAATCCGCGATATTCAGCCGACATATGCAAATCATTCGATCAGCCATTCAAAGGCGCAGTGGCGTGATTAGCATGTCATTGAAGTTGCGCCACTCCTCATTTGCATGTGTTGCACTATAAAATGCGACAGTGGGTTGTGCTGGCCAGATTGGTTACTGCAGGTGAGAGGTGAGTTACATGCTGTGTGATGCTCAGGACAATGCTCATGGGCAGGGTGCCGGAGGATGATAAAGGCTGAGGGGGCTGAGAATGAAAAGGGCACTTAGAAAGGGACAAAGGGCACCCTTTCTATCAGTATCTGCCATACGGAGAAGAAACGTGGGGGGCTTCTGCCCCCCGGCCGGCACCTATGCTCATGGGGAAATGCTGTCGACTGCACAGTGACAGGTGTCCACTTCCACCCATACAGATCACCATGACTGACCAGAGCCAAGCTGAGGGTGAGGATGGTGGGCGTAGGAGGAGGCCGAACTTCACAGCGGCAGAGACGGAGGCCCTCTTCCAGGCCTATCTGGAGGATGAGCCACTATTGAATGGACGGAGGGGCACCCCTCAGGAACATGCAGCTGCATGGGAGGGGGTAGCTCGGGCCATCAACCTGCACGGAAGCCACCAGCACTCCGTGCAGGAATGCAAGAAGAAGATGGGGAGTGACCGCAGGAGGCTGAAGGAGAAGGTGGCAGCCTTCAGGGCGGCACGTGCTGGCACTGGTGTTGCAGCTGACCCCAATGGAGGAGACACTGGTCGCGGCCATGCAGCTGAGTGCCATTGCGGGCGTACTAGGCGGAGGATTCCAGACAGGTGGAAGCCCATCACTGCACGGTATGACATGGTGGTGGTGTTGGGGGGGGCTGTTGTTCACATGCACTCACATGTACTCTCTTTCTGTTACAGATCCTGTTTGTCTTCAGGAGATGGTGGTGGTGGTGGGTCCAGACAGTGATGCAGACCTGCTGGACGTGGAGGAGGGACCATCCACCTCCACCACCAGCCAGCAGGCACTGCAGCAGCATGCACGCTGGGCCAACAACTCTGGTGTCAGTGATACGGGTGCGGGGGTGCACAGCCTGTGTCTCAGCAGTCCGGCATGCAGGTATGCCAGCATGCTGTGCCTATGGCAGTGGCACGTACCTGCACCATTGATGATAGCAGGCCTGCAATGGGCAGTGATAGGTGTGTGTCCCATGATGGACACATGGCAGGCCAGCACGTGCCCCTGGGCCTTCCTGGTTCACACCTGTGTACCAGCATGCTGGCACAGTCCCAGGCTGTGCCTGTCAGCACCGGTGGGGCAGCACTGGTGGCTGTGCAGGTGTCCGGCACTGTTGCCAGCACGGAGGTGGAACAGGTGGACCTGGGGGCTCAGCAGTTGGAGGGGCGGCAGCAGCAGTCGAACACCAGGTCTGGGGGTACAGTGTCAAGCAGTGGCACATATCCACCGCCCTTTGATCTGCCCATACCTGGTCCTGGCAAACAGCGCCCACCCTCAAGGGGTGCTGTGCACCAGGACTGTCCACACCCTGGGGGTCACGATGCCATTGGGGCACAGTACCCATTGGATGCGCACACCCGCCTGCTGCAGGAATCAGTACAGCTGCAGGGGTGGGTTACAAGGTCCGTGGAGGCACTGTCTGTGTCCGTGGAGCGGCAGAGCAGGGAGTGTGCTCGGGACCGAGCCGAGCTGGTCCTTATGCAGACGGATGTGACCGCCGCCATTGACAGGCTGACCCAGGCAGTGGTCTCTGTCGCTGACGATTGGCACACTGTCAGGGTGCCCTGTACCGCACACCCCACACAGTGTGCTCTCCACTCCCATTCCCGCGCCGTGGTGACACCAGGCCTGTCAACACCGGGTTCTGCTGTGGGCATCCCGAGCACCCCTGGTGCACGTTTGTTCGGCATGATGCAGACCCCTTTGTGGGCAAGGTCGCGTTCGCGCAGTGGGACCCCTGATGGTGCAACAGCACCACCCCATGTGGCCCCTGCTCAGCCTGCCAGTGCTGCTGGGCCACGGCGGAGCTGCCCACGCATCCGTGGTGGCCGTGGGACAGTGCTACATGACTGAGCTGTCTCCCAGTGCGGGCCCTGTCTGGTGCTGCCCTGTGTGCAATGTGTGTCATGGTGGGCAGTGCACTGCTGGGTGCTCTACTCACCACGCTGACACACGGACCACCTGCACACTCTCCCAACTGCTGTCCACAGGTGCGTGTGCATGATGATGCCTGCATTGCACTGTACACCAAGGTGCAAGGGTGTCCAGGTCCTGACACACGTACTTGGACAGTACAGGTGGTGGGGGTGGTCGGTGGTGCTGTGTGTTGGCAATGTCGTTTCCGCAGTGCTGTGCTTCTGCCCATGTACACTGCCTGGTGTGTGTGTGTGTCCATATGAGTGCTCACCCTCCCTGATGGTGTGTTGGTATGCCTGGAACCTTCAACTCCTGACCTTCATGCACGGTGTGTTCCCTGTGTGCCTGTGGTTTGCACATGGACAGTGTTGCCTGCACATGTCCCTTGACTTACCTGTGTTGGGCGTGAGTGCTCTTCTGCAATGGTGTCCCAGTGCAGCTGGGCCTGCCGGGTCAGTCGGGGTCCCTCTGTCCTAGGGGGCTGTTCATCACCAACATCACCGGCGCCACTGGCGTCCCCATCGCTGTCCCCCTCTTGACCTGTACGGCTATCCCATGGTCTTTGGCCATGTTGTGCAGGATGCAACAGGCCAGGACTATCCCACAGGCCTTTTGGGGGCTGTACTGTAGGGCACCGCCGGAGGTGTCTAGGCATCGGAAGCGTGCCTTGAGCATCCCAAACACCCACTCTATGATGTTACGTGTTGCAGCATGTGCCTCATTGAAGCATAGCTGCACTGGGGTCGTGGGGCGCCGGTATGGTGTGAGCAGCCAGGGATGGAGTGGGTATCCGCAGTCACCTGTGTGGAGATAGTGGAGAGCAGTGTCATGTCAGGTCCATATTGCCCATATCCTTGTGTGCCACTACCATGGCACCTGTGTCATTCCCACCCTTGCTCAGAGTTTGCATTCCATACATGTGTACTCTCCCACTAGATGACCCATGGGGATGTCCCCACTCTCGAATCAATGGCACAGTGCAGACTGGTGCCATATGAAGGCATCATGTGCTCCGCCAGGGTGTGTGGCACAGACATTGATAATGCGCCCAGTGGCATCACACACCACCTGGCAGTTGACACTGGAAAACCCCTTTCGGTTCCGATATGCCTGGCCGTCAGGGCCAGGTGGCATGTGAATGGCCACATGGGTGCAGTCTATGGCCCCTAGCACGCCAGGCATACTTGCTACCCTGTGGAACTCCTGCATGTTTGCTGTACGCTCTGCCACGGTGCTGGGGAAATGGATGTACTCCGCAGCATGAGGCAGCAGTGCGCTGAGGAATTGGGTGAGGATGCGTGACGTAGCTGACTGTGTAATGCCTGTGGTGTCCCCTGTCGGCCTCTGGAAGGTGCCCTGGTGAGCAGGCACATGCAGGCTGTCACCTTGGTCTCCACAGACAGAGCGTGACTCCGTGAGGGTGCCTGCATCACATCACTGCACAGCTCACAGAGCCGTCCTCAGTATTGCCCTGTTCAGGCGGTACCGGCCGCGATCTCGACGCCTGTGTACAGCTCGAGCTGAGGCGGGCCACGATACCGCCTGTTGGGGCATATCACTGACGGGCCCCTCCGCGCCACGCCCCTGCAGCATGGTGTCTCACCTCTCATTACAGCTTCCATGTGGAAGCTGGCACTGTCCATCTCCTGGCTTCTGCACCCCAGCTGCTGTTCCTGTGTTACCCCCACTGCCCCCACTGCTGCTTCCACTGCACCAGGCACCCCCCGCTGGCCTCTCTGTCCTCCTGGACCCACTGTCCCTGTCTGCACTTCCAGCTTCTGTCTCTCTCTCTCTCTCTCTCTGTCTCTGTCTCTCTCCCCCAGTTTGCGGCCTGCTAGGGTTCTTGCACCGCTTCCTTGTGCCTTTTTATTTTGGCTCAATTCCGCTACTGCGCAACTTCCGGCTGAGCCACTCTTGCGCATTGCGCAAGTGTTCGAATATGGCATTGCGCACTTTATGCATGGACCCGCCCCCTCCGGTTGTGCATGCCTTCATTTCCATTGCGCTGTTGCTCAGCATGTTTTCGGTGGTGCAACTGGCCCCTTCTGAATATCGCAGAATGGCGCATTTTTGGAGTTGCACACACGCAACCCTGTTGCGCATGGCGTAACCCTTTTGAATATCTGGGCCCCAGTGTGTTGTTCCACTCATCCATAAAAAAGACCACAGATGTTATATTAATGGAATAGCACTGTGTTAGTGTCTTGTATTGTACATTAATAGTTTCCAGTTGTGAACGTAAATGTGTGTGTATCTGCAACTGTCTGTCTGTCTATTTTTCTATCCCTGCATACACAATATTAATACAAATTAACATTAATAAAAACTAACAGTAACCATTCAAATATATTATATAGAATAAAAGATGGGTAAGTGTGGTACAGTCAGAAGTAAGGCCATCAAGGTGGATAACTGGATTGTAAAACCACTCAGCTTTTGGGCTCGTGTCTTAATGATCTGGTTAGCCCCCTCAGTGGGTTTATTTCCATATATATCACACTTAAATAACTTTACAACCATTTATCCAATGTGCCTGAAATTCTACATGCACTGTCTGGTACCATAGATCTCTGCATCTGGCAAGTCTCGTTCCAGATGGATGTGCAGTTGCGTAGCTGCAGACTGCCACAAAATGTGCAAAATACCACTTTTTGGCAAATTCTTTGCTCAAGGCTATGGCCCAAATGATTTGGGGGTCTGAGCTAAGATTTTCAGGGTATATGGGGTCTGGGTCTCACTGATGTGACTTTTGAAGATTTGGTGAAAAAATATTAATTCATTCAAAAGTTATTAAAGTTTGAAATTTCCCATTATAGCCTATGGGAAAAAATATATGTATACCTCAAAAGCACTTTTTACTTTCGCGAAGTCCATTTTACTGTCGCAAATGGGTTTTTAACTTTCACAAATCTGCCATCTTATTTTCAGTTAGTGACTCAGAAAAAAAAATGCTGTAATTCAAAAAATACTACCCCTTTGTAAGCACCAACAATTGTGTTTACCTAATCGGGGAATGAGGAACACGATCCTGACATTAGTTTTTGAAAATAATGGCTGGAAACATGTTTTACCAATTTTGCCATTGGAAGTTTTGCAAATTTGCGAAAGTACATTTGTGACACTTTTACAAATTTGCGAAAGTTTTGCAAATGTACTTTCGCCAATTTGCGACAGTACAGAAGTTTCGTAAAAGTACTTTTATAAAATTTTGAGAAATCTTCATAAATGTTCAAAAGTACTTTAAAAAAAATGCTGTTTATTTGCCACTTCACACCAAATAAATGGGTAGGACTTTTGGGCTGAAAGTTGCAGGGTAGAAAGGTCTTGCTCCACAGATGTGCCTTTTGCTGGTTTAGTGATACAATTTACATCAGTTCCATAGTTACAACATTATAAAGTTTCAAAATTTCCCACAGGATAACACTATGGCGGGCATGGCACCTTTTGGCATCTATATCTCAAAAACAGTTTGAGATACAGATTTTTCACTAAGCGCAGCTAGGTGTACTAAGCTTATGTGCAAGTTGCCAGATCATGATTACAGCTTTGGTGTAATTGTTTCCAAAGTTCCAATGGTTATGAAGATATTGCCACATTTGCACCATAAGGGTTACTTGGAATGTCTCTAGGCCTGTGCTATGTCTCTACACTTATGGGTAGATGGGAGAGCAGGGCCCTCTGGGCCCTGTGCCCCTACATATGGATACCATTATGAAATAATGGGAGTGCAGGGCCCTCCATGATGCAGTACTGGGCCCACCAGAAGATGAGAGTTCATTACAATGTCTCTACACTTAAGTGTAGATGGGAGAGACAGGTACAATATGCATGCATGATGGGAGCGCAGGGCCCATAACCACATATGGGTAACATTACACTTTCTCAAAAAGAAGGGAACTTCATTGCAAAAAACTCCATTAATGCATCAGTTAGGGTTTCTATTACAGCGGCAACAGATTGTAGATTTGATATTAGGGTTACCAACCCTACCATCCCACCCCAACCCCCCACTCTCCACATACCAACAGGTGGCAGGGTGTGCCTTGGGGTTGTCAGGCCTAACTCTCACTTCATTCTCCTATACTGTACCATCTCAGCTTCCTTACACATGGAATGGGGTGAGAGTTAGGGTCGATGACTCCAAGGCACACCCCAACACTAGTTGGTGTGTGGAGAGTGACTAGGTGGAGGTGGGGTGGTAGAGTTAGCAATCCTAACATCAAATTTCCAGTCTTTTGTCACTGTAATAGAAATCCTAACTGATGCATTAACTGACTTTTTTGGTAATGAATATATATATATATATATATATATATATATATATCTAGGTGAAGTGCATATGTATATATTTCATGATGCTTTGCAGTATGGGGATATGTGTGATTTTGTATTTCTCTGAAACCTGGCTTTCTTGCTGATGCCCTTTTTGGGTAACCCTTGCCTCAGTGCTTTTGTGCTGAGGTTCTTTGTCTTCTAGCTTGCTTTCTTATTTTAGGCCCCTCATGACCCAAACCTATAAGGCTACATTAGGGCTGATTTGTTTTCCCTGGATGAGACACTGATGAGGAACATTGATGAGTCTTGTATAGAACAAAACACATGTCTGTGTCTTCTGTTACCTTTTGCAGATTGTGTGAGAGATTCTTTGGCACCCTCAATTTGTGTTTAAAGCAGAACCAGCCTACATTTTCTTGCTAGGCTGCCTTGCATTATTTCTTGACATGTTTCACCGGGAAAGCACACTGAGCAACAAGTCACTTGTCTCCTGGTGTGACCTGGGGGAGGGGTACAATAGAAATGAGACATTAAACATTTAAGTTACAAGATCAACATTAACATACAGTTGTAAGGCAGGTGTTACAAACAGTGGTACAGCAGTGTTGTGCATAATATGTAGAAGGAGTGGACAATAATAAGTGCCGGGTTAATAAGCAAACAAGTGCTTACATGAAAGAAAAATGGAAAGGGGAAGGAGGGGTGAAGTGGGGGAAAGGGGAAGAGTCATGTCCCTGGAGACCCCCTCAAAATATGAGAAACCCTACAAGGGGACTGGGGGGCCAGAGAGAAAGGGATAAGGCAGTGTCCCAGAGAGACCCCTTTAGGATGGTGGGGGAAGGGAGTAGATGATAGATATAAGCCCCTTGGGGGGGTAGGAGAGGGACCCATGGAAAGCATTCAGAGTCCTTTATATTCTATGAGAGATCAAGGGAGGCCAGTAAGGGGAAGCAATTTGGGGGAAGGGGAAGAGGGCTAGAAATTTGGGGGGCGGGTGTGCACAGGGTAAAATGAAGGTGAAGGTAGATGGGTAGGGTTTGTCCAGGGCTTAGAGGAAGGAATTAGGGAGGGACATGTCAGGAGCAGCTAGGTGCAAGGTAATTATTGAGAGCAGAGCTGATGGAGTAGGTGGAGGATTAGTGCCAGATTTGAGGGGGGAGGGAATTCCAAAGTTTTGGAAGACGGTGAGAGTAACCGGATTGGCCAATTTGGGTGTATCTGTGGGAACAACCAGGGTATGGGAGCTGGTTGATCTAAGGCATTAGTTATCACACTTCATGATAATGAGCCTCCCCCAAGCCATGAAAAAGATTTTGAGCCTCCCTCAAATTTGGAAAAAAATCTTGGGCCTCCCCATAGAAAAAAAAAATCTACTTTGCACAGTACACCAGGAATAAAGTGAAACTAATAAAGTTGACTGAGTATATTCTGTTTTTATTCAACTTATTGCTCTCCACCCCTGACCTGGCACCCCAGGTTATACTTGTCACTCCTTTTTTCTGACTCTTGGGCCCTTGTTACTCTGTCTGGAATAACCAACCTAGCCAATTCATCTCTCTCTCTCTTACCCTGTTGTTAAGCAACTTCCTGTACCCTTACCTCAGGTCACACCTGAAAACATGCATTGGATCTCTTTGCCTTTCCCAGTCACTAATTTACATATGAATACCTATTATAGAAATGAGCCTTGACTCAGTGTGCCTTTACAAGTCACTAATTTGCATATACATACCTATTGTAGAAACAAGCCTTGACTCAGCATGCCTTCCCCAGGCAATAATTTACATATAAATACAGACCTATAAACAAGCTTTGGCTCAATGGGGACTTTCTGGTCAAATATTTGTGCATAAGTAAAGAAATTCACCTGCAATTATCCAGATTTAATTTGTTTTATTCTTTTGCACAAAACAGCTAAAACTTAATATTTAAATACTGTACATTCTCAGACTTGACTGGGCCTCCCCTGGAACAATTTGGGGCCTGCCTTGGGAGGCTGGCCTCACCATTTGAGAATCACTGAATCTAAGGGAATGGGAGAGTGGGGGATGTTATAAAGGAGGAGGTGAGGTAGGAAGGGAACTCACCCAGCCAGTGCTTGAAGGTGAATTTAGCACAGTAGGAGAGTCACCCATTTGTAAGAGAAGAAGAAGGATAGAGCATGATAAAGATCACAGTGATGGGTGTGAGGGGGGCATCCAGGGCAAAGCAGCAGAAGGAATTGAAGAGGGTGTCCAATCTAGCCAGGGGGGACTAGTAGCAGCACCATAGACTACATCCCAGTAGTTGAAAATGGGCAGTATCATCTTCTGAACAAGTTCACACCTAGATGTAGGAGGGATGCAGCTACTATTGCTGAACAGGGCACCAAGCTTGGGGTGCAGTTTTTTCCAGATGGCGTCAATCTGTACAGAGAAGTTTAGGTGTTGGTCTAGCCAAACACCTAAGTACCTGAAGGAGGATGTGTCCTCAAGTAAAGTCCCATCAAGGGTGTGGAAAGTGGGTAGGGAAGGAAGCCTAGACAGTCTCTGCCTTGTGCCAAAGGTCATGGAGACAAGTCTTCTTGGTGTTGAGGAAAAGTTGAAGGTTAGCAAACCAGAGCTGAACCTTGTTGAAGTCATGCTGTAAGCTGGTTGAAACCTCATCAGGACAGGAGCCAGATGCATACAGGACTGTATCATTGGCATACATATGTATAGCAGAGGATGGGGAGCAAACAGAGGGAAGGTCATTTAAGAAGATGGAGAATAGGAGGTGCCCTAATACAGAGCCCTGGTGGACTCCAGTGCTAATTGGGAGGGAAAGGGGAAATGGCATCCAAGATCTTAACTGATTGGGTTCTGCCAGTAAGGAAGGCCTTGAACCAGTTTGTGGTGGAGGGAGGTAGGCCAGCTGCCAGGAGCGAGTTGAGGAGAGAGGCATGAGAGATGGTGTTGAAGGCCTTGACCAGGTTGACAAAATTGGCAGAAGTAGTTTGGCCATTGTCCATCCCAGTTGGTATGGAGTCTGTGTGCCAAAGAAGGGAGGTGGTGGTAGAGTGTTTTTTCCTGAAACCAGACTTGAAAGGTGTGAAAAAGGAGGTGTCAGATAGAAAAGAGGTGAATTGGTAGAGGGCAATGTGTTCTTGAAGCTTGGCAAGGGTAGGGAGGAGAGAAATGGGGTGATAGTTACCAGGGGATGAGGGGTCACCCTCTTTGGGTAGAGGAGAACCACAGCATATTTCCATGAAGAGGGGGCCGAGGCAGTAGAGAATGAGAGATTTAGGATTATTGAGAGGGGGTAGGCAATGGCTGAAGTGGAGAAGGAGAGGAGTTTTGGTGGTATGTGTGATTTTGTATTTCATGTATATACAGTATATATAATATTAATTGTATAGGGTCCTGGGCCCTATGCAAAGCAGGAGGTGAGTCATAACTTGCATTACGAAATGCCCTTAGGGCCCTGCACAGATCAGTTGGAGAGAACTCCTAACTTGCTTAGGATCCTGCATGAAGCATCAATTATTTCTTTCCAGGATGTGCAGGATCCTTCAGTCCCTGCACAAAGAAAGAGTTGAATTCTGACTTGCTTATTGCAGGGTCCTCTGGGCCCTTTGCAACGCAGGAGATGAGACATAACTTTCTTACTATTTTGTTTGTGAATGATTTTAATAACAGTGCAAGATGCATGTGGTGGTATTTTTTTGGTCCTGTTTTCAACCATTTTTCATGTTTCTGGGCTTTAAACATTTTGTTTTGTTGAACTTAGAACAGTTTTTATGACAGTGTTTGTACTTTTTTGTGCATGTTGGACCTAAAAAAATGTTTTCAATAATGTTTGTGCTTTAAACATTTTGGTCTTGTTGGACATAGAAATATTTTAGTGATGGCTTCTACCATTTTGGTCATGTGTTACCAAGTGCATATGCTATGTGACGTGCACAGGCGGAGTTCATTAAAGTCCATATTGTTAGTTTTCATGATCATGAAAACATTTTTTTCTAATTAAAAAAATTATTCTAATGAATTTTTATTTCGAAAATCCACTCAGACATCTCATGAGACTGTCTTCTCATGAGCCATACAACTGTCAAACTTCAGAGTTGTCACATTTTTAGCTTTAATGTTTTTTGTTAGCGATCAACTTCAACCTGGAAAAAACATTGTGTTAGCTGTTTTGTTGGCCTTTTTTGCACATACACAATGACAATAAGTTTAAAATAAATGTAACATTTAATTTTTAAACCCCTCAATGGCAATTTCTTGGAACAAGCTTAGAAGAAACTGTAATGAACCTGTAGTTTCATAATTTAAGTTGATGCCATTCTTTCCCTAGCCATGCACAAAAAAAAATAAAAATAAAACTTGTGTGTATGTTATACAATTGTACTAATTCACTTTTGAACCACCAAATTTATTTTCATCAAACTTGCCCAAAAATGTGCCCAATGTTGCAGTTCTAGGTGCTAAGACTACTGTGATTTTGTAAGTTGTCAAAAACATGTTTTGAGAAAAACAGTAACTCATCCCTATGGAATATCGAACCCATGTCCTTTCTCCACACCTCTGGTGATTTCTATGTGAAAATTAAAGAGGCACTAATACCACAAGAAAAACATAAAGATCCCATGTTCATTCCAATTTTCTCAGTAATAAACATGGGAGAGGCAAACATCTTTAGAAGCTATGAGAAATAAAGTCTGAATTGTGTTTTAATAGTATAGAAACAAAAAATTATGTTTTATGTTTCCATGTTTTATACTGTTAAGACAAAATTCAGCATTTATTTCATATAGCTTCTAAAGACTTCAAGAGCAGCTGGCATCTTTGGGAAAACCTTGGAAAACATAATATTTAGACACAGTTCAGCTTGTATTTCATATATTTGCTATAGATTTCTCCTCTCCATTACTTATTACTGAAGAAATTCCCACAAAATCAAGATCTTTATCTCTTAGAGTTCATCTGCCGCTTTAGATTATTCCCCACTTGATATTATAATGCTCTGTTGTGACATTACAGTCTGTTACCATGGAAATAACTGTGATGTCACAAGCAGAGTATTATAACATCAGGTTGTGAAGAAGCAATAGGAACTGATGAACCCTCAAGGAACAACTACCCTGTTTTCTTGCATATGACCTCAGTACTAAATAATGGGGCTAAAAAATACAGAGCTAATGAGAATTTTAAGCTGTTTTGTGTCCAAATATAATGTTTTTCATAGTTCTCAAGGCATCTGTGGCTCTTTAATCTCTCCATTATTTATTTATGAATTTATTTATTTCAAGGATTTTACCAGGAAAGACATACTGCTCTGATAGCGGTTTGTTTCTAGGTGTGTCGGGAGGGGGGGAATGAATGGCGGAATAGTGCAAAAAAGGCAATTCAAGCAAAAACTACAAGTGCAGCAATAAGGTGCCTACATAATTAAAACACAAACAAACAAAAAACTAAACTTATGTTTCAAACTTAAACACAATGAATGTATAGTAAGGTACAAAGAACTGAGTACTTAACAAAAAATCTTTGTTGAGGAAATGTTCATGAACACAGGGATTTTTATCCCTTGGAGTTCATCTGCCCCAGCATTTCATTCCCCACATGAAGTCATATTCCTCTGTTATGACATCACAATCTTTTGCCATGACTGTGATATCGCAAGCAAAAGTGTTATAAACGTAGGTGGGAAATAAGCCACTGGAGCAGATGAACTCATAAGGAAAAATATCCTGTTTTCATGCAAACAACCTCAGTAAGAAATAAGGGGGAGGGGGATAAAGAACTAATGTGAACTATAAGCTGAACTATGTCTAAAATTTATGTTTTTTTAAAGTTCTTCTGGGGTGTCAGCTGGTCTTCAACGTTCCTGTGGGACTTTTACAAAAGAGTAGTGGATTTCCCTGCTGTCCTGATTATCATTCACACTCAGTAACATAGGTCCCAATGCAACTGCCTTTGACTATGTTGGAGGTGTTGCTGAGGGCATAAAAGCTGCAACAATTGTTTGATTGCATACAGTCCCTGTTCTAGTTTGCAAAATTTGAGGTAGAGTGAGTGTGTATGAAAGGTACTACATTAAACCAAACTCTGTTCTGTTCTTTTGTATGACAGTGTTCACCTGTTGTTAGTATGGACTGACAGTAGTTCATTGCTTCATTTGATATGTTATTTATTTATTTATTGAAAAGTTTCAGCAGAAAAAAAACACACCAAGCAACAAGTTGCTCATCTCATTGTGTGTCCTGGGGGAGAGGAAAGAGGGGAACACAGGCAGTATAGTACAGATAAATCAAATGTACATTCGGTATGTGTGTCTCAATCATTGGTTGACTGATTTGTTTTTGGTTACCGGGTGTAATAGTACATATTTACAGAAACAGTAACAGAAAACAAAAAACTGCATACATTTGACCAGATACTAGATACAGAGTACTAGCACAGGTAGAAAATATATATTCGAACAGTGTTTCACAGTGGTAAGGAAGATATGCACAGTTTGGGACAAATAGTGTGTTGACAGCTGTAAAAAATTTATTACATAGGCAGTTACAGACAGATTGTTCAATTAGATACATTTTCAATTTTGATTTGAATATATCATGGGACCTAAGGTTTATTGAGTGTTGGGACTACCATTTTCTGTCTAGGCTTCTTTGGTTAGAGCAGAACTAGGCCAAATACAAATAACAGACCAGGCCAAAATTAGGTTAACATACTGGATTAAAATTAATTATACAAATAATGATGAAACCCTGAAGATAAGTTTATTGGAAAAAATACACCTCAGGAAAAGAGGTGTTGAGGTCACATGGCTGGATTATGAAGAACAAACTTTTAATTATTGATGTAAACACTTGTGTATAAATCCATTATTTTTAAATAAATCTCAAAGCATTTCATTAATTTAAAATAAAATCAAAGATTTGATGAAGCAAGGGGATATGTCTCAAGTCCAAATTTCAAAGTGCAGCCCTTTGTGCAGCAAATTTATAGAAATCAAAGAGATTAAAAAATATTTGCACTTAATAATTGATCCTAATAAAAGGAAACACATGACTAATTATTGATTTGGAACTAACTTTGGAAACATTGTTAAAGCCAGATATAATAAAAATAAACTTGTTAGTCCCAACTGTGATTGGGGAATCACTGATGCATAGGATTTAAAACTCTAATTTTGTTCGAAAATTTGTGTAAGAAAGACTGAGATTTTTATTTTTTAATTTTGATGTTTTAGGCAGTATGTATGTGCCACCTAATAATTTAATCTATGCATTATTTAATACCAGTGTCGAAATTATATTTTTGATTGATTGATTTTTATTATTTTTTTATATGTGTGAATTTAGTGGTTGTTCAAATTGCCAGATTGAAAGCACTGGAAACTGAAGTCGTTTGTTTATACACATGATGGATATAGAGAATAATGCATAGGTAACTGTGTTATGAAGTTTTATACACCCCAAGGTGTTAAATGACCCACAAAACTCAAGAATGAAGCTTGAAAGGTTTATGTGGCCATCACACATGGAGTGTTTAAGAAAATTCATAAGCACACAGTCAGTTATGTTTTATTTTTAATAACTGGTGCAGGGGCAAGAGCACAAAAATCAAGTTTCCCAATAGGGAAAATGAAGTGTGAGTGCTTCAAATGCTGGAATAACTAGGTATGACATCATACCCAGTTAGTATATTGTTTGATCACACTGATAATCAGTGTAATAAAGGGGGTTAAGAGTTACATTGTATCAATGAAGCTTTCAAGTTTCCTGTATGCTTGTCCCAAGATAAGAAGGAAACAAATAATTTTGATTGATGTGATTTGTATTCTAAACTTTGTATGTGATTGCATGATAACATGTTTTAACTACTTGTTACTTGATTACATGTTTTCATTCAATGCTAGAAAGTGCAAGGTAATGCACCTAGGGAAAAAGAGCCCCAAGATAGAGTACTGGATGGGAGGAGAGAGACATAGCACTACAGCTGAGAAAAGGGATCTGGGAGTTATTATTAGCAACTCACTTAAGCAAATGAGCCAGTGCAACAAGGGCCATAGCAAGGCTAACAGGACGCTGGGATGTACTGGGAGGGGTACTGATAGCAGAAGAAAAGAGGTAATACTTCCCCTCTGCAAATCCCTGGTGAGGCCTCACCTAGAGTACTACACCCAGTTCTGGAGTCCTCACCTCAGAAAGGATATGGATAAATTGGAGACAGTGCAGCACAGAGTAACAAAAGTGATTCAGGGCCAGCAGGGCAGATCCTATGAAGAGCATCTCAAGGCACTAAATATGTATTCACTGGAGACCAGAAGGGAGAGGGGAGATATGATGGAGACCTTCAAGTTCCTTAAAGGAACTAACAAAGTCAACTGCAGGAAACTACTGTATTTAGCCTAAATACCAATTCACGGTCATGTGGACATGAATGGAAATTAACAGAAGGTAGGTTCAGGAGAGATGTGAGGAAGTACTACTTTATGGAGAGGGTGGTGGAACCTTGGAACAGTCTGTCAGCTGAAGTGGTGGGAGCAGAAACAGGGGATTCAAGCAGGGCTGGGACATAATGAAGGGAATAGTGGGTACCGGGGGTGACAGGATCAGGGAGGAGACTAGAGAGAGGACGGGGAGGGCTAGTACCCTGGAGGAACAGTAGGTTCCAGGGATTATAGGGAACTTGGGCAGACTGGATGGACCTCTGGTCTTTTTCTGCCATCATTGTCTATATTTCTGTGTTACTGTAATAACCTTTTTGGTTGGCTGGCTAATAGAACTGAATTCAACTAGGTACCACAAGGTGTTCTGCTATGCCAGCAGGGATACTAGAGGATAATATAGTATGAGTCAGGTTGGCTATAATGTGTGTGAATTTTGCTTCAGTCAAAGATAGTACAGTAGCTTTTGTACAGTGCAGTATAGTGCCTGTGGATATGCATACTTCTCAACTGCTATGAATTTTGCATAGTGCTATGGTTTTTACACTCAAATTTACCCTTGCTCCACAAGGGTTTACTGATGTTTTTAATAATGTTAGAGCTATTTCTGGACATACAACTATTAAATCTTTGAACTTGATAGGCCCAGTCCTTAAAACTAATTATATGCAACTCACTATTTGTAGACATATTATTCTTTAAAATAAGAAACTGCTACACATTCTGGCATTTTGCTATGAATTTTGAAGGCCAATGCTATGATTTTTAATGCTAAGAGGCTATGAGGTATGTGGATATGGACTTTGAAAAACAGGCTGATTATATATTTTTATGTGTTTGCTGTGCAGTATGCATGTCTTGCCACAGCCACAATCTGAGCGTAATTGCATTCCTTGCAGTCATATTGGGGTTTTATCAAAGTTTCCTTATAGCTGCCCATGTGGAATTACTGAATTTTTGTACTTGGTCTAGTTTATTTCAAAGGAAGGGTACAGTGGCCTGTAGTTTGCAAATAACATTGTGATACTGAAATTGTACTGCCTTTTTATTTGATATCTACATTAAAATAATGGTCTTTTGTTTCTGTATGAGGAAAACAAGCTGAACTTTATTTTGTTTCCCATCAGTATTTTATTAGGCATCTTATGTTACAAGAGATAGTCCAGTAATTTGAGAACAACATTGTAATTTTACTGTTAATTTTTGTTTGCATTTATGATGCATTATACTATGCACCCTGCAAAAGGGTCGCACCAGAAAATGATCCTTTGCTTGGTGTGCTTTTCCCAGTCACAGATTTCTAAATAACTAAATAAATGAATAAACAAGTAAATACATATATATCAAAGAAAAACCCCAAGTTTGCTGTGTGATCTTGTGTAAGTCCCTTGACCTAACTGTGTTTCCATCCTCCCTACTGTAAAATTTAACATAAACAGGATTCCCCCCCCAAAAAAAAAACAACACAAAATGCTGTTTCACATTGGAGCTAACCCAGACATATACATTTTAAAAGAAAACAAAAGCTGTAAAAAGCAAGTGATTGCTGGGGGTTAGAAATCTTGACTGTCAGAAATAATCAATCAATCAATCAAAATTTATTTATAGTGCGCTTTTCAACAAATCAAAGTGCAAATACAAAACAGCATCTTACATAATAAATAATAACATAAAAACAATAAAAAGCAGCAATAAACCTATCCAAATGCTAATTCAAATAATATGTAACTTAAAACTAAAACTAAAAGTGGTAGTTTGCCTTTTTATATTACAATTTACTACAAAGCTAATTTCTTCATGTAACTTTATTTTTCCTGTTTTCCTGGAAGCCCCTTTTCCCACTAAACTAAATTTACAGTGAAAATATGATTATAAGTATATGAAAAAACATGCTGTGCTAGTTCCCTAACCAACACTAGTATCTTGACTGGTGATGACTCTCTGACACATTAGCCTTTTCCTGAGTGCCCTCTCATAGCTGCAGATGCAGTGCTGCCTTCTAGTTCTGATTGGTTAGAACAGAAGGGAAAATATTGTAAAAAAGTTGCTTTCTGAAGCCCGAATGCCAGCTTTCTGCTGCTTGCAGATGGCATCCAAATCAAACTGCCATAACACTGCCTCCAAACCCCAATCTCTTGTCTTGCTCTTTTAGTTCTCTGATACGGTGCCTTCATTAATTTCTTTGTTTAGTTCTGTAAGTTAAAATAACAAAGCTCGTAGCAGTCACAGAAACATGGTACACAGAGAACCATGACTGGGATGTTAACATACCAGCATACACAACCTACAGGAGAGACAGGGAAGGGGAGGAGTAGCTCTCTATGTAAGGGAAGGGATAAAGGCAATGGAACAAAAGAGTAAACAGGGAGGAGAGGAGGCGCTGTGGGTCACCTTAGAGACTGGAAATGGCACCACAATCTGCACAGGGGTTGTATACAGACCCCCATCTCAGGGGGAAGGAATGGACAAGGATATGATAGAAGGCATGCTTAAGATGGCAGAGAAAGGGGAGATACTGTTGATGGGGGACCTGAATATGTCAGATGTTAACTGGAGCACCTTTGCTGCAGCCACATCCAAGAGCAGGGCCATTCTCAATGCCCTACAGGTGGCATGCCTCAGGCAGCTAGTTTTGGAACCCTCTCATGAGGGACCAATCTTAGACCTCATACTGTCAAATGGGAACAGTGAGAGGATCTCAGATCTAGATGTGGGTAGCCATCTGGGAACAAGTGACCACCAAACAGTGTGGTTCACGATAAACTCAGCTACTGAGTCAAACCATACAAAAGTGAGGTTACTGGACTTCAGGACGGCTGACTTTGGCAAGATGGGAGAGTACCTTAGAAAAGCACTAACAAACAGGCTAGAAGGAGGGGTGGAGCAACAATGGGGAAACATCAAAACTGCCATCACAGAGGCAACAAGCCTTTGTGTGAAGCAAATAAACAAATCAAAACAAAAGAAAAAGCCACTATGGTTCTCAAAAGAGGTGGTGGGGAAGGTTAGGGAGAAAAAGATAGCATTTAGGAAGTATAAGGAAACACAGAAGGAGCATGACAGAGAACTGTACCAGTTAAGGTAGAAGGAAGCAGGGAGGGAAGTCAGAATAGCAAAGGCCTAAACTGAGGAAAAGATAGCCAACTCAGTTAAGAAGGGGGATAAAACCTTTTATAGATACATCAGGGAGCGTAGAAAGACAAAGGGAGGGATAGTGAGGCTGAATAGAATGGACGGTGGGTGGGCAGAGAGGGACAGTGAAAAAGCAGGGATACTGAACGAATACTTCTCAGTATTCACAAAAGAGGAGGAGGGGGAGGTGCCTAATCCAATTAACAGAAGCACTCTGGATAGGGGGGTCAATCCCAGTCCTTTCACAGAAGAAAGGGTTCTGAAAGAACTCCTTAAACTGAAGGTGGACAAAGCAATGGGGCCTGATGAAATTCACCCCAGAATTCTAAAAGAAATAAGGGGAGAACTTGTGACACCACTGACTACCCTTTTTAACAAATCATGGGAGGATGGTGTGTTACCTGAGGACTGGAGGAAGGTGGATGTGATTCCCCTTCACAAAAGTGGAAGCAAGACAGAGGCAGGAAACTACAGACCTGTCAGTTTGACCTCTGTGGTAGAGAAAGTGATGGAATCACTTCTGAAGGAAAGAATTGTTGAGTACTTAGAGGCCAGTGGGTCACAGGACCCAAGGCAGCATGGGTTCACAGTGGGAAGGTCATGTCAGATGAATCTAATTGATTTCTTTGACTGGGTGACCAAAGTAGTAGACCAGGAGGGCTATGGACATGGCCTACCTACACTTTAGCAAGGCATTTGACACAGTCCCACACAAAATATTAATAATCAAATTAACCAGCCTAGGAGTGGGTCCCAGGGTGGTAGCCTGGGTAAAACATTGGCTGGACAACAGGGCACAGAAGGTAATTGCAAATGGAGTCCACTCTGAAGAAAGGGGGGTTACTAGTGGGGTTCTGCAGGGTTGAGTACTGGGTTCAGCCCTTTTTAATGTCTTTATAAGTGACATTGCAGAGGGACTGGAAGGAAAAGTATGCCTCTTCGAAGATGACACAAAGATCTGCAACAGGGTTGATACACAAGGAGGTGTGGAAAGGATAAGAAGGGACTTGGCAAGGTTGGAGGAATGGTCAGAAGTATGACAGCTTGGATTCAATGCAAAGAAGTGCAAAATAATGCACCTGGGAAACAAAAACCCAGGGAAGATTACACATTGGGGGGGGGGGGTTAGTGACAACAACAAAAATGGAAAGGGACCTGGGGGTAATCATATCAGATGACTTTAAGGTTGGCAAGCAAGAGAAGGCAGTAGAGAGGGCTGGGGGATACTGGGATGTATAGGGAGAGGCATCACCAGCAGAAAACAAGAAGTTGTTATCCATCTGTACAGACAGTTGGTGAGACCCATCTGGAGTACTGCATCCAGTTCTGGAGACCCCATCTCCACAAGAACATAGACAGGATGGAGGCAGTCCAGAGGAGGGCAACTAAAATGGTGCAGGGTCTGCAAGAGAAGCCATACGAGGAGAGACTAAAGGAGCTTAATATGTATACCCTTGAGGAAAGGGGGGGGGGATATAATAGAAACTTTTAAGTACCTCAGTGGAATCAACAAAGCCCAAGAGGGTAGCATCTTTCAGAAAAAGAGATGTGCAAGAACAAGGGGACACAATTTGAAGATAGAGTGGGGACGCTCAGGGGCAATGTGAGGAAGTATTTTTTTCACCGAGTGGGTGGTGGACACATGGAACAGCCTTCCTGAGGAGGTTATGGGGTCTAAAACTAAGGAGAATTCAAGAATGCATGGGACAGACATAAGGCAATTCTTGTGGTGGGGGGGTGGGGTAGAAAGAAATAGGCTGTTGGTTAACTAGGATCTGCAGTTTATCCTGTAGGTAGGGAAATGGGCAGACTAGGTGGGCCAAGTGGTTCTTATCTGTCGTCAAAGTCTATGTTTCTATGTTTCTTACTGCTGCAGTACCTGACTTCTCGAAATGCCAAAACTGTGCGGGACTGGCTTGCCTCCCATTCACATCACACTAGTTTTCAGGTTATCTGGTTTCATAAATGTAATGTTTTACTACCAGTGATTGACACACCAATTGCTGATATACTGCCAATGTTTTAAACTACAATTGCTTGAAGACTTACAACACAAATTGCTCTTGATGTTATTGCCATAATGTGGTTGCAGGTCCAAACACCTGAAATGCCAAAGCCATGTGCTGAGAGAGAGATTTGTCTCTCACTCACTGTATTGTCTATAGAGTTCTCACCAGTGTTATTAGTGTCCTGTTTTTACTTTTATTACTGTTTTAACTACAATTGCCAGGCAGTGCTGGGGTTCAGTATATCCACAGTAAACTCTCAAAAACTGGATGACTGACTGATAATGTCGAATAGTTTATCAATTGCAAAATTTAAGTTGCTCTAATATGTCTGAAGCCTCCAACCCACAAAATAAATATTGTGCACAAATAAGTAGTTTTATAGAACTTAGCCATGATAGATCACCTGAGATTGAACATCTCATTCTCAGCAGGTTCTTCCTGTTTCTGTAGCTGGACAAACTGGTGCATTGGGATAAGTGAGTTGCTCAAGATCACACAGTGAAGACTTTGCTCTGTTGAGGGGCTGAAACCGATCTGGTTCCCAAGTGAATTCTGTAACCACTAGGCCGCACTGCATATCCTAGTAACAAAGCAATGGAAACATGAACTCAGTTATAAGCTAAAGTAGCCTCTTGGATGTTATCATGCTGGGGAAGAAGGTTCAAGACGTTCTATCATTTGAATGTGAAGGGCCACATGGAAGGAACTAATACCTGAAGAAGAAACTTCTGCATTGTCAAAAGCATGATACGCTCAGTGTTTATGCTGCATAGCAGTACTGAAAATGGAAAATATTTACGTGGGGGACCCCATCCCCTTTTATTTAGTGTCAAACATACAGTACCTGTCCGGGAACTAGGAACAAGTTTTCTCATTGTGTGTTATATTTTTATACTTTATTTAGTCAGTTTTGTGCTTTTTTAAGGGGTACAGTTTGCACAGGAGCAGTCCTTACCCATTGTGGTCCTGGAACTGAGTCAGGCTTTTAATATCACTCCTGGAGCTGAGTTCCACTGAGCCCCTCCCCACAGTTCTACCACTGCTGCCCAGTAAAGACACTGAGTGCTCTGCCAGTGAACATGACAGCAGCGTTAATGAACACATTGTCAGTTACTATATAATCTCCTTTAAAAAAAAGGGGGACAAGATGGCTGCCACAAATAATGCTGTCTGATTGGATGAACTGGGTCACCTGCCATGTCTCTACCCACTTGTGAATGTATGGTGCTGCATTTTCTAAACTGTTTTAAATACCAGGCCCTTTTATAAGCAGAATAACACACTCCAGGGTGCTGTATTCAATGGGGGATATAGACATGCCTCCTCCTCCTGTGTGTGCTGAGAAACACTCGGCATAGGCCTCATGCCTCATCCCACACCAGGGGAATGCCTGTCTGAATGAACACATAGAAGCATAGAATTTTATTGGCAGAAAAGGACTGCTTGGCCCACCCAGTCTGCTGAATGATTTTCTGCCTATTGCACCTCTGCAGACTCTAGCTGGTCTCTGGGGACACTCCCCTCTTTCTGTTTCTGTACTTATAGGACCCTGTGTCTATCCCATGCATGCTTGAAGCCTTCCGCCATTCTAGCCTTCACAGCTTTGGTTGGCAGTCTGTTCCATGCTTTCTCCACCCTTTCTGTGAAGAAATATTTCCTCACTTCCTTCCTAAAATCCCCCCCCCCCAAGTCTTTGTGCCACCTGGGCATTGTGTGTTATTGCCCACATGAAAAGGCATATGCACTCCAAATGCTCCTATACTTCATAGTGTAACACAGAAAAGCAAGCTCTTGCATCTTGCATGTAACAGTGCATTACTCTGGGGCGGGGATTGTGTGAGAACACTGAATATTAACACAAGTCCTTTGCACACTGAGGGTTGGAAGTTGGGGATCGGTGCAGGTTTGCAAAAGCACAGAAGATGCTGATGAGATGGGGTGGTTAACATATAAAAGTAAATTATTCTGTGCTCCCTCAGTAGGCAGCATTTTCCTTGACAGTGATGAAATGCTGTGTTAACATGATTTATGAAAAGCATCTGCTAAAATGCAGTTTAATAATATTGGAACAGTGAATTTCTTGAGGAAAGCCTTTGATTCCAGAAATGAATTACATTCAAGAAATCTCTTGCTCTCTGTCTTACATACACAAACTAAAAAGACACAGAGGGACTTTGCAGTTTTGTTCAGTTAAAAATGTGAATTAAGATAGATTATACCTCTTGTAAGGATGCCTTCCCCCCCTTTTTAATGACATTTTGCAGTAAGAACATTGCATGCCAAAAGATTCATGATTTGGTTCTAACCTTGGAAGTTTGAAAATAATAATGGAAAAGCTAGGTTGGACCGGTGGTGCAGCCTGGGACTGTTCATCTCAGGGGACCCTTGCTGAGTTCTACACCTCGCTCTGAGTTAACGTAATGTTGACCTAAAATAATGCACACTTTTGTTAAATTGAAGATAGCTGTCAGTGACACTGCACTTGCTTTTAGACTTTAATTTGCATGCTCAGTAGGTAGCACACCCGCCTCTGAGGCTGGGAGATCAGAGGGCTGTGGGTTCTGTTCCCACATCTGGCACTTGGGTTAATATTCCAGTACTGACACTGTAGTGCAGCATGAGAGGGGTGCTGCACTTCTGAGGTGCCATCTTTCGGATGAGATGTTAAACTGAGATCCCATCTGCCTGGATTGGTGGTAGTTCAGGTGGATGTTAAAGATCCCATGGCACTTATCGAAAAAGAGTAGGTGAATTTCCCCGGTGTCCTGGCCAAATTTCTCTCATTCACTAAAAATACCACCAACAGCTTAATCTAGTTCAAAGTCAGTTGGCATTCATCTGTATCCCCCTCCCCCCGGTCATGCCTGAAAATAGGCAGGATTGGTCTAGTGCACTTACCCGGTCAACAAAAACTAAATAAAAAAAAAAAATTTAATAAATCTTTTGCTTTGTTGTCCCAATGCCCACAATGTGTCCAGAGCAATTTTCAAAGTGGATCCACTGGCCATTTGTTCTTATCAGGAAGCTGGCCTGGTGGTCTTGGCACAATGTTTCTGCATGCATGGACATGGGTAGCCATGGACTAAATCAGCTTGACATGTTGCTGGCCAAGGCAGACCTGGGCTGGAATTTCAAAAGAAATGCCAGAGGTGCAGTTCTAGATTTTAGGCTGTGCCTGCAACATCCCTACATGTGACAAAACACTTGAAGGCCATTTTCAACCATTTTGCTGCATTTACAACATCCATCCTTATAAGGCACCCAAAATATCGCAATCCATGGCATTTGCACACATTTGACCACTTTTAGGTGATCTAACTTACTGCCACAACCATTGCGGATGTGGGACAGTCATGATGCAAGTCTCTGACACACCTTTGAAAATCCAGGCCTGAACTTCTGTCAGCAGATGCATCTGCAGTTGGATATATGCAGCAAGAAACCATGTCCGATGGTAGCAAATTGGTTGTGGTTTTATTTATTGAAGATATCGGATAACATACCTTTGAGTCAAAGACTCCTTTACAAAGGTTCCACGTCATTGAATACAGAGTCATCAAGTATAATAGCAACAATTAGATGCAAAAGTTACAAAAAGGAGCATGTACAGTATCAAAAAATGGTTACAGGTAACAGAGTATAACAGCTGGTGATACAAAGGTACAGAAAAGTGCAAGAATAGATACAAAGTAAAGACAGTAACAGTTAACAGAATACATACACTGCAGGTCGGTGGCACCAGCCATGTCCTGGTAGTTATTCATTAGCTTAGGCTGGACTGGGGGTGTCCATTGTCAAATATAAGCTTGCCCTGGGGCAGCAGGACCAGAGTTAAGTCCATAGTTAAGAGGGGGGGGGGAATGGGTAGAGCTTGAAATCAAGGATAGTCACAGACTGAGCCTTGAGAGATTAGGTCTCATAGGTGGGACTTGAACTGGCCAAGTTTGGGTTCTGTGAGGAGGGAATTTGGGAGGGAGTTAAGCCAGCCAGGGGAATGGTACCAAAATGTTCTTTGACCCAAGGAGGTCTTACAGAGGGGTACCGAAAGTGGGTTGTCGCAGATTGCCGAGTTCAGTAGGTGGACAAGGGTGCTTGGTGTAGGGTAGTGAGAGCAGGTGGGAGTAGCCCTGATGTTATTTTTTTAGCAAAGTGGCAGGTCTGATATTTGAGCCTTCCGTCAAAGTTTAGCCAGTTGGTGGAGGAGTAAAGGGTGCAGGTGTGTGTGAATCTGTCACAGCCAGTGGCTAGTCTACAGGCCTTATTAAGGGCCATCCTAATTTTGTTAAGGTGTGTATTGTCAGCTGCCCCATAGATTATGAGACCATAATCTATGAGTGATAGTATCGAAGCTGAGCCAGCTAGGTGGAGAGCTTCAGGAGGGAGGCAGTGCTTGTACCAGTGAAGTAAGCCAATACGCACATTGACAGTGGTGCTCAGTTTTCGGATGTGGTCATGGTAGGTGAGCCCAGAGTCTAGGGTGATACCCAGGCATTTGAATGAAGTAACTTGCTCAAGGGGGTTGTTTAGTGAGTTCAGTATGAGCAGGGGAAGCCCATTGTTCTTGTTTTGGGCATAGGCGAACACCATAGATTTTGTTTTTTTTTGTAGTTTAGGACTAGCCTATGCTGAATGAACCAGGATTCAGCATCCATGAATGATTTTTGGAGTGTATTTCGGAGAGCAGTGGGATCAGTGTGAGAGCTGTAGAGGACAACATCGTTCGCATACAGGAATAGTTTCCCAGAGCAATCCTTGGGCAGGGAGTTGAGGAATAGGGAGAATAGTAGAGGGCCAAGAATAGAGCCCTGCAGGACCACTGAACTGACTTGGTGGGGGGAGGACTGTGTTTGGGCAGGCCTGACTATCTGAGTTCTCTTGGACAGATAGGTGGCAAACCAGCCAGTGGTCTCAGGAGACAGGCCTATTTGTGTGAGGGAATCCAGGAGAAGTGTGTGGTGCACTGTATCAAATGCCTTGGAAAGGTCTATAAAAATGGCACCAGCAATATGGCCAATGTCAAGAGATGTGTGGAGGGCATTAGTAAACTCCAGGAGGGCTGTGGTGGTACTGTGGTTGTGGTGGAAGCCATGCTGCTCAGGACATAGGAGGCTATATTTGGATAAGTAGTCTGTAAGCTGGGTGGCCACAATTTTCTCCAAGGCTTTGGAGAGAGGAGGCAGGATTGAGATGGGGTGGTAGTTCCCAGGCTGGGTGTGGTCTCTGCTCTTAAGGATGGGTGTGATGAGAGCTGATTTCCATTTAGAGGGAAACTGGCCCAGTGATAGGGAGCGGTTCAGAAGCATGGTGAGTGGGAGAACTTCATTAAAGGTGAGCCTAAGCAGCTTAAGATCTAGTGTGTCACTGCTGAATCATGATTTGCTGAGGGCCTTGAGGAGAAGAGGGGTGGCTTCATGCATCAAAACTGTTTTAAAGCAGAACAGGTGGGTGGAGGGGGAGACAGGGGGTGCTTGGGGGGTGGGGAGAAAAAATTGGAGGGGAGAACACTACTAAGGTCAGAGAAGGAGGCATTAAACGTATTTGCAATCAGGGCAGGGTCTGTGGTGATTGACCCATTGGCCCAGAGTTGGGAGGGAGGTGCAGTGGAAGTTTTGCCACTGAGCTGTTTGAGAGAGACCCTCAGAACATGTGCCCTGAGCCCCAAGTGACAGTGGCGGCTGCAGTGAGTACTCACTTTGGCCTTCTGAATATTTAAGTACATTTAGCCGCGCACCTCTTGGTAACTGCCTATTAGAGAGTTTACCAGTTTCCAGAGCAATGTGCCATAGTTTGTCACATTCTTGCATTTGGTCTAATAGGGCTTGTGACATCCAAGGTGTCAACCCGTTTGACGACCTGTTTGCTTAGGGGCGCATAACGGTCACAGGCAGAAATGAAGGTGTCGATGAAGTGGTCCAGTGCAGAGTCAATGTCCAAAGTGGTTGTGATGGGGGATCAGTCACTAGTTGAGAGACATTGTTTAAGGGACCGAAGTTTGCTGAGTTTGAGATGGCATTGGAGAATAGTTTTGGGAGGGGGCTTTCTCGCAGTATATGACCAGTGAAAAAGCACCAGGGAGTGATCTCTCAGGGCATTGGGTACTACCTGATCTGGGTTGCTTTGTGGGGTGCATTGGTGAGCACAAGATCAAGAAGGGTGGAGTGCCAGTACTCTGGTTGAGTCTAGTGGCAGTGGTCACGAGTTGGGACAGGTTTTGAGAGGCTGCCACATCCTGAATGGGTGCTGATGTGTCAGCTAGCCAATTTATATTAAAATCCCCTAGGGCAATGATTTCTGCCTTGTCAGGGAGTGTCTGGAGGTGAGTGAGGACAGAGAGGAAGTCACTCTTCTGATTTTGGAGAGGAATGTATACCGAAGAGAGGAATGGGGGGACTCTGTTAGGTGCAAGAGTGATTTTCAGAGTGAGGGCCTGGGCCCCATGTTCGAGGGTTGGAGGTGGGAGGGTTAAACATTGTAGTGAGTCCTGGATGTATAGTGCACATCCACCACCTTTTGTAGAGGTTCTGTTGGTGCGGTATAGAGTAAACCCGGGAAGTGAGACTGCGGAGTCTGGGGTACGGTCGTTGAGCCAAGTTTCTACTACCGAGATGACATCAGGGTGATTCTGCGCAACCCAGCACTGAAATGAGTCAAATTTGTTGAGGAGGCTACATATATTAAGGGAGGCTACTATAAGATCCTTAGGAGCAGTAACCTTGGGTGGGTGGACAGGTCCTGGGTTGGGGTGGACCTCTCCTGAGAGGAGGAGAAGGAGCAGGAGAATGCACATGGATGCCAATTTTAGTCGCTTCTGCACCAGCTTAGGTGCCAGCAGGGAAGGGGAAGAGCAGCGCATGGTGGTGGGGATGGGTAGCTGCCAAAGGGAGGGAGAGGCAAGGCAGAGTAGCGTCCATTGCCATACCGTTGCAACGCCAGTAGGGGGAGATGTGGGTGGAGGGAGCATGGTCCACCAGTACAGTGAGTGAGGTGTCACCATGGTAGAGGTAGGGGGGTAAGGTGAGATGCCCGATGAGAGGAGGATCAGACTCACCATGTTGGTGGATGTAGAGCGTGACCTAGCAGAATGAGGGAGGCCAGGATTAGCAATGCAAGCCAAGAGGCAGAGGTGGCATCAGTAAGAGGGGTCATAATGAGTACAGAGTAGGTGGGGGGGAGTCAAAGAGGTTAAGAGTATTAACAAGCTGAACAAAATTAGCCAAACCTGTTGGCTTAGTGGTAGAGCTGTGGACTTTAGTGCCAAGGTTCCAGAGTTCAAGATCTACAGAGAGACAGTAGAAAAAGTGGGGAAAATAAAGTTTAATGTAGGGGTAAAGTTGTAGGAAGACAAGGAAGAGTGGTGTTTAGGAGAGTAAACAGAGTGGTTTGAGGAAGGAAAAACAAGCTCTAGGAAGGGCACTGCAGTGACTCCTAGTGGTCAGAAAATATAAGCTGCAAATTAATGTTTGAATAAGTTTACTGCTACTTTTATTGTTTTTATGCTGTAATTTATTATGTTATTTTGATATGAAATTGCGCTTTGATATGTAGAAAAGCGCATTATAAATACATTTTGATTTGATTTGATTTGATTTGATGTGGACACTTAGAAATCAGAGGGTGAGGTCATATGACATCACATGACCAGTATGCAGCAATAAATGTAGAGCTGTGCTGGGGGGGGCAGTCGATGCACAGCATCAATGTGCTAACACCCCTTCACAAAACAGGCAGGATGGAGAGAGGCAGGCTTTATCTCTTAAAGCCCCTTGGTGAATCCTTGTGTCCCCTGGTGTTTGCAGTGAAATCTAGTAGCGTTTCTGTGGTGGGAGGTGGGATTCCAAGGCCTATATGAAGGGAAACAAAGGAATTACATTAGTATGCAGTAGGTAGTTCTTTGTCAGGACAGAGCCTTACTGCGCATGCGCCAACTGTTGGGACTGAGTCGGGACACACGTGGCTTGTTTTCCATAGCACCTACATTTCATTTTTTATTTTCCTTTTTTTTTTTCTTCAAAGGTTAAATCCATTGAGCTAATTTGTAATGGGGATCTTTAGGCATTTAACAATACAAGTTACACATAGATCACGAGAAGGTACACAGCATTTACTATAAATAATATAAAGAATGTACACATAGCAGGAACTGTTGAATGCACGCTAGGGATGTAGTGAATTTACAATTTTCCCGCAAATTTAATGTGAAGTGCAATAATTTGCACTTTGTGGAGATTTTGCAAAGTTCCTGTATTTTGTAACCCGTGATTTTGGCAAACATCCACTCTTTGCATCATTTTTTCTGTGAAGTACACACTTCTCATTTCTTGTAACATGAAGTGTACACTTTACAATGCAGACTATCTTCATGAAATCATACTGGTTTCTCACAAAAATTGCATGATATGAGTAGGCACAAATTCACGCATATTGTAACACGGCCAAATTGCCTGCACACAGCCATTCATTACCATGGAACAGAACTGTAACTCACAATCGGCGAAATCACAAGTGGATTATAGAAATCCTGCCTCCCTCATAAATGAAAATAAATTGTTTTCTGACAGCCTATTGTATGTTCAATTTATGCAACTTACTGTGATTACCTTTTATAGTGAATGTCTGTTTGAGTTTGTTTAAATGTAATGTGTGTAATGTGTAATGTGTAATGTGTCTGCCCCTTCGCTGATGCAGCACTTGTATCTAAAAACAGACAGGAACTGCACTGGGACTTTTTTGTGCCACCAGCACACGGACTGGAGTTCAGAAAAGGCAGTTGTGGAACTCACCACCAAAACAAAAACGCTAGACAAAGTGAAATTGAAAACACTTCATTAGCCAAGGTAAAAGATAAAATTGCCACGGCAAAAGATCAAAAGATCAACACCTGATGTGTTTCACATGGATTGTGCCTTTGAGAAAGTACAATCTATGTGAAGTATGTCAGGCATTGATCATTTGATCGTTTGGAGCAGCAATTTTATCTTTTACATTGACTAATGAAGTGTTTTCACTCACCCTTTGTGTGTGGTGACTTTTTTTGGTGATGGGGTGCCATGATTTGTTTTCTGAAGCACTTGTATCTCCGTATCCACCT
Source organism: Neoceratodus forsteri (assembly GCA_016271365.2). Taxonomy (NCBI): domain Eukaryota; kingdom Metazoa; phylum Chordata; order Ceratodontiformes; family Ceratodontidae; genus Neoceratodus; species Neoceratodus forsteri. Next base: position 29,712,119 of record CM028132.1, read on the forward strand.
GTTCAGCGTGCCTTCCTCACAGTCACTGCAGTACTTGTCTTTTTCCCACTCCCCACATCCCACCACTCATGTGGCAATTAATTCTCTATTGGGGGGGGGGTCAGGGAGGTCTGTTTTGGAGTGTGTGGTTTGTAGTCATGTTTATTTTTTATATATATTTTTTCATCAAAGGAGAACATACAGACTAACTGACCCTTCGTGCTGAATCCATTCCATGAAATTACACATGTGATGAAGTAATGATTTTCAGTGGAAATGGTATGTGTTGTGTGATCATGTTGAATTGTTTTTCAAATGTTTTTATGATTATGGGTTTAAACTGCAATTAAGTTTGACTTGACAGCAGAAGAATGGGGTTAGCCAGCAGAATGAGTGCTGCAGGCATTTTGTGACTCTGTTGGGGTTTTAGTGTGGCAACATAGAGCACAGTACAGTATTTTGTTTTTTAAACTTATCACTACTAGTGCAGCTTTTGTTGTGACTTGTATGCTGGGAGGATTTTTTTTTTTTACTCTGGCTACCCTACCCTTCCTACTAGAGGATCTGGTCCCCTGCTCAGCTCACTGCCCCCCTCCACCCCAGGCTTACCCCCCTGGGTGGGGCTGCTGGGTGGGTGCCCCCTTCCCACGAAACATGGGTCTCTAAGCACTGGCTTGCCCCCCAGGGTGGGGTCATGGGAGCGGGACCCACCCAGTGGACTTTCGTCTGCAGTGGGAGTGGCAGAGGAGGTGGAGACCATCATTAGTGGCCGGCATGATTTTTTGCAGATTCGTTTTCCGGGGCGAGGATGTGCAATAATGCCATTGCCTGCCCCGCTGCCCTAGCATGTGGTGCTGGCCACAGTGGTACCTCCACCTGTGCCAGAGGTCTAGATAATGCTGGACGCTCTTTTCCCCCTCCCCACGGAGAAGGAGAGCAGTCTCAGGCATGCTCAATCCTTCTCCTCCCAGATGGCTCTCTGACTCCTAAGTACATCCCTGAACCCGGGATGTCGGCGCCGCAGACAGATGACTTGCCACTGTGGTGATGAGCCAGCATGCTGAGATGATTTTAAATATTGAGGAAACTGTTTTTTGTTCTTTTTTTGTGGCTCTAGGCAGGTTCAGAAATTAGTACATGATGGTGGCAAGTCATTTTGCATTTGTCAGACAGGTTACTGATTGGTTGTTAGCAGCAAAGGACTCAGCAAGTGTTTGGTCTTTAGTGGCTGTTAATCAGATTAACACTGGAATGTGTAAAATATATGTTTTTGACACTGCAAGTTGTAAAATAAACATTCATTTTGCAGTTGGATTCTCAGCAGCAGAAAAAGACTTTAGTTTGGTGAAATTCACTTATGTAAGGTGTGTGTATATATGCGTACATGTATATGTATAGCTAAATATATATGGATTGAAAGCTTTTCACAGTTTACATCCATCTGTAATAATTGCACACTTATTTAGCACTTCTATTTATTACCAGGAAACCCATGACAATACAAAAGTACAACTGCCATAGATCAGCCCAGCTGAAATCTGTCTTTTGAGAACAGAAACCGCCATAAGCAGTCACGCATAGGCAACCTTGAAGTCTTGATGTTAATTAAAGGGCCCAAATGAACACTTTGGAAATCTTTGGGTTTTGTTTTCCTCCAAGGTTCAATTGTAATTCACAAAACATTCACATCACTATTATTTAGGTTGCAGATTTTCTTGGAATGGTGGGGCTTTGGTAGGTGTGTGCATTCTGAAAAGCATACTTTGTGCAGAATATTTGTATTTATTTAAATAAATATGATAAATAAATTGATCTGTTTACTGGAGAAAAAGAAATATGCATATAGACACATGTCTGATATTTAAAATGATCTGTAAGAAACCATGGTTTAAAAAAAAGTATAACAGAAAGGAGGCACTGCTGAACATTTCATGAGTTGTCTTGAAGATTTTGTTTTAGTTAACAAATGCTCAAAAGACGTGGTATTGTTCTGATAACTTTTCAGGCTTTTTAAGCACAGTTTTAAGGCACTTGTCAATTTTACAACAATTGTTTGCATTTAGGAGGGGATAGAGTAAAAGCTGCATTAACCGTTACTTATGTACTAATCTTTTTTGGTCAAAAACAAGAGTTTTCAGATTTCAGTTGCATCTTGTGGTGACTTGCATTTAACATAGTAACATAGTAATTGATGGCAGATAAGGACCGAAAGGCTCACCCAGTCTGCTCGTATTCCCTACCTGCATTTGTGGCCACTGATCCTATTTGTCTAGTGGCTTTAGCTTTTCCTTCCCACCTCCAAGGTTCCCCTATGACTATCCCATGCATGCTTGAATCCTCCCACTGTGCTAGCTCCCACCACCTCCTGGGACAGGCTATTCCATGCATCTACCACCCTTTCCATGAAGAAAAACTTCTTGACATTCCCCTTTAGCCTGCCCCCCTCCAATCTCATATCATGCCCCCTTGTCCTTGTACAGCTCCTGTGCTGAAAGATGCTGTCCACTTGCCTTTGTTTATGCCCTTAAGGTACTTGAAGGCTTCTATCATATCCCCCTGTTCACACCTCTCTTCCAGTGTATACATATTGAGGTCTTTTAATCTCTCCTCATGTGTGTTGTGCTGCAGGCCCTGCACCATCTTAGTTGCCTTTCTCTGAACTGCCTCCACCCTGTCAATGTCCTTACGAAGATGTGGCCTCTAGAACTGTGCCCCATACTCCAGACGAGGAGTTATTTATTTTATTTATTTATTTCAGATTAGGATTAACACCTTTGCGTCTGAGACTCATTTACAAAGGTCAATTAAGGTATGAAGACAGACAGACAACACATAGTTACAGAGTCAATACAGAACATTTGCAAAATTAGTTACAAAGTTACAAACTGTAGCGAAGAGAAATCATTGAAACTAGGCATTCAGGGAACCAACAGTACTTGCATATACATAAGTGCGTTAGGATGGTGAGATGTAGGTTCAGGGAGAGTGAGAACAGGGAGTAGGAGCATATAGTGAAAGCAGGGAAAAGCAGAGTTCTGAAGTACTAACTAGTGGCAGACTAAAAGGGTGTAGAGGAGCAGCCAGAGCATGGCTTTGTCAGGAAATGCATAGGTGGAATGTGTAAGGGGGGCAAAGGAGAAATCCAGAGGCCTAGGAGAGTTTAGAAAAGGGGGCACAAGGGTGGGGGGGACAGGTGCTAGGCAAGTGGGAGAGTTTAGACAGGTAGGGGCTGTGGGTGGAGGGGAAGGAAAAGAGGAGAGGAGAGCATGGGGACAGTAGGTAAGTGAGGGAAGAGGGAAATAGCGGTGGATGTGAGGAGAGGTAAGGGGCGAAGGAAGCAGGAGCAAGAGTGGGTTAAGGAATTCATGGGCAATTACAAACATTCTCCAGGACCAGGTGTGCTTCTAGTCCAGACATGAAGTGGCCAATTTTGTTGCATTCAGTCAGGACCTTAGAGAGATTGTTAAACAACCTCAGGCCATGGAAAGAGAGGGATCGCTGCACTTGGGAAGTTCTCTTGAAAGGTATCACCAACCCACTTTTGACCACATTCCGGGTCTTTAAGTGGGGGTTGTACAGTTATGAAGAGGCTGGATGTTGAAAAAGAGGTGAGCCCTAGCAGGGACTTCTTTGCTAGAAGACATGACCGGAAGGCAGTAGGCTTTGTTGTGGGAGCCACCCTGTCTCCTGGTAGAGGGCACATGAGTGAGTCCAGTGATCCACCCCAGGACCAGATGACAGGCTTTATTAGGAAGAGTTTTGACCCTTTTGAGGACAGTGTCGGTACCAGCACCATATATAACGAGTCTGTAGTCTATGGTGAATAGGACGGAGCAGCTAGTGACCAGTTTTAGTGCTTCCAGGGTCATACAGTGCCGGTATCAATAGAGGACTCCCAGTTTAGAGTTGGCAGATTTAATGACGTGGTCAACATGTGCACCAAAGGAGAGTGTATTGTCCAGGATAACCCCCAGGTATTTAAAGGTGCACACCTGCTCCAATGAGACTCCTTCAAGGCTCTGAACTAGCAGGGGCCCATATTTCTTCCTGGTCTGAAGAACAAAGAGCATGCACTTTGTTTTTTTTTTGTGATTGAGCAGACGTTTGTTGTCAGTGAACCATTTTTCAAGTCCTTGGAAATTGGCTTGAAGTTCAGAGGAGATGGATGCTGAGTTTTTCCCAGAGACAGAAATTACTGCATCGTCTGTGCAGAGTACAATTTTAGAGGGGCAAGCTGATGGTAGTGGGTTAATAAAGAGACTGAAAAGAAGTGGCCTAATATGGACCCTTGGGGGACACCCAGGCAGACATCCCTAGGCTGTGAGAGGGTCCCATTTATTTTGACATGCTGGGCCCTGTGTGTGAGGTAGCTGTTGAACAATGTCACCACATCATTTAAGAATCCCAGGGAGAGAAGGTTATGTAGCAGGAGTTGATGGTTGATGGTGTCAAAAGCTTTCGTAACGCCTATAAAGATAGAACCCACCACCAGACCCTCCTCGAAGGCATCATAGATATAGGAGGTGAAGTCGACCAGGGCGGAGACAGTAGAGTGGTTCTGTCTGAACACATGTTGCTGGGGACTGAGTAGGCTGTACTTGGATAGATATTCAGTGAGCTGGTCAGAAACTACACATTCGAGTGCTTTCAACAGTGGAGGGAAGATAGAGATCAGCCTGTAGTTAGACAGGTTGGTAGTATCTCCATTCTTGAGGATAGGTGTAACCAGGACTTCCTTCCAACTGTCAGGGAAAATTCCTGACCTTAGAGAGGCATTGAACACTTTATTAACAGGTTCGGCCACCTCATTTTGCACCAGAGCTAACAGCTTTATGTCCAAATTGTCATCTCCCATCCTGGTCTTACCAAGCACCCGCTTAATATAACCTACAGTTTCCTGCTTGTGAAGCCACCTGAAATAAAAAGGGGGAAGACTAGTGGGAGAGGATCTGATAGATGGCATTGGAGAGGTGGTTGGGGATAGGTAGTCACTAGGTAATACTGAGCTTAGGTCAGTGAATGCCTTGTTGAAGGCATTTGCTATGTTGCTAGGGTCTTGTAATGTCCCGGTACGGGACAAGATTAGGTTTGGATGCACTCCAGTCATTTTTCCTGTGAGGGATTTTACTGAATCCCAAACATCTCTACCACTGCCCCAGTTCCTCTTTAGGAGATCATTGTAGTAGGATGCCTTAGCCTGCTGGATAAGCTTAGTGCATTTATTCCTAGCTGTTTTGTAGGAAACAACGTCAGGACGTTTTCCTGTGGCTTTGGCTTTATGCCATAAGTTGTACCTTAGTCGAATGAGCTCCAGGATTGGGCCCGTGAGCCACGGGTTTGAGGCACCCCTGATTTTTTTGGTTTGAATGCGGCAAAAAATATCACAGGCCTTGTTAAACATAGTGAGAAAGTAGTTAAGGGCAGCATTGCCATCCTGAGCATTGTCTAGTGGCAACCAGTCCAGCAAGTTAAGGTACTGCTTAAAAGAATTAAGTTGGCCCGGTCTCAGGGAGTGACTTCTCGTGACCTGGGGGTCACTTTAGTGAATTTTTTGGACCAGGTGTACATGATAGGGGAGTGATCACTAAATGTGTCTGATAAGACTCAGACCTCAGAGATATGCTCCGGGCAGGTAGAGAGGATCTAATCAATGAGCGTGCTGGTCCCAGTTTTATAGTTGTATCTGGTAGGTTAGGTAATTAACTGCGAGAGGTAGAGTCCTGTGAACTGATCATGGATAGAGGTTGTGGCATTGGCCAGCCAGTTAAAGTTAAAGTCACCAACAATAACATGTTCACAGTTTTTATCAAACCGCTCCAGCTTGGTGAGTACTTGCTGTACACCCGTGGTCTGTGTGCTGGGTGGTATGTAGATGGTGGAGAGTAGTAACACCTTGTTCTGCTTTCCGATTGAAAGTTTGATGCTTAGGGTTTGGGCATCCCTGGTTAGGAGTTCTGTTGGTAGTGATTGGCCACTAATACCACTTTTGATGTAGACCAGGCAGCCTCCTCCATGCTTGGAGAGCCTGTCCTGCCAGAACGAGGTGTATCCATCAAGGGCAATGGCATTATTACTCACTTTAGGGGAGAGCCAGGTCTCCGTGAGTGCAATAATGTATTTTACTAGTTCGATCCATGCCTGAAATTGAAGCATTTTAGGTAGGAGGCTAAGGGAGTTGAGGGACACTGTTTTTAGGCATCTGAGCTTGGGAGTGTATTTAGGCATGTGGGGACTTGGATTAGGGTGTACATTTCCAGAGATTGGAAAGAGCAGTAGCAGCAGCTTCCTCAGAAGGCATGCCCAGTTGTACCAACCTTTGGCTGTGTATTCAGTCCATTGGTGTCTATGGAAATTGGTGGTAGCCACTAAGGCATTGCACAGCAGAAGGGCTGCCACAGGGATCTTTTGAGTCACTGGGGGTACATAAGTTATGTGTTTTAGTTTGCTGTGAAGCAGAGTACCTGTATCTATCTGAATACCTAGTGGGTAGTGAGTCAAACTTTCATGGTAGGCAAGGATGCCTTGGGTAGGGGAATCACTGAGTCTTGAAACCTCCCCTATTAGGCGGAGGTTACAGAGGATGAGGAACCAGAGCATTTCTGTATGTAAGGGAGGGAGGGAGGAAGCTGTAGTTTCACCCAGAATGGTCTGTTGTTGTGACAGCCAGTTGTGAAGGTGCAGAAGTGGGTGTGTCTCAGGAGTAGAGCATTTAATAGAGGTTGGGGCTGGGAGCGGGGATCAGGAAAAATTAGCCCTCTAGGAGGACGGCAGTGAAGTAAAAATCAGAAGTAGTAAAAAGCACTCGAAAAGGCACTTACTCTTAGTCCAGAAAGTTAGAATCAGAAGTCAACTAATCCCTGAGAGCGGTGGAGGAGAGACGCCAATCAGGTTGCAGGCAAGAATGGGACTGACCAATCAGCACTGCCACTGATTTTCCAGCTGAGGACTGTAGCTTAGTGGAGGAGTGTGGCTTGTCTGACCGGGATTGGACAGCGGGTGGCCAGGGTAGTTCTTCACCGCGGCCGTTTGTCGGCGGTTGCCCAATCAAGGGCACTGGTCCTGAAAGGAAGTGGAGCTGAAATTAGCTACAGATAAGGGCCTGTGCTTGAGGGCTGGCACCAGGTTTAATCAGTGGGAGGGCCACCGAAACAATAGGGGGGGTAGCAGGGGAGGAGGGATCATTAGGGCAGTAGAGAGAGAGGATTAGGTTACAATACAGGAGGGATGGGTGGGGGTAGCAGAGTTTTTGCCGAGGCCTAAATGTCTGCCAAGCAAGCTAGTAGGGATTTGCCAGAGGAAAGAGAAAGGAGCAGAGTAGAGAGGCAATTATAGCACTTTTTAAACAGATTGAAATGCAGTCCCTGGGCTAGCTAGCAACAATAATCTTGTCTGCTCTAGGAATACTTTTAAGCATATCACAGTAAAGCATATACACAATTAGCTAACCCTGTATAGTCCAAAATTAGCCCTCTAGGAGGACGGCAGTGAAGTAAAAATCAGAAATAGTAAAAAACACTCGAAAAGGAGCTTACTGTTAGTCCAGAAAGTTAGAATCATAAGTCAGCCAATCTCTGAGAGCAGCAGAGGAGAGCCGCCAATTGGGTTGCAGGCAAGAATAGGGCTGACCAAATAGCGCTGCAGCTGATTCTCCAGCCGAGAACCATACCCTAACGGATGAGCATGGCTTGTCTGGCCTGGATTGGAGAGTGGGTGGCCGGGGTAGTTCCTCACCATGGCCACTCATCAGTTAGTTTGGAGAATATTCATATTACTTGCTTATCTGCACATACCTTATTAGATAGTGTCACATTTGAAAACCTGTATGAAAGGCAGTGTTTGATCTGGTGAAGTCTTGCCAGGCTGTCCCGCACCAGTATTTGTATCCCTATGACCCTTGCACTGGATTTGAGGTTTTCAAATGTTTAGATCAGCTTGAAATTAGTAAGGGCCCTGGATTTGATGCAGTGGAACTTGCGTTTCTTTAATTGGCAGCTACTAAAATTGTGGTCCCATTGAAAACATTTTTTAACTTATCTTTTACTACAATGCAGGCACCAGAGATGGAGAAACATGCTTACATAGTTCCAGTACATAAAGCCAGTGTTAAACATAATCCTGATAATTACTGCCCAATTTCTATACTGTCATACTGTTGAAAAATACAACAAAGTTTATTTCAAAAATCAGTTGACATAGTGGACTGGATTCATGAAGGATAAAAGCAGGGTGTGCATCAGGCCCTGCATCAAACCTGGTGGTCGGAACAGCTGTGCCAAAAATGTTGCCACAGAGTGCACCCAATTCAAGAAGATTGGCACATTCAGGACAGTTTTCTTGCTTTACAGTACCCTGCGCCAAATATTTGGGGCAATCCCTGTAAAACAGGTACCTGAGATTGCCGTAAGCTAGACCAGAAAAAAATGCTCTAACTTGCGACAATCAGCACATGGCATCAAGAATCCCGATCACTGCAAGTCCCATGTTCCATATCTTCAGCACACCCAGGACTTGCTGCATTCTTGTGACGTTTGAGAATCGGGCCCAGTATATTAATGTCCAGAGTCTATTGTTACCATCACAATATGTTTTCTAAAAGTGGTAGTGTAGTATGACTGTCTTGGGCAAGTTTATAAATGACATCTGCCTTAGTAGGGGTGGGAGAATATGTTAACTGTGGCTGTGTTAGTGGACTTGACCAAGGTATGCAACTTGTTAGACCATGCGTTGTTGAGGGGCAAACTTGAACAGCTGAGTCTGGGTTAATAAGCTCTTAACTTTTCTATGGATTATTCATATAAATAGTTAGTGTTATTGATTCCTTGTCTTCTCATTGTTAAGTAAATTATGGGGTTCCACAGGGGTTTATATTGTATTTTATATTTGTTTTTGTTTGTTAGACCAGGAAAAGGCTTTGTTGAGCGATGCTCATTTATGAGACGTCTGGGCTACGACAGATGAAAAATCAAAAATATTCACAGTGGTGGATATACAGAATATACTATAGGCAATGGTATTATATTCACAGTGGTGGATATACAGAATACACTATAGGCAATGGTATTATAGTCACAGTGGTGGATATACAGAATACACTATAGGCAATGGTATTATATTCACAGTGGTGGATATACAGAATACACTATTGGCAATGGTATTATATTCAGAGTGGTGGATATACAGAATACACTATAGGCAATGGTATTATATTCATAGTGGTGGATATACAGAATACACTATTGGCAATGGTATTATATTCACAGTGGTGGATATACAGAATACACTATTGGCAATGGTATTATATTCACAGTGGTGGATATACAGATACGTTATAGGCAATGGTATTATATTCAGAGTGGTGGATATACAGAATACACTATAGGCAATGGTATTATATTCAGAGTGGTGGATATACAGAATACACTATAGGCAATGGTTTTATACACAGAGTAGCAGAATCATAGACAAGTGATAAACAGGCAGAAGAAAATAAAAAATCTGTAACACATGACATGACAAAACATTAAGCAGGGGATATATGGTGTGGTGGATATATATGATGTAATTTCATAGCCTCATATGAGATTCAATGGAGTATCAACAGATACACACATCAGTGCAGGAGAGTTTTAATGCACTGAAACTAGTTAAGGTGCCAAGCTTTAGAATGTTTTGTAGCTTGCTCAAAAGTGTAGAAACAAGAGCCCTTTATATAATTTTCAATTTTATAAACAACGTATCTGAAGCTTTTAATCATACAAAAATAATAGCGTATGCTGACTAAGCTATAATCTATCCTTCTGCAAAGGATGTCACGTTGCTAAATTAAATCAGAAACTTGGTTCTGATTTTAGAAGCCCACAAATAATCAGGGTTTCTTTGTAACTCCCTAATGATAAACATGAAGATGACTAAAGCTGTAAGATCATTTTTAACCCACCCAAGTATAGAGATAATGTCAGGGATTTTATACTAACTGCTACTAAAAACACAGTTATTGAAAGTTTGTCCAATTTTAAATACCTAGGAGTTTGTTTATGTTGATTCTCAGTTGGCTTATGACAGTTACATGGACTGTTTAGTTAAGCAAGTACACCAGAAAACGGGAACCCTGTATAGTGCTCGGAATTGCTTGATAGATGAATCTAGAAAGTCTATCACAAGAAGTAGTTTATTGCACATGATGGGGTATGACTCAGTTGAGTGAGGGTCTGTCTTGGCCGTGATGCAGCCTAGAACGCATGCACATTGTATATTCAATCTGATGATCTGCACGAAATGCAGTAAGGTTAGAGGACTATTGTAAATTATATAAACAACTGCCTCGGCTTTCACCCTCGGATTGGGATGTTTTGAAAATAAGTACAATGGCACACAGAGTACTTAGCTCAACATTAAATCTCTGTTATCAGGTTTGTTTTCATCCTCAGAAAACAAATCAGATACCTACAGTCAGAAAAGAAGCAGCCACTGGCTGATCCTATGCTGAAGACTAATGTAGGACTGGGGGCTTTTTCTTATGTGGCCAGTAAAATCTGGAATGACCATACCTTGACTTTGAGATTGTCTGCATCCTCCATTAACTAAAGAAAAAGTAGAAAGACCATCTGCATTTGAATTTTAGATTTGAATGTTTTTAATGTGATTTAATGTTTGTACAAAGTTGTATATTGTATTTGTCTATTCTGGCATGTAACTTTCGTACTTTGCATTTGGGTTAACCTATAAAAGGGATTTCCTCAGTCTAGTATGCTTGCCTGTTAACAAATGCTACAAAAAATAAATACAATTTAGAGTTTACGCATGTGGTTTGGAGAGACATACAGAAACCAAACAATTTGGGTATTTCTTCTTTCCTTGCATCCTTATACAGATCTTACACATGGCTCCTTTTGCAGTTTGCTTCTCAAGTATACTACCTCCATGTGTACCAAATAGACAGTAATGCATGGGAAACCATGCACAAAGAGGCTGTGTTTCCATCGAGGGGTTCTAATGACATCATAGGGACCTCGAGAGGGAAGTTCGAGAGGTCCGTGATGTTATCAGAGCCCTGAGATGGAAACACAGCCCAGTTGTGCATGGTTGACCATGTGTTATTTTGTATACTATATGGTTTGACATATAAAATAAAAAAATGCTGTTTTTCCTTTACAAGAAATCTTTGGTTTAATTTTTTATTATTATTTTTTCAGACAATCTCTCACCCTGCTGCTGAAAACCCACCTGGGTGAACAGTGGGTTTCTATTTTTCAAAATGATAAAACAAGAAAATATTTTGTTTTGGGGCAAGGCCTAGGTTCTGTGTATGTGGGAAAATGAAAGTAAAATGGCAGGTGGCACGGGTTTCCATTCTCTTTAAGAAGCTACTGTACCACAGAAGGGTACAGCAGCATTCTCAGACCTATGAACTGTGCTACAACAGCTTTTTAGTTAGCATGGAAAGTCATGCACAGAAGGGGGAAATCATATACTATATAGAGAATACTGGTTGGGCAGCCATGTGCAACCAGCCTGTGCTGCCACTGAGAGGTTCCGATTCCAATTAACCTCAAGGGCAACACTCGAGAGGGCAATAGGAATCGAACCCCAGGTGGCAACAGGCTGGTTGGGCATGGTTTTGCCCAACCACTATTTTCTATAGTATATAGAGCAAGAAATATAATGTTTGTAATAAACTGCTAGGCAATTGTATAAGTTTCAAGTTTTTTTTTTTACTATTGAAATTCATTGTGACAGAGAAAGAGTTGTCCTGTTGTTTGTGGTTTCAATGAATGTTTGCTGTTCACTGCAGTCCTTTGAAAACACCGCGGTAGCCATGTATTAGATTCCATTGAGATCTGAGTGTGATTGCCATGTGTTTGTTTTCGGGTGTAGTGAACAAAAAGGTTGGCTTGTAATTTTTAGCTTATGGAATGCGGTTGTACTGCAGAAGGGTACAACTGCATTCTATGAACTTTGCACTGAGGTATAACAGCATTCTGCTAAGAACAGAAATCCATGCAGACCAAGATTCCTCTATACACTATATGTATGGTTTAGTTACAGAGTTTTATTTTTAGATTGCATTTAGTGTTTCTTTATAAAGTGTGTGTTTTTGTATTTTTTTATTTATTGATTTATTTATTTTGGTGGTGCCTTCCTTTGAGCATTTCTTTGAAAGCTTTTGGTTTGTGCCCTACAGCCAAAGCAACTGTTTGGCACTGTTTTCTTAACAGGTAATCCAAATCAGTAGATGAAACAACATATCCAACTGTTCATGTTTTTTTTTTGTGTATGTGTCCTAACAGGGATCATCAAAGTAGGGAAGTGGAACCCTCTGCCGCTCAACTATGTGACCGATGCACCGGATGCGACAGTGGCCGATATGTTACAAGATGTCTATCATATTGTGACATTGAAAATCCAATTACAAAGGTGGGTGTCTCTGAACATCTGTCTTACCCAGCTCCCTGAGCTGTTCTGTCGATCAAAGCATTACTACAGAGATTAACACATCCTGTCTTCATTAATTTCTCTGCTTTTGATGAAATTAAAGGGAAGAAAATGGGAAGGTTTCTTTTGCTGCACAGCTAAAACCTTTTAATTTTCCACAGTTTCTTAAATCCACTTGTTATCCTAGACAGATGCAACAATCATGTTACTAAATTTGTCCTTAAACAAAAATGTTTGCACTCCCCATCATCTGAACAAAACAAAAGTGCACTCCCATTTACTTATTTGGTAAATTTATATCCAAAATTTAGCTTGTTGGGGTAGTTCCAGGATATCAGCATCTTGTTTTCATGGAGGTCCCAGGAAAATGGAAGACAGAGTTCTGGTAATGTACTAGAAGGATGCTGAGAACAAGAATGGGATCTATGCATTTTAGATGGTAATTCAAGAATCAAGGGAAAAGGCTCACGTTAACATTTATTAATGTCAACATGAGCCATACACAATTTAAAGCAAAGTCCTCACTCCATTTACATTCAGGAATCTCTGGAAACAACCATTTTCAAGGTTATGAGCACTTTAAAAACATGGGTCCTATTTCCAGATGGGTTTTCGCGCAGGTCAGCCCAGTGAAGTGAAATGCAGCGCTGCTGTTTGATGCACTGTGAAGAGCTGTGTTCATGTCTTGAGCCCAGGACTCCCACAGCAGAATGGCAGGAGGGTGGAACAGCACCCCGCAGGATGTTTTTCTTCCCCATAGTGGGAGATTATGCTGGGTCAGCATCTGTGCTTGCTCCCTGTGGCCTAAGGGAACAATCATGGAATGCAGTCCCTAGGGCATGCCGAGTCTTCCAGCAGGTCTTTATGTATGTGACTTGTATATTTACACTTAAAAAACTAGCATACCAACAGATCAGTGAGTGGGTGGGCGTGTGAGCCTTACACAAAGGAAAAACACAGGCCAACTGTCAGATGATGAAGTAGGGTCCTCTTCAGTCTCTTGCCCCAGCTTATTGATTTTGCCAGCTATATGAAGTGGAAATAGAGAGAGAGAGAGAGAGAGATAGTTGACTGGAGAAGACGGACCACAGGAATTTGGTTGAGTTAGAACAGGGAGGGGTCACAGCTGATGGTCATCGGAATGGGGGGGGGTCCTTAGGGAACAAACATATAAATAAAATATTTTCCCCAGTTTTTACCTGCAGCAAACAAATATAGTTTCAAAATAGGCCCCATGTGTTTTGGAGGGCCAGGGGTCAGTCTTCTGTGTAATTCTGCATTACAAAACCTCTTATCTTTTTCAGAAGCAGCCATTACATTTTGCTATCAGTTTGCTTTGCTAGAGCAAAATGAAACAGTCAGATTTTCTAAGCTGAGCTAATATTAAATGGTGAGACACTCAGCTCCTCTCCTTTCCACAGTACCACCCCCTCAATGCTAAACGTATAAAGACATATCTTAACCTAGTCAAGATTTAAACCTCAGCGGCCCACAGAACTCATTTCCAGAGAGATTAATCTTTTTCTTTTTAAATTACAATATTTATTAAAACCAGCTTTTTGGCATGGTTGACATTGTAAGATCAGCCTGCATATGTATTTCAGCTGAGTGATCTGTGCCAATTGGTGGTTTTTAATAAATTCAGTGTCCCGTTAATGAGCAGAGAAAGCCTACATTGGACTTCCAAGCAAGTGGCTTTCATGACAGACCTGCCTTGCCTGTATCTGTACATGCCATACACGTCATTTCTCATGAAAATGTGGGATATGATGTGAGAAAAAACAAACAAATGTGGGACCCATTACTGTATCATGTAGGCAGAGGGTCAGAATACAGTGGAACTAAGAAGATTTTCATTCATAAACTTTGCTGATTCTTGAACAACAGAAAGTGATACACATTTTCAGCATCATCTTCTCATGGGACAAAGAGTTGCTGAGTCCTAGAAGGCTCTATGGTGCCAGTTCAACAAACATTTTGTCGACCAATGTTACAGTGATAGATTTATGTCAGCCACAAATTACGATCGGCATAAATCCGTCTGGACATTTGTCTGTGTTTTTTCTGGGGGCTTTGTCCCCCAAATTGCCCATGCTGGGGGCTCTGCCCCCCTGTACCCCCCAGACTTAGGGATTATCAACTCTGAGTCGAAGTTGATTTGGGGAGAGGGTGCAGGACTGTGGGAAAGAGTGCTGGGGTGCCAGGTGGACTTTACAGTGATCTGTTGATGTTGTCGGCATCAACGTGATCGCTGCAAAGGTTTTGCTGTGGGATCAGCATATGGTCCTAGAATGAGAGACATGCCATGTGATATAAGACTGTTGAGAGGTATTCCGTAACATACTGCTTTTACAGTGTACATGAAAAGAAAACAGAAAAAAACATAGAGGGTTTGTTAATGAACATCTAACAGTGACCGTGGCTACATAAGTTGCGTGCTCACTTCTTATGCTAGGTGATCAGAAGTTCATGGATTCTAATAAAGGAATAATGCATGACAGGGTGTGTGTCATGCTGGGATAACGCCATGGGTCCAGCTCCAAACTGATCAATCACAGTCCAAGATTCTTTCTTGCCATTGTATAATACTGCATAAAGAACCTGGGCTAATTGATAGGCATTGCTGACACTGGTATTCAGCAGTGTGAAGGGGGGGGGGGTTGCTGCGCTGTCAAGGTATCGTCCTTCAGATGAGACTTTAAACCAAGATCCCTTCTGCCCTTCTCAGGTGACTGTCCTAGAGGTGGTCATCATATGACTTAGGGATCTTCCCTGGTATACTGGCCAACATTTTCCCAGTAAGGAAAACAGGTCCATGTAACTCAACCACAAGGACATACATGGAAATGAGCTGTCACAGCTCAGTGTGCCCTTTCTGGTCAAAAATTACAAGTAAATACATAACTAATAAATCTGTTTAAGATCATACAGTGCCATGTAGAAAAAAAAATGCAAATGTCCTATGCAAGCAAAGTGGTCCAGGTCAACGTACACCTGAGGAGGCGAGGAGAAAATTGTGCTGCCTTAAAGAGCACCAGTCTCATTGCTTTGATCAGGTCCCCCCCCCCCACACACACACTTTAAGGAAATCAGCATCAGGAAGGGTAAGGAATTTGACAACCAGCTCTTCTGAATGAGGTTGATGATCCTTCCCCAGCCAAAAAATTACATTCAAGCAGTTCTGGAATGTGAACTGCTCAAGTACGTTTCAGGTAAGCTACCAATAGGGGCTTTGAGAAATTATTTTTTTTTAAATGATCACAGTTTTTTCCCTTCCAGGCAGTGCGACATTCATAGTGTTGTGTTCATATTTTAGCTCTTTATCAGAACTGGGTGGACCACGAAGATTTATGGGGGAAAGGGGTTTTGTTGCTAGAGATGGACATATAAGGATAACTTTGATGCCTGTGACTATCGGGACTATCAGATACTACAGTTCAGTATGTGTTCGACAACTGCAGGCACTCATTGGGCCATATAGTCTTTTTTACCTGGATTATTAATAGCCACAGTTTTTGTTTACCAGAATAGTAACAATGCACCCTAAACAGATAAAAATTGTTTGACACCGTTGTAACTCTCACATTGGATATTTGCAGGACAGTTTACAATGTAGCAAATACAGCGGAGCCAGACAGGATGCAACGCAGTACCTTGCAGTAAGTAACATGTCACAAAATACTGCATGCCACATGGGCTTACTTGCCATTGAATTATACACTGTCCCCCTTCAGAATAATGCAGCATTTTGCAGCCATGCTGCAAGGTATTGCGTTGCATCCTGGCTGGCGCCACTGTATATATAAACAATAACTTATGGCCAACAGTGTGTATAATGAGTTTTTAATTAATGGTCATCATTTTTATTAATGGATAACCATTGTTTTATTCTGAGTTACAGCCTCCCATGTGATATTTTCAGTTACAACATGGGAGGTTGGAATCAGTGCCTGCCACTCAAACAGTAGCTATGTAGCTCATTGGCTGCAACTCTTCATCTGGGCGGGCTGACCATCTCTCCCAACATGGCGACTCTGTTCCTTACGAACCGAGTTTCCCTCCGAATGTATCCTTTCTCTTTCTCAGGTAATGTTTACCTATTTTTTAACATCTATCTGGTTGATCCTGCCTTCAAACTGTAAAGAAAGCTATCTGGTTGATCCTTCCGTTTTTACCCCTTGCTCGACTGACGAGTGAGTGAGTGAGTGAGTGAGTGAGTGAGAGAGAGAGAGAAAGAGACAGGCTGTGTGTGTGTGTGTGTATATGTGTGTGTGTGTGTGTGTGTGTGTGTGTGCGTGCCGCTTGTGCGCGTGCACGTGTGTGTGTGTGTCTAACAGAACTGTCTGTTGTACTAACTCAAGTGTTATAAAAAGAAAAAAATGATGACCATCAATTAAACAAAATAATACATTGGTGGGTGGGTGTAAAACCAGAATTTTATACTCACTCTTGGTGTGGGATGCTTTTATAAACCGCTCGGGCTTTGCCTGCGGGGTTTATGTTCCAGTCTGGGTTCTAGAAATCCCACTTCAACCACCACCTCCTTCCTTTGCTTCACTGGTGCCATCCACTCTGCCATGGATCTTGGCTAGATTACCTTGGCAATTTTCATCGACCTAGCTAAGGCCTTTGACTCTGTTTCCCACCGTCTCCTTCTTAATAAACTAAGCTCAGTTGGCCTGTCCCCTGCTTCAGTGTCTGTTTCAGCTCCTACCTAACTGGCCATTCCCAATCAGTTCAATCAACAATTTCCTGTCTCTCTCCCTCCCCCTCCTCGCCGGCGTGCCTCAGGGTTCTATCCTCAGACCTGTTCTTTTTTCCCCTCTTTGGTACAGGTCTCCCTTCTGCATGCACCACGCCAATATTCACATGTATGCAGACGACACTGTCCTTTTTCTGTCTGGCCCATCTACCCAAGCCATCCAATCCCCCCCTTCAAAACGATTTCAGAGCAGTCACAGCTTGGTTTGCCTCCAACTGCCCAAAACTGAATACTAAAAAAACTGCTGCCATGACCTTTGGCTTGAAACAAAAACTCGCCAGGCTTCTCACCCTACCAGTCTTCTCCTCTGCAGCTTAAAGTCCATGAGACAATGTCCTTACATACAAGTACCTTGGTGTCTGGCTCAATCCCTCCCTTGATTTTTCCACCCACTTTAATGCATTGCACACCAAACTGCACCCTAAACTTGGGTTGCTCTACCAATACCAGGCAAGTCTCTCCCTCACTGTGAGATATGATCTCATTGTTAAATGGATCCTCTCAGCCCTTGACTACGCCGACATTGTTTACAGTGCTGCCCTAGCCACCTCCCTTGCCAAACTTGATGTTTTATTTCATGCTTTCTATAGGTTCGCCTCTGACTCCCCCCTCATTAACTCACCACTGTGACCTATACTCTTCCCTTTCCCTCCAATCACTTGCACAGAGGTACTCCTCACACTGCTCCACCTTCATCGTTAAATTCTGATTTGGGTCTCTCCCATCCTACCTTGCCTCTCTCCCTATCCCTGCTACTCCCTCGCCCTACAACTCATGAGCTAGCTGTGTCTGCACCTTCCCCCCTCATGTCCGCACCTCAGCTGGCAAACTCACTTTCTCCTATAGATTTCCTTCTCTCTGGAACAGTCTTCCCCCCAAACCCTTCTCTTTCTCTCCTTCCCTGCTCTTAAGCACTTGCTCAGGCCAACCCCTGTTACATCCTGCATCTGTTCTCCTTCCTAGACCTCACTTACTTCAATTTCATTATTCCCCCACTTCTCTTACTATGAACCCACTGTATATATCAATGTAAATATTAGTTTGTATTTTATTATTTAGAATTTACCACTTTCATAAATTGCAATTGTGATATTTAATTGGATGTATTTACTGAATTTCCAATTTTGTATACAGCAGTCGTGATGTATACTTCTATGTAAATATACTTTGTATTCACTAGAATCTGCGCTCTTGTAAATAGCTTTTTTGTTCATATAGTTCTGAATGTTGTAAAACTTCAGTTATTCCTGCCTTACTCTTGTACCCCCTTCCTGGGTCACACCTGGAAATGAGCTTCGGTTCATGGTGCCTTTCCCAGTTATCAACTTTTAAATAAATAAATAAGTAAATTATGTAGCATCCCACCCTCAGGTGTGTCTAAAATTCTGGTTACACATACCTACCCATATATTATTATATATTTTGTACACTGAAGGCATGAGATACCACTTAAACCAAGAGAACAAAGGTTGAGTGGTTTGTGGTAGCATTACACACTGAGGCTGTGGAAGTAAAACATGTTTTCAACATTACCTATTCTTTATTTTTTATAATGACTGGTAACAGTACTGCCATTGGCAGGTAGTTGTGGAGTCAATGAAAAACAAAAGTGCATTTGGCAGCAGCAGTTGTGTATCACACTCAGTGCTATGTGTGAGAGTGAATCAATTCTCCATTATACACACTAGTGTAATGCAATGTGTGTAACAAAGAATTTTAGGTACTGGTTTCAGGTTGTAATTAACTGTATCCAGTAATTACAATGGCAATACCTGGCAGACATCACTTGGAGTGGAAAATCCATTACCAATGGCTATTTTTTTTTTTGGGTGAAAGGCTGTGTTTTCTAATGGTCAGCGCTTCAAACAGTGGGGCAGGGTCATCAGTTTGAATCCCATGACAGCTACTGGTGCACTGTGTGACCTTGTGGAAGTCACATGGCCACCATGTGCTTCTGCCCTTCAAGCTGTAAAATTGGGTACAAGAAGGCCACCCCAATAGCCCAACAGCACTGTGGGAGTGAACACGGGTCGCCATGTCGGGACACAGGGTGAGGTGACTGCTGCTTGGCAGTGCGCTTTAGTCAGGGAGGGTTGGTGGCGAAGTGGACACTACTTGGATGGGATCTGTACTTGGATATAGACTGCACTTGTCAGTCAGGCAAGGCATGGCAATTTTATTTGCTTGGTGCCCTATCCAGAGGCTCAGGGCATATTACAACAGTAAAGCAAAACAACAACAGAACTATAAATAACAGTCAATAAATAACAAGAATTAGGGAGGGTTGTTTTGTTTAGATCTGTTCAGTACCTTGCCTATTGCACAGTCTCTCTTTATTTTGGAACCATTTTCCCCCCATTGTTGGCCAACCTAAGTAGGACCTGTTACATTGCATCATATTTGTTTGGCCAGCAGAAGGCTTTGCTTATTGTGTCAGTCTCTGTTTTTTGCACACCTGTTATATCCCTGCATCCCTTGCTTCACCAAGAATGCATCCAGGCCCCCTTAAAGATCACATTACTTTTGGCTAAAACTACTGTCTCCGACAATGTTTTCCAGAGCACAATAACACTATTAGTAAGGAAATATTTTGTGTTTATTAATCTGAACCCCTCCACTCTGAGCCTCCCTGCATGACCATGAGTAATACTGTGATTTATTAATTCCCAGAAATCCTCTCTGTTCATTCTAATATATCCTTTCATAGTCTAATACACCATAATCATGTTGTTATGGGCGTGCCCAGGCTAATTATTGTGTTTGAGCACCAGATGATTTAAGGGTGAGCCATCAACTTCACTCCTTATTAACAGGGATGCTTCTTTAATAAAAACACCTGCCTAGGTAGCTTAAGTCTCAAACATTTTTGTATCTAGTTTTGCTCTAAAAGGGTACAATGTTATGCATTCATGCTTTGCATAAGTTGATTTCTGGATGGGAGGTAGAAGATACAAGGAAAAATGTCCAAGCCAAAGTTAGACTCTGACAAATTTTTTTGTTTTATTAAATAAAAATGATCTAATCAAAAACAATATGTATATAAAATAACTAAATGAACATATTTACAGTTCCATGACCAGATAATGTCATGATCAGTCACTTGCACTTTCAGTTTTGCCATAATAGATGTTATGTGTAAATGAAACAGTTTACCTCAAAACAGTTAAGAAAATAACATTTACCTCCCTCCAGGTAAGCAATGATTTAGGCACAGACCATAGAGTTCCCTGCCATCCTGCTGCATGCCCTCTCAGCTTAGAATATTATACCCATTCAGCATTCAGAGTCCAGCATTTGTCAGGTTGGAATTACTGAGGTCATTATAGATCGAGGGAGTGCTCCGACCAATTGGAGTGCTCTTTTTCTCTGCATGTGAGACACTCTTATTCTGTGAAGTATGTCTCACATGCAGCTACCCTGAAAACAGGCAGTTTCGAGGAAGTTTTTTTTTAAAGAAAAATAATATCTTACTGATTAAGCTGGTATCAATAATATATTAATACCGCCACTGAGACCACTCTTATGGTCGGAAGAGTGGTTTCACATTCTTAGAGTATCAGAACTACTCTCCTTCATTTTGCAGCTCTATTACCCTGAGAATGCAAGTTAGACCACTTTTACAGCTAGGGCTGTGCAATATATACTGTATCTACCACCAGCAAAATTCTGATTTTACTTCCATGAAATTTTGTGAAATTTCTCCAAAACTGTGATTTCAGTTATTTCCATCTAATTTTAAAAGTTGTTCGCATGGCACCATATTTGGTATGTTGACTTTACCAAGGGACACACATACATATATTAAGTTGCAAATTTCTGTCCTTAAAGGTGATTGTGTTATAAGCCTCAAAACTTTTGAACATTTTAAAATTACAGATATGCAAACTACAGAATTTTAAGCCCCTATAACCTTAAAACTAGAGACATGAATATCACCAATTTTGTGAGGTTCATTGACCCTAAATTTTAGACTTTGAGGCCACCCCCATGGCCCTGCAGTAAAGCATCGTACTGCTATGCTGATAAGCCAGGATCAGAAACAAGATAGGGAAGTCACATCAGGAGGCAGACGCTGGCCAAGACAGCTGCCATTCTGCAGTGCATCTTAGTCTGGGAGGGTTGGCAGTAGGATGCACCAAAATAGTGACTCCCACAGGGGAAGATGTGGCTGTGTGAGGCTAACAGAGGCACCACCCCAACAGTGGTGGTGGGAGGGAAAAAATGTGGGAGAAAAAAATGGTAGCCAAATGAATAATGCTTGGGTTCAGCCTGATCAAGGTATATCCCTGTGAGATGAGCTGTTGGCTTGGGAAAAAATCAATAATGAAAAAAAAAAGAGGTTGTGTGTGTCAACTCTCTAATCTCTTTCTCAAGGGTTAGCCAAGCTCTAATCAGCCAAAGATTCCAAAATAATATCAGTAATTAAAGTTGAATTTCATGAGCTTTTGTGAAATTGTGGAATGCTGTGATACTTTTGTCAAAGCTATGTCCTTACATTTTGCCCAGTCATATACTTGAGTTGCCATTGTAGAGGACAGTAAAAGCTGAGTAATGTGGCAAGAATGTAGCATTCATGGAAGGCTCCATAGTTAAAGTATAGTGGTGCAGAGTGTCAGGTCACTGTCTTGAGTGATGAACCATGAAGAATAGGCATGGCCATCACTGTGCACTAACCTGAATTCTTGCAATATGTCAGATAACCACTAGAGCTCACTGACTTAATGAGTTGTGGAAGCACATGAACGTGCAGCATTGTTTCTGTACAATGCCACCTGCTGACTCTTTATCAACCTTGTAGATAATCTATATATTTACTATTTGAAAACAGTGGCATCAAGTGATGTCAAGCCTTACAACTAGTCATTACTTATCCCACTGTGACAGAAATATCTGGATATCTGTATTTATTTTTTTATTTTATTTAGTTTTTGTTGACCGGGTAAGTGCACTAGACAAATTCTGCCTATTTCTAGGCATGACCCGGGGGAGGGGGATACAGATGAATGCCAACTGATGTTGAACCAGATTAAGCTGTTGGTGATATTTTAGTGAAAGGGGGGAAATTTTGACCAGGGCACCGGGAAAATTCCTCTACTCTTTTCGAGAAGTGCCATGGGATCTTTAACATCCACCTGAACTACCACCAGAACAGGCAGATGGGACCTCGGTTTAACATCTCATCCGAAAGACAGCACCTCAGGAGTGCAGCACCCCACCCTCATGCTGCACTGCAGTGTCAGTATTGGGATATTAACCCAAGTGCCTGGTGTGGGGCTAGAACTCACAGCCTTTGGATCTCCTGGCCTCAGAGGTGAGTGTGCTGCCTGCTGAGCCACTGACACTGACAACTTTAGTCATGATGGAGCATGATGCTGGGCATCACTGACACAGGAGTGTTGGAAGAACGTTGCAGGGCCAGGATACTAGTGCAGGTAAGGTGATTCAGTGGTGATAATTGCTTTGGCATTACTGGCTACTGGCATTACATATTATACGTCCATGAGCAAATTTTGCCAATTAGAAATTTCTAAAGTATTCACAATAAATGTTAACCTACTAAACCATATTTATGCAGCTTAATTAGAATCCAGTACTTATTTACTTTAGTATGCATGCCAAATATTAAGTGTATACCTGCAATAGCAGTGGAACTATAAACATCCAAATATTTGGAAAATGTTCACATACTTTTTTAAATAATTAAATTGTGAAATGTTGAACTCCTGTAACTTACAAGTTACATAACCAACTATTTAGCAGCTTCTATGACTCATCTAAGAAAGTATGCATGTACATTTTCAATTATCTAGCTCCAAAGGTGGCTAAGTTGTAAGCATAGAAATATTTTCAGAAATTTTCACATGAATAATAAATGTACAGAATTTGAACCCTATAACTTTCCTACCCATCATCCAAATGCCATGAAACTTGGAATCCATTTAGGGCTTCTTCCATACAGTACCCTTGCCAGTTTTCAGACCTGTAGCTGTAAGATGGGCCTCATATGATCAATTAAAGAATCTTGCAAAATTCTGCAACATTTTGTGAAATTCTGTGAATTTTGTGAAAATTCTGTGAAATTGGAATTTGATAATTTTGCCTGCACAACTTATAACAATAAGAAGGGTCTCTGTAGCAGTATTAACATACATATCAGTCAGATGTCTGTCTTACAATTCTCAGCTGGCTTCATGCTTCTGATTTCTGGTCAGGTCACTTCTTGATGGCTGAGAAAAAAAGAGACTGCACTGTCCTCAAAAGCATGCAGTATTGTTATTTTTGTTTACTAAGTATGGTTCACAGAAGTATTAACATGCTGCACATCACAAACATACAAAATCCTCAGTACAAGCCCAAACTTACAAAATAAAAATAAAACCAAGAGAAATTA
Source organism: Neoceratodus forsteri (assembly GCA_016271365.2). Taxonomy (NCBI): domain Eukaryota; kingdom Metazoa; phylum Chordata; order Ceratodontiformes; family Ceratodontidae; genus Neoceratodus; species Neoceratodus forsteri. The sequence goes on from CM028132.1 coordinate 29,735,683, forward strand.
ACAACAATTAAAGAAATTAGTTTTAAGAACACTGAGAAAGCTCAACATCATGGGTAAATTTGTGAACATGGAAGGGTAGGGAATTCCAAAGAATGGATCCAACCAAAGAAAAAGTGGGCTGCTGAAACCAACATAAATTTGATTTAGGGACCAGTAATAAATTTGCATCAGAAAAGCAAAACAGGCCAGGGTACATGCCACTGAATGCAGGAAGCAAGATAAACCTACTGTCTGGTATGGAGAGCCAAAAAAAAAAAACTAAGACAGGAAATTTAAATTGAACCCTGAGATGATATGGAAGCCAGTGCAAAGATTAAAAAGGGGAGTAATGTGTGCATGATGAGAGGCACCAAATATTAGGTGGGTGGCTGTATTATGAATGCACCACAAGGGTCTAGTTTTGAGATTTCCATACAGGTAAACCAACCTGTCGCAGTAAAGGAGCCTAGAAATAACCAGGCTATGTACAGTCATTTATTTCAGGGGGCTGCTATGGAAGGTACTGCAATATCCTAAATGGAAGCATTCTGAGGTTGCAAGCTATCTAGTATAAGGATGCAGAAAACAACTGTTAGCAACATTATATAAACTGTATGAAAAATGCACAGCCAATAGTAAATGTCATTCATATAATATTAGATTTTTGAAGTGTAAGTTATAAAGTGAAGGCTATTGGTTTAACAGGCACACTGCAGACTCTCACATGCACACATGGTGTCGGCATGTTACTAAATTTATGTCTTAACATCTCATAAAACTTCTTGGAAATATGTGGAGTGCTGCAAACCTGCTAAGAGTGTCTGGGAGTCACTCAGTCTTGCCAGAGGTAGTAAAGGCTATGTACACATGGGGCAGTACCGTTTCTGTTGGGACTACACCACCTGAAATGTTGACATCCTCAATAAGCAGCTTGATGCTAAATCATTTTTCAAAAGCTATGCGTTCCCAAAGCTGCAGGTACAGTTGTAACAGCTGGTTCAGCAAATTATCTCCAAAGATACTGTGGAGATACCTAGATAACAAATCTCTGGGTCTGTCTGTGCTACAGGAGTTCTCCAGAGATTTTGGGAAATAACTTGCCAAAGCAAATTCTATTACCACATTACTGCACATGTTAACAGAAAGTGCAAGGCCCATCAAAAAGTACTAGTAGACTTTAGAATAAATGCTAGCAGCTGACTAGAGAGGTTGTTCTCTGAGACTGGAGAGGGCTACGTCTTATAGCTGATATTTTTTTTTGTCTTACAGTTGTGCAAAGCTGGAGGACCTTCCGGCAGAGCAGTGGAACCATGCCACGGTACGCAATGCTCTAAAGGAACTGCTCAAAGAAATGAACCAGAGCACACTGGCCAAGGAGTGCCCCCTGTCCCAGGTCAGTATGGGAATTTCTAGTTTTAATTAATATGGTTTGTACTAGGGCTATGTGAACTTCACAAAGTTTGACCTTGAGAACTTTGAACATCAAGCCAGGCAAAGTCTGGACTTTGCCTTGTTCACTTGATTTGCAGTTAATATGGTCAAACACCCCATCCCATTCCAAATCAAACAAAGGGTGGGAAGGACCTACCCCTCACTCATGTAACTCTACTGTATCACCCTTCCCATAGAGTTGCATAGGCAGGGATGAGTTTTCAACCTTTTCCTTTTGATTTTGGTCGGGGGGGGTGTACTTTTCTGTTTGCTTGGTCCAACTGATGTGGTTTGATTAATTTGACTGGTCTGCACTGGTCAGACCAGATCAGACTGGGGTTTGCCTTTTTGGCCAAATGTTCATCGGAGTCCATGAGAATTGAAAGCCAGAAGTCTGAAGTGTTCGATTCTCATGAAGAACTGAACTGCAGCTCTAGTTTGTACCTTTAAGCAGGATGAATTAAAGTACTTCAGGCCAACACTGTCTACTCCCTGTTTGACTAGATAGCAAGAAAAATGAGTAATCTCGTGAAATCATGGAAATAGACAACTAACCTAGCTATTCAGATATGTACTAAAGCAGCAGAATTGACAGCTGCAATTTTATGAGTCATCTTTTGTTTCTAGCAAGTTATCTCATTGTGATATTTATTTAAAATGGTTATATTGACTCAATGAGGAGTAAAATTTCATTTATTGAATGTCCAGCCAATAGCATCAGAGAAGTTGCAACATAGTATTTGTACCACATCAAACAGTTACAATATGCACTTTCATACCTTTCTTAAACATAACTAAAAACAAGTGCAGAGAACCTGGCAGCATTCTTTTCTGTTTTTTTTTTCTTACGCATATGGAATGAACTAGCATTTTGCAACACTAGGACCGGAGAGTTCCAAGACAGACCAGAAGAATAAGTTAATCTCATTGTTCAAAGACAGACCTGACTTTTGGTAACTTAAGGAATTTGTTATTCACATTCTGTAAGTAATATGGATTACAAGATGGAGCTAACACTTTAACCAAGTAGGTACAGCTGATTCATTAGTAATTTTATAAACAATTCCCAACCAGTTAATTTCTTTCCTTTGTTTGAGCAATGGGCAGCTGAGCTAATGTATACAAATGGGAACCAGCTGAGAGATACATGAGGACTAGCTGAGATATATATGGTACTAGCCAAGTTATGTACATGGGTACCAGTTGAAATTTATACACTACATGTGTACCAGCAGAAATATTTACATGTGTACAAGTTAAGATATATGTATGGATATCTGCTGAGATATATACATGGGTGCCAGTTTTGTTACTGTATGTATAAGGATGCCAGATGAGATACATATATGGGTACAAGCTGAGATATATACATGAGTGCCAGTCGAGGGATATACATGGCACCTGCAGAGTTATAAACATGGGTACCAACAGAGATATATACAGTACATGACACACACATAGATAGATACATGGGTAACAGCTGAAATATATACATTGGTACCATGTCACAAGTCCTTCTGTGGACCTTTGGCAAAAAAATAGGTTGTTTTCATTTCACATTTACCAACATGCACCCTGGAAGAAAACAATTCACTGTACAGTTGTAGACAAAGTAGACAAATTGGTACCTTTTGTTGAACCAACGAGTAATTTTTTTGTGACAAAACAAACAGGACATTGTTGTAAATAGGAGTAAAATCCTAACAATTTATCCTGTATAAAAATAAAGTTTTATCATCATCATCATCATCATCATTTTCAGCATACAAGCATTTGAGCCTTACAGTGCCTTTGTCAGGTGATAATTGTATGATTTTAATAACACACTCCTTCATACCTCTCAACCTTTTACTTTATAAATCAGGGACAAGGCTTAAAAAAATCAGGGAGAGAGACCCAAAATCAGGGACACATCTTAAAAATTGTTAATACTCACTCAGAAAGCTGTTAGGAATAAGGGAATTAGTGTAAGAAGCATTTTCTAATGAAGAACTAGTCTGTAACTTCAATGTTTAACATTATTTTATGCTTACAATCCCCACTGTTCAGTCACAAAAACAGAAATTTTACGAGGGACAGAAGAAAATTTTGAGGCAAAATCAGGGACGTCCCCGAAAATCAGGGACAGTTGAGAGGTATGCACTCCTTTATGTGCAGATAGCATAATATATCAGCACTCCTGTTCTAGCTTCCTATGGGACCCCCTATGAGCTTTTGGTGTGCTGCTATGTGATATTTCCTGGTGCTCACATATGTATCATTTAGAATAGAAGTACCTGAATTAGGTTTTATATATCATGTTTCATATACACTGTTTCCCAAAGGGCTTAAGAAACTATAGATAGTTACAGCCGAAAAACCACAAAAGAAGGCTTGCATGGCAACCAAGTCTAGGTGGGGTGCAAACTCAGGTAGCCAACCAATTTGAATCCAACTGCTAACAAAGTTGCACTCCAAATGGAGTGCAACTTGTTTGCAGTTGGATAGTTACAGCAGCCCTTAGGTGAATACAGTACATCTATTTGAGATTGAGAGAATGTGAATGAAAGATTGTGGAGCATAAACAAAGAGGAGAGAGTGGAGATATGAAGGAGAGAGGGAGAGAGAAAGAGAGGGGAGGTTAAGATTAGCAGAGAGTGGTTAAGTGATTTTTTTCAAGGTTATATAATGAGTAGGTGGGGTTGTTGGGATTCAGACCTACAGCAAGTCTTCAAACCCATAACTCTTTCCCCAAACCACTAAGCAACACTTCCCCCCTCATGATGCAGTGCCCTGTTCACTGTTTGGGCTGGAATATGCACAAATCTTTTATAGCCTACCCACACAGCACCACACATCTGCTGCAATTCTGTGCAGTGTGGGAATTGGCAGTATGCAATGTTCCTGGTCAGCCCCCAACATCCCTGTGGGGCTTTCCAAAGTACTGGGTGGGTTGTCAGGGGGGCAAGGCAATGCTGGTGTGGCCATAGAGAGGATCCCCTGCACTGCATTTGCAGTGGATTATGGGATATAACATACCCCTTACAGAATACAGAAACTTAAAAAAATGTAAATACATTTGATTACTAGCCCATGACCCTAACCCTTCATGACATGGAGCAAAGCTGGATATGGACTAGGTTTCTGCAGTGGGGGTCATGCCACCCCCAAGACTAGATGCAGTGGGTGTTGCATAAGCACTTACTGTATGCCAGGGCTCCCCTGTAATACATTCTACTGTAACTCAACCTTTGGTTGGCACATATAGGTGTATATGTGACATTAAGAATGCTGTTGATAGTGGCTGAGCCCCTGCCATGCCCCTGCACACCCCTCGACCCTGCCACCTGCATACCTGTGCTCTGCCAATCGGTAGAGCCACCTGCATAGCTCTGCTAATTGGTCAAGATCAGTTGCAGGGCTTGTATGAAGGGCCAGCAATGGGTATTAGTGAATGTCATGGGGGCTGCCGCCCTATGCAGCTGAAAAATATGTGTATGCCTACTCTTCATATGAATGCATAAAGCAGGCTTGTTGAAATGGTACCTTTAAAGAGCACATGACAACTCAGGTCAGACTTTGACAAACAAAATATATGCACACAATTCTGCTTATCTTTGACTTATTGTCTGTATTACTAAGGACAGCTGCTTTAAAATAAAATCCTTATCCCTTAAACTTTATCTACTACTACTGAATGTCTACACATGATGTCGTAATCACTTGTTTATGACTCACAGTCCGGTACCATGAAAATTATTATGATGTCACATCATGCAGGAGATTATGACATCACATGTAGACAAGCAGCAGGAGCAGTTCAAGTCCAAAAGAAAATGATTCTGTTTCCATACAGCTTTCCTAAGTAATAGAAAATGGGGCAATGATTCCTTCCTTCCTTCCTTCCTTCCTTCCTTCCTAATCTCTTTCTTTCTTTCTTTCTTTCTTTCTTAGTTGTCCCTTGGGCAGCAACCCAGAGCAGCATAATATATATTGTTTGGCTTTGTGCCTCTCTCCAAATCATACACATATGGTGTATCAATATCAGTATTTTTATTGATCGAAGGTTTAGTCATTACAAAAGGTTTTTTTTGAAAAAGAACACGGAATAATTACAATACCAAGAAAAAATACATTCATGTGATATCATAAATTACACAATTTTTACATAAATCATTAAAAAAAGAGGAGCTCATTTTGAATTTTGATATCATAAAGTGCACTTATTCATAAATTTCCTGTATGCTGTTATGTGCAGCTATTTTAGCACTGTGCAGTGTTCTTGCTCATTTTTTTGAATATCCAGTTTACATAATTATCCATATCTCTAGCAATACACTCCATTGGTGGATTCATCAATATTTTTAGTACTTCATGCGACGTAAGTATATTTGTCAAGAAATAGGGGGACACAGTCTTGTCTAGCAATTCAGCATATTTTTGGGCAATGTAATATGATATGCTCTAATGTTCCAATTGTTTCAAGCCACAGTCGCAATTTGTATCTTGTATTTCATTCTTATCTTTAGCGTAAAGATATTGTCTAAATCTTGAAGCAGAGTTATAAATAATTGATCAGCAGTTTTTTTCTTGGGACTATACTAACTGTACAGAAAGTATTTATATAGATTTTCTAAAAGTGCTATGTTTGTTAAACACAGTGAGGCAAGAGCTATACATTTTCACAAAGATTTAGCACTTTTATGAGCAAAACGCTAATCAATTTTTAGAGTTAAATAAATCCCTGTGAAGGGTATAGTTCCAGTCTGAATTTTGTAAAAATAAATCTTAAGTTTCTATCCATCAGAAAACATAAATAGGGTTCCAATGTGTGATTAATTTTACTCTGGGCATACCAATGGTGGGCCTTTGAGGACCTTATTCTTGCCATGTCCTCTTCAAGTGAGATTTTATAAAGTCTGTTTTTGATTAGAGGAATGAATTTAGTTGATATTACTGTACCTCTTTGCTGATCAGACCATAGATGGTGAAGACCTACTGTATTTTATTCAGTGTGGTAACTACTTGCGTTAACCATGGGAAGGAGGAGCCTTGTTCTGTCCATTTTGCTTTTTTACTTAAGCATTTATATGCTAATCTATTTGAATCCAAATCTGAACATCTAAGCCAATACCTTACCTTTGTTAAAAGCACCAGATGTTTAATTTAGACTCCACCCAGTTCTGCCCTTGCCACCACAGCTGGGGTGGACCTTGGTAAACCCCAAATTATTTTATACAATGAACTGAATATTTTTTCTAATTTTGTGATATGTTTTTCAAGCCAAATTTCAATTGCAAATAAAGTTATCGAGTTCATTTTCATTTCCGCAGCTCAAGTTACTGCGGTGACTGTATTTCCTCCATATTTCATATTAAATCTTAACAATGCATTTTTTGACTGTGTTAATTTGTTCAAAACATACGTTCTTTGTTTATGGAATGTAATATTATTAGAAATTTGAAGACTGAGGTATCCATAATCTGTAACAGACATAAGGCAGTCCTAGTGGGGGGTAGGAGGAAGTAGGCTGTTGGTTAACTAGGATCTGCAGCTTATCCATCAGGTAGGAAAATGGGCAGACTAGGAGGGCCAAGCGGTCCTTATCTGCTGTCAAATTCTATGTTTCTATGTAACAATCTTTAAAGGTATATTATTTATATGCCATTTATATTTAGTTAAAAGCTTGCCAATTATCATTATTGTGTCTTAATTTGTGTTTACTGTTAAATCATTCTCGGTACAGTATGTTTGAAGGACCTTCAATTGTCTGCCCATTCCAATAGGCGAGAGCGAGATCAGCACCATGTCATTGACATAAATGAGGACTGACACTGTGATGCCTTCAACTGAAGGGGAATGGTTTGATGCGGGAATTAATTTTTCTGGCAGATCATTTATAAAAAGGTTGAATAGAGTAGGAGCCAGAATGCAACCCTGTTTAACACCTTGATTTGATTGAAAAGATTTTGTCAGGTCACCTGCTAAATTATATCTGATATATATACTATTATCTGAATAAAGATTTATTATGATTCTCAGTATAGTTTGGTTGATTTGTAAGTTTTTAAGTTTCTGCCATAATTTATTTCTGTTGACTCTGTCAAATGCACCTTGGAAATCTATGAAAGTGATGTATACCGGCAGATGTTTCTTAATATAATATTTTTCTATAATATGTGACAAAACAAAGTATTGGTCTACTGTTGAATATTTTTGTCTGAAGCCTGCTTGAAAATCATTTATTATACTATTTTCTTGTAACCATTTATTTATTCTGGCCAACAAAACTTTTGTGAATATTTTACTCGGGCTATCCAGGAGGCTATTGGGTCTGTAATTTTCTGTCATTTTTGGGTTTCCTTTCTTATGGAGTGGTATAATTATATTTTCTTTCCATGACTGGGGAATCACATTCCCATCTATTATTTTGTTAAATAACATTGCCAGAAGTCCACACCACCACTCCTGCTCCACCTTGTATACAAACAGTGGGACATGATCAAGACCTGGCACCTTATTGGATTTAGTTGCCGATATTGCCAAAGAAACTTCCCAAGGGGTAATATTTAATGATGTATGGGTATCTGTTAATTGTGACAAAATGTTAATTTGTTCATTAAGATCACTTTCTCGATAAAATAATTTTTCATAATAGTTGATCCAGTTTGTGGCTGGAATAGATGCTGAGATATTTGACACAAAATTCCCTGTTCCTCTTGCAACTTTGAGCCAGAAACCTTTAAGGTCACCACTTTCTATTGTCTCTAACATGGATTTCCATTGTTCCTGGGCGTACTTGTATTCCTTTGTTAAAAGAGTTGTATATTCTTTCCTGAGTTTATTCAAATGTTGAATGTTTTCTGTAGTTCTGTTTGATTGTACTATTTTAATAATCTTGTTCAGGCTGTTCTTAAAATTCTGGCATTCTTTGTTGTACCAGGATCTTTGTTGCCTTGGTTTGTTAACTTTATAAAGTATAGGCAGAATCTTGTTTGTTATTGCTTGAACTGAGTTATACATTTCCGTTGCAGTGCTTTCCTTCATGATGTTTTCTGTTATGGTTTTTATCTCTGCAATCTTTAATATTGTACTAATATCTACTTCTATATCCCAAGAATATTGTACTCTTTTCTGATTTCTCATTTGAATTTCTGAAGGCATATCTGTCTGTGGCCCCGTGTTTCTTTTTGGTAAATCTATGGATATTTTTAAAGGGTTATGATCACTTTCAGGACATAAAACAACTTCAAACTTTGCAATATTATAAATTTGCCAAGGGAATATACAAAAATGATCAACCACACTTGCTTTCATCCCATTTAGAAAAGTAAAGTAAGTGGTATTTCCCCCCAATGTCCTGCCATTCAGGGTAATTAGACCATATTTTTCTAGAATATGATATAAGACTTTCCCATGTGCATTAATTGTTCTATCCCAAGTATAATTCTGGACAATCGAAGTGCCTCTCAACAATCCAACTGTAAGCGGTCCCATTCTGGCATTAAAGTCTCTCATCAATATTACATTTGCATGGGGATATTTATTAATTACTGAGTTCAAATATGAGTCAAAATTTAACCAAAAGGTATTCAAAGATGATTTAGTATTTACTGGAGGAGAGTATACATTCATTATTATGAGCAGCTCATTGTCCAATTTGACTATTACAGTTACTATATTAGTAGAGATAAGTTCTGTTGTTTTAATTTTAATTCTCTCTTTGATTTTGATGAATGTTACTAAGCCACCTGATGGTTGGCCTTGTTTAGCAATCTTTTGGGCCCTCGCCTCAAAGGAAGCTTATCCCCTGAGACACAGACCTTCATGAGCCCATGTTTCCTGCAGACAAACAATTAGATTTGCTGAGAGGAACCTTTCCATTTTTATGTTTATCAATTTTTTTGAAAAGCCAGAAATATTCCAATACATAATATGATTCTCCTTTACATTATTTTTTTCAATAGACATCTCACTCAGGGCCAGATATTCAAAACTTTGCGCTGGGCAAAAATCATTTGCGCAGGTTTAGAGCGGGATTAGCGCGGGTCTGCCATATTCAAAAGGCCAAATAGCGCGGGCAAACTGCATTAGCGCCAGGCAAAAGTATAATGTATGCAAGGGGCAAACTGACATGAATACAAGCGCAATGCTATATTCAGTGGCTAGCGCCACGCTAAGTGGTTTAGTAGCGACCTAGCCCGCGACAGATTAGCGAGTGTAGATTACCGCCCAGAAAAAGCTGGTCTTAATCCTGGGCAATCAGCTTTGCGCAACATAAATGGCTGTGCGTGGGATTTGCTGGGGTTTAGCGCGGGTCTTGCGTGAACCTAATACATAAATATAACACATAGATAAAGCCAAACATAGTGGAAGCTTGCTGCTAACCAATGGCATCACAATGATGCCATCATCTGCCACCAGTCCCAGCCATGCCAGGCAGTAAGTGGTGACCCTGCCGCCAGTGGACAGCATGGCAGTGTAGCCATACAGCACACACCTGCTGACCACACATATCTGTGGACAAAAACAGATGCCAGCACACATGCAGCACTGTGGGCATGGAGGATGTTGAGGGAGTGTGTATGGGTGGCCAGGCTGTGCCACAGACCAGGTGTGGTCACAAGCTGGGACTCAGCATGCAGTGCACATGGGCCAGTATGAGGAATACCCCCAACACTAGTGTGCCTTTCGGATAATATATGCCCCCCAGCCACATACCACACAGCTGTACAACTGCCACAACACACAAGCCAGATATGTACATGTCACTGTGAGCATCACATGCCACAGGTACAGCATCTGTGGGTCACACAACAGTGTAACAGTAATGTCGACTGTCAGTAAACACCTGCAGGTTGGGCCTGTCACTGTGTACAGTGCAATCAGCATCACTTGCCCTACACACCATAGGCAGTGCTACGTCCCTCACACTACTGTCTCCCTTGCTACTGTAGTGTCTGCTGTGCACTGTAGCATGCCCTACAGTGTGACAGTTGCATGCAGCACCACCACCACCTGTGCCTATGCTGTCCTGTCCCTGGGGTACAATATGCTATGCTATGCTATGCTGTACTGTTTACCTGTAGCCTGTAGCTATCGCCCGTGCACTGCCAGACTGACCTACAGATGGAGCTGCGGTTGAACCTTGTCTGCCCTGTACTTCCAGACTGACCTACAGGTGGCTCTATGGGACCCTGCAGTAACGCTAGGCAAACTGTGTACAAATCAGGGTATAATGAGATGCTAATCCAGTTGTTTGCCCAGAGACTACCTAAGTAGGCTCATTTGCATGGCACTTTTGAATATGGCACATTTTAGCTCCGGGCAAGCGTGTTTGCTCCAGGCTAACTGCTTAGCTCCGCGCTAATGTGTTAGTGCGGCGCTAATGGCACGGGGAATATTGTAAAGTTTTGATCACTGTTCTTTCTCATCTGCTGCTTCCTGCAACTGTACTGAGTCCATGCATTTGCTGGCACACATTGCCACGTAGTTCGTCTGTACCTGCCCTCACGTTGCTGTGTACTGTGTTGTTGTTGTGGGTGGCACTTCCTGGTTGCTTTATTCAGTGCTGTCTTATTCCAGGGCAATGTTTGCCTGCACTCCCAGCCCAGTTTGCATGGCCTCATTACCATGCTATATTCAGAAGCTGTTTGCCCTGGGCTATTCCGTTTGAATATGGCTTGCTTTGTGCTCCGGGCTCAGTTTGCCCGCTGGGCAGTGCTAATTTTGCCCCTGGGCAAAGTTTTGAATATCTGGCCCTCAATGTGCTATCCCTATCCTGACGTCATTGTTGTTCCTCCTGGGTGAATATGTGAAATCCGTTATAAATGGGAACGTTGTACTCCTGCCTCTGCCTTGGAATTTGTTCACTAACCTTTCCTTTTGTGAACCACTCTAGAGTTTGCTTTGTGCACTTTTTAGGTTGGCATAATCATCCAGTGAGCATAATAATATGCCCATGTCATCTCGTTTTGTGGCTGATCTCAATATTAAATGGAATAAAATTTGATCTTTTACAGTGAATGTTAATCTGTCCCTGATTTGTAAAACCGTCCTCTCTCCAAGCCCAAAGCACTCCCCTTCTTCCCAGTTTAACCCCCATCACTTCTGTCAAAATGTAACAAACTGTTCTCATCAGTGATCTATCTGATTTTAATAGGGGTTGCTCAACCCCATGTATAGATAGAATATAATGTTTTTCATTATCAGTATGTGGTTTTATATGGCATTTTTACCAGGAGTGTAGCCAGAAATTTCCGTTTGGTACACAGTCTCCAACAGTTACACCCCCCCATTAAAAAATGTACACATCCTTTCCGAATGGCACCCCCTTCCAAACAAGTCAGATTGTTGTCAGATGATTCCTCTACTCTCTAAAGAGGTTATGTATGTATCAGACCCTCCTTAGTGGACTACACTAACCCAAATACTACAGATTAGAATGATGATATTAACAGAGTGGCTTATGGTTTGTGACAGGCACTCAACAAAACAGTACACAAATGTGTACAGTGAGTATGCCTGTCTACACCCTTGATTTTTACATACCTAGAGTCAGGTCCTGTTCTTGCATGAACACACATATGGTGCTCTCTAGCCTCATTTACAGAGCAAAGCATCATGAGTATGTAATTCCTTGTGCAAGTCAGGTTGGTATGGCTTCACCAGAACAGTTGTTGCTTTTTAAACATGCTTGTACATCTGATCCAGCTTAGGGTGAGTATGACAAAGTATAGACATGTGCTTCATCCTCTTTTGAACTTCTCAGCGTACTGCAATAATATTCTCAACCAGGGACCTTGTCAGACCCCCTAGGCAGTGTCAGTTTAGAACACTCCAAGTAAGCATGCTAGAGAGGCAGTTTGCAGTGAAAGCAGTGCATGAGATCCATAAAAGAATACTATGAGAGACGAATGTCTAAATAGTCTGAAAATGACAAAGTACAGACATGTGTTTCATGCTAACACATATTCAGCATAATAGAATACCAGATAATGTAAAATAGATTTTTATTTTAGTCTTGGGTAACCGGGTAAGGCCCATTAGGCACAAGTGCCTGTTTTCAGAAGTGATCTGGGAGCACTGGGCAATAAAGTGACTTGCTCAGAATCACACAGTATGCAAGTGAAGGTTGTGAGAATCAAACCCAGGTCTGGTCTTCTGGATGTACCAAGCTCATTCACAGCTCGTTACTCTAACCTCTAGGCTATATTGCGAGCCAATTGCAATTAAAGCTTAGACAGCAGGGCACAGAACAATTATTGGTGCCAAGAGCTTTACAGCTTTGTACTTAAAAGGGAATTGAGAAAACTCTTGAAAGTAAATAATGTCTTACATACATAAAGATCAAATGGGTAACAGCTCCATTGTTTTGCTGCATACAATTAGAATAACAGGATATATAGGAATTATAGCTAACTTTATATGGTTCCAGGAGAGGACTGGGAGTGCAAAACATTGGTGTTAGTGTACAGCTTTGTGTTGCATTTTTTATCATTTTCTAACTCAGTGAGTAATAAAGTCTTCTACACATGAGCCATGTTATAGACTATTTTTGGGTTGAACATACAGGTGCCCATCTTTTTTGTTGTTTTCTGTGATATGAGTTGTTGCTGAGTGCGCCATGCTTGGGGAGCTCTGAACAGTCTAATTTCCCTAATATTCACTAGAGGTATCACATGGGTGTACCACCACACAAATACAGTAATCTGAAGCCTGGATTGCTGTTCATTTCATGGAAACTTAAAGTAAAAATTTACTAAAAAAGTGTTGTGAAGATTACTTTGATTTGTAGGTGTACTTCTAGTAAGTCCTTTCCTTTGCTGAAAGGAGTTTTTTTTTTCTAAATTTGCTTGCTGGGTTTATGGTCCCTGGGGATCCCCATGTTCACATTTTTTTTATGACTCTTCTTGTTCCTACAATGCCTTCTGTCCCATGTGATGGTGATGTGTCCAGGACCATTGATTCAACAAAGAGCTTTTTTTTTTATCAAGCTTATAACAGTACAGGTGTGATTTTAAGTGACTCTGTTTGTCCAGGGTGCTCTAATGAAGGCTACATTTACAGATGGAAAATGCCTGTGGGATAATTGAGTGGGCTGCTCTGTCAGAAAACAGCTAGAGTCTTCACTAATTATAACATTTGAGACCTTGGGTGATTAGTCAGCTGTTTTAATGGTTATGTGAAGGTTGATGAAAACTGAATGCTTTAAAAACAAAACATTCAGTTTTGCTGGCTAAACTTAGACACATAGCTAGAAAACTGAAGCTTTGGATTAGACAGATTTATTTAGTTGAAGCCAGAATATCAGGTTCCTAACAGTAGATTGCTGCTGCATGGTTATTACTCTCTGAATCAATGGTTCTGGATGCAACACTGCCGCATTTGACAGGAGTCATTAGCCCTGTTTACACTGCCAACTTTGCAGAGCATCAATCCATGCACATGGGTTGATGCACTGCAAAGTCAGCAGTATGAACACTGCCAGGAGTGCCCTAAGTGCTCGTTGGATCATTTTATTGATGTGACTCAGATGTGGGATCAGTAGCGGAGTGAGTGCATTAAATGGCAGCGTGAACGCTTTGCTGCGCTCGCTCAGCAACAAAGGCTGTTTTCTCTTCAGCCTTTGGTGCATTCACTGCCCCTGTTCAGAGTGACCTGCAGCACTGTGAGAGCAGGCTATGTAAACCCGAATGCAGTTAGCAAATCGGAAAGCGAGTGGCGCACATTCCACAGCGCTGCCACCGTGTAAACATGGCCATTATAGGAACAAGAAAAGTAGTACAAAATGCAAACATGGAGCTCCCCAGGGGCTATAAAACCAGCAAGCAAATTTAGAAAAAAAACTCCTTTTGGGAAACACAGGGAAGGACTTACTAGGTGTACACATATAAATCAAAACACTCTGCACAACATGTTGTTTGTAAATTTTAGCTTTAGTTCCCCTTTAACTGTGGCTTCACCTGCTGTGGCTGCTAGTCTACAAAGGACATCACTAATTATCCTCTGTTTGTGACATCATGATCATTTCCCCTGCAATAGATTGTGATGTCACAAACAGAGAATTGTGGTATCAGATGCAGACAAGCAGCCTGAGCAAATGAATCCTAATGGACCGTTATGCTGTTCCCTTGTTTAATATGCCTAATTAAAATGATAAAGTAGGAGCAAAAAACAGAAAACCAATTAAATATAAGACAAAATGTGTCAAAAATTTTTTATTTTTTCAGGGTTTCTACCGAGGCATTTGGGGTTCTTTAAAGCAGTAGTGCAACAAAAAATAATTTTTTAAATAAAGCTAGTTTTAGCTACAATAAATAAAACTATTAGCATACCTGTTAAACCTACTTTTCTAGGTACTTCATATGCTGTGTACTATATATTTTTTATTTTCTTTATCCTAACCCTTACCAGATTTAAAGTGGCATTTCTAAGCCAAATGTGGTGGCCATCTTTTTTCTTGACAAAAAACCCTGAATCAAAACATTCATAAAATACTCAGATTTTGTTGGAACTAGAACATTTCACCACCAGATAAAACTGAACAATGCATGGAGTCTTGTATAACAAAAAAAAGATATGGTCAAATTTTTTGCCCAGTTTCATTGCACTATTGCTTTAAGGACAGCTGGTTTGGTAGCATGGAAAAGATGTTTCTAAATTGATTTAACAGCATCTGCTTCATTAGCCCTCCCCAGGCTTGAAGAGAAAGATCTGCAAAATCCTGCTTTCTATACAGCACGAGGATATCTCTGGCCATAGCATTTGAGAATTTGGCCCTCTTTAAGGTTTGGGTAGTGTTGTTATGCACCCAGCTTTCAAACGACCCACAAGACAAACATATTAATCCATCAGAATAAATGAAAAGGGTCAGTGCTGTGCATGGTTTTCACTGGGAATGTGATGATTTGAAGCTGCTTTTGCTTTGACTTGTCAGTCTGTGGGGTGGCCGTAACCTAGTGTTTCAATTTCTGAGACATTATGAAAATAATAATATATTAGGGAACCAAATGGAACTCACAGTGTGCTTTGATGTACAAGTCATTTCACTTCTTCAGGCCAAGTAAAAATGTATAGTTTTCTAGCTTTTCTGGATAATTTCAATGTAGCTAAACCTAAACGTTTGAAAGGGTTTTTAATATTAAAACATGCTTTTTAAATGAGATCAGAAGCATGCAGACCATGGCTTGAAAAATTAGATTACTGCACTACACTGACTGGTAGGGAATTTCTTGTACACAGCACTCAGATGGGAAATAGTGGAACTTTTTTGGGGAGGATTTTAACATTCCAATGAACAAACTTCTTATGCAAAAACATGTATGCATACCTCCACTTGTTTGTATGCATAGAGCCGGTTAAACTTGCAGATTTTTTTTAATAGCCACATGTTTTCAAAATGTGGGGAAATAAAAATCACATTCTGTGGACTTGATTTTTAAAACAAAAAAACAAAACAAGAAAAAAACAGTCAACAACTTGTGGAACTAAATTCTACAAAAGGTCAACTCAGAACTAAATTCAGCATGCGACCTGCTGAAATGTAATTCTCTTACAAGTCACTCTCAATTCTGCATCTTACCTCACTTCAAATTGCATAAGAAAAAATCCACATCTGGTATTAAATGCAGACTTTAAAATGGGAACTTTGACAAAGAGTGACTGTATTTTTTTATGAATGTAAAAAGTAAAATTCTGAAAATGTTTACTTGTGGATTATTAATTTCAACCACCCTTATCTGTGATACATACAGTTTGTGGAAGGCTGACTTTGCTAAAAAACAGAATTCCATTTGCTGCCTTGCTACATTGTGCCACCAATGCCCTTTAGTCCTAAACTACAAGAATCACCCCCACCTGGGATGAGAGTGTAGTTTGGTTTCTATCCATATTCCATCAGGAACTTTTATACATAGATACATAGACAGTGTCGGCAGATAAGGGCCTATGGCCCACCTAGTCTGCCCATTTGAGCTTGTAAGTTCAGTTTGTTTTCCTAGAAGTCTATTTCCCCTTACCCCTGACCTCTAGAATTCCTTTATGTCTATCCCATGCATTCTTAAATCCCGTGATTGTTTCAGCCCCCACCACTTCCTCTGGCAGGGTGTTCCACTTGTCCACCACCGTTCTGTGAAGAAATTCTTTCTCATGTTTCCTCTGAATATCCTCCTCAACTTCATCCCATGCCTCTAGTCCTGAAACATCTTTTAAGCTTAAAAATAGTGTTTTCCTGCACCTGTTCCTCCCTGTAAGATACTTGTATGTCTCTATCATATCCCTCTCCCTCCTCTCCTCCAGGAGTACATGTTCAGTTCCTTCAACCTGTCCTCATAGGACTTGTAATGCAACCCATGCACCATCTTTGTTGCCCTCCTCTGAACCTTCTCTACCCTGTCTATGTCCTTACGTAGGTATGGTCTCCAGAACTGTACACTGTACTCCAGGTGGGGCCTCACTAGTGTCTTGTATAGCGGAATTATGATCTCCTTTTCCTGCTGGTGATGCCCCTGCCTATACATCCCAGCATCCTATTTGCTTTACCTGATGCCTTGTCACACTGTTTCCCTACCTTGAGGTCATCATAGATGACAACCCCAAGATCCTTTCCTGCTTGGTGCATGCTATATCCTCACCCCCAACTGATATATTGTGCCAGGGTTTTGTGCCCCATATGCATTATCTTGCACTTCTTTGCATTGAATTTCAACTGCAAACCCTTGACCCTTCTTCAAGTTTCTGGGTCCCTTCTCATTCTGTCTACACCCTCTGGTGTGTCTACTCTGTTACAGAGCTTTGTGTCATCAGCGAACAGTGAAATTCTGCCTTCTATATCCTGTGCAATGTCACTGATGAAGATGTTGAATAGGACCGGTCCCAGCACTGATCCCTGTGGTACCCCACTGGTCACTCTTCCCTCTGTGGAGTGACAGCCATTTACCACCACCCTCTGTGTCCTGCCACCCAGCCAGTGACCTACCCACCACACTACTGTCCTGCCCACACCCATATTCCCCAGTTTGTGTAATTTCTTCTAGGTTCTGCAGAAATGTATGTGCATTTCCTTGTGATGAGTGGAATGATGTAATGAATGTTATGAAATGGGTAGAAAGAATGCTGGCTCCTGACTGGCCAAGAGGTACTTTCAGCTGGGCTGTTATCCCAGCACAACAGCCCATCTGAAACAACAAAAATATGTTTAAACAACACATCCAGTTTACTAAAAAGGACCCATTTCATAATTGTAATAAGGCACTTGGGAGGGGCTTTATGGTGGGCTAACGACCTTTCTTGGGTGATGGAAGCACTTAGCTTTGCCTTGTGCTTCAACCCAGCTGAGGCCGGCAGTTATCTCACCATAACACCCCCCATCATGCCTTGTTGCCTAAGTATTGCCCACCTATGATTCAAGCTGTGACAAATTCCTGCATTAATCTGACATGTAAACCAGTCCTCTTTAATCCATCATGTAAACTTGCAATATGACCATTACTTTTAACCAGTTTTTGAGCCCAACGAGTTTGCAAAGTCTGTTTAAATGCAGACATGACCAATAGCAAAATGATATAGACTGATCCAACAGTTCAGAAGAAAGGGTCAAACTAATAAGGCAGAAATATAGAGGGTATGTATTATTAAGCATTAAGGTATGACCAGGGATTCGGTTACCTTCTGTTAAAACATGGATCATGAAAATCTTGTAACCACATTGTTCAAAACGTCACATGACTGTTGATTATTTTCTAAAAATCACAAACCTCACCTGAACTACATATTTTTGTAATGGGAACAACACCCTGTTGCTTACATTTAGCAATAAAATTGTAAATGTGGGCATGTGTGACGTCTGTTTAATTACACTAGTATATTGTTTTGTGCGTTTGTTTTGCAATAGTCCTCTTTTTTCTTATTTAAGTCTCCAAACTAATGCAGCATTTTTCCTGCCCAGTATTAGCTTTTTATATAATCAGCAAATCTGAAACACAATGACTGATGTCACTGTTTCACTTTATTGAAAAACTTCAATTCAGTCAGTGTCGCAGAACTGTTAAGTAAATAAAAAATGAATATTATGTGGGAAAAGGCTGCATTAATAGATCAAACCCTAAATAAGAAAAAAATAGGACAATTTTTAAACAACATTTGGGGAGTGTGAGTGTGTCTGAGGGATATGAGGAATATAGGTGGGTGCTTTGACTAATGCAAGGGTAGGAGTGTGACTGTGGGTGCAGGTTAGGGGTAGAAATGTATGTGTGTGATTGGTAGTGAGAGATACGAATGTGAGCGTGGGTACTGAAGACTGAATAGGTGTATGGGCCAGGGGAAATGTTACTGAAATGCAATATACATAGAAGCATAGAAACAGAATTTGTCAGCAGAAAAGGAGTCCTCAACACACCCAGCCAGCCCTAGTGTTCCCTGCCTGTTCTGACACTGCAGACCCTAAATGGTCACTGGCAACCCTCCCCCTCCCTGTCTCTGATGTAATATGCCCCTATGTTTGTCCCATGCATGCCTGAAGCCCTTCACCATTTTCATCTCCTCCACCTTGGCTGGCAGTCTGTCCCAGGCATCTACTACCCTTTCAGTAAAGAAATGTTTCCTCACATCTCTCCTGCAGTGCCCCCCAGCTTCATCACATGACCCCAGTCCTGTGCTTGTCTTCATATGAAGAGGCTTCCTTCTGCATCCAGTTCAGCCCTGTGAGGTACTTGTAGGTCTTGATCATGTCACTTCTCTCTCTCTTCCCTGTTTTCCAGGGTGTGCATGTTGAGATCCCTCACTTTTTCCTCATAGGGCTTTCCTTGCAAACCATGCACCATTTTAGTTTCCATTCTCTGGACTGCCTCCACCCTATCTATGTAGCCCCCTGACAAAACAATTCCCCCATCAACTCACATTAAAGAGCACTTTCCCCAGCATTTTCACCAAAAGCTCTGAATATCATGGTAAAGAAACCTTACCTGCCCCAGAGTTCATCCATATAAAAAGTATAAGTTTTAGAGCCATGGTTTATGTAAGGGAAAGGATTATATTTTGGCTCCGTGGAGCCAAGCCAATGATCCCTTCCACTTCCTTGTCTTCAGCGCCACCCCCACAATAGCACCTATTATGATGTATTATATGGAGAGCGTGGGGACACGCTCCATAGATTATTCTGGGGGCTGACTGTTATGTCTTTTTTTTAATAGTTTAGGGTTCCGACTTGGTTAAATCAAGGCCATCTCTCAACTACCAGGAGCCTTGTTAGTTGAGCGGTGACCTTCATTTATCTGAATTGGAACCCTGAACTATTAAAGAAAAGACATAAAAGTCAGCCCCTATAGTAGTCTATGCAGCGTGTCCCCACATTCTTCATATAATGACGTCACAAAACATGCTAGCGCAGGGACAGTGCTGAAGACAAGAAAGTGGAAGGGATTGGTGGCTCAGTTTCATGGACCCAAAGTATGATCCCTTCCCTTACATAAACCATGGCTCTAAAAAGTATACTTTTTATACAGATAAACTCCGGCTGAGGTAAGGCTTCATGTAACCTTGCCTTGAGTATGCCAGGGATGGTGCTCTTTAAAAATCTCTGATAATTCACAAAAATGACACCTTTGATTGCAAGACTGAGTCATGTTAAAGAGCAACTCTGCACTTTGGAATGTGCTTTTATAAATAAGATATTTCAGCTGTTACGGTTTGCTTGAGAATACTTTTTTTTTTTTTTCCATTTTTAATGTTCCTTTCCACTATTTACAGCACATCTTGGTAGTCCATCTAAAAAGTCTGCTTTAGAACATTTGAAAACATTTGCCTCTCCCCCCTGTTAACCTCACAGTGCATTTGTTTATGACAGTATAGTGCTCAACATGACAACAAACAACAGTATATGTATGTGCATGTCAGTGTGTGTTTGCATGTGTGTGCTGTATATACATAGCTTGTTTTTTGGTTTTATTGGGTTCACCACAACATAACCCAGATAGACCATCTTGGGGTAGCTAGTTCATTCCACTGGGGTGTCATACAGACAAGGTACACTGATGAGTCCGGCAGGACGAAACACTTGTCTGTGTCTTCTGTTTGCACCCTTTGCAAACTGTGTGAGAGACCTTTCGGCACCATGCATTTCTGCTTGAAGTTGAATCAGCATAATATTCTGTGGTGATTTGCATATATAGCCCATGATGCTTTGCATTATGGGGGTATGTGTGATTTTGTATTTCTTTGAAACTTAGCTTCCCAGCCAGTGCCCTTCGGGGTAACCACTTCCTCAGTGCTTATGCACTGAGGTTCTTTGTCCCCTAGATATATATATATATATATATTATATACTCTCTCTCTCTCTCTCTCTCTCTATATATATATATATATATATCTGCACAATATATATATATATATATATATATATAGTGTATAAGAGAGGGGGAAGGAGGGAGGACAAACAGAAAAAATTGGGGGCAACAAGCAGAGTGGATACAAAATCTGTAAGGCCATGTGTGCAAATGCTAGAAGTCTAGGAAATAAGATTCTGGACCTAGAGGCCATCATAGCAGAGGCTGACCTGGAAATTGTGGCCATTACCGAGTCATGGTGCACTGAAAACCATGACTGGAACATGACCATACCAGGCTATACACTGTTCAGGAAGGACTAGGTGGGAAGGAAAGAAGGGGGTGTGGTGCTTTATGTGAGGGAAAGCATAAAAGCGACAGAGATACAGGGAATGCAGGGGGATACAGAAGTACTGTGGGTCCTCCTGGAGATGGGGAATGGAGCTACCATACATACTGGAGTGATCTACAGCTCTCCAGCACAGGGGGAGGAATTAGATAAGGTGCTGGTGGAAGCCATTGGCAAGATGGCAGAAAAGGGGGAGTTGCTGCTGGTGAGGGACTTCAACCTGCCAGATGTGAATTGGAGTCTCCCAGAAGTGGCTTCAGGTAGAAGCAGGAACATCCTGGACTCTCTGCAGGGGGAGTTCCTCAGGCAACTAGTCAGTGATCCCACTCATGAGGGGGCAATACTGCAAAGTGGTACTCACTAACAGGGACAGTATCGCTGATGTCTATGTGGGATGCCACCTGGGGACCAGTGATCACCATATGGTGTGGTTCACTATAAGGATGGCTGTGAAACTGAGCCACACAAGGGCAAGGGTCCAGGACTTCAGGAGGACAGATTTTATAAAGTTGGGTGAATGTCTCAGGGATGACCTGGCAGGGGGGCATGGCCTGGGAGGGGTAGATGAACTATGGGAAAAGCTAAAAGGGAGCATAGTAAAGACAACAAGCCTCTGCATCTAACAAGTGAGCAAAAGCAAGAGGAAAAATAGACCATTATGGTTCTGGAAAGAGGTGGCTGAAAAGGTAAAGGCAAAAAGGGTAGCATTCAGCAGGCATAAGAAGATGCAGAGGGAGGAGGATAGGGAGGTGTATCAGGGGAAACAGAGGAAAGCAGTAAGGAGTACAAAGGCACAAACTGAAGAGAGAATAGCCCAGGAGGTAACAAAAGGGGACAAGACATTTTATAGACAAAGAACCTCTGTGCGCAAACACTGAGGCAAGGGTTACCCCAAAGGGCATTTGGCTGGGAAGCCAAGTTTCAAGAAAATACAAAATCACACATGCCCCCACAATGCAAAGCATCATGGGCTGCATATACAAATCACCACAGAATGTTATGCTGGTCCAACTTTAAGCAGAATTGCATGGTGCCGAAAGGCCTCTCACACAGTTTGCAAAGGGTGCTAACAGAAGACATAGACACGTGTTTCATCCTACCAGGACTCATCAGTATGCCTCGTCTGTTTGACACCCCAGTGGAATGGACCAGCTACCCTTAAGGCAGTGTGCCCTGGATATATTGTGGTGAACCCATTAAAATAAAAAACTATTTAAAAGACAAAGAACCTCTGTGCGCAAACACTGAGGCAAGGGTTACCCCAAAGGGCATTTGGCTGGGAAGCCAAGTTTCAAGAAAATACAAAATCACACATGCCCCCACAATGCAAAGCATCATGGGCTCATATATCCAGGGCACACTGCCTTAAGGGTAGCTGGTCCATTCCACTGGGGTGTCAAACAGATGAGGCATACTGATGAGTCCTGGTAGGGACGAAACACGTGTCTATGTCTTCTGTCAGCACCCTTGCAAACTATGTGAGGAGGCCTTTTGGCACCATGCAATTCTGCTTAAAGTTGGACCAGCATAACATTCTGTGGTGATTTGCATATGCAGCCCATGATGCTTTGCATTGTGGGGGCATGTGTGATTTTGTATTTCTTGAAACTTGGCTTCCAGCCAAATGCCCTTTGGGTAACTCCTTGCCTCAGTGTTTGCACAGAGGTTCTTTGTCTTTAAATAGTTTTTATTTTAATGGGTTCACCACAATATATCCAGGGCACACTGCCTTAAGGGTAGCTGGTCCATTCCACTGGGGTATCAAACAGACGAGGCATACTGATGAGTCCTGGTAGGAATAGAACACATGTCTATATCTTCTGTTAGCATCCTTGCAAACTGTGTGAGAGGCCTTTCAGCACCATGCAATTCTGCTTAAAAGTTGGACCAGCATAACATTCTGTGGTGATTTGCATATGCAGCCCATGATGCTTTGCATTGTGGGGGCATGTGTGATTGTATTTTCTTGAAACGGCTTCCCAGCCAAATGCCCTTTGGTAACCCTTGCCTCCAGTGTTTGCACACAGAGGTTCTTTGTCTTTTAAATAGTTTTTTATTTTAATGGGTTCACCACAATATATCCAGGGCACACTGCCTTAAGGGTAGCTGGTCCATTCCACTGGAGTGTCAAACAGATGAGTCATACTGATGAGTCCTGGTAGGATGAAACACGTGTCTGTGTCTTCTGTTAGCACCCTTTGCAAACTGTGTGAGAGGCCTTTCGGCACCATGCAATTCTGCTTAAAGTTGGACCAGCATAACATTCTGTGGTGATTTGCATATGCAGCCCATGATGCTTTGCATTGTGGGGGCATGTGTGATTTTGTATTTTCAAGACATTTTATAGGTATATAAGTAAAAAGAGGAAGACCAGGGGTGGAACTGTAAGGTTATAAAAGGAAGGGGGGACTGTGCAGTTGGGGACAAGGAAAAGGCAGACATACTGAACAAATACTTCTGTTCAGTGTTCACAGAGGAAGGAGAAGGGGAAGGGCCACAAAAAAGTAACAGAAGCTTTGGAGGGAGGGAGGTGAATACTAGTCTGTTTTTGGAGGAAAGTCCTAAAGGGACTCACTAATCTGAAGGTGGATAAAGCAGAGGGACCAGATGGGGTGCATCCAAGGGTATCGAGGGAGCTCAGAGAAATACTAGCTGCACCTCTGACAGTTCAGTTTAACAGCTCATTGGAATTAGAAGTGGTTCCGGAGGACTTGAGGAGGGTGAATGTAGTCACACTACACAAAAGTGGTAGCAGGGAGGAGCCTGGCAGTTATAGGCCAGTCAGCCTGACATCGATGTTGGGAAAATTAGTGGAATCCCTGCCAAAGGAAAGGATTGTGGAATATCTTGAATCCAGTGAGTTACAAGATCAGAGGCAGTATGATTTCACAGGGGTAGATCATGTCAAATGAATCTGACAGATTTCTTTGACTGGGTGACAAAGGAGTTAAATCAGGGTGGAGCGGTGGATGTGGCCTACTTAGATTTCAGTAAGGATTTTAACACTGTTCCATATAGAAGACTAGTAAGCAAGCTGGGTAGCTTAGGAGTGGGACTGAAGGTGGTAAACTGGGTAAGAAATTGGTTAGGGGATAGGCGACAGAGGATGGTGGTAAATGGAGTTCACTCTGAGGAAGAGAGAATGACCAGCGGGATACCGCAGGGATCAGTGCTGGGACCGGTTCTCTTTAATGTCTTTATAAGTGACACTGCAGAGGAGCTGGAAGGGAAGGTCTGCCTCTTTGTGGATGACACCAACATTTGCAATAGGGTGGACGCTGCAGTTGGAGCGGAAAGGATGAGCTGAGACCTGAGAAAACTTGAGAAGTGGTCAAGGGTATGGCAGCTGGATTTCAATGCGAAAAAGTGCAAAATAATGCACTTAGGGCATAGAAACCCAAGGGCACAGTACAAAAGGGGTGGAGTGGTGTTAACAGCCACCTAGCAGGAAAGGGACCTGGAGGTAATCATATCAGATGACCTAATGGTGGCCAGGCAGTGCTACAAGGCAGTTGGGAGAGGTAGGGGGATGATGTGGTGCATAGAGAGGGGTATCACCAGCAGAAAGAAGGAGGTGGTGTTACCTCTGTATAGATCTCTGGTAAGATGCCACCTAGAGTATTGTGTGTAGTTCTGGGGACCACATCTCTGGAAGAACACAGAGTAGAGGTTGTCCAGAGGAGGGCAACTAAAATGGTGCAGGGTCTGCATCGAAAGCCCTATGAGGAAAGACTAAATGACCTCAATACAGTAACCCATCGCTATAATGAATGCTGTGGGAGCCATGTCCAGTGTTCGTTATAGCTCCTCGTTCGTTACAGCGAGGGATGCTAATTTGGACATGCAGCTCAAATCAGTGTGCATGCTAATATAGGATGCAGGGGGAAAGAGATGGGTTTCAGCACACAGATCATTCCATAAACTGCTCTGATTACTGTACTTTGATGCTGATCATTTCATGGATCTGTTTACTGTTAGAACTGCAGATGCTGACAAACTGCTAACTGTGCCACACTGTGACCTGATTGTACTCACTCACGAGAAGTGACTTGTATCTCCCTACCATCAGTATAGATATACCCATACACCTCACTTCCTTATTACTGTACCGTATTTGATAACTTAGTTCTTTATAACTTACAGCAAAGTAAGTTTTAAAGCAGATATGTCATGGCGCCTCTCATCCTCACTAAACACAGCACCTCTGGATTGTGCTTACAGTTCTGTCCTGACTGGCAGCTCTCAGCTGATCAACACCCCCCCCGACTTGTGGCTCTGCATGTGCCTCGCCACTCTGCTTTTTCTCTGGTAGCAGCTCTCATATGGTTAGCACCCACACCTTTCTGCCTCTCTTGCTCTGCACACAGTACAGTACAGTATTTTTATTTTATTTTTATTTAGTTTTTGTTAACCGGGTAAGTGCACTAGCCAGCAAGTGACTATTTTCAGGCATGACCCGGGAGGTACAGTTACAGTACAAAATAAGACAGTTCAGATTTACACAGTACAAGTGAGATTCATTGAAACAAGTACAGGTATGCATACATTCAAGGATAAGGGGGGGAGGAGGGGGGCAAAGGGGACTGGAGGGAGCACAGATTTGGAAGGGGGGACAATATAGGAAAGGAAGGGAAGAAGAAGTGAAGCAGGGGAGGGAGATGTGTAAGACTCGGTTCTCTGAAGGGTGATATGGGCAAGACAGGGGAGGAAATTGTAATGCGGAGAGGTACGGCAAATACGGCTTTAGCGGTACAAGGTTACGACCTGCATCCAGGCTGGTGGAACCGAGGGACGTCAGGGTGAGAAGGGAAAGGTCGGTAAGTAGGGGAAGTGCTACGGCTAATGCGAAAGGTGCACGTAAGGGGGGTAGGCGACAGGCAGGGAAGGGGAAGGGGGAGGGCGGTACATACCAGTAGAAATACAGTCAGAGGGAGGACAGAGGGTAATGAAGGAGTGACAGGTAGGAGAAGAAGGGGGAAGAAAGGCATAAGTAGGGTAAAGTGAGTAAAATGCGAATGCAGGCAAACGCAGCGTGAAACACTGGGAGCCACGGGAGCATTCATTATGCCTGGAATTTCACTACAGCGAGGGGTTACTGTATGCATAACCTGGAAGAGAGGAGGGAAAGAGGGGATATGATAGAGACCTTTAAGTACTTCACAGGGGTAAATAAGGTACAGGAGGGTGGTATTTTTCAGAAGAAAAGTTGCTCGGCAATAAGGGGACATGCTATGAAGCTGGAGGAGGGTATATTCAGGAGAGATGTTAGGAAGTGCTTCTTTACAGAAAGAGTGGAGGATTTCTGGAACAGACATCCTGCAAGACAATGGCAAGGTTCAAGAATGCATGGGATCGGCACAAGGAAATCATAGTGGAAAGGAAGGGAGAAAGAACCATAGATCAAATACAGTCTGCAGTAACAATGTAGGTAGGGGAAAAAAGGTCAGACTTGGTGTACCAAGTGGTCCTTATCTGCTGTCAAATTCTATATTTCTATGTTTCTATATGTATGTGTATGTCAGTGTGTGTATGTGTGCATGCTGTATGTACTGTATATGTATGTGCATGTCAGTGTGTGTGTGTGTGCTGTATATACTGTATATGCATGTGTATGTCAGTGTGTGTGTGTGTGTGTGCTGTATATACTGTATATGCATGTGTATGTCAGTGTGTGTGTGTGTGTGTGCACTATAGATACTGTATATGTATGTATGTCAGTGTGTGTGTGTATGCACGAACACAGTATATACTGTGTATGCATGTGTATGTCAGTGTGTGTGTATGCTGAGTATACTGTGTATGCCTGTGTATGTCAGTGTGTGCATTGTATATACTGTATATCTGTGTCAGTTTGCACACTGTATATGCTGCATATGGATGTTAATGTGTGTGTACTCTGCATGTACTGTATATGTATGTGTATGTCTCTGTGTGCACTGCATATATTGTATATGCACTGCATATATGTATGTGTATGTCAGTGTGTGTGTGTGCGCGCTGTATATACTGTATATATATATATATAATATAATGTCAGTGTGTGTGTGTACACTGCATGTACTGTATATGGATGTGTATGTCAGTGTGTGTGTACACTGCATATGCTGTATGTGTATGTCAGTGTGTGTGTACGCTGCATGTGCTGTATATGTATGTGTATGTCAGTGTGTGTGTACACTGCATATGCGCTATGTGTATGTGTGTCAGTGTGTGTGTGTGTGTGTGTGTGTGCACTATATACTGTATATATATATATATATATATATATATATATATATATCAGTGTGTGTGTATGCTGTATATACTGTATGTGTATGTCAGTATGTGCATGGGCTGTATGTACTGTACATGTTTGTGTGTGTACTGTATATACTGTCTACTATGTGTATGTGTATGCCAGTGTGTGTGTGTGCATGCTGTAAATACTGTATACTGTATGTATGTGTATGTCAGTGTGTGTGTGTGCATGCTGTATATACTGTATATGTATGTGTATGTCAGTGTGTGTGTGTGCATGCTGTATATACTGTATATGTATGTGTATATCAGGGTGTGCGTATGCTATGTGTACTGTACATGTGTGTGTATATGTGTGTGTGCATGTGCAAGCACTGTATATACTGTATATGTATGTGTACATTAGTGTGTATGTGCACTGTACTGTACATGTTTCTGTGTGTGTACTGTATATACTGTATATGTATTTATGTGTGTGTGTGTGTGTGTGTATGCTGTATATACTGGACTCAATTTTCAAAGCTCCGTTAGATTGGCACACCTTGTGCCAACACCTCAATTTCGGTAAACTTGGGTGCACCAGGGACCCTGTGCCTGATTTTGTAAAAATTGGGGTTGTGGCACCAAACTCACTGAATTTGCCACAAGGCATCCTGTGCGCCAAACAACTGGTATACAGGTGGGGAATGCCACAGTCTGTGGCAGTTTTGGGCAGCATTGGCTGCCAGGGGGGACCCACTGGCCATGCAGCTGGCAGTTGGCAAGATCAGTGCTAATACTGGAGCACAACTTAGACCAGCAGCCTGACAGACAGCCTACATCAGCTGTGTTTGTGTGTTATCACGCACATGGGCTGTCTGCCAGGCTGCCAGTCTAAGTTGTGCTCCGGTAATAACACCATCTGAGTGCCTACAGTTTATTTATTTTACTACAACCGCAGTTATCCTACCGCCATTTCACTTTACCTTTGCTGTGTGTTATGTTTTAGTGAGCTCTTCAATAAAATGAAGATCTGGTAGGATGGCTCCATTTATTTATTGTTAGCTTCATTTAAGGTTTATTGATTAAGTGCCACAATTATGGAGGCAGTATAGCGCAGTGGTTTAAGGCTCTGAGCTGAAAATCTGGAGACCTGGGTTTGAATCCCACAGTCCCCACTTGCATACTGTGTGACCCTGAGCAAGTCACTTAACTTCCCTATGCTCCCAGGTTGCACCTGCAAACAAGCTTTCAGTTTAGTGTGTCTCACCTGGTTAAACAATTGGAAAAAAAAAGTGCAGCAGGTATTTGGGGACATATCTAGGTCCTGTTGTTTGTTTACAAGCCTCCCTCTGCCATGCCACATTAATGCATCCATTGCAAGGACGGCACAGGTCTGGTCAGCTCAGATGACGCCCCCAGTTGCCACAGGGTGTGTCTAAAAATCGGGACTGGTGCAAGGTGTGGCACAAGGAGCCCCTTGCACTATTTTTCCTTGAAGCAACCCCTTGTGCCAGTCCTGATCCTTTGAAAATCAAGTCCACTGCATATGGATGTGTATGTCAGTGTGTGCATGCTGTATACACTGTATATATGTGTCAATGTGTGCACTGTATATGCTGTATATGTATGTCAGTGTGTTTGCTGTATATACTGCATATGTACAGTATGTTTATGTCAGTGTGTGTGTGTGTGTGCGCGCTGCATGTGCTGTATATGTATGCATATGTCAGTGTGTGCACTGTAGAGTTAACGATAGCTGTTATTGCATTAGCTTGGTGTGTTAAGTTTTTTTTCCAAAATTGTGCTGTTAGTTTGGGTATATCACATTCAAAAATACAAGTATATTACAAACCAAACCACACAATAATTCTATATCATTTATGAGGACAATGCATTAGCAGCCATTTTGGCTCTGACCAGGGTTTGTACAGTACCTTTACCTGTTCTATACTGCTTCTCCCCCACCCCCCCGGGACTCCCTCAGAAGGAAAATACTTAATCTCAAGTGTCCTATCCTGGTAAGCATACAAATAAGCACAAGGGAATAAGGGTTCTCCCAATTAAGACTGCATCTGAGCATTAGGTTTAAAATTCAGGCAAACAGGGGTGTTTATCAGAAAAATGAGAGGAAATAACACATTTAAGGTTTTTGTGGACTTGCATGATCGTAAATTCAAGCTTAGCATTTCATATATTCCAAGAATAAGGGGCAGAATAAGACAGTGATATTTTACAGACAAGGCTGGTGTTTTAGGAGCCACAAATTTTTTATTTTATTTTTATTCTTTTGGTAACCAGGTAAGGCCCACTGAGCACAAGTGCCTGTTTTCAGGAATGACCTGGGAGCACTGGGGAGGTTAAGTGACTTGCTCAGAGTCACACAGTATTCAAGTGGAGGTTGTGGGAATCAAACCCAGGTCTGATACATGTACCAAGCTCATTCACAGCTCATTACTGTAACCTCTGGGCTACACTGCCAGCCCCATGAAAGAGGGGAAGAGCACTAAGATAGTAGCAGCTAGATACTGTACTATTTCTAGATTAAGTAGTGTGAGGGAGTGTTCTGGATAGAAAATTATGAACATCCCCCCAATCCTGGTACAAGTCACAACCCCCCAATTCGGTAAAGGACCCCATGCCAAACAGACCCACTCATCCCCACTTCCCCCCAGTGGCACCCAGATAGTTAGTAAAAGTCATGTGACTTGGATCATCACAGTCCCACGGTGGTGCAGCTTGCACTTATCTTCAGTCCAGGAGGAAGTATATATGAATGAATGATTGCATTCTCCTCCAGTAACATCTGACTGGCTGCCTATCAGGCAGGGTGATTTGGGCAAGGGGGGATTATCAATTGCAGGGTGAGGGGCGTACTTGTCGGTGGGGATGTTCTAGGTGTTTTCCTCTTTTGCAGTTGAAAATTGCATTGCAGACATGGAAAGTCGGATACTCTGATATCCTGCTGTCAGACTGGAAATCAAGCTAGCCAAGCAACCTTTATAACACCTGTAAAGGCGGGGACCAGAGGGTTGGAGCAATCAAAATCAATCAAATGACGCCACTCCCTCAAAAAGTAACTTGTACATTACGGTATATTTTGTTATTTATTTGTCATTTTTAACCAGGAAAGTCATACTGAGCTGTGACAGCTGATTTCCAAGTGCATTAGAGGGTGGGGGGTGTTACATGGACCTGTTTTATTTAATTTTTTGTTAATCTCTTTCTCCCTGTGCAGCTTGCCCCCTTCCACCGGTCTCTCCAGCCTTGACATCCTGGCATCCTCCGGGGCTTACATCCCCCACTGAACAGGATCCAGTTTTGCTAGGCAGGGCCTGCAGGTGACTGGTGTCATTCTGCCAGTAGAGAGTTGTCCTGCGTCCTCCCTTAGGAGGTGTGGACATGCAATGCCATCATGACGCATGTCGGGTGCTCCCATGCATCATGCATCAGTGGCTGCCGCACTTCCACACACTTCCGGCAGCCTGTACTGCCTTCCCCCTAGCCTCTGCTAGGTGTCAGGTATCTTCCTGGTTCTGCATCCCTCACCCCCAGAAGAGGAGAGAAGTCCCATGGATGCTTGATCCTCCACCCCCCCAACAGACCCTCTGACACCCTGACTTTGCTTCAGAAGCCAAGTCACCGGTGCTGCAAGTGGCAGTGCACTATTGCACTGATAAGATGGGTGACATAGACCTGTTTTATTTAATTTTTTTGGTTAATCTCTTTCACCCTGTGCGGCTTGCCCCCTTCCACCGGTCTCCCCAGCCTTGACACCCTGGCATCCTCCGGGGCTTACACCCCCCCCCACTGAACAGGATCCAGTTTTGCTAGGCAGGGCCTGCAGGTGACTGGTGTCATCCTGCCAGTGGAGAGTTGTCCTGAGTCCTCCCTTAGGAGGTGTGGACATGCAATGCCATCATGACGCATGTCGGGTGCTCCCATGCATCATGCGTCAGTGGCTGCCGCACTTCCACACACTTCTGGCAGCCTGTACTGCCTTCCCCCTAGCCTCTGCTAGGTGTCAGGCATATTCCAGGCTCTGCATCCCTCACCCCAAGAAGAGGAGAGAAGTCCCATGGATGCTTGATCCTCCACCCCTCCCAAGAGACCCTCTGACACCCTGACTTTGCTTCAGAACCCAAGTCGTCGGTGCTGCAAGTGGCAGTGCTACTACTGCACTGATGGGATGGTGACGTGGACCTGTTTTATTGACGGGGGAATGTAGGCCTGGACACCAGAGAAAATCCTCTACCCTGATGACATAAGTACCATGGAACCTTTTGCTTCCCCCTGGACAGCCATCAGAGATGGGCAGAAGAAACACTGGTTTAAGGTCACACCTAATAGATGACGCCTCAGCAGTACACCACCTCCTATTGCTACAGTACAATGATAGCATTGGATATTAGCTCAGGTTCCTGGTGTGGGACTAAAATCCTCAACTCTCCAGTCTTCCAGCCCCACAGGCAATCACGCAACCTGCGGAGCCACTGACGCTAATATATAGCATATGTGTTACTACACCCGTGAGTCTTGAAGGCAGGAATTTTATTTTTCAGCCATGTTTCTGTGAGAATGAAAACCTCTGGGTCTTCACTATTGACTAGATTTCACTAAGTCAGTTTTAGGAAGCAGGCATTGAAACATAGACATTTACGGACAGAAGAAGGCTCCCAGTCCATCTTGTTAGCCCAGTTTCTATTACCCCACTCCCATCTTGCAGCTCCTCAAGTTTTACCCTATTGCCCCATTTATTCCCAACCTCCATTGTCGTGACCATTCCCCCATGTCTATCCCATCCTGTCTTGCTCCTAGAAACTGTCTTGACATTGATGCCTGACACTCAGGTGTATGAGACGCCAGTCATGTCTGGAGAGCTGATTACGTTTTCTGGGTCAGGGTTAAGATTAACATTACCAGAGACAAATACTAGGTAATGGATAAGGGTTTGGGACTGGGATTTGGATGTAGCTGAGACTGTGTCAACATCCAAGACTTTCAAAGAGGAAGAATGTTATCCAGATAGTGACGGCACTTTGATGGTAAACAGGATAATACGAGCTTGAAAGAGAGAGGTGAGTTAAAATATTTGACTGTGGTCTGTGTGTTAGGAGGAGGAGGAATGTGTGACTTTTGGTGTGTGGATACAGAAAAGGAACAGAGGAAGTCCTCCATAAGGATTGTCAGGAAAGGTATAACATTGGAGAGGGGGTGGGTGGTGTCAGCAATTTTTATAAGCATAATGTATTAGATTTGAGCTAAAAGGAGATGTTAGGTAAAAATGACAACTACGCCGCTAACAGTAATAGTAATTGGCAATGATATTTATTTTTGTTTTAAAATGTATTTACCTAGTAGACAAGTTGAAATGTGCATCTCGTTTTCAGTGGGGTCCTTCTTTTTTACCTATTTCCATAGCTGAGTGACTATAGCACTGGGAGGTTAAGTGATTTAACCAAGGTCACACAGTGTTTGTTTGACTCAAGTGGGATTTTTATCTACTATCTCATGGTAATTCTAAATAATGATTATAATTATTATGATTATATAATTATGATTCTATGATAATTATGAAGAAATTGTTGAGAATAACAACAAGAAAAAAACTCAGAGCAATGGAACTAGATGTCAAAGCTAAGCAAACGTCTATCCTTTTTAATCCACCGTGCTCAATAGTTCTCTTTAGTCCACCATAGTAGGTGGTTCTTCGTTTAATCTGCTATGTTAGGTGGCCCCTTAAATGTCTTTTTTTTTAATCATTTTGTTGTTTAAAACAGTCTACACCAGACTAATCTTACAGAATGTTGGCCCCAACATTCATACGGTTGGGGCTAAGGGGTTTGCACCTGCTACTTTCTGGTGTTCTGAAGACTATGGCTCAGCTGGGGGAGAAGAACTGAGTGTCCAACGACAGCTCTCCTTCTCCAGGGAAGAGGGTGGCAGAGTGTTCGGTGCCTTACGGACACCTTGCGGAGGCTGGGTCTACCACCAGCACTGACGCCGACAAGTTCAGGGGCAGGAGGGGGATGCCGGTTATCATTGCTCATCCCTGCCCCCATACACAGGGGAAAAAATATCACCGCTGCTGCCTGGATGAAGCCAGCCCCTCCGCTTCAATTAGTTCCCAGGGCCGGCTCCCCAACCTATCCCATCACTTGTGGCACTTAGGGCTGGTGACACAACCCTGCCCTGGGGGATAAGCCAGGGGGTATTGGGGAGTCATGGCTGAACTGGGAGTGGAAGCAGGAGGGGTCCATGACCAGGCTGAAGGTACTGGCAGCAGAGTAGCGGCAAAAAAAATAAAAAAAAAGAATATGGCTACATAACTGTCTCAGCACGTCTTTGCAATTTTACATCTGCAGCAATCATGTTCTGAATACATTGCATTGTAGTTTCTACTGTAACTTGATTGTCCTACCGAGGATATCCTCATAAAAGAGCACTGCTCAATGGAGCATCTTCCTGGTAAAACAAATAAATGCAGATACTTTATACCTGGATTTGAGAGGACCATATTGGAAGTCCTGTGTCATGATGCAATGACAGACCCCTCCCCCCATGGGACTCCTGTGCTACCAAACCATGAGCAAATGAGTCTAGCACACTGTGCAGGGTTCTAACTCAGAGAGTTAAAACCCACACTGTGCATTGGACTGGACTGGCGGTTACAAAACTTGATTCTTGCCTGGTCAGTCAACCATGTGACCAGGGGCAGTTAGGTAATGGGCTCCTGGGCAGTGGTACACAGAGAGGTTGCACCTTACCAGTGGCAAACAGTTCTCTCCAGATCCCGTGTGCAGAACTCCGCCATCTTCACTCCTACAGTCATCCCTAATCCTTTTCAAATGCTTATTGTCCTCCCTCCAGCTCCTTCCCTGGTGTTCAGTGGGCAGCACAAAGGGCATAAGCTCTGCCCACTGCTCCTTACAACCACTGGCATGCAGTGTGTTTGGCATAGGGGCGTTCCTTACCATTAACTCTATGCAAGCATGAAATACCCCCAGCAGCAATGTTCTGGTGCTTTTACAGCTCTCATTAATATCAGTATTTCATGTGAATTAGAATTTATGTAACTGTCTCTAAAACATCTATTAATTAATAGCTGGCATTACAGTTGTTCAGTTTGTGACATCATAGTTTGCTGTCATTGAATGCCATGTGAATAAGTGTATTGTGAGGTCAGAACATCCTCATTCTAGCCTGTTATAAAGATGTGATATACTAACAGACTCGAGGCATAAACACTGAAGTGTTAAAAATGTTTCCCGTAGTAAGTGCTCCATGAAGTTCTGGTTCAAAAAATACATACTGACATGAATGCATGCTGTTGAAAAACAATGGATGTCAAGACTGTGCAGGGACTGTTATTTGGAATGTGCATGTCGTACACATGGAATACTGTGTGGGCATTATGACAATTCTACTGTGGTGCAACAGCTTGCTGACATCACTGCTGTGGTACAACAGCATTCTGACATCACTAGTGTGGAACAACAACATTCTGACATCACTAATGTGGTACAGCAGCATTCTAACATCACTACTGTGATACAACAGCATTCTGACATCCCTACTATGGTACACCAGCATTCTGACATCACTACTGTGATACAACAGCATTCTGACATCACTGTTGTGGTACAGCTGCATTATAACATCACCACTGTGATACAACAGCATTCTGACATCGCTACTGTGATACAGCAGCATTGTGACATCACTACTGTGGTACAACCTTCTAGCATCTCTACCACAGTACAACAACATTCTGACATCACTTCTGCAGTATATAGTATTCTGACATTGTTACTGTGGTACAGCAGCATTCTGACATCACTAGTGTGGTACAACAGCATTCTGACATCACTACTGTGGTATAACCTGTATATTGAGGGCTCTCAGCACCCACTGCACTTACCCTCCAGAATTTGTGGTGGACACCCGCTCACTATTTTCCCTCCTTACCTCCCGCCTCCCTAATTTGGCTTCTCAAATTTCTTTCTATCTGGCCCCCTTCACCCCACTGTTTCCCCCCCCCCGTCTTCCCTGCTCTTGCCACCCCCCCTTTCCTCCCCTGGCACTTACTTCTGTTGCACTTATTGTTCCAGTTATGTATCCAGCTCCACACTCCCAAGCCCACCTAATACATGTCCTACAACCGTCCCTTATTACCTAACGAACTCTAACAATGTCTTGCTTCCTTATTCCTTCCAGGCTATGTCTGTTGTTTTCCTGTTTTTGTAAATTTGACTTGTAATGTCAGCTGCCTATACAACTCCTGTTAAGCCTTTTTGCATTATCTGTATGCAACCTGACTTCATCACTGTTGTATGTATGCCTCTACCTTTGTAACCCTCCCGGGTCACACCTGAAATAGACACATGGCTGTCTAGTGTGCCTTACCCGGTTAACAAAAACAAACAAATAAATAAATAAATAACAGCATTCTGACATCACTACTGTGGTATAACAGCATTCTGACATCACTAGTGTGGTACAGCAGCATTCTGACATCACTACTGTGGTACAGCAGCATTCTGACATCACTACTGTGATACAACAGCATTCTGACATCACTCTTGTGGTACAGCTGCATTCTAACATCACCATTGTGACACAACAGCATTCTGACATCACTACTGTGATACAACAGCATTGTGACATCACTACTGTGGTACAATCTTCTAACATCACTACCACGGTACAACAACATTCTGACATCACTTCTGCAGTATATAGCATTCTGATATCATTACTGTGGTACAGCAGCATTCTGACATCACTAGTGTGGTACAACAGCATTCTGACATCACTACTGTGGTATAACAGCATTCTGACATCACTACTGTGGTATAACAGCATTCTGACATCACTAGTGTGGTACAACAGCATTCTGACATCACTACTGTGGTGCAGCAGCATTCTGACATCGTTACTGTGGTGCAGCAGCATTCTGACATCACTACTGTGGTACAACAGCATTGTGGCATCACTACTGTGGTACAGCAGCATTCTGACATCGTTACTTTGGTGCATCAGCATTCTGACATCACTACTGTGGTACAACAGCATTCTGACATCACTACTGTGGTAAGCAGCATTCTGGCATCACTACTGTGGTATAACAGCATTCTGACATCACTAGTGTGGTGCAGCAGCATTCTGACATCACTACTGTGGTATAACAGCATTCTGACATCACTAATGTGGTACAACAGCATTCTGACATCACTACTGTGGTACAGCAGCATTCTGACATCACTAGTGTGGTACAACAGCATGCTGCACTGACATCACTACTGTGGTACAACAGCATCTGGAAGTGAATGGATTTCCAAACACAGAAACACTGAACTATATACTATAGCCCTTTTATGTCTGACCGAGTCTCAAGAAAAGGGAAACACAGTACGCATAGAAATACTGCACAAGATAACTGTCATTTGAATTAAACAACTTCATGGATTTACTAAAAATCAAAGTAACTCTCCTTTGTGTCATTCTTAAATGCAAGAGTACATTGTGGCTTCACCATGGTACTGTCTGTTTACTTCATTAGAATTTCACACCATCATAATCTTACATCCAAATAAGTTTAAAAATATCATACCGTATGTGAAATGTCATTATGACCCCCAAGTGGTTAATATATTATTGACAGCAGCAAATTACAGCATTGTCTCCTAGGAGTCGAACCGCAGAGTAAGTGCTGCTGTTTATTAATGTGTTCACTGTGCATCAGGTTTTCCCATCGACATCAGTGCAAGGGTACAGGCTCAACAACCTGTTTACGACCAGAAACAGTGCCAAGTTTCAGGCTCTCTTCCAAGATGGAAATTCTGACTGGCACCAATGTGCAAAATGCAGTAATTACTACGTGACCTAAACTTGGTACACAGCAGTGTCCAGATGATGTCCGCTATAGTTGTAGTGTCGTTTTTCCTACTGGCCTTCTGGAAAAGGAGAGCCACACTTATTCAGTTCTGCCTTGTTTGAAAGAATGGCATCAGTATGTTGCTTTCTGCCTTGTCAGTGGTGTTGTTTTGCATGCTGCTTCTTTGTTTTTGGCCCCTTACAATCTGTTGAACTGAAAGTTCTTGATTGCCCCTTAAATGGGGATCAGTGCTAGAATGAATTCTTTAGTTTGCTTCAGTCTGTATACAGGAAATGTTTCCTATAGGTTACAGATTGCTCTCTCTCTCTCTCTCTCTCTCTCTCTTTCTCTAGTATTCATTTTCAAAGTGTGGCAGTATTTTACTAAGTCATCATTTTATGCACATTAGTAAATAGTCAATACTGTACTGTCCTGTGTAATGTGTACAGTATTTTAAACTGTATAACGACTGCCTGTCTCGCTTTTGTATAACACTGTATACTGCCTCCTGCACCTAGGAGCTCATGGTAACAGAGACTTTGGGCTGAATTTTTAAAGACTTGCACCACTTTGTGAGTGCAGTTGCACTACCTGTGTCATAATTTTTGGGCCACATAAAACGTGGCCTGACCTTTTGTCGCAGGTGCCACAAGTTGCACACACAAAGATGGATGCATGACTAAAAAGCAATGATACGTGAACCACTTTTTTTTACCACAGAGTGAGAAATAGTGCCAAATAGGTTCAACATTTGAAAATTGCACATAAAGGTTCACGCGCAATTCAGGTGCTGCAGCAGGGGCAGAAAAACTGCTGCAAATCGTGCAGCGATGCTTTTGAAAACCCAGTCATTTGTCTCCACTGTGCAATGATTCCAGTTAAACTACTCAGCAAATGATGAATAATGTTCAGCTGACCCAAATCTCTAAAATATATAGCGTGTACAAATCGATATCATGATTCGCTCATGAGAAGTCCTGCCTGCGGCCAATCAGCTGAGCAATGAGGAGAGCTCCAACCCCAGCATTATAACCACAATTATTACAGTATCTGCAGGAATGGAGAGCTCCAAAGATTCCTTACTATGTCTTATGCACACATGAACTAAATTCATGATCAATAAAATTGTTTGGAGTGGTTGTGCATATGTATTATGGGGATTACTGTGCATTGGTTTTTTTTCCACAAGACTATATTTCTGTCATATTTGGTGACACCACCCATGGAAGTATCACTTGGGTTTAAGAGTGGTGCATTGGTATGAGTCTGTGAGCCCAACTGTTGGTGCAGTGGTTAGCAGAGGGTGCATTCAATTGGGGGATTGTGGGTTTGATCCCTGGCTGAGGCTTACTTAGTCTTGACACAAGCCTAAATGAGCCAATCAACCCTGCTGGCAGATCTCTGCAGTGGGATGGCCGCATATTGAGAGGGCATAGACATTCTACTTGTCTGGGTTTGGCTTGATACCAGAATCTTCTGGCTAGCCCCATATGTGTCTAAAAGGCAGAAGGAGGGAGGAGGAGGATTGTTGTTTGTGTTTTCAGTTAGTTCTCTGTCTCTGTCCATAATTAGTTAAATGGTGCTTCATTTGTCTTGGTCCTCAGTTGTCCACTACTCTGATCTGTAGTGGTGATGTGTCATCATAATGTTATAAGTTCCCATAAAAGCTGAACACACTGAAAATACTGACAAATCAGCAAAGAAGGAGGACTGTTTTTTTATATAGGTATTCAGTGCAACATCATCAAAACTCAGAGTGGAAATAGCAAATTGTGTATTTCATGGAGTTTCTGTCCGCTCATTCAAAGCCCTCCTCCATGAATTTTCCTCTCACTTCTGCAGTTGCTTTTGACCCTGGCTTGGGCTTAATTTATTTTGTCTGCCCCCCAACTCCACATCCCTGTGCCTCTGCTCCTGCCATAAGTCAGTTCCTACCTCCTCCATTTTCCCTCACTTGGTGTACTCCGGGGTGCCCTGCTTACCCTACAGTTTGGTCTCCATTTGCACTTTTTGCTGACCTGCTAGTGCTTTGTTGCACCGCAGTATTTCCACCATCCGCACTTCATGGTAAAATTGGTTCTTCTTACTAGTTATTGTTAATTTTTTTTTATCTTCTATTTTATGTCCTGGTTCTCCCCCTGTTGGTCCTCTTCCGGCGCCCCCCCCCCAGCCCTATCACCTGGCTTCTCTGGGACTTATCTCAACTGTCGTCCGCTGCCAAGGAACTTGTGGTTGTGCCCGGCCACTGGTGCGGGGCCTGCGGGGGTTGTTCATCCTGCCACCTGGGGTGGTTTTTCCTCCATTTTTTGCCCCCTGGGCCCACATATGTGCAGTGGGCACGATGTTCAAGTTCTGCTTCTGTGGAGACAGCCCCAGCACACTCTGCACATGGGTTCCCTTCCCAGGTCACCGGCATGGCAGGAGATAAGGCATCCAGCGCCTCAGCACTCCACGCCACTGGACTGGCTTATTTATTGTTAACTTGCGCTGTTTTGATTATTGTAACCTATTTCTCGTAACTTATTGCTGTACCCCCCCCCCCAAATGTATCTGGAGACAAGCTACTTCTGCTCAGTGTGCCTTTCCTGGTAAATCTTTTGAAATAAATAAATAAGTAAATAAATAAATAAATTACTACATTTGATTCCCAAAGCTGGCCTTAGAGTCATTTGGCAGCCCTCCTCCTTAAGTAAATAATAGATTGTTTGCTAAAGTATCAGAAGGTTGCTTGCAGTCTCTGATAATGATCCTCCAGTAACTGTAATGAGCTGAGTGCTGACCGAGACAAAAGAAGAAATCAGACAGACAGACAGACTGCCAAAGAAAGTTCCGTAGACGTGTTTTATATTCTCCTGTGTCTTATCCATGGATATCTCTCAGAGGTGTATCTTATACATTAAGAGGTAGACTAAACTACCGAGCAGTCTGTCGTAAACCTCAAACAGCTGCTGGGGCTTCATTTCCTGCACTCCAAAAGACATTTCACTCTGCGTCTCTATGTGTTACTATGGATCATAATTAGATGTTTCTATAAAACCTATTAATTGGAACCATTTGTTAAACACTCCAAGTGGAGGCAATGTCACAGAAGTTCTTTAAGCTCCACAATGAGCCCTCTGAGTATTTAGGACCAAAAAGGAATCATCTAGAAAAAATGAATCAAATTATACAGCCCTGGATATTTCTTATTCCACTTTGATTGATGTCGCTTAGAAGGCAAGATACTTTATCATGAATATATTTTCATTATGTCTTGTGTTTTATTTACCAAGATCTGAATTTCCAGTGTGGAGTGTTGTCTATTACCATGCCTCTACTTCCTTTCCTCTACATTTTATTATGGGATGGCATCAGCAGGGCTGTAACTTTGTATTTATTTATTGCAAGATTCCCACGATACCTCTGAGCACAAGTGCTCTTTTACAAAGGTTCCATGTCAGAGTTGCAAGTTTTACAACCAATGATACTATAGAATTACAGTAGATGATACTATTAAGTCAGAGACTGGGCAAATGAGTACATTCTAGAGCGAAAGCTTGCCTAAAGAAAACAAGAAACATTTTGAGTTGTGCAAGTGCAGAGCTGACTGAACATTTTTTGATGCTGCTATAGTCACAAGGTTCATATTTTTTGCATCAGATGAAAAAAGGCACAGTGGGCCAACAGTTAGGAACCTTGCGGGTTTTGTGTATCTTACTTACATCTTCACTCCGCCCACAAATGGTACATATTCCCTTGGGGTGCACAACCCCCAACCCGAACGCACAGCAGGAGTACTCTGCCCCCTTCATGCTATCAGTGGGATTCAGTGTCACAGATCCCAGCCCATATTTGCTTCAGAGTTGAGACATCATTTTACATTGTTAGCAGTTCTGGTATTGGTATGGGTAATGCTTTAAATGAGGACCTCTCTCTCTCTCTTTCTTTTTCTCTCTCTTACATTTGGACTATGTTCGGACAATC
This sequence comes from Neoceratodus forsteri, assembly GCA_016271365.2. NCBI lineage: Eukaryota > Metazoa > Chordata > Ceratodontiformes > Ceratodontidae > Neoceratodus > Neoceratodus forsteri. Next base: position 29,776,799 of record CM028132.1, read on the forward strand.
TCTAAAGATTTCTACTTTCAGTTACACTTCATTTTAAGTGTCAGTAAACTACACTGAAGTTACAGTGTAACTACACTGTTGTTTCTAAAAAAAGTATCATTACAATGGTAGCCCGTGATAATGGCGCTGGGGAAAGGGTGCCTACAATAATAGCGAGCCCTTCCCAGCGCATTACAGAGACGGCCATGGTCTGGTAGGGTGACCAGATTGGGGGGGTGGGCAAATATGGCGACAGGATGTCACTATCATTATGCATACGGGGAGGAGTAGACACGCTGGCGAGGCAGGAGGGAATGTGAGGGTTGTGCCTTGGTGGGTTGCCAAGCTGACCCTGTGGCATGTGGGTCGGCTACTGGAGTCAGTGAGGCGGGGTACTGGGTTCAGGTCCAGGCACCTGTGTCTTTTTGTTGCACCTGGCTCCAACCTTTTATTTTTAATGTTTTCACCCCCTACACACATGCACCCCTCTGGAGTTGAGAATCCTTTAGTAGGGGGGGTGCAGGAGGTGAAGCCCCACCACATGGGGGGTGTCGGGGGTGCAGCCCTCCCCACAGAAAACATTAAAAACAAAGTCCCCGGTGCTGTTTTCCTGTGCGCTGGGGTGTCACAGTGGCGAAAAAATATTTTGACACTGTGACTTCGCGATAACGGCGATCACCTTTAGGCTTTCGCCGTTATCACATGGAACTGTTACAACTGTTAGTGCATGTACTGTGTAAGCCTAAATAATCCCTTACTGAAAGCTGACTAGACCAAGAGGTTCATTTTTTGTCATCTTTATGTGTAATTTTGTGACCAGGAAAGGCACAATAATCGGTGACAACTAGTTTCTAGGTGCATTGGTGGTGGTGGGGGGGGGGTTACACAGACTGTTTTATTAACTAGTTAGTTAGTAAATTAGTCTTTTTTTTGTGTGTGATTTTTGACTAGGAAAGGAGGGCTAGAAAATACTGCCTATTTTCAGTCTTGTCATAGCGGGGTGATACAAATGCAAACCAACTGAAACTGAACCAGATTAAGCTGTTTATGGTATTTTTGTGAACGGAGAAGTTCGGCCAGGCTGCCATGCAGTTTCCTTGTGATTTATAACATTTGTACAGAATGGTTCTTAATATAGGCTGTTAGTGTATATGTTAACTACCATGCGATGACTTATTGTACTCTTGCCATCCCAGACCTTTTGTACAGAAGTAGCTTTTGTTGTTTACCAGGAAGGGTACCAGTTGGGTGAATTACTCCTTAACGTGGACATCCTGGGATTGCATAATAAAATTTAAACGCGCGATCAGGGATTGTTGGTTCTTATTAGTCATTCATGCTATTTCAGCCAATTGGTGCATAGATCCACTGTACCTCTTATTCTGAGTACAGTGTGCTCTTGTCTAGGAGTGCTAGAAAGGAGCCCTCCACTTTGGTGATATGGGGGAGGACATCGCAATAAAATGAAAAATAATACTCTAAACTTATTATAAATCACTCCAGCTAAACTTGAGTGATTGATAATAAGATACTAGGGCCACTGAAGGATGCCTCTTATAGTATAAGAGACAGGTGTTGTGAGGTTTGTGCAGGCAGAACTGCTCTGCTTCACTTCGCAGTCATCTCACCCGAACCTCATGCTCAGAGTCTCTTATACCATAAGAGACATTCTCAGAGGCCCTATTAACATATAATACACATGGAACCTCACATACAGTCCCAAGCCAGGGTTACAAGCAATGTATTCCTCAGCAAACTCACAGTGGTTATTTTCTTTTCAATAAAATGACAGCTGAGCACTCGGAGCAGCCATTTTGTCGTCAGTAAAATTACAGTAGTGACATCATCATCATCTTACCTTTCATTCCAGTTAGCTTGCACCCCGACAGTTCCAAACAAGATGGCGGAAACTGCCTCTCAGTTCTTAAACATGACAGAAAACACGCACACCACAACTCATTTCTGGCCATTCAAAAAATATCGTTTTTTGTCTAAATCTCTCCTATTAGTGGAGGGGGAGGGAGCAAACAGGCCGGTGAGGTAAGGGCTGGTGATGGTGCCGGGTGGAGCCGACCCAGTACAGGGAGAGAGGAAGGAATGCGAATTTAACTGCGGGGGTGGGGGGATGAGTGGAGAACTGGTGTTACCAAGAACATTACCAAAACACCTTAGGACAATAAAAACAGTACAGTTTGTTTTTTCTTACACAGATAGTGCGGGCAGGAGGAGACTAAAGGGCCATTCACACAACATTTTCTGCATCATTGTTAGTGGGTGCAGAGCTGTTGTAGAACTGCCGCTATAGCCACGTGAATGCAATCTGCTCTGTTTTGTTTGTGTGGGTTGTGTTTCACAGCGCTCTCTCTTTTCTTGGGATTGCAGTGTGTTGTGGGCAGTTCGAGCAGCCGTCTGAATAGCCTGCATCACTCACAATGGTGCCAGGTGTTTTTCTATGCTGCACTTCAGTTGATTTCTCAGGCTGCACTTCTCCTGTAAACTGGAAGTGAGCCAGAAATCACTGCTGTGCTAGGCTGGTTGCTGTCTTTAGCTGGTCGCGGTATCTCCTTCCATTTTCAATTGCATGCTATTTTCAGGTACCTTATGCCTCCTCACGTACACACAGCTGAGATTTGCTGGGAAATGGGGAGGATGAGCAGTTGGACATGTGGTGATGGATACAAATCACGCGGCAGATGAAGTGACATCTGCGCTGATTATCACCCAGATCTCTGCATGGTCTCCCACTCACCCACCCCACCCTACCAGAAGAATGCTTGTAATGCAGGAAGAAAGGGAAAGGTTGTTCTGCACCACCACAATCACTAGATGGCAGTATAGCCTAGAGGTTAGCGTAATGACTGAGCTGTGAACGAGCTTTGTATGTCCAGCAGACCAAACCTGGGTTTGATTCTCACAACCTCCACTTGCATACTGTGTGACTCTGAACAAGTCACTTAACCGCCCAGTGCTCCCAGGTCACCCCTGAAAACAGGCACTTGTGCCTAGTGGGCCTTACCCGGTTACCAAAGACTAAAATAAAAAATAATAAATAAATAAATAAATAAATAAATAAATAAATAAATAAATCACCGTCTGTCTGAACGCTGCTCGACAGTGTTGCATGAGCTGCGGCTGAAACAATGGGGATGGCGGTGTTGTAAGTACATGCTGTGTGAACCCAGCTTAAGGTAAAGCAGATACAGTGCAGTGAGAGGGGTGGAGGGAGAACTGGAGTTACCATGACTTTAAAAACAGTACACTTGCATTTTTTAACCATATAAGCATGATACAGTAGTATAATACACTGGAGAGTAATATCCCTATCTAGGGTTCATCAAATTAAAAGTATTACAGAGGGCACCTAGGGTAGCCATGTACAGCAGGCAGATGCAGGGACCTTGGGAGGGGCATTTGCTGTAGTTAGCTGCAGGAGCTGTGGTGCCACACTCATCCAGGGTACACTGTGAAGGTGTGGAGGCTGCCTGGTCTGCAGGAGGTTGGTACATGCCACCTTAAGCTGGATGCAACATATGCCATGATATCCCAGCTGACAAACAGGTTGAAGTGGGGGCCAGGATTACCCACTGCTGCTGCTTTACCTAAGTGACCTCCAGGGTCTCACAGTATACGTTGGAAGGTAGTGGGCATGGAGCTGGACCAGTGGGTGGCAACAACTGGGGATAAAACAGGCCCTGAGACTGCAGAAAGTAACCTTGTCACCCCACTAAGAGAAATGGTGCATGCTGCTCGTTGTCCTTGGAAATGCACCTTTTACAGCCAAGGCTTCAACAGTGGTGACACCTGCTGAGCAGTGCCATAGCCAGTAAGGGAGAGTTAGAAGGAGAATCCATATAGTAGGGATTCTATAGTTATGGGTGCCAGAACTGTGGTCTGTGCTTAAGACCAGGTGGAGAGGGGTGGTGGTGGTGGGCCGTCTCCCAAGGGGGACAGCAGACAAGGTACTCACCTGGGTAGATGTTTTGGTTAGGGGAGTAGGAGGGATGTCAGATGTTAGTGTCCATCTGACTATGAACAATGTGTCAAGAAAGTTATTGGGAGCACTGACTGCTAGCTTCAGGACATAGGTTTCCAGGTTTAAGGCTCTGTCTGGTACTGTGACCTTCTCAGCGGTCCTCATGGAGTGCACAGGTGAGGGGAGGCAAGGAAACTGAAAGTCATCCTTTTAACGGTTGGTTGTAGGGTTGGTGTACCGAAGAGGGATTTCAGTTCCTAGGAGATATGGGTGTTTTTTTGTAGCAGAAAGGACTGTTTAAATTTCACCACCTTCATCTTTATAGGGAGGGGACAAAGACATTGGGGCAGATGTTTGAGGCATACATTTTGGGGAATTTACATTAGTTGGGTGGGACTGGGGCTAGGGTTAGGAACATCTGTGAGGAGAACTCAGGTGCAGGAGACCTAGCTAGCACTCCCCCAACTAGTGAGGGCAGTCAGAGAGAAAGGGTAACATAGATTGCAATGGTGAAAGGGACATACATCAAAGACCAGAGACCACATCACAAGGGGGAGGTAGCAAAGGTGAAGTAATGAAGGAAATGCAGGTCTGGTCAGTGTAAGGGGTAAGGGTAGGAGACAGGGTCCTGGGTGGAGGTCTTCTGAAATGCTGGAAGCCTCACGAACAAATTGAGTGAGCTCCAGGCAGTAATGGCAGATGACAAGATTGACCTGTTAGCTGGAATGGAAACATGGAAACAGGAATCAATGATTGGCACCTTGCAGTACAGGGCCACTCATTTTACAGAAGGGATAGACAAAAAGTCAGGGGAGAAGTGTAGCACTGTGTCTTAGGGAAAGTATGCAAGCCATGGAACATACTACTTTTTTTTGGGTGGGGGTGAATGGAATAAAAGCAGTTTGGGTGCAACTGACAATGGAAAAGGGTGAAAAGATCAGGATTGGAGTGGTGCACAGACTGAAGAATCAGGAGGAAGAGGGGGACATGGAATTAAGGGAAGAGATAAGGAAGCATCAGTGAAAGGGGTTTGTGATACTGGTGAGTGACCAAAATATACTAGGTGTGGACTGGGAAATTCTAACAGCCTGAAGTGCAAGACGTCAGGCACCGGTGGATGTGATCTAAGATTGCTATTTTCTGCAATGGGTCAGGGAAGCAACTGGGGGGGGGGGGGCACCAATTATCTGGTTCTGACAAACATTGAGATAACCAAAGATGTGGGGTGAGGGAACCACTGGGGTCCAGTTAACCAGAATTATTTATTAATTTATGTATTTATTTGTGTAATTATTTATTTAGTTATTAGAAAACGGGTAACCAGAGAGGTGCACTGAGCCAAGGCTTGTTTCCAGGTGTGGCCCGAGGATGAGGAACAGTGGAAGAACGACAGCACAATAAACAATAGCCAACCAGTTGAAACAACATTTGGAAAGACTAGTTGGTACAAAAGTAGATAAATACACAAATACTTGGTACAGAGAATAGCGTGCATTCAGAGAGCGATAAAAAGCCTAAACATGTGCAGTGGCAGTGGATGGGGGGAGTAAGGCTACTGCAGACAACTAAGGATTAAGATCTAGGAGTCTTCATTCGGGATGCCTTCAGGTCCACTGCCCAGTGTAATAAAGTGTATGGGAAGCAGACAGGATGCATGGATGTATAGAAGAGGGATTTTATAGTAGGAGTAAGATGGTGATACTGCACCTGTACAGGTCCCTGGTAAGGCTGCATCTAGAGTGCTGCATGCAGTTCTGGAGTCCACACCTAAAGACAGACAGGGACCTCACAGAGATCACACAAACAAGGGCTACAAAGATGAACCTTGGGCTGCAGGGGAGGTTACATACATACGAACATACGAAGAAGCCAGCAGAAGAAGGCCATTTGGTCTATCAAGTCTGCTCATATTGCAGGGTCCACAGCTGGAGCTAGTGTCTTTGCCCTCTCTCCCCACTCCTCCCATCCTCCCTACCCATGATCCTTACCTTCCCCCTATGCCTATCCCATCCTCTCTTAAAGCTGCCCACTGTCGTTAACAAGATGTTCTCTTCTGGCAGTGTATTCCATGTGTCCACTACCCTCTCTGTGAAGAAGTGCTTCCTGACCTCCCTCCTAAATCACTCACCCTCCAGCTTAAAGACTGTGCCACCTAGTGTTATGGTTGCCACTCAGCTTAAAGAGACTCTCCTTATCAACCTTATTTATCCCTTTCAAGTACTTGAAGGTCCCAATCATGTCCCCTCTCTCTTTCCTGTCTTCCAGGGACTACATGTTCAGTGCCCCTAACCTTTCCTCATATGCCTTACCCTGCTGACCCACTATCATCTTTGTAGCCCTCCTCTGGATCTTCTCCAGCAGGTTAATGTCCTTTTTGAAATGTGGGCACCAGTACTTAACTCCATACTCTAGATGTGGCCTTACCAGTGACCTGTACAAGGGCAGTATAACCTCCTCTCTCCTACTACTGATCCCCCTAGATATGCATCCCAGCATCTTGTTTGCCTTTGCTGCCGCTGCTTTCTTGCACTGCGTGGAGTGTTTCAGGTCACTAGTGATCATCACTCCCAGGTTCTTCTCCTCCTCTGATGCAGATACTCGGACTCCACCCAGGTAGTACTCTGTCCTGGGATTCTTGGCTCCAGTATGCATAACTTTGCATTTCTTGGCATTGAAGCCAAGCTGACAGATCCTGGAGCACCTCTCCAACTTTTCCAGATCTTCCTGTAGGTCCTGTACCCCATCAGCTGTGTCCACTGTCCCGTAGAGTTTGGTGTCATCTGTGAATAGGCATATTTTGCTCTTAATGCCATCCCCAATGTCATCGATAAAGACACTGAACAACACCGGCCCCAGCACAGAGCCCTGTGGGACCCCACTGGTTACCTCTGGTACCAGATAACTCTCTCCCCACAATCACCCTCTGAGTTCTATCCCTCAGCCAGTTTTTCACCCATGTGGCCATCTTTTCCCCAACCCCAAGATCCACCAACTTCCTGATCAACCTTTTGTGGGGCACAGAGTCAAAGGCCTTGCTGAAATCCAGATAGAGGATGTCTACCACTTGGTATTACTAGGTTAAAGAGACAAAAGAAGGCTGTGACCCATCGAGGATGTCCCCCACATTTTGTGGGTCATTTCAGAACTTAATATAAGTTCTCCTTTATCCAAATATCTAAATTATTTTTAAAGAGTTAAGGCTACGTGCATTAACTAGTTCCTGTGGCAAGGTTTCCATAGCCTTGGTGCTCTTATTGAGTACAAATTTCCCCTTTTGTTAGTTTTAAAAGATTGGACTTCTAACTGCTTATTATGCAATCTAGATACTATTCTTCTTGTTGAGTAAACAAGTCCACATTGACTCATAAGAGTAGATGATGAAGTAATTTATTTAAGTCATTAACAAGTCACTCCTTTTCCTCATAGTTTCCAGTGAATGTAGTCCAGTAAGTTTTAATCGTGTTGTGTAATCTAGTTGCGCAAGTCTTGGTACCATTTTAGTGGCCTTTCTTTCTATTTGTTCCAGACAAAATACGTCTCCTTTAAGACGGGGGTTCCAGAACGGGGAGCCATAGTAAATATATGGTCTTATAAAAGTCCTATACAAAGGGATGATACATTGTTTTGTACGGGTATTGAAAGTGTGTTTAATTTGTTTTAGGAAACCATTGGTCATTTTAGCTGTTTTTATGCGATGTTCCCTAGATGTCAATTTGTTAGATGTAAGTATCCCCAGATCTTTTTCACAAATAGATGTTTTAAGTTTTATGTTGTTCAGATAATAGTCTTGCTTTGGGTTGTTTCTTCCAAAGTGAAGAACACTACATTTATAATGATTGAAGAGCATCTTGTTTTCGGTAGCCCAGTGTTCTATTTTGCCTAGATCACTAATTAGTGTTGCCAAATTATTCAGATCATTGACTCTACCCCCCCCCCCCAGTTTAGTGTCATCAGCAAATTTGGAAAGATAATTGTTTGGTTCTGCCTGCATGTCACTAATAAATATATTGAACAGTGTGGGCCCTAGCACCTATCTCTGAGGAACTCCACTTGTGACCAAGCCACAGTCAGATAAGACGTTATTAATTTTGACCTTTTGGGTCCTGCATGTAAGCCAGTCAGTTATCCAATTAACAAGGTACATGGGAATGCCCAGTTTTTTTAATTTCTGTAAAAGTTTAGTATGTGGTACCTTATCAAATGCCCGACTAAAATCAAGTTGTATTACATCTGTAGGAATTCCTTTATCAAGATGTGCACTGATGATATTATAGAACGCTATAATATTTGTTATACATGAATGACCTGGCCTGAAGCCATGTTTTGTTTGGTCAGTAATATTTAGAGTTTGAACCTCTTCCTATAACTTTGTTTTAATAATCCTTTCCATAAGTTTCCCTACAATGGAAGTTAGGCTCATGGGGTGATAATTTTTAACATTTCCCCGGTTTCCCTTCTTAAATATAGGTGTAACAATGGATATAAGCCAATCATCTGGTAGTAAACTTTCTTGTAGTGATATATTGAAAATGATAGATAGTGGAAGGGAAATGACTTGGGAGGTTGCTTTTAGAAATTTTGGGTGAATATTATCAGGGCCTGGACTTATAGTCGGTTTAAATTTGTTAAATGCCTTGTATTATGTCAGAAGTAGTGATTACATAAGTGCTCAAGTGTGATGAAGAGCTCAAGTGTGATGAAGAGTAAATTGTTCTATGAATAGGTTTATCCAATGAAGAAAAAATGAAGCAGAACTATTTATTAAAATGGTTTGCAGTATCTATATCTGATTCACATTTGATTCCTTTGTCAAATATCGGCCCTATTTCCCTGGAGTTTCCTTTTTTATTATTTAGATAAGAGTAAAGTGACTTATGACAGTTCTTTGTATGGGCTAATTTAAATTCCAGATTAGTTTTAGCTGTTTTTATAATTTCTTTCAATGTTTTTACTGTTGTTCTATATTTAACTAACACTACATTTTTATCAGGTTGTGAACTGGTTTTCAGTTTTCTAAACAGTTTAGTTTTAAGTCTAATCTGAGATCTAATGGCTTTGTTAAGCCACACTGGGATCTTCCCTTTGTTGTCGTACATTCCTTTTGCTGGTATATATTGATTTTCTATATTGCTTACTATATGTTTGAATAAGTTCCAGGACTCCTCAGTTGATAATTTAGAAAGCAATGTTTCCCAATTAGTATTTGCAATTTCTTTATTAATAACATGAAAATTGGCTTTACTATAGTTTTTCACAATTGGACACCCTCTAGGGGGTGTAAGATTGTAGGGGATTTCAAATAAGATGGAGAAATGATCACTATTTCCAAGGTGGTCCCTAATTTGATGGTTATCAATTTTATGTTCAGTATTAGTGAGGAGAAGGTCTAGAGTGTTTTGACCCCTTGTTGGTTCCATTACAAGTTGGTCAAGCCCTGCTTCCATTATGATATTTATTAGATATTGTTCCATATTGGTATGCCCCATAAAAGTACTCCAGTCAATTTGTGGCATGTTGAAATCTCCCAACATAATCACATCTCCCTTATCTGATAATTTGGTGATATCTGCAAGGAGATTAGATGTATATTCCATAATGGCTGATAACAATTTCCTATAGTAATATGTGATGGGTTTTTAAGCATAACATATATATATATATATATATATATTTTATAGTTTTAGAGATAGAGTGTAGGTCAGTAGTAGTGCTGTGCTGAATTTCTGAATTCCGGCAGAATGAAATTTCATGGAATTTTTGAAAATTCCACTGAAATTCTGCCAAATTTCACCAGAAACAGAATGGTGGAATTCTGTGGGAGAAAATGGTTTCAGAATGATTTTCCACAGAAAAATACTGTTCTTCCATGGATCTCAATATTTTCCATGGAAATGGTTGCGGAATGATTTTCCATGGAAAAATGCTGATCTGCAGAATATTTTTTCATGGATTACAGCTGTCAAACTTCTGCAGAAGAACCAGAAAATTCTGGTGGAAATTCCACTGGTGGTATATCCATTCCATGCTAATTTTGCCAGTGTAATTAGGCATTCTGTACAGCACTGGTCAGTAGTTAGACTGCAGAGCTGTGAACCTGGAGTCTTAGGTTTGAATCCTAGCAGAGACATTATGCAAGAACTTGTCTCTGTGTTTAACCTCCTCTTTCTCTTTCTTAAACCAGAAGTATTTATTAACTGGTGAAAAATGTCATCATATAGGTTTTTTAGCAAAAATGTATTTATGACATCCTTAGATTCATCCTCAGTGTATTTTAAATGTCCTCACATAGTTCTAAAAAAACATTATAACTAATTTAGTACTCAGTGACTCAAGCCATTAAAGACAGCTGCTGCTCACAATATTTTAACATTTCTTCTGTCGAGGTCACTTTTTGAATGTAGCAGATGTAGCAGTAGTAGAAGATTTTATTTAGCATGGCACCCTTTACCTGGAGGCTCAGGGTGACTGGCAGTTCATAAAACAACACAAAATAAGATCAGTATATATATATATATATATATATATATATATATATATATATATATATATATATATAAATATACATATATATATATATATATATATATATATTATATATATATATATACATTACTGTATAGAAACATAGAATTTGTAAGTAGAAAGGACTGCTTGACCCACCCAGTCTGCCCAAAGGAAAAAGTTGTCAGGAGTAGGAGTTAAACACATGCCTCCAGTGGAGACTGCACGTGAATGTAGCACCTTAGACTGCTCAGCCATCCAGAGACTTATTTACTGAGAAATGAATGGCAGCAAACACAGCTTCATATGAATTCCATGCACATACTAAATTCATACTGCAGATGTATCAGGATGGTGCTACTCCATTTTTCTAATGGTAAAGAGCATAAAACTACAGTAAGATTTTTTTTCACCGTGTGCATGGCAAGGCTTTAGGACCATCTAAGAATGCCAAAACCCCATATCTCTGTTTAGGAATTAATGAAAATAAAAATATGTGTATTGATGTTTTTGCCAGAAAGAAGTTATTTCTGTAAAAGAAAAAAAAAACTATATGGTGACTAACAAATGCTGCTTTAATGTTCTATTTCACTTCGTCTATGTGTGCTTATCTAATGGCGGATACAGCTGTTCTTGAATTGTAAAGTATTTTACTCTTCTTCATCATTTTCTTCACCAATTTTATTCATAAAGTGCTTAATTCCAATGGCCCAATACACTGAACACGTATCTACATAAAAATACAATATTATTGGCATTCTTTATTTTGACCATGATTATTTGAAAATGTTACCATGATGTACTGTAGTTAATGTTTAGCCCTATTATACATGGAAAGCTATTTGTATATTTTTCTGTTATACATGTTTTTTTTGTATATAATAGTGAGTGTGAGACCTACACACAGTTTTGTACTATTAGCCTTTCTCACAAGCCCCCATTTAAAACAAAACAATTATCTGTAAAGCTACACAGAATGGACTTCCGGTGACGTCACGGAGCTGATAGGAGCCTAGGGTTTCTTGCTCCCTACAAAGTCCGCCGATTCAACCTCCAAAACTAAGAAAATACAATCAAAAATGTCAATAAACACAGGAGGGAAGCATCTGGAAACCTATAGAGGCAGAAACAGATCGAGAGGAAAAGATAAGAATACAGATGGCGACCGATTACAAGAAGATCCCCCAGCAGATCTCTCTCGTCGGCAAGTTCTCATGTGGCCAGCTATGACACAGACGGAGAATAGGAACAACTCTCTCAGACAAGATTTGAGACTTTACTAAAGGAGATTCGGAAATCAAGAATTGAAAACAAACAAGAGTTTAAAGCTGTATGTACGCAACTTGCTGTATTTGAGACACGCATAGGTAAAATAGAAGAGAGAATGGCTGCAAACGAAGAGTCTTCTGTGCAACTTGTGTAGATAATGCAGGCCCTGATACAACAAGCGGAGGAGCTGCGGTCAAAATGCTTGGATCTGGAGGGCCGCTCGAGGCAGGACAACCTCCGTCTATATGGTTTGCCGGAAGGCATGCAAATTACTCCTGTGGCTCCCTTTATAGAGAATCTGCTTAAAGACATTCTGGACCTGCCCCCTACATTCACTTTCCACATAGAGAGAGCGCATAGATCACTCCAAGTGAAACCATCTGACCCAGCGGCCAGGCCCTGCTCTATAGTGTTTAAACTAAGCTCCTTTAGGGATAAGGAGGAGATATTGCGTCGTGCTTGGGCCAAAAAGGAAATAAAATATCTTACTCACAGACTATTTATGGATCACGACTACCCTCAAGAAGTGCAACAGCAGAGACTAAAATATCTTCTGATTTTGAGATCTCTAAGAGAGAAAGCGATCCGTTTTCATACTCCTTACCCAGCCAGACTTCGTATTTTTTGGGAAGATGGAACAAAACTGTACTCTACAGTGGAGGAGGCGAGGGAGGCCCTGAGAGAGAGGAAAATACAAATAATAGAGACTCGGATCTGGAACCAAAACAACGAGAAAACTGACTCATTTTGGCAGCGTACCCAAAACAGGAAGAAGACAGGAACAAAATACTGCTGCACGGAGAAGCGCAACGCAGACTGCAAACATGCTCGAGAAGCAGAGAGGCGAAGGAGAGAGCCTGCCTGACTTATTCCAATTACCTGAACTTGTTATTGAACTATAAGGCCTCTCATATTAAGAACTGCAAGAGATAAGTGCCACATAAATGATTAAGTTCTCGTATGGGGGGGAAGGGGAGTGAGGGGCGAAACTACGACAGGCTAATGCTATCCCTGGTAGTGCAGTGACTTGCTAATAGTAATTTTAAACTGCACATGTTTCTGGGATCTTACTGTGTGGCAAGGCAGTCGATTTGTTGTATTGTTCAGGATTGTTTTCCCATAATGACGTTTGCCCATTGCGATATCAGGCTAAAAAGGGCCCCCCCCCAATTTGTCCCCAATGTTATTGATAAGACTTCAAATTTTGTATATGTGGGTACTGAAGATGAGGTCCAACTTGCAGAGGGGATTAAACAGTGTATCATAAGGGAAACGACCTATGGGTGGCATAAAGCGTTCTCCCAACACTGGTGAAATTTGAGACCTCATGCTTTCTTAAAGGGGGAGAGAGTTTTAAAAGATACTATAGCAGCATGTTGGCTAGAATAACGTATAAGGCAATAACATGGTGCATGGTGCATAATTGCCTGGTAGCTCTCTATAGATGTAATGAAGGTGGTTGTGACAAACCACGGATTGGTGGACTGAGTAGGAGCGTGGAGAGATCTTGTGTAGATAGAGACTCAGAAATCCCTACACTTGCCTCTGTTCCTACAGTGGGAAATATATAGTCCCACTTAATAAACTAGGGAGCACAATAACAACAGGTGCTCAGTAGGAGGTCTTCCGCAACGGAAGCACTAGTAATCCTCCTCGCTCTTCTCTGAAGGAGATAGAACAGAAGGGCTAATTTGGGTAATAGCCCCCTACCTTGGAAGTTTTAGTTAAAAGTTTAATAAGTTGTTAGTAATAGTTTTAAGCCATGTTGGCTGATCTGAAATGTTATGTTTTTACCAGGGTAAATGAAGCAGACAAAGGTAAACTTGAGCATACAGACGAGGGGAGGGGAATGGGGAGAGGCCACTGCGTGCTGGAGATCAACCGGGGTTATGGGGTAGTACACGGAAAGTTAAAATATACCCATGAGTAATGTAACACCCTATACGATCTGCACCTATAATGTGCATGGTATTACCAGCCCCATAAAAAGAAGTAAAATTCTCCAGAGTATAAAGAGGGCCAGGGCAAGCATTGTTTTATTACAGGAAACACATCTATCTCAGTTAGAACATAGAAAATTTGAAAGGTTGGGCTTCTCTCACGTAGTGGCCTCCTCATACAAAGGGGGGAGGAGAAGGGGAACAATATTGATTAGACAGGGTACACAGTTTGACATGAAGGATAAAGTAACAGATAAGGGAGGGAGATATGCCATGGTTAAAGGTCAACTAGATGGACGTTTAGTAACCTTTGCATCCATATATACCCCTCCGGCCTCGGAATATGAGGTATATAGATCATTTTTTTCTAAACTGATGGAATGGGCTGAGGGGCAAATGATATGTGGGGGCGACCTGAATTTGAACATAGCGGAAGCTTATACCACCCCACAAAGCCAGGGCAAAAGAAAGAGGATCACAAGTCAAGTGAGGAAGCTGCTGCAAGAAATAGGTTATCAAGATATCTGGAAGCATTTCCATGGCTCTTCCCCTAGACATACATATTACTCCCAGGCCCATGATGTGTACTCGTGTCTAGACTATCTTATAGCCCCAAAGGAACAAACGGAGGATATTGTAAAGATTTGGGCGGGAGATTTTGTACTATCCGATCATGCGATTTTTGTCAATTTAACCCCAGGCTAAAGGAAGACAACTTTTGGCGACTAAATCTCTCCCTGTTAAGGGATAACCAGGTCCTGAAAAGTATAGAAGATACTATATCTCAGGCTATAGAGCTAAATGACATGCAAGATATGTCAGTAACGGTCCTATGGGATACCATAAAAGCAATCATAAAGGGTAAGCTAATAAGTATATCATCAAACAAAAAAAAAACTTAGGGAAACACGACGAGTAGCCCTAGAGAGTAAAATAAAAGAGCTGGAGGAATTGCAGCTTACTAAAAAGACCAAGACTAGAAGTAAGGAACTTGCTCAACTTAAAAGTGAACTTAATAAAATACTGGACTACTCTATAGAACAAAAATTAATGTATTTAAGACATAGCTATTATGATGGGGGCCCGCGGTCCCTCAGATTATTAGCACGTAGGTTAAGAGTACAAAAAGCAAAATCAAACATAACAAAAATCAGACACCCACAAACAGGTAAAATGCATAACACAATAAAAGGAATAACAGAGGCATTTCTTAACTATTACACAACACTTTATAAATCAAAAGACTCCTCATCAACACAGGAAATTAAAAAATTTTTAAATTCATTAAACCTCCTGACTCTTTCGGAGCAACAAAGATCCCAACTGATTACACCTATAACATTGAGAGAAATTGATACGGCAATAGGTAACCTAAAAACCGGAAAATATCCGGGGTCCGATGGACTCCCCGAGGAATTCTATAAATCATTCTCTAAAATTTTAACCCCTATTCTCAACAGAGTATATGCTCATGTCGTAACAAAGGAGGGGAATGTCCCCCCTTCATGGAATGAGGCTATAGTTTCAGTTATCCCGAAACCGGATAAGGACCTCTCCTGTTGTTCATCCTATAGACCTATATCCGTATTGAACATGGATTATAAAATCTTCACATCTATACTCGCTAGGCGGCTCATTCAATTTTCCCCGAATAAGATCCATATGGACCAATCTGGGTTTATCCCAGGACATCAGGCCCAGGACAATGTAAGACGTACTATATACCTATTGGAACATTCTCAATCTCACAATAAACCAACTCTTCTACTGGGACTAGACGCCGAAAAAGCGTTCGACATGGTGTCATGGAGATTTATAGGGGAGGTTCTTGCCCGTTTTGGATTCCCAAGCCAATTTATAGAAACCTTGCTAAAATTTTATAAAAGGCCCCTGGGTTATATTCGGGTGAACGGCCACCTCTCTGAATGGTTCTCCCTTTACGGGGAACCAGACAGGGATGCCCCCTGTCCCCCCTTTTGTTCGCCTATTATATAGAACCGCTTAGCGCAATATATTAGGCAATCCCCGATATTAGTGGTATCATGTTTGCAGGAGTTGAACATAAACTGGCGCTGTTTCTGGATGACTTACTTCTATATTTAACTAATCGGAAAATTCACTATCTGCAGTTATGCAGAAAATCCAAGATTTTCGAATCTCCCGGTTACACTTTAAACATTAATAAGACAGAGGCCCTGGGGTAAGCTATGAACCATTGCTTACGCTCCGAAATAAGTTTCAGCTCAAATGGGATGGCTCCTCTTTGAAGTACTTGGGAATACGGATCCCTAAAGATCTATCCCAATTATATAAACAAAACTACACCACTCTAATAGAAACAATAAAGAATGATATGAGAAGATGGGATCTTCTCCCAACATCCTTTTATACCCGCACTATGTCCATAACGATGAATGCAGTACCCGACTCCTTTATCTATTTCAATGTGTTCCTCTTTATTAATCTGAAAGAAATACTATCCTGGCAGAAATTTTATGGCCTTTCAATGGAATCATAAAAAAACACCTCTTAAATTTCAAGAAACTCACGCTCCCTAAAGCAATGGGAGGACTATCATTCCCTTCCCTGGCTGACTATTGGGCCGCCTCACAAATGCGTTTAGCTCTACTGTTAGGTGCAGATAATTATCACGCAGCCTGGAAGCAAATGGACTTAAACAGGGGAGAATCTCCACCTCTTCCAGCAGTTCTCCCCCCCTTGCTACAGCGAACAATGCTAACTACATCAAAAGCTACCTCCACTATACTGGAAGACTGGAGGAGGGGAACAAAGAACAAACTGATACTAATCCACTTTTGGAAGTACCAATGGTTTATAACAAAGGAAAGGTTTGATTCATCTGTGGTGGGGTCATGGTATAAATCCCAAATAAAGAAAGGTATAGTAGCCCCTTGGCAAATAATGAAAGGGAATGTACCTATGACCTTTCAGGAGGCCCAAGAGAAATTTGCTTGGACTGAAAGGGACAGACTGTTCTTTTATCAAATGAGGGACTACGTGGTAACACAACTTAGAGTCAGGGAGAGGGGCTCTCAACTCTATGAAGATAACTCCCCGGTTTTGAAGATTTGGTCTTCAACGTCGGGAGGGAAGGCCATCTCAATAATATACAAATTCTTAATTTCAATGTATAAACATTCTATGGACCCAGTCAAGGCGAACTGGGAAAGAGAATTTAAACAAGCAATAAGTTTCAGGGACTGGCCTAAAATATGGAAAAATACTTGGACGGCTACCTCTTCCCCATGTGGAGGGAATTTATATGGAAGGTTAGGGCAAGATTTTTTCTAGTACCCACAGTGTTAGCTCGGAGAATTCCATGAATATCAGAAAGCTGCTGGAGGGAATGTGGAGAAAATAGGGCCGCATATAAACACATATTTATTGATTGCCCTAAAATGAGTACATTTTGGTCCACTATCTCTGCCCATATAGTAAACATTTAAGGTGAGCACTACCAAGTGACTGGGATCAACCAGCTGCTGGGTATACCCCCAGAAGGAATGAGGGATAGACACATTATATATCTTTGGACTATTCTTCTGGGGGCAGCATACAAAGCAATTACAAAGAAATGGCTCCAGTAAACAGCTCCTACTGTGGGAGAATGGAAAGCTATAGTTCAGGACATTCAACACAATGAGCAAATGTCATATGCTCTAAAAAATAAAATACAACTCTATATTACAAGATGGATCAGTTGGGAATTAAGCCAAAAACAGATTCAGTAAGTAAATAAGAGACCAGTTGGTAATACAAACAGAAAAGACCCAGTGATAGAAAGTAAGCTTGCCATGTGGAACCCCCCCTTAGGGGCCCCCCTTGCCCGAAAGCAGGAAAAGGAATAAACTAATGCAATTCCCTAATGTTAAATATATTTAAATAAGGCTATAATCAACTAAATTAATCTGTCTTGTGCCTAATGTCTGTCCTTAATTCAAACACCCCTGGTATTAGCTAGAATTCATTATTGGTGTATAAGTGTGTTATATTTTTTGTATTTTTTTATTTGTATAAACTGGAAAAGAACAACAAAGAAATGTATATTAGGTTGTTGGAACCTTGAAATAAGTGTATGTATGAAATTGAAGATCTTGAATTAATGTAACAGAATACTATGGAAGTAAATGAAAACATTAAGAAAATAAAGGAAGTATAAAAAAAAAAAGCTACACAGAATGCGGCAACCCACTGGTGGAATTTGTGCAGAATGTTAATCTAACTTTCTAAATGCTTTATGGTGTGTTTTTTTTTTAATTCTGCAGAATTCTGAAAAGAATTTCTATTTAAACCACAGAACAATATTCAGTGGATTCTGCAATCTGGAATAATAGTCTGTGCTTTGCAGAAAATTAATCTGTGGTTTTCATAAACTAAGGAATACTATTCTGTGGTTTATGTAAACTGTGGATAACTATCCTGCATTTTTAAAAAGAAAACTTCCTGCTTTTTTAATTTTAAATTTCTGCTTCTGATGGAATTCTATAGAATGCATTGGAATTTTGGAAATTCCATGGTGGTGTTCCAGCACAAGTGGAATTGGTAAATTCTGTACAGTTCTACTTAACTACTTGATCCTGCAGTTTCTTTCATTTTCTTCATTTTTAACTATTTGCTAACTAACCCTTGATCAGTTTCCACTGTCCCAGTTTTCAAGCCGAATACAGTGTACTCAGTTGGCTGACACAGAGCATGATGTGACTCAGTAATGGCTTAAAACCTAACATAATGAAAGAAAATGGCCGAATAAACCTGTTAGGTGAAACGAGCAAATATAAAATGTAGAAATGGGGGCGGGATGGGGTTGGTGCATAACTTGATTATTGTTTACACACCCTTAGTGTAGGTCAACTATATAAACCACTCAAGCTTCACTCCTGTGGCTTACATGTTATTTCATGGCCCAGGTGTTAAAATAATCTTGTTACACATCACCCTCATGTATTATTCTCTGTATAATTACAGCTCTATTTACCAGCCTACTGAAATGTAATAAAAACTGTAGGTCATATACACAAGATTTTTTTCTGCCACAAGCACAAAATATCAACAGATATTTAGTGGATAGGGGCTTTTTCTTCTATGTGTGTTTTGCATAAAAAGATGGGTGGCCTAAGTGGGCTTCTTGTATTGGGATGTTATGTTATTATTACACACTCATGCATAGCAATATTGCTTTAAATTGCCAGTCACAATTCAGATCCTCTCAATAACAGAAATCATTGAATACCATTATGCTAACAAAAGTAATGCTCTCAGTTAAAGAAAATGCATAGCTGCTGCAAGATTATTACCCTCCAATGTACAATAGTGGCAGATAACTGCACATCATGTGATTCCTGGTATTTCATTTAGTTTCTCTGAATACAATTAAATATTCTCAAGAGTTTTTAATTAAAAGTGTCATACAGGAGCAGTAACCCATGACATGGTGTACAGTAATGCTAAATTGATGCACATCCTGGGGGTGATAAGACACCAGGCATTTACACCAAAGGACTTTATACTTCTGGCATTTACGTTGATGTACCATTGCCACATGCGTGGGAGTGAGTTATCACACTTATAAAGTGGCTCACTGTGGTTTAGAAAACAGGCTTCTTGGTTATGAAAGATCTGAAATGTGACAGTGTATTGGTGTGAAATTCATGCATGGTTATGTGACCAGTCTTGGCCAATCAGCTTTAATTATTTTCAGTGCCATTTTATAAAGCATGTTATAAAATAAGTAAGGAAAACACAGGTTTTTGATTGGGCAAAACAGGGTCACACCCATGTCCTAATCTCATCATAGAGTCCTGTAAATTAAAAGTGCCATTGCCAGCTTGTTTCTGTGCCAAAAGAAATCAATGAGCATATTTATTTGGTCTGGGGACCTCCCCCCAACTCATATTCAGTATGGAACTTCCTCTTCTGAGCAACTTCCACATCATTAAAAAAAAAATCAGCTTAGCTCACCGGGAATAAACATTTCTCACTAAAGTCTTTCCAAACCACAAACCACCATTCTGATGACCAAAGCACTGATGGATTTATGCTCACACTCAAACAAATTAAAAGGCAATAATAATATTAACTAAGTAAAAGCAACATAAAAGACATATATAAAAACCAACAACGCCACACTGTAAAGAAGGCCCAAAACAACTGCCAGTGCAGTAACTTTCACAGCAGTGCCCTCTGGTGTTACTGTACCAGCAAAAAAACTATTTGTATAAACAAAATCAGAATCTTTTTTGAAATTTTTTAACAATTTAACTCAAACCCCTAACAATTTAACTCAAGATTTTTTTATCAACACAATAAGTGACTCTGTGGTTGGATTAAGGGTGAGTTTACTGCATACTTCCTGGAGAGTTAAGGTGATACTAGCAACTGTCACCTGTGTGGAGCAATTTGCCATAGCTCACTCATATTTGGTGTTGGCAGATAAGAAACATTATTTTTTGGAGGCCTACCCAGTTGTGAGTGACACTGAATGGCACTCTTGCTGGGGAGACCAGGGCTTGTTTGTGATCACTGGAATCCCACACTGGAGGCTAGCTGAGGTGAGAGGTGCAGCTATTGGGGGAGAGAGCACACAGGTTGCCGGTATTCATCTACTCGATTCTGTCCCATCGCAGAGCAGCATTTTGCACCAGCTGTAAATGCATGTTTGTACTTTACATGCTATATACTATGTAACAACCTCATCCAATGAGAAACCTTTGTAAATAAGCTTACAGCTCAAAGGTTTAAAGCCAATTGGTTAAATAAAAATAAAATAAAACTTCCAGATTTTTTTAATCCAATGGAGAAAACAGAATTATGTAACCACTGACAGATGCTTTCAACTGTAATAATCCTTGGTCTCATTGTAAACATTTAATAATTAAGTCTTTTTCCTTTTTGAACGTTATAGCAATTTTGCCACAACACAGAAGATCACATTTGGTAACAGTCATAGCCCGCGACACATAAAAAAGGTCACAGATGTGGGATATAGTAGTACCCTTGAAAACCTGTAGCACTGTGGCATGATTAAGTATGAAGGCCAAACCTTAAGTCATTTAAAGGGTAAAAGGGCAAAGAAGTGATGTCAAAAATTGCAACATTACAATAAATGCTTATCTCCTTCTCTCTCTCCATCTGCTGTGTATAAAGAAGAGAAGAGCCATAGTCCATTCTGACTAAATATGATTATTTTATTATAACACATAGTGAATTATTACATACCTATAAAATACAGTAGTTTGCAGGTTTATTGTGTGCAGCCTGCACATAGCAACTATATGTAATAAACTCTATTAACTGCAGGATGCACTGACATAGATGAACACATACATTCAGCATGAGCTTACAGATTGGTCTGTAACTTAGATTACAGAGAGTTTTAGACATCGGAAAAAATTCCCAAGGTAATTTTTTTAACTTTATTAAATGCCATCTCACATAAAAAATTGTACACAAAATCTACAGTTAGTCTAAAACATTAACTTGAATTTTCAACACATTTCAGTAGTTAAACATGTCACAGCTTTCACAAAGCATTTCCTCATATCTGTCCCCCTCTCAAAGCTGCATTGTACCTGAAAACTTTTTAAATCTGTACCAAAAGATTTACCTTCAGGTATTAGAGATACCATTTTTGACAGTCTCATGGGCCAAATCACCTATTTAAATACAGTTGCTGCTTTCATCGTGCTCTAACTGCATAATACATGAGCTCATATTAGTGCTTCTGCAGTTCCTTTTCAGAATGTATTATAATGAATATACTGTACACCCAACTACATATAAAATACGGGGGTAAAGCTATCTTAGTGTTCTGCTGACCAGTACAAACCACTCAGCCTTCAGCCTCATGGTTTATAAATGTCACCAGTCCAGCACTCCTTGACAGTTTCACAACCTTATTATGCACAGTTTGGCGAAGGTCATCCCATATATATTCATAAATCAACAGAACTATGCACAGAGAATTGCAGCTTTAGTTATCATAAGTGCTTTTTAGCACTCTAACCAGAAAGACTTTTGTTTTGTAGCTGCAAAGCAAGACAAGCGCAGACAGTGGGATAGAAACAGGCATTGAAATCTAACAAAGCCCCAAAGCCTGTTTACCTGAAGGAAACATTCTGATGACAAATTAACTTTTTAACCTCTCAGACCTCTTACAGACACAACACTCTCCAGTTCTCAGAAACTGTAAAGAAGTAAGTGATATTTGACAGGGCATGCAGTTATGTTGTAATAATCACACACCCTGGGTGGGTTATCAGGCACAAGGTGTGGTTAAGTGACTTCAGTCACCCAGAAAGAGTGATAAGTAAATCTTAATCACATTCCCTGGAGTGTATTGTTGAGCTTTTAAAATGGTGGGAAGAAAACCCCCAAAGCTGAAAAGTGGTCATTTTAACTGACACATGTGTTTATGCTGTTTTATATAGTGGGGTCCAAGAACACAGTTCTGATTCACTGGCTGGCACTTTTGAGTACGGCTAAATCCTACGACAACCCATACAAAAAGTGCCAGTCAGTTGGTGTGGCAGCAGCCCAATAAACTGTTATCAATACACCTTCCCCCTGAAAAAAATAATCAAAACAAACCCTCTGCCACTTTCCCCCCGACTAAAGATGACTATGAGAAAGCAAAACCCATATACTAGCTATAGCAGCCACTCTCAAAAGCAGCAAGATGCAAAAACATTTTGTTTCCTCATTTTATTATTTTTTTGTAAATCAGATCTCAATTAGTGCGGGCGGGCTATGAGCAGGAAGGTAGAGGAGGAGGAGAGCTAGTGTGTGAGCAGGAGCAGAGGGTGTCAAGTGACTAATGCAGGCATGAGACAAAGAGGAAAGGTCAGTTGAACTTTACCTTTTAAATCCAGTGCCTGTCCCGAAAGACAGTGTGTGTGTGTGTGTGTGTGTGTGTGTCTTTGCTTTTGGTTCAGATGGGCAGACTTCGAGCAGAAAGGCAATGGAATGGAGTTATTGCTCTGTAAATCTGCTTCAGTTGCCACTCCAGAGTCAGCGCTCCTGTAGCTGCCGCTATTAATTTCTCTCCCAGTTTGAGCTGAACGTATGAGCTGCCCACCCAACAAACAGCACAATAAAAAAATCCTACCCTCCTAATACTTTGATAAAGCAAATTATAATGGCTGCAAAACAAAACTACATCCATGTCCTCTTCAGCAACCTGTGGGTGTGTGGGGGGGGGCATTTTCACCTACAGAGGAAGGGTATTTGCATTAAATCATTAAAAAACATTTTAAAACAAGAAATTTAACTTTTAACAACTTTTAAAAAAATGTTTACATCCTTTTGCATAACCACAGTAGTTCACTCCAGGGTATGGGTTGTTGTGAGAATGACTCTCTCCTGGTGTTGTTTACGTCACTTGGCCTGCAGCCTCACAGCGCACCATACCCTGTCATGGATTATTTCTTAAATAACCCCACAAGGATTTCTCTTACCCATTTCATGACATGTAATAAACTACACAGTCATGTAACTGCATTCCCCATTACAGTACAGGATTTCTCTTACCCATTTTATGAACAGAATTTAAAGAACAAATGGTATACAATAAATTCAAAGGATGTATAAGAACTCAGAAGTTAAACAAAGGATCTGCATACACTATTTATGGATATACAGTAACATCCAGATGTCTGATACACAAAGGCCTGTTGCTGTCTTACTGCATCTAATCACTCTGCTATATGGCACTAATGGTACTGAAGGAGAGGGAGCACTAAAAAATGCAGATAGTTCTCCTAAATAATTTTGATTTATGCCCATTCTGTTCACTATGTTTTATGTGGCTGGCAGTTGCTTAGATAGTTTGGGGGTGCAAAGGTGTGGTATGTGCCATGGTCTGTGACACCAACACAGCGACCAACAGCCCTGTCGACAAAATCGACAGTTCACCAACAGATCGCTGTGTTGGTGTGCCTGAGACAGGGGCACACTGTCTGCTGGACCTGCACCACCCCTCCCTGAATCAACTCTGACTCAGAGTTGGTAATCTATAGTACGGGGGTGCCAGAGGCAGAGCCCCCCGCATGGGGGTTTGGGGGCGAACCCCCCCCCCCAATGAAAAAACAGACCAGGAGACAATCAGGATTTATTTCAACTGCAACTTGAGGTCGACATAAATCCTGTTGCTGGCGATGCTGGTCGACAAAAGTGTTGTCGAACTGGAGGTGCACTTTCTCTCCGCCATCTGCATATGTCATCATGTGGAAGAATTCTTGTGACGTCTTATTCCCACTTTTGTCCTCCAGAGTATGATTTCTTCAATTGTGAACAGCACATACTACGCTAACGTCTCAGCCACAAAGTGCCAGGAGTTCGGGAGGTGGTATAAAAAGTACAAGAAGATTAAAGGTAAGTGCTCTTCCTTTCTGTATTTGTCTTCTAATGTAAACCTGTGCAACCCTTGACAAGAATACCTAGTTATCTCACTATCTCAGTATCTTGTTTATGAGCAAGTAATAACTCAGCTGCAAAAGAACACTTAGCTGTGATGCTCTTGGTGTCCGCATTGAACTGATAAATCACCATGTCAATCAACTGTCCCACATTATCAGGAACATACCTCATTTTACCCCTCAGAATTGCTTCATCTCACATTTGTCCCACATCGAAAAGGGGCTGCCCACACAGAGAAGATACTTTAAGCACAGAATTTAAAGCAGAAATGCATAGTGCTCAATGTTGTTGAATCATAAATAAAATTAGTACAAAAAGGCAGTAGTTTCTGCAGTATTCTGAGATTATTTCTCCATGTTTAGGGATGTGTAGACCTTGTACAGAATAATGCAATGAACAAGAATAGTCGGAATAAGGATTTCATTTTATTATTATTATTTTAAATTTAAAGGGACACTGTCAACCTGTTCTGCACCATATTATTTCTAGTTAGAACCCGCATTTTATGACTTCTTACCTTCTCTAAAATTCACTGATGTTGCTGGTTGCTTTATCTTCCTCCTTGCTTTGTAGAACTGAAATGCATGCTAATGTATGGTTATAAACAACCTTGTTTTGTTTCAAATCTTTGATCTATTCTAACTGAATATGTCCTGAACATTACAAACATCCCCCCAAAAGTGCAGCCACTCATGATATAATAGCTTCCTAAACTCCCACTGCATAATGAGTAGCTAGACTATGTTGAGGGTGTTCATAAGTCTAGAAAAGATGCAGTGGCAGTTGATCAAGGAATGTAAACAAACATGTTTTTGTGTGTAACACCACTATGGTGGGCTGTCTGTTTTTCACTTTTTAAAAGGAAAAAAAATTAGAATCAAACCAGCTACATCAGCAGTCTTTACAGAATGTAAATAATCATATGTGTTTTTTAAACTAGGGACACTGAGACCTACAGGGGTTGACAGTGTCCCTTTAAGATAATTTTACCAGGTGAATATGTAATAGATAACCCACTCTTAGGAGTGAGGTCATGCTCTGATATATGCACACCTTGGTGTGTTTTGTACGCACGAGGCCGCAGGCCGAGTGCATCAACCACCCAAGGCATGCGTATATCAGAGCACGACAGCACACTGTAGAATGGGTTATCTATCTTATAAAATGGCAAGATTGTTTTGGGGGGGAAGTGCAGGTGTGCGGTCACGCTCTGATATACGCACAGTCACCTGATGGTCTTTGACCACTTACTGATGATCTTTTTCCTAACCCATTTAATAAACAGAGGTATCTTGTTTATGGATGTGACCTGCTATACCCTAAAGGAATAAAAAATATATAGTCTGTCTTTGTTTTGGCCCCTTTTATATGTAAAGTACGGAAAGAAGAACAATTCTACTGGTTAAAGAGAAATAGATTCCCCTATAAATGGACAGACTGTCTTTCATGGCATATTCGCATGCATAAATCAATAATTTAAATAAATAAATCAACACAATCAGTATTTAAATATGGGTTAAATAAAGGTAAAATAAAGGTGTGTTAATAAATAATTTTATTTAGTCTTTGAAATTGATTTACCAGGTTAACGTACAGAGATTAAGAGAAAATCACATTAACAGATGCAGTCTGGGGCGGGGACAACCAGGAAGTATACCAGATAAATAAATTAAACATACTGAAGTAGATATACAAGAACGCATTAAAATATGCAGTACAGTAAATGATATAATGAGCGCTGTGCATGATACATTGCATTTGAGGCCTCCTAGACTGCATGTTTCAAATGGTCCTGGAAAATAAAGCTGCTGTGTTGTTTTCCTGAAAAGTTACTAAAGCAGAGAAAACATAATGTTTACCCACTACCCAATCTCAAAGAGAAACAAAACTCTGCCAAATAAGTATGTGGAAACTTTTAATCAGTGTTTCTCCATAACAGAGCACGTGCCGCTGTGCAGGCAGATTTTTTTTTCACTTTCAGTATCCAAAGGGATGGTTTTATATTAGACTTTGACATTGTCCCTAAGTTGTGTGCTTTATTTTACTGGCTCAGAACTTGGCACTGTGGGGTATAAAAAAGGGGACATGACTTAGTTATTGCAGTGGACATTGATCTGAGCTGTCTACTGTGTTTTCTCTTAATACTACATAATACATTTTTATCAGAAACTACTGGGGATAAACTGAGCATGTATGGTAAAATGACTACACTACAGGTGTCAGAGATATATAAGAAGAAGCAATGGTTTTATTAGGTCTGATCTCCCTGGTGCTCTTTTTCATAAATCTTTGCTCCCTGTTGTAGAATCTGTTTATTCTGCTTGTTGAAAGTTACATGTTACAGTGTAATTTTCTCCCAGATAACACCAGGCTGAACACTCTATATTTAATATGAAAAACAGATTTGATATCATTTTGAATCGGCTGCTGTCAAACTGTTTCTTTAATGGATTCTTCTACTTCTTTACTGAGGGCAGCACAGCATAGATGTAGGCTCTCCTTTCATTGAGCTCCTGCTTTTGCCCACTTTTTTCATCTGAGAGGCACTAAAGCATAAGTAGTGACAGGGAGAGTGAACTAGTGGTTAGAGCACCATCTTGAGAACCAGGATATTGCAGGTTCTCAGTCCGCTAGAGTCAGTTACTTACTGTGTGACCTTCAGCAAGTCACTTAACATATCAATATTCCAGTCCACCCCATTGCAGAAATAGGTAGAAGCAAGGCCCCTCTGAAATCTCAACTGGCTAATACTGAGTACTGGTGAATAAAGTATAAAAAAAGCAATGCACAGGGAGGCCAAGAGGAATGCTTATGGTGGCTTAGTTAGGTGATTATGGATTTTAATATGGGGTCTGTAGGTTAACGGGTCTTCTGTTTAAACACTAGCCCATCCGTCTTACTAAAATGGAATTGTCAAAGGAGCTGAGATTACAGCAATGGGGCAAATTAAAGGTTTTCTATCAGCCCCCATCAAATTGGATCGAGTCTTTTTTTAAATGCACTTGTTAATGCCATTTCTCACCTGTCTTGTGCACCACCTGCATTGCTACTATCACAGAGTCAGTTATATAGCATACTAACATACTAAAATGCCAGCAGAATAGGCCTAATGGTCTTTTGCGTCTGCTCGTTTGGTTAGCCCCCACCCTGGGAGCTGACCTTGCTGCCCCCCTCGCCTTCTCTGGCTTCTCCCTTCCCAGTTCCGGATATTCTCGCTGCATTGGATTTTGCTTCCAGAACAATTCCCCTGTACCTGTCCCACCCCCTCTTGAACCCTTCTACTGTCTCTGCCTTCACCAGCCCCCTAGGCAGCGCATTCCATGGCTCCACCACCCTCTCAGTGAAGTAGCACCTCCTCCTTTCTCCCCTGAATCTTCCCCCCTCCAGCTTCCACCCATGCCCTCTAGTGGCCCCTTCTCCTTCCTTTGAAGCACTCTGACTGTTCCTCCCCTATTTACCACCTTCATGTACCTGAAGACCTCTATCATGTCCCCTCGGTCCCTTCTCTCTTCCAATGTGTACATATTTAGCTCTTCGAGCCTCTCCTCATAGGTCCTGTCCCCCAAGCCCCAAATCATTTTGGTTGCCCTCCTCTGGACCCTCTCCAGGAGGTTAATGTCCCGCTTTAAGTGTGGTCTCCAAAACTGCATGCAGTACTCGAAGTGCGGCCTCACCAAGCAGTTATACAGAGGGAGTATCACTTCCCTCCTTCTGGAGGTGATCCCCTAATGCATCCCAGCATCCTGTTGGCCTTGGCTGCTGCCTTCCTACAAGTCTCCGAGTTGTTCATCTTGATATCCACCACCACCCCCAGGTCCCTCTCAGCCATCGAGACTTGTAGCATCCCCCAGGGTGTACACTTGGCCCAGGTTTCTGGCCCCCAGGTGCAGTACCTTGCATTTTCCTGCATTGAACCTCAGCTTCCACTTTCAAGACCATCTTTCCAGAGCCTCCAGGTCCCCCTGTAGGGCCACCCTCCCCTCCTCCCCATCCACCACTGCCCCCAGTTTTGAGTCATCTGCAAAGAGACTCATCTCACTCCTGATACCTGTCCTTATGTCAGAGATGTAGGCGTTGAACAGGAGGGGCCCAAGGACTGATCCCTGTGGGACCCCACTAATGACCCTCCTTGGGGATGAGACTATCCCACTAACTACGACCCTCTGGGTCTGGTCCTGGAGCCAATTGCCTGTCCATCTGATTATCTGGCTCCCCACCCCCATTTCTCCCATCTTATCCAACAGGCCCACGTGAGGAACAGAGTCAAATGCCTTGCTGAAGTCTAGAAAGAGGACGTCCACTGGTCTACCCAGGTCCAAGGCACTCGTCACCCAGTCATAGAACTCCACAAGGTTTGTCTGACACGATTTCCCCGGGACGAATCCATGCTGTCTATCATCCAGGCACCCCAACTTTTCCAGGTCCCCCCCAGTCTCTCCTTGACGATGCTCAATCAATCAATCAATCAATCAAAATCTTTATTTATTCAGGCGAACATCATTGAGCACATCTCATTTACAAGATGGACCTGAGTGGTCATAACAATATAAGGTTACAAATTTTACACAAAAACATGGTACTGAATGAACACAAATACAAAGATTTATGAATGAGACAGATATACAAGTATTTACATATATACAAGGCAAAATGACATTGGACCTAGATCCAATTAAAAGGAAAGAAACAAACAGTATTGTAGGGATAAAGCGAGGGTAATGGGACCTGGGGGGGCATTTTTGTATGAAGTAGGTTGGAGAACAAGCTAGAAGAACAATAAAGAAATAGGGGGTAGTATAAAAAGGGGTAGGGGAAGGAGGGGGTGTGAGAGGACTAGGCCTTATGGAAGCAGTTGCATGATTCTGGGAAAAGACTAGTGTACAGTTTTTTGAAGGATGTTAAAGGAATGAGGGTATCCAATTTCAAGGTCTTTTGAAGAGAATTCCAGATAAGTGCTAGGAATAGCTGATTGCAGCCCTTCCATACCAGGCAGGTGAGGAATCTTCAGCATGATGAGTTTATTGATCCTTAGGGTGTAAGGCCTGGATGTGATCCGTTGAAACAATCTGAGATGTAGGAAGGGAGTTTGTTTGTCAGAGCTTTGTAGATCCAGACAGCAGCATTTTGTTTCTTCTATGTTGTAGGGATGTCCAACTGACTGCATTGTGAGAGAGCAATGATGGGTGCTGGAGGGAAGATCTGTAATGAATCTAATAGCTCTAGGATACAAGGTGTCTAATTTATTTAAATGGGAGAGGGAACAGTGACCATAAAGGAAGTCAGCGTAGTCAATGAGGGATAGGAATGATGCCAGGATTAGCCTTTGTTTGGAATCTCTGGTCAGGTAGTGTTTGATCCTATAAAATAGGCAAAGTCTTTGTCTCAGCTTTTTCAGGAGCTCTTCAATGTGGCTAGCATAGTCAAGTTTATTGTCAATCCAGACTCCAAGATATTTGAATTTATCCACATATTCCAGATTTTCACCAAGGATGGTAGATAATTGTGGGAGGGTGAATGATGGGACAGTGGAAGAGCAGCTCTTGGTGGCAAAGAACATAGCTTTCGTTTTCTTGGCATTTAGTAGTAATTTCTTTTCTAGTAAGTTGTGCTGTTCTGTGTGGATCACCTCCATCACCTTGCCCACCACCGATGTCAGGCTGACAGGCCTGTAGTTCCCTGCCACCTCCCTTGATCCCCCCTTGTGGATAGGCACTATATGCGCCACCTTCCAGTTCTGGGGTAGTGGCAGTCTTACACACTGCTACAATATATTTTTATTCTTCTTATTTTGGTCATCCCAAGTAGTGATCCTAGCCTCTCTTAATCAGGGCACAACAACCCCCTGGGGTTTGAAGCAGTGTTTCTTGTTATGATTGTTAATTTAAGCAGAAAACAAATTTCAGTGCTTACCTACAACCTTTTTTTGCACTGATTTGTGTTTTGATGTGTTGGGAGGATCAACTCCATTTGGTGGCATCCATCACAGTCCCTGGAGCATCCTGCAATGTGAGCTCAAAGACTAACCTGCCTCCAGCCTGGTGCTGCTCCTTTCTCTCCTACTTGACTCCATAGGCAGTGGAACCATGGGGCAGGGGTTCAGCAGAACCCTAACTTTTATAACCGGGGGTCAGCTTATTAGTTTTGATCCCCTGCAATTCAGTCAATGGAGTACCACGAATGTGAAGAAAATGGCTGGTGGAAGGTCTCCAACAGCAGTCAGGAGACAGAAGGTGCTGCACTCACAGTCCCAGGCAGGGTGCGAGTCAGTGTTATGACCCAGAATCAACAGTATCCAAACAAATTCACTCGCACTCCAGAGCAAGGAGTTTGCTTACCTCCAGTGAAGAAATAACAGGTATTAAAGAAAATACACACACTGTTGTGATCTGTTTGAAGGTGAAAGTTCCAACTTTTATTTAAGCAAAAATCCTTCAGTTCGACAGCTAGTCAAACCAGAGATGTGGTCCGTAGATTCCCCATTTCAAGTCAGCTTTACCACTTGTTTAACAGTTGAAATAATAAAAGCAGAACTTTTAATATGGGCTGAACCAGGTTTTCATCTCTATTCTCTGTTATTTTTGAACACCCATTGTTTAAGGTCACTTTCCTTGTGACTGTAATGAACTAGCTTACAGCACTGCTTGATAATCATTTAATAACACATTCATTTCTGTGATTAAACCATGGCTTGATCACAAAAAATGTGTTAATTATTCAGGATTCTTAAACTCCAGGCAGGTTGGCTGATGTATATTTAAGAAGGCTGTTGTTAGGCAGACCACTGCAGTGGTAGTGCTACCAATTGCGACACCAGTGACCCAGGTTCAGGGGAAGATCGAACGTCCCCAAGGATGCTCTCCTCTCTTGGGTAGGGACACTTCTACTGTTATGTGGCCACCTCATGGGTGACCACTGATGCAGGCTGGGGGAGAAGCTGATGTGCCTGGTCAGTGCTTTGCCATGCCTTGCATGCGTGCATGCATGTCTGCCTCAAACATGACCCTGCTTCTTAGAGAAAGTGGGAAATGGAAAATGAAACCTCTGAACAGCGTGAAGGATGAGGCACCACATCTACTCTTGGGCACTGGCACAATGACCGTCTGCCTGCTGCTGGTAACTAGATAGTTTGCTGTAGCACCTGGCCCACTTCCTACCACCACACATTGGATTGGGACTTCTCAGATAAGAAGGATCAGGGAAAGCAGCAGAGAAGGCATGGGTGGGTGGTGCCAGGAGGTTGCAAGGGATGGGTGCAGATGGGGCAGCCAGATCTACATTTTTATTTCTGAAATATTTTTCCTTTTTCCTTTTACATAGTAGCCAGTTTTCTGTCTGGCAGTATTAGATGTGATGTAAGGAGCAGTGCGTTACCTGACAGCTGACATATCTAGTGCCCATCATCTTTATACCTCATCAGCATTGTGACATCATTCAGTGAGACATCACAAATGACTGACCTGGCAGCTGGTGAGGGACTCTTCCTGAGTGGCTGTGATGTCACAGTCAGTGAAATCACAGAGCTGATGAGGAACACAGAGAACTGGGTCTCTGGGTACTGGCTGTTCTATACACCACTACTAGTACTATTAGGCAGAAGACTAGATTAATAGAGTAATAAAAGGAAGAAGACAAAATGCTTCTGAAGTAAAAATAATGTAAAAATGAGTTTGCATTTCTGTCTGTCTATTGTATCTACCTGTCTGTCTATCTAAATATCTATCTATTTGGGAAACCAACTGGAAAAATCAAGGAAACAAAAAAAAAAATGGGGGTTTGATTTTCAAAGCTTGGGACTGGCACAAGGGGGCTTGTGTCAAGAAGAAATGGTGCAAGGGTTTCCTTGTGCTGCAGCTTGTGCCAGTCCCAATTTTTGAACATAGCCTGTGCCACCTGAGGGACTGCCTGCACCAACTGGGCTTGCACTGTTCCTGCGACAGCTGCACCACTGCGCCACAGCAGAAGGGGGCTTGCACAGGGGCAGGACTGTACTACCCCCTACATTGGGAATTTGCAAACCCAACCAAGGGGTGCATGGACCTGACAGACCAGCCCTGAGCTGGTCTAATAGTCCATGTGCCATCCATGCATTGGTGTGGCATGAGAGTTGAACCTTGGTGCCCACTGAGGATGGCCCAAAGCAGCAACCACCATCCTGCCACAAGATACGTGGATGGTATTGCACCACTGGAGGTCCAGTACAGGTGCCACTGCCACCTGGGGTCCTACCGGGCATTCAACAGCTACCATGCAAGACCATGATGATGCTCCCTTTGGTGCCCCATGCCATGCCCATGCCTGGGCCTGGAAATCTCACCACGGCTTGCAGCAGTACAATGCTCCTCCCCAAACTCCCAGCCATCCTTCACCCCCCCAAGCCATCCCCATGGCCATCCCACATGTCCCAGTACTGGTGGTGTTTCCATTGGCATGACCTATGGCCTGTAGTGTCTGCTAACCCCCTCCCACCTTGCTTCTGCTTGACTCCTCCCCAGGCCACTGGCAGCCACTGTGGCATGCAGCCTGCGGATCCCAGCACCAGTCACCATAGCACAGGGCCATCCAGCAGCTTGTGACAATGCCCTCCTGTGCGCCTTCTGTGTGGTGCACAGAAGTGGGTGTGCCGACCTGTGGGACTTTGGTGCCGGGACTTCACCTGTACTAAAATCAGATGACGGGTCCCCGGTGCACCATGACTCAACACAAGCTGCTGTTTGCCACAGCTTGCATTGATCTGTGGGGCTTTGTGAAAATCAACTCCTGGATCTGTGGACAGTCGGATCTCTTAATCTATTTTTAATGCAACTCTGTGCCTTATATTTATTGGCAAATAAAGTGGCCCTAAAATCAATCTTGCTTTTCTGACATCAAAATATGAATCCATCCCCATAGACTACAAAGTGCTAAGGCTGTCATGATGGTAACAACAATATGTTTTGATTAGAACTTTGCAAAAGTAATTTAGTTTCTTTAAAAGTGGATGGGAGCTGTATGCTCACTAGTAATTTGAAGTGAAAGATGGGGGGAAGGGCATTAGACTCTGTCAGACATTTATACTTAAAGTGGTTAAATTGGAAATGTTTAGGAGGGGAAACTCTTATACAGTAGCTAGATTTCCAAGTGGTGGAACTGTCAGTTCTAGGTGGTGGAACTCTCCTACAGTAGTCAATGGAGAAAGATGATAGAGGTAGTGGAACTGTCATACAGTTTTTTTAAGAGGTGGTGGAAATTAATTTGGGTGGGCTTCTGCTCAATTAAACCCCTGCTTAAATAGTTGTGAAAGGCCAGTTTTGTAGACATAACAGGCAGCTGTACAAACAAGTCATATCGCTGCAACTGATATACATCGGCATCACAGACACTTGTGTCATTGCAACCTGGGTTTGGGAATGAGCTTGGATTGTTGGAGGGCAGGCTGTGGGGAGAGGACTGAGTGCCTCACAGAATGCTGTCCTCTTCCTATTCTGCCTACCCACTGCAATACTACCACCTGGCTGGCCACAGATGGCAGTGCAGCGAGAGCTCCAGGCGCATTTGCGTGCTGAGAGCTTGTAGACATGAGAGTTGTCGGATTGCCAGTGCTGGGTGTGCCAGGTCACAGGTTCCCTGGGGAGGAGAAAAAAACAAGAAAAAGGACACTGGTTAGCAGGATGAAATCCAACCCATCCCCAGATGACCAATACAGGTAGGCCTTGTTCCCCTGCCTCTCCCTGTCCTCTGGGCTTCCCTCCACCTTTTAGTTGCTGGCTGGATATACTCCTTTCTCCTTTCTGCTGCAGTGCTGTAATGGACGGAGTCCCCCATCACAAAGTGAGAATTGTTTGGGCCCCATCTCAGGGAGCAAGATTATAGGAGGGCAGTGGGATTGGCCAGAGATGGATCCCAGAGAAAGTGCATCAGGATGAGGCACTGCTGTTGTATAAATTGCACCTGGCCACAAAAGAAGGCGGTACCACCAGCTGTGCAAGAGATCATATCCTCCACTTTAGAACAGAAACAAAAAGTTGTATGCCAGCAGAACTGATACAGCCCATGGGTTACTTAAATGTGGCCCCACAGCCCAAAATCTGCACTTGCAGACACAAATTTAGCATCTGGGGGCAAATCATTTAAGAATCTTTTATCTTAGGCTCAGAAAGGGGTGTATCTTTATGAACTTATAGTCATGTCATCCAAATTGCAAATTAACATGTTTAGCAAACCCTTTCACAGATTCAGATTCCCAGACCCCATCTACCTGTAGTGTACATTATTAAATGTTCAGAGCCAATCGTGAACCTTGATCAAATAAACTTCAGCACAGAGTGACGGTGAAGCATGATGCCAGATGTTATCTCTCTCTCAAATGGTTTTGCTGAATAATTTGATCATTTCCTGTGGTTTTAAACCAAGCTAGACTTGGCGCAGTTCAAAGTTCACCTGGAAGGTCACTTATTGTTAAGTTGTGTTAGTGAAGAGCTAAAGATTTCCAGTTTCAAGGAATGGAGGGTTGAAGATTCTAGTATGCCTTTCAAGGGCTGTTTGGATTCCAAATATTGATCCTGCACAGCACATGCTTTCTCACTTTACTGCAACAGTGCAGTTAAGCAGGGAGGGGGAAGGGGGTTGAACTCACCTTTTTTTGACTGGATTTAATCCATTTTCACAGTTGCTGCTGTCCTAGTAGTGGGTTACAAACAAATTGAAGTGTCCATGTTTTTCATCTGTGATTGAACAGTGTCCATGTTTTTCAGGTGTGATTGAACAGTGTCCATGTTTTCCAGGTGTGACTGAACAGTGTCCATGTTTTCTAGGTGTGATTGAACAGTGTCCATGTTTTTCAGATGTGATTGAACAGTGTTCATGTTTTCCAGGTATGATTGAACAGTGTCCATGTTTTTCAGGTGTGATTGAACAGTGTCCATGTTTTCCAGGTGTGACTGAACAGTGTCCATGTTTTCCAGGTGTTATTGAACAGTGTCCATGTTTTCCAGGTGTGATTGAACAATGTCCATGTTTTTCAGGTGTGATTGAACAGTGTCCATGTTTTCCAGGTGTGATTGAACAATGTCCATGTTTTCCAGGTGTGACTGAACAATGTCCATGTTTTTCAGGTGTGATTGAACAGTGTCCATGTTTTTTAATTTTTATTTATTTATTTAAACATTTGGTAACCGGGAAAGGCACGCTGAGCTGAGGCTCAATTCCTGGTGTGACCCAGAGAGAAGCAGCAGTAGAAACACAGACAATAAATGCAGAGAATTAGTCAGCAGAACAATAGAAGCTAATTACAATCAATATAATACAACAGTGAGAGCAAAAACATGACGTAATGAATCTCTCGAGGTGAATTATACAATAGTAAGTGCTCTACATAATGAATCTTTAATAAGTGCCGGGGAGCAATTGTAGAAAGGTAAAGTCAGTAGAAGTTGTGGGTTTAGCTCAGTTGTGATAGCGACATAAAGGTGGAGGAGGGAGATGTAGCTGTTGTTTGCAGCTAGAGTGAGAGAGTGAATTTCTGATAGCAGGGGTAAGTTTGTTCCACAAGTAAGGAAGCCGGTAGGAAAAAGCAGCTTTGCCCACTGCGGAAGAGTATCAGGGCAAGGTTAAAGATCTTTCATTTCTGTGCCTAAGTTCATAAGGGGATAGGGAGTCTGAGGTTTTTCAGGTGTGATTGAACAGTGTCCATGTTTTCCAGGTGTGACTGAACAGTGTCCATGTTTTTCAGGTGTGATTGAATAGTGTTCATATTTTTCAGCTGTGATTGAACAGTGTCCATGTTTTCCAGGTGTGATTGAACAGTGTCCATATTTTTCAGGTGTGATTGAACAGTGTCCATGTTTCAGAGGCATGTTTGAACAGTGTCCATATTTTTCAGCTGTGATTGAACAGTGTCCATAATTTTCAGCTGTGATTGAACAGTGCCCATGTTTCAGAGGTATGTTTGAACAGTGTCCATGTTTTTCAGGTGTGATTGAACAGTGTCTGTGTTTTCCAGGTGTGATTGAACAGTGTCCATGTTTTTCAGGTGTGACTGAACTGTGTCCATGTTTTTGAGGTGTGATTGAACAGTGTCCATGTTTTACAGGTGTGATTGAACAGTGTCCATGTTTTTCAGGTGTGATTGAACAGTGTCCAGGTTTGATTGAACAGTGTCCCTGTTTTTCAGATGTGATAGAACAGTGTCCATGTTTTTCAGGTGTGACTGAACAGTGTCCATGTTTTTCAGGTGTGATTGAACAGTGTCCAGGTTTGATTAAACAACATTCATATTTTTCAGGTGTGATTGAACAGTGTCCATGTTTTACAGGTGTGATTGAACAGTGTCCAGGTTTGATTGAACAGTGTCCGTTTTTCAGGTATGATTGAACAGTGTCCATGTTTTTCAGGTGTGACTGAACAGTGTCCATGTTTTTCAGGTGTGACTGAATAGTGTCCATGTTTTCCAGGTGTGATTGAACAGTGTCCGTGTTTTCCAGGTGTTCCAGCAGTTGTGCATTGTCCCATCCAGTTTTTAATGCTACGGTAGGCCTGATAAAAGAATATAAAGAACAAGATGGCACTGCATAAGTAGCACTTAAATAGGACATTCAGAGCAGCAGTACTTGCTAATCAACTAAAAATGTCATTATAACGTGGGCTGTCAGGAACATGGAAGCCGACTGGTGTAGCGCCCCTGCATAGTCGTGCATTAAACACCCCTTTTAATGCACTGTTCTGCAGAGCAACTCAGGGAAAGTGTCATCAGCATTCATTCCCTGCTTCAGAGAGCAAAATGAGCATGGCAGCCATTAAAAATGTGGGGAAGTGAGAGAGCCCAATTGCTGTCATTTGGTGCCAGTTGCTGTAGCGAGTGTTTCTCATGGCCCTACCATCCCCTCCCAAAGCAGTTTAGTGACTGTAGGTGCTTATCAGTGACTGCATAAAGAAATATGTCCTTTGCTTCCCTGTAATCCCACCTCCCTTGATTTGTGGGCTGTGCTCCTTCAAGTTTTGAATCTTCCCACTGGCAGACAGTGAGACACACAGTGCACTAACCTTGCAGCTCCAAATTGTGGTCCCCCGACCAGAAGCAGGAGGATGATGATGGATGAAAGTGTCAGGTCAAGCAAGTGACTGAGCAAGGTGTCCTCCATTGTTGTTGCCGCTGCCTCATCCATGCACCTCCCTTGGTGAGCATGGGGAGGGGAAGATGTACACTGAGTGCTACCTCAGATGCATTTCCAACAGTAAGCTTGTCCCCTTCTAGTATTGTTCAGTGGAGGAGGAAACCAGCAGTTCTTTGCAGCAATCTGCTTTAGTGCCACTGCGCTGCTGCTGCATCGTCTCTCTGCACTGAACTAAAGTATCATACAAGGGTTATAGCAACTTGGAAGGAAGTCTTTACTTTTTGACAGAGGCACAGAATGGGAGCAAGCTATGGCAACAGTCAATATGAGCCACATAGAGAGAGACACATGGCAGGAGCGATTTGTGGCAAGCGTTTGCATTTAGTTGTGGCAGAGAAAGCAGTTAGAGAGACACAGAGAGCTCAGGCTGCTAACAGTGGGGAGATCATAGCAGCAGGGCTGGGGAAAGTCAGTAAGCACATCAAGGCAATGCTCTCAGGACTGCTGGGTGCTTGGCAAAATATCAGTAAGCAAGAACAAGGAAAACCAGCACTCTAGATATCAGCTTCAATAATTTTACTGTCATAAAAGTATAAAAACACTGCTTTACAGCCGAGAGTGAAATTAGCAACCTAACCCAGTAGACCAGCTTCAGCACTTCGAGGAGCAATTCCTCTTCATCAGGTGTCCCTAGATGAAGAAGAATTGCTCATTGAAATGCTGGAACTGTCTGCTAAAGTAAATTCACTCTCAGCTGTAAAACAGTATTTTATACTATATGCCAGTAAAATTCTTGAAGCTGAAATCTGGAGTGCTGGTTTTCCTTTTTCTTGCTGGGGAAAGTCAGTGTCTGTGCTCGGTACCCTTTTTTGTAGGCAATGAAACAATGGCAGACAATAACACAGAGACAGACAGTCAGATAGTGACAGCCAGTGTTGCAGCTCCCTTTGATGTCCAAGCTGCAAGTGAATGTGTGGGGGGGGGGCTAAAGTAAACATTGTAGGCAAGGTACCAGAGCATATAATGCACAAGAAATGTCACAGATCATGTCAGTACTGTATGTGTAACATTTCCATGTGCATAAGAACAATGAAATGTGCATTATTTGTTAGGGACTATTTTGCAAGGTGGCAGGATACAGTACATTTTTGGTCTTTAAACATGAAAAAAAAACTTTCTGTGGGGTTTCCTGTGTTTTAGATGTAACCCATTTTAGAAGTGCAATAACCCACTCCAGGGTATGGTGTTATTGGGGATTAATCAACATGCTGCGTGCTATGAGGACTCTTGCCCTCGGCCTCATGCATTACAGCGCACCCAGGGTGTTGATTAATCTCCAGTAGCAACAAACGCTGTTGTGGGTTACTGCTTACTTACATAGTTTTTTTTTTAGTAATATTGAACTTCTGAAACCCTTAGATTCATTATATTTTTTTAACATTTTTTCTAATACTTTTAAGACAGCTTTTATTACTAATTTTATAATTAATGACTCAAGTCATTAAAGATGGCTAACATTATAAATTGGTAAAAAGTCCCTTCCTTTGAGGATATGTTTTGCCTTTATGTATTAGATTCATACTATGGATGTCTTAGAAGAGTGCTAGCATGTATTTATGATGACAAACTACACAACACTACACCAACATGTTATTTATAGGGGACGTGGCCAGAAAGCAGGGACGTATACAAACCTCAAAACCCTGTATCTCAGTTCACGAATGAAATTTAGTTTTATTTATTTTGTTTATTAACTCTTGGAATTAAGACCTTTGAGCCAGGGGCTCAATGCATATATCAATGTTTCCGCCAGAAATGCCTTATTACTAATAAAAAACTGTAAGAGTATTTGTTTTCCCGTAACAAATACTTCTGTTTTAATGAGTATGCAAACACAGATTTATTAGTTTTAGCTGGCAGTTGATTTCTTTAACAAAACACAGTCATTGCACTGCTGCATTAAGATTGAAAGTTCTTTTTGTTGGTGTGTATGTAATCCCAGCAGGCACATATTGCTTGGAGTTAGACAAAGCCTCAAGTCACTATCGTCCCAATAACAGTTACCAGTGTTCAGTGAAGAAAAAGCATATGAACATACTAAAATTGCCAGCAGAATAGGCGTAACAGTCTTTCATGTCTGCTCATTTGGTCAGCCCCCATCCTGGGAGCTGACCTTGCTGCCCCCCTCGCCTTTTCTGGCTTCTCCCTTCTCAGTTCTGGATATTCTCACTGCACTGGATTTTGCTTCCAGAACCCTTCCTCTGTACCTATCCCACCCCCTCTTGAACCCCTCCACCATCTCTGCCTCCACCAGCCCCCTGGGCAGTGCATTCCATGGCTCCATCACCCTCTCAGTGAAGTAGCACCTCCTTCTTTCTCCCCTGAATCTTCCCCCCCTCCAGCTTCCACCCATGCCCTCTAGTTGCCCACTCCTCCTTCCTTCGAAGCACCCTGACTGCTGCTCCTCTATTTACCCCCTTCATGTACCTGTACATATTTATCTCTTCAAGCCTCTCCCCATAGGTCCTGTCCCCCAAGCCCCAAATCATTTTGTTTGCCCTCCTCTGGACCCAGTCTCAAGGAGTTTAATGTCCCTTTTTAAGTGTGGCCTCCAAAACTGTGTGCAGTACTCGAGGTGCAGCCTCACCAAGCATATGAGACAGGCCTTGGTAGAAGGAGGTCAAGGGTTCAAACTTAAAGAACTCTTCAGACATTTATGTACACTGTTTGCTTAAGGCAGTCACCATGACCTACCTTAACTCATTATACCCTGGGCGGCCATTTTGTATCAGGAGACTCAATGGATGGTTCGAACTTCATACGGAGCTGTTGGGTAAAATGAGTTAAGCAGAAGGATGTAAAGAGCAAGAAGAGGAAGCTGCTGTGGTATACAGAGGAGGTGAGCAGAGCAGTGAGGGAGAAAAGAGCTTCTTACAGAAAATACAAGAAGACCTACAAGAAACAGGACAGGTCAGAATATGCAGGGCAGCTGCAATCAGCTTGCAGGGTGGTAAGGCAAGCCAAGGCATAGATGGAATGAAGAACAGCTGAGGGGGTCAAAAAGCATGACAAGACGTTCTACCAATACATCCAGAGAAAAGAATAACAAAAGAGGAAATGGTGAAGCTGAGAAGGAGGGGCTGAGTGGGTGGGAGAAAGCAGAGGTACTGAAGAAATACTTCTGCTCAGTCTTCACTAAGGAGCAGGATGGGCCACTACCACAGAAGAAAATAAGGATGAGGGGGTAGTGGGGATGAGGTAGGTAGGAATGACAGAAGACAGTGCTCAAAGGGCTCATGGCCCTCCGTGTGGACAAGACCCTGGGGCAGACGGCATGTACCTGAGGGTGCTGAGGGAGCTGGCAGCAGTCCTTGCAGTGCCCCTGCATGGCCTGTTCAACTGCTCACTGGACACAGGCATGTTTCCACATGAGTTGAGGACAGCTGATATGGTGCACCTGCACAAGAGTGGACCTTGGGTCAAACTGGGGAACTGTAGATCAATTTGCAGGACATCAACTGTTGGCAAGTTAATGGAAAACATCCTAAAGGAAGGATTGGTTGCATTCCTTGAGGCAAATGGGTTCCAGGATAGCAGGCAGCACAAGTTCATGGCAGGGCGGGTCATGCCTAACAAATTTGATCAACTACTTTGATTGGGTCACAAGGGGCAGAAGACAAAGGCCATGTGGTATACATGCTATACCTGGGCTTCAGCAAAGTGGGTGGCAGATTGCTGTGGGTGGCAGATTGCTGTGGGTGGGTGGTGGGAGAGCACTCTGGGATGAGAGAAGTTGCTAGCAGGGTCCCACAGGGATCAATGCTGGTTCCAGGCAGGATATGTCTTTTTGTGAACCATACCAAGCATTACAGGAGGGTTGATAATAAGGAGGGTGTAAGGCATTTAAGGGAGGACCTCGCAAGGTTGGAAAGGTGATCTGGAATCTGGCAGTTGGGGTTCAGTGTTAAAAAGTGCAAGGTAATGCTCAGAGCATAAGAACCCCAAGGCCATGTACTGGCTTGGGGGTGAAGGTCACAGTCTCAGAGGAGGAGGAGAAGGACCTGGGGATAGCAGTTACAAGTAAACTGAAACTGCCAACACAGTGCAAAATGGTGGCCAGGAGGGCAAACAGGATGCTAGGTTGCATATTAAGGGAATTCTGCAGCAGGAGGAAAGAAGTCATTCTGCCCCCGGTACAGGTCCATGGTGCATCTGCATCTGAAGTACTGTGTACAGTACTGCAGCCCCTACCTTAAGACAGACATAAACCAGATGGAGGCAGTACAGAAGAGGGCTACCAAGATGATTCAGATGCAGCAGGATATCCTGTTTGAACCTTTTTCTCCTCTGTTTTCTCCCCTTTCAGAAATGGAGTGCACAATGACACCGGCAGCGGCACCGCGCATGCTCTCGTATGTACTCCTCCTGGTGTCTTCCCCCATCTCTGCCCACATCAACAGCATCAGCATGCTGCCCTCCAGCCTCTGCTAGGGGCCAGTCATATGCTGACCACTGGCACCCCCCTTCCCGGAGAAGGAGAAGCAGTCTCTGGGATGCTCGATCATTCTCCTCCTGTGCCGACCCCCAGCAGTCCGTGCTCGTTCCCAAACATGGATCTCCAGCATGGCATGAGGTGTGGCATCCAGTGCCTCAACCTTTCATGTCACCTTGCTGGCTAGACCTTTTAATAATTAGAGGAGAACTGCACTGAACTGTAAGTCATGTTGCCTAGAAGATGTTTTTAAAAAAACTGGTTCTAATTCTGTCATTGTTCCATCTCTAAAGGATTTTTAGTTATCCCAGAGAGTGTTTCTGATCTACACTCTGGTGTTAAGTGCCATTTTAGAACTGTATGATGTAGTTTATGTCCCTCTGAGCCACAGAATTCTGTAGCAGAACACAGATTGATTGTACCAACAATGTGAAAATCTGAGCAAAGATCATGAACTACATCACACAGTTCTGAAATGGTTCTTGCATGCAGTGTACAAATTAGAAACACCCACTCGGATAATTAAAAAACTTGTAGAGTTAGAACAGTAACAGAATCTGAACCGGTATTAAAAATCAGCTTCAGCAGATGAAATGACTTACAGGGTCAGCGCAGTTCTTCTTTAAAGGCATTAACAAAGTTGACATAGGGGATTTTATTTGCAAAAGTGAGAACAGAAACACCAGTGGGCACAGCTACAAATTAGTGGCGGGAGATACAGGAAGGAGGCCAGAAGTCACTTCTTCACTGAAAGGGTGGTGGCAAGATGGAATGCATTGCCAGAGGGGGTAGTAAATCACAGTACAGTTGGGGGTTTAAGAAAGGGTGGGATAGAGTCAAAGGGTAGGTTAGGGTGGGGGGTGGAGCAGCGTGTAGCATACATGCATGAACTCCACATCGAGCTGACTCAATAGCCCTTCGGGCCTTCTTCTGTTAGCCTTTCGCATGTTCATATAAAAAAGCAACAGCCAGACAGGGCTGTTAGAGAGAGAGAGAGCAAGGATTCATAGTGTATCAACACCCTCAGCCTGTTGTAATTGCATAGCTGTTGCAGAGGTGTGTAGTGTTGTTAGCATACCAGACTGCAGGATACAGTAAACAGTCTAGAAGATACAAATTGTGCAACAGGCAGCGGATAAGCCAAATAATAAGAAGCCATCAAGTGACGCAAATACACGCCATTATGAAATGGTCCTAAAATAACCAGAAACCTGATTGGCCGAGGAGCTCAGAACCAGTGCTGATATCCCAGCACAACAGCACTGGAAAGAGAACTGGGACCTCACTGGCCAGTTAGCATTGAGTAGGCACAGTTGTATCAATACACCACCATTCATTTACTTGTATTAAAAAAAAATGTAATATCTGTCGTCTACCTGCCAAACAGTAAATTTACAGTGGCTCAATAGGACAACTTTTTCTTTCTCTCCTTTTTTGCCTTTTTCCACATTTAAATTAAATTTAAAAAAATGTTTTATTTACTATCATAATGGACCTATTTCATAATTCTAATAAGGCACTCCAGGGTGTGCTTTGTGCTGAGATAATGGCACTTCTAGTGTGGCCCTTCTTTCTTTCTTTCTTTCTTTCTTTCTTTCTTTCTTTCTTTCTTTCTTTCTTTCTTTCTTTCTTTCTTTCTTTCTTTCTTTCTTTCTTTCTTTCTTTCTTCTTTTGTTTTTGTTGACCAGAAAAGGAGGGTTAGACAATACTATGGTCAGTCTCATGGAGGGGAGTGGTTAGAGTTACAAATCAACTGAAATTAAACCAGATTAAGCTGTTTGCTGTACTTTAATAAATGGGGGGGAGGGAATTTAGCCAGGACACTGGGGAAATTTCCCTACTCATAGACAATGAGACACAGACAATGATGGCAGAAAAAGACCAATGGCCTATCCAGCCTGCTACTCTAGTGACTAGAACAGGTGGACAGGACCTCAGTTTAAGCATTTCATCCGAAGGACAGCACACCCTGACAGTACAGCATCCTCTTACGTTCAGGTGCTAGCATTTATGGTATGAGCCCAATCCTGGTGTGGGACTTGAACTAGGTCTATTGTGAATCTAAAATTCACCTGCTAAGTTCACATGGTGTGGCTCACTATACACTTCACATAGCACAGGTGAATTGATCAGTACACGCTATGCTACTATCTGTGTAATAATTTGCTGAAAATAATTTGCACACTTTGCATGTTTTTTCAATTTGTGAAGTGGAAACTTCTTTCTCTGCATAGGCATGTAGTGTGAACTTTGCGGAGCATATCACTATGCGAAGCTACACATTACATGTAGCGCTACACAAAGAATGACATTTTTTCACTTCACCCACGGCTAACTAGAACCCCACGAACGTCTGGCCCAGTTGCTGATGTACTACCCGCTGAGCCACACTAACACTTTAAATGGTTTATTTTTCATATATTGTGCAGCTGCTCCCAGTTGTGTGTTCTATTTATATTGTGTGATTAACCTAATATATTATACTGAACATGACACTCTAACATTCAATGTCATATCCTTCTGGGATCAACACTATGCATCTGGCATAAATTATATTATTTGTTAGCTGAAACTGACTTGTACCACCCTGAAGAGGGTTCAGGATAAACAGAGGTTATCAGCCTGGAAATACAGACTTATTCACAGCCTTGGACCCTGGAAGAAAAACAACGTAATCCCTGGAACAAATTAAGTGACATAGGCCCCGGTATCAAATCACCCAGAAAAGGGGCTTCAGGATAATTTTATTGATGCAATGCAGTAAATACAGTGTACAGAGTTAAACATGTTTTGCATTATCTGCTAATGTCTTTTTTAATAAAACAGTGGGAACTAAATGGTTGCTTCTTAATCAAAACCATGATTTCCTGAAATTACACTATGGGATTTTGTTACAGATCACCATATATAGATCTTCTAGGTCAAGAATGTTCCTTTCACATAGAAATAAATAAACAGCAGAATAATTATACAGTGCACCAGATCAAAGTAAATATGGCAAAAAGATCTTGA
Organism: Neoceratodus forsteri; assembly: GCA_016271365.2. NCBI lineage: Eukaryota > Metazoa > Chordata > Ceratodontiformes > Ceratodontidae > Neoceratodus > Neoceratodus forsteri. The sequence continues at coordinate 29,821,487 of CM028132.1, forward strand.
ATAAAGGTCCATTTGTGGAAAAAAGCATTGAGTTACCGAATATATATTTAGTTTATTTTAAAATAAATATGAGGAACCAGGCAATCAATAATTTGATATCATCAGCAACAGATGTAAAAACAAAACATAAGTGGAAATTGTACATATAGTACTATGAAATGAGTACTTCTTGTCTCACTGTCTATTAATGAGGATACACATAGAAAGAGAGAAAGTTTCCAGGACTGGCAAAATTATTTGTTGTTTCGAATCACAGAGCCCCACCAATCATTTTTAAATACCACCCTTATAGATTTACATGAGTGTATACAGATGGGTACAAGAATATTTGCCAATCAAAACAAAAAGAAAATACCAGTCTGTTTAAAATACCTAGGTCACTGTTTCCTGTGCATTCTCCTAAAATTGTTTATGTGTCAGTCTCACAGGCCTGTACTACCCAGTTTGTTCTTTCACTCATTGTTTATTTGTTTTAATATCCCCAGCATCACTGGAGATGGAATACATTAGTTTTTAGTGAATTCAGAAAATGCCTGTGGTCGAGGCACAAATGGCCCCATAGTCAAGCAGCTAGTGGCGTGCTAACAGTTTACGCTGAAGGTGGGTTAGTCCACCAGGTGCCGTATTCGATGGCACACTTAGTGCTCGCTGGAGCAGCTGACATGTGAGCACTAATGAACTTCACATGTGTATGCTAATGAGATGTGGTGGCATGCATAAAGGATGCACTGGGCTATCGGAGCATTTTTGGAATCACTAGCATGCTGTCTGCACAGTGCTAGATAATGCTTTTATAAACCTTATTTTAAAGAACTGTGCTGACCCTGAAAGCCATTTTCCCACAAGAAGCTGTTTTAAAATAGTGGTTCCAGTTCTGTTTTTGTTCTATCCATATGGGTCACTTATTACAAACAGGCAGTGTTTCTCATTGGTAACATATTAGAAATGTATGAAGTGGTTTATGTCCCTCTTAACCACAGTGTTCTATCATAGAACATAGATGCATTATGCCAGCAATGAAAGAGCTGAGCAATGACATAAAATGTATCATACAGTTTTAAAACAACTCTACCTGTATGTTAATCAGAAATTTCCACTAAGATAACTAAGCAGCCTGGAGAGATGGAACAGCAACATTCTTGAAACCAGTATTAAAACATCAGCTTCTACTGTGGAAAAATAGCTTGTAAGTTTAGCACAGTTCTCCTTTAAAGCAACACAAACAGCAAGGTACCCACAATCTCAGTTCAAGTAATAAATAAAAAGAAATCACTGGTTCTAGTGACATTCCCCATTGTCTCTGATCTCAGTCTCAATATATAAATTAAATTATAAAATGACAAGAAAAAATCTAGAAATTTCAATGACTGAGAGATGTCACCTGACCATGCATTAAATCTTTAATAATGCACACCATGTCTTGGCTTATTACTTAAATAAATCCCTGGTTGTAGTGATACTCCCCTCCCTCAAACCTATCAGCAGTGTAATTTGTTTCTGCTATGTACAGTTCCCTAGACCTTTCAGAACAGTGTGTTTAATTTTTCAAAAAAAAACAAAAAACTTGAATCATTACCTTCATTAACATTTTGTTTAACCAGAAGTGTCTCAAAGACAAAATCTTGCATTCATTGAAAACCCACATCTGTGCAGTTTTGTTGCCTGGTGGGGTTAAAGCACATGGAAGTCAAATCGCAAACTCAAGGTGGAGCATTGAGTGGGCAACTTTAGTGGGATTTAAATGAATGATCTTTTGTTTTGTGACTTGGTGCTCTAACCACTAGACCCCTACAACCACCATTACTTTACTTCTTAGGAAGCAAAATATATGTAAGCAATAAGACATGATGGGAAGCGTGTGTGTGTGTGTGTGTGTGTGTGTGTGCCGCGCACGTGCTGGGTTAATTGCATACCCAGGGGTGTTGTGAGGCAAGGGGCTGCAAGCCAAGTGCCTTCAATCCTAAGCCTGCGGTAAACCCAATCCAACCCAAGCTCGGAGTGTCTTAATGCTTATCTAAAATGGGTTCCTACTTAAATTAAAAAGTTATTCACAATTAAAACATTTCAAAATATAAAAAAAAACATTATTTAAATGCTTTTAGAAAGGAAAAATAATTAATCTGCCTGTTGGTGCCACCAAGGGTTGCTATGTTCTTTGTTGCCTGCCTGTGAATTAGAGTTTCTGTCCAAGATATTACTTTCTTCTTTGTCAGTTGTCAATAATTAAGTTATAAAAAAAAATGTATATGTGCTTTGTCTTGTCAGGTTCTTCTGCTTTAAATTAAAAGGTTCTGTGCTTTGTGATGCCGAGCTGGGTGCCTCTGTGCCTGTACTTCTGGTATGTGTGGTCAGTGTAGGTTACACCAGTCAATAGAGAGCTTACTATTAAAATAAAAATAGTTGCCAAGAAGAAAGAAGTCTATGGCCACGTTATATTTTCCTGTGGGGAGCGATGGGTTGGGGACTGAATGGTGACCGTGATGGTGAGTGAATGGACAAGAGGGTGGGTATATATGAACAGTCTGTGAGAAACAGTAAAAAAAAAAAAAGGATGACAGTCAAGGCAGCATAGTGAGCACCTCCTGTGAAATAATGAACTACTGAGTTTGGATCAAGCTGGATGAGGAGGGAGGAAGCAGCCAAGCAACAGGGCAGGGGAGTGAATGATCAGAATAGTGGGTGGCTGAGCAGTGCATTGGTAATCACAACAAAAAAACAAAATAAAATACCGCGCAGAGAACAAGACAGTCTGTGGGGAGAAACATAAAACAGTCTAACAGCTATAACGTGGATTGGGAGCCTGATACAGCAGATATGTTTTATTGTTACGTCATGTAGAATAGCTGAATAAAAAAAGAAAATGGCTGAAACTGCCTGAAGTTAAAAAATGAACTTCACATGCAGCCTGCACCTAGATATGGAATGTGCTACATCTTGGGCTTATTTTTAGCTAATGGTTGTACTCTCCAAAGGCCATTTTTAGAACCAGATCTCAGCCAATCCAGACTCTGGGATTTCCTTTCCCATTTTGGCTGTGGGTTCCATCCCCACACGAGGCACTTGGGTTACTATCCCAATACTGACACTGCAGTGCAGCATGAGGATGGGGTGCTGCACTCCTGAGGTGTCGTCTTTCAGATGAGACGTTAAACCGAGGTCCCATCTGCCTGTTCTGGTGGTAGTTCAGGTGGATGTTAAAGATCCCATGATACTTCTCGAAAGAGTTGGGGGAATTTTTATCGAAAACTTCAAAACAAATTAAAAATGTGTTTCATCATACAAAAGCATAAGCAAAGAAATCTAAATCAAAAATAGGTATTACAGCATACATGAAAGTCAAATATAAAGAATCCGTACAATATAGAAATCTTAACCTCCAAAGGAACAGTACACATCACAAAATTAAGCAAAGGAAAAATGCAAACAAACATGTATTAGTTCATACTCCCCCTTCATAAAGAAAGCAACATATGTAACATATGAACAAAGTAAAAGTTACCCTAAACCATATATTGCAAGAAAAATCTCTGTCCCCTCCTGCCAAGGATACAGCAATAAATCCCCTCATCAAACAGCACGAGTCGTCCACAATAAGGTACAAATTCAGAAAACAATACATAAATATTAATTCAATGCATTGCCTGTTTGCCAGGTAAATGTGAAGCTCCCCCAGAGAAAACAGAAAGATAATCTAAAATATCCCTCCCCTCTCAAAAAAAATACAATATCATTATGAAAAAAATAATGATTACTTCATACAGTCCTATTCACAAACCTCAAATATGCAGACCCACACCTCAATCTCACCAAAGTGATGAGAAGCCAACATCAAATAAGGAGCAGGCAGTGAAGTACAACAGCAAGAAAATAAAAGGATAGCTGACATGAAACTCAACCGGTATCCAGCCAAGTCATCTTTCTCCACCAAAGCTTATATAAATCTGGGTGCACCCTCTCCCTTTCTAACATCTGCCACTTTATCACATCTTTCTAAATGTTGAACAAAATCTGACTTTCTGTTTTTAACTGTTTCTGAAGTGTCAGACTACAGCGAGCCTGCCAAAGTTGATAGCCTATAAACCCCATCAGAAGTCGTATTGTGGTTGCGTCATAAATCCCCCATGAACCAGGAAGCACACCCTCAGTCCATATATCTGGCGACTGTCCTTGGAAAGGGTTCAGTGGCCAGGTAAGATGAAAGTTATGCCAAAAACACACAGCAAAAGGACAATCAATAAAAAAATGTGACAAAGATTCAACCACACCTAAACATGACTCTTCTCTGGGGCAAAACCTCTCAGATAGTTCTTTATGCTTTAAATTGCCCTTCACCCCCAATTTCTTGTGCATATAGAGCCATAAGAAGTCCCATAAATATTTTCTTTTTTTTTTCTTATTTTCTTTATCCACCCCAGGGGCCACCAGTCTGCCTTACCTTACACGTCTTGGCATCACCCCTGGTCCATCCGGCCGCCATGTCCCCAGACTACCTCCGACGTCCTCATTCGGGCCTCATGGCTACCCCCATGGCTTGCCCCCCATGGTGGGGTGGTGGGGAGCACTCCCTCTAGAGCTCAACTCACCCCAGTCAGGATCCAGTACTGCCATGCACCCTCGCGCCAAGAGAGTCCACTGCGGAAGACGGCCATCATGCCGCCGCGACTAGTACCCCAGTTTTTCCACTTTCCTATCCCTGAGCCAGCAGGCGTGCACTGATGCCAATGGCCATGAGCGTGCGCATCCGCCCATGTTCTGGCCAGGCATCTGCCTCCGACTATGTACTTGTGCTCCCAGCAGCAGAAGTACCTCCGGTCTCCACCGGGGGTCCCTCCTGCGCCGGGATGCCACTGTATCCCCCCCAGGGAGAGGAGAGTTGTCCTTCGGATGCTCGATCCTACTCCCTCCCTGCCGACCCCCAGTGCCCGGGCTCGTCCCCGAACCGGGTCGCTGGCGTGATGTGAGGTGTGGCATCCAGCGCCTCAACCCTCAGCGCCACCGGGCCGACTAGTCCCATAAATATTTAAGGATTCTCTTGCTGGTCAAAAACCTCAGCTTGGACTTTTGATCATCTATGGGCAATTCCAGGAACCATGGAGCAGCATAAAAGAAAGCTTGCACTACTTCAGTATAAAACTGTTTTCGGGAATTTAAACAGAGGGATCTTTTAACTACTTTCCAGGCCTTCAATTTCCCAATCATCCCCTGAAAATGACTAGGAAACTGAGACATCCTAGTCTGTCGGGGTAAAAATTCAGAAAGGTCCCAATTGTCTAGTAGCTGACCTATACCATCCTCCACCCATGGGGTCTATACCTTGTTCTCCCCCTTCAAGAGTGGTATCAAATTATAAAAGATAAAAGTAACATGTAAAAATACTACAGGGTTCAACATCCCCAGTCCACCTTCACTGATGGGTAGATATGTGATACCCCTCTTCACCGGGTTCAATCTACTCCCCCCAAAACATAGGAAAAACACTATAAATCGAAGCCTCCAAAGTTAGTGGGAGAGGATAAACCGCTGCCAAAAACCAAAATATGGCAATAAAAATGTTTTTATGAGATAAATACATTTAGCCTTCGACATCTGCTCCTTATTCCAAAGGACCACTCTATCTCAACTTCCAGCAACTGCCTATCCTAGTTATACCTGTGAGCATCTGCACCACCAAAGTAGATACCAAGTATCCTTCTGTATCCGAAATCTACAGGCATATTCCAGATCAAGGCAACATCAGCAGCAGCATCATATCCTAATAGTAGGATCCCACTCTTTAAATTATTAATAGATGATACAGAAATTTCAGAAAAAGTCTGCAATATCAAATGAGCTTCTTCAGCAGAAGAACTATCAGCTAGAACCAAAACGAAATCATCTGCATAAGCAATAGAGACAATCTGTTTATCCTCACAACCAACAGATAATCCCGTAACCCTTTCTGTCATGTTCAGAGCATACAGCAAGGGGTCCAAGGACATCACATATAACAAAGGGCTCAGTGGGCAACCCTGTCTCACACCCCTATGTACCATGACCTCTTGCCCTATCCAACCATTAATACTGGGTAACAAACTAATGTCTCTATAACATGTCTGTAACCAGCCTATAAATTTAAAAGGCAAACCATAACTATGCAGGGTCTCCCAGAGGTATGCATAGTCCACCTGGTCAAAAGCTTTTGTTTGATCAAGGCAAACAAGATGACCACATACCTCCTGCAAGACCCCCTTATGCAGTATCTCCCGGAGAAGGATAAGGGCATCTTGTACCTGCCTTTTAGGGACTCCACTGAATTGAGAGGGATGTAACAAGGTATCCAGAACCCTCCGTAGTTGATTACTCAAAACCTTCATCAGGATTTTATAGTTTGTATTTAAAAGCGACAAAGGCCTCCAATTTTCCAAATTTTCTTGTTCCCCTTTTTAAAAATCAGGAACAGAAGACCTGTAGCATACTTTCAGGGAGCTTCTCAGTCTGCAATCCAACATTCAGAACCTCACCCAGTTCTACCCCCAATACTTCCCAGATGTCTTTATATACTTCTTGAGGAAGCCTATCAGAACCAGGAGCAGTCCCTGCCTTAAGTGATCAGATTACTGACCTGAGTTTCTCATGCGAGATGGGTTCTATCAGAGTATCCTGCTACTCTGGTGACAACTGAGGTAACTGCCTACTAACCAACCAATTTCACATGAAATCCATCGGAAGGGGATTGCTCAGAAAGGATTTAGAAGCATAAGTGTGTATTTCATGTAAAATGCACTCATTGGACGTCACTCGCCCCTTCCCCTGCAGTGTTCAAATACGTCATACTATGGGATTCTCTTAGAAGCCGTGCTGATTCAAATGGTAATGTGTCCCTCTTTTTCCCAGAAATCCCATACTTATGCTTCCGTTCCATATTATTTAAAACTTTTAACTGTAAACGAGCCAGTTCCATTTTTAAACCTTTTATCTTGTTATGGCACTCAGACCCCAAATACTGTCTAAAATTTGTCCACAATTTAATACGGTCTCTCAAATACATTAATTCATCATGCCTCTATTTCCCATTAATACGACCAATCTTCTGAAAATATACCCTTATTTCTTTTTTAGTGTCCTCCCACCATTTATCCTTACCATTGTATAGAAAAAAAAAACTGACTGGCGGGCAACCAAAAGAGAACAAAACCCCTCCCTTACTAGAGGGATATCTAACAAAGTTACGTTTAACTCCCAAATCCCAGGACCTCTCTGGGTCTCAGGCACATCACACAATACAAGCTTAAGAAGCCCATGGTCTGACGCAGCCACTTCTTGTAATGTTTGCGACTGTACAACAAACCCAGATGAAAGAAATAAATAACCAATCCTGGATGCCCTGGGTCCACAAAAATGGGTATTGCTGTTCCCAACTACATAAGACCCAAAAGCGTCAATCAAACCAACATCAGTAATTAACTGAGCTAACCAAATTGCATCACAATAAACCTTCTTCCCCAAATCAGAAGGAATCTGGGAGGGCAAGGAGCAATTAAAATCGCCTCCCAGAAGAACTGGATAGGAAGTACTCAAAAATGGGTAAAGGGATTTAAACAATTTAACCCTATCAAATTTATTTTGGGGGGCATATACATTTAATAAACGTATAAACGTAGTACCCCACTTAATATCCAATACCAAAGCTCTACCTTCCAAAATCTCTACGTGATGTATCACCTGAATATGAGAAAGAAAAAAACAAATTCCAACCCCACTGCATAAATTCTTCCCCTGAGACCAAAAACAGTCTCCCCAGATCCACCCTTTAGTAGCAGCAGCCAAGTCCTCAGGAGACTGTAACCAGACATCTTGAAAAAAAACACAGTTTAAGTTCTCATGTACAAACTGAAAATGTGTTCCGACGTTTAGCAGGGGATTTGATGGTGTTAGCATCCAAGGACGCCACACGGAAGCAAAATGGAGCCATATGTCACAGTAAGTCGGCCTTCACTTCACCTTACTAGAGGCCCTAGTCACTCTGCCACTCTTACAGTCTTGAGGCCTTGATTCCATTTGACCTTCTGGAAGTACTAGTGTCCCAGGCTGTGAGGGAGCCGTAGTAGATGTTGCAGTATCATCCATAGTTACTGATTCATCCAACAAAACATCTTATAAATTAGAGTCTGCCAGAGGGAGGGCTGCAACAGGGATATTGGATTTTTTTGACTGTTTAACTTTCCCTTTCGACAGCTTCCCTTTCTTACTCATAACCATAGTGTAGCCCTCATCAGGGGGCAGCTGGTCAGGGGGCTGGGGGGGAAACGCTAGTGCCTTCTGAGACCCCTATTACAGGATCTATAGGCACTGGAACCATAGGTAAAGGAACAGAATTAGGGGCAAAATCCAACCCATCTCCCAGAGTCTGCTTAGCTGGCTGCGTTCCCTTGGAAGGGGCTACATGAGATACACCCCCCAAGGGAGAGAGGCCCTGCTTGACTGCCAGCCATATATAGTGGTCCTGCACCCCAAAGTCTGCTTCTTCCATGTCTTTAGCAGCAATGGGGCATGTCCCAAAAGATGTTCTATCTCATCACATAGATTACATCTGGATTGTTGGAAGCAGTGGGCACTAGAGTGACCTGTTTCTCCGCGGCGTGTACATTTAAGTACATCACAAGAGGTGCTAATATGCGTCTTAGACCCACACTTAAAGCAAACTCTGGGTTGCCCTGGATAAAAAAGAAATCCCTTATCCCTTCCAAGGAAAAAACAATTTGGCAAATGAATGAGTTCAGTATCAGTGGAAGATAACTTGACTCGAAACTTCCAACCCCCATTCCAAAACCCCTCTGCATCCAAAATAGGCACAGGATTGCCCTGGATTTCACACCTCTTCTCCAACCAGTGTACAATATCAATGATATTAACCCCTTCATTCCTAAAAAGGATAGTTATAACTCAGAAGGGCTCTTTAGTAAATGGCAAGACAATGAAATCTGACCAGAGGGGGTTTGTTTTCAGATTTGTATAGCGACACCAAAATGTTTCCAATAAAGCTGGTGTACGAAAATTGATGTCGAAAGTAAATTCTCCCTGGACATGAATTACAGCATAGACCTCCAAGGGAGAAAAACCCATACTTTGTTTTATCAGTATTTTCCCAACATAAAATCTATCGGGGGGGGAGGTTGTCACGAGGACCCACATATCGTAGTCGAATGGCATTGCACCACTTCTCTAACTCCACAGACTGTCTAAAGTGACTGGCGTAAGAAGGCCTGTCAGGTGTCTCAGAAGCCGGCAGTTGGACTGAATCTGCATGGACATTAGCAGCCCCAGCACTCGACCCACCCTCTGGATCAGCGGGGGGGGGGCAGACTCTAGATCATATGAAGCAACACCCTTTCCTGACTCAGGTACTTGTAAATCTGTAGAATTGTTACTTATCTGTAAACTGAAGCCTTCTGTTATCCCACTGACAACACCCCCAGGTTTCCAGTGGCCATCTGACATAGGGATCCAGCCTGCATCCTGCAGGGCCCTATCCGTCAACCAAGCTGCATCTACAATGTCACCCCAATCCTTCTGAGAGGAAACTGCATCCCCTCCTACTAGCGCTTCAGGCCGCTCTTCGGCCACATGGATCTTACTGGGGCCCAATATCGCCGTAGCACCTGGCAAATTCTCATTGCGCTTCCACTTCTGATCCTCCTCTAGATTGTACTTTTGCCCTTCAATCACTAGGAGCTTGCTCATTCTGAGTAATTCTTCCTCCAAACAGCGACGCTTTTCTGCCAAACTTAATGGCTGCTCTTCTTCCACCACTGAGAGACCACCGACTTGGGCGATGTGCTGGCCACCCAATGGGTGCATTCCAGCTGCCTCTGCAGTGGATCCCCCTTCCAGTGGCAATTCCATCTCCACACTTTCCTGGGCCATCGTAGGCCTCTCCTGCAGACCTACCACCTCCAAGGTCTGCTCCAAAATGACCACATCCTACAGTGTCAGGGTCCCCCTACTGCTAGAGTAGGGGAATTTCCCCGGTGCCCTGGCCAAATTTACCCCCATTCACTAAAAAATACCACCAACAGCTTAATCTGGTTCAAAGTCAGTTGGCATTCATCTGTATCCTCCTCCCCTGGGTCGTGCCTGAAAATAGGCAGAATTTGTCTAGTGCACTTACCCAGTCAACAAAAACTAAATAAATAAATACATTTTCTATCAATTCTTATACACTTTCCAGAATGACCACACTACTGAAACATAGAAACATAGAGTTTGTCAGCAGAAAAGGACCTTTAGGCTCATCCAGTCTGCCCCTTATCCCTGCCTGTTCCATCACTACTGACCCTAGTTGGTCATAGGTAGAGACCCATGAAATTCTTTTTATTTTTTATAATTTTTCTTTTTATTTTTCTGGAATTTCTTGTTATTTCTTTTTATTCATTGAAAATGTAGTTTTATTTCTTGTTATCACATTTACATTCATAAACTACCTCAAAATGACCTTATACACACTAGAAATCACATTCCTAGTATACTACATTGTATTAAGCAGCATTAAGCTGCAGTCTTGCAAGGTTCTGCAACTAAAACAATTCCACTGTTGCTTCCTTGTGGACCATCTCTGTGGTAACAACGGAGTCTAAACAACAACTGCTGCAAGCATTTATTTAGATTTTTCCCACCCCAAAGCATTTTTTTTCACTTTATTCATTTTTTTTTCATTTTATTCCTTTTATATGCTGAATTTCTTGCTATTTCTTGTTATACCTTGAATTTCTTGATATACCTTGAATTTCTTGTTATTTCTTTTTATACCTTAATTTCTTGTTATACCTTGAATTTCTTGTTATTTCTTTTTATACCTTAATTTCTTGTTATACCTTGAATTTCCTATTTCTTTTCATACCTTAATTTATTGTTATACCTTGAATTTCTTGCTATTTCTTGTTATACCTTGAATTTCTTGTTATTTCTTTTTATACCTTAATTTCTTGTTATACCTTGAATTTCTTGTTATTTCTTTTTCTACCTTAATTTCTGGTTATACCTTGAATTTCTTGTTATACCTTGAATTTCTTGTTTTTTTTTTCCTTTTATACCTTAATTTCTTGCTATTTCTTGCTATTTCTTGTTTAAGAAAAACACGGCTCTCTAGTCATAGGTATCACTCTCTGCTCCCTGTTCCTCTACCTAATATGCCCCTGTGCTTATCCCACACATGCTTCAAGCTCCCCACTCTCTTTGCCCCACTACCTTCTCTGCCAAGCTGTCTCAGTTATCCACCACTCTTTACCTGAGAAGTATTTCTGCACATCTCTCCTAAACTTTCTCACTTTTAGCTTCATTGTATGCCCCTTCATCTAGTGCCTTCCTTTCTCTAAAACTCACCCTCCACTTGCACTTGTTCACTCCTGTGAGGTACTTGGTTTCAATAATGCCCACTCTCACTCACCTCTCTTCCAGGGAGTACATGTTGAGTTCCTGCAGTCTTTCCTTGTATGGCTTCTCATGCAACCCCCTCACCATATTGGTTGTCCTCCTCAGTAGTGCTTCCACCTTTTCAATATCCTTGTGGAGGTGTGGTCTCCAGAAGTGGACACAGTACTCCAGGTGGGACCTCACCAGTGTGCGATATAGTGGCAGCACCACTTTCTTCCTCCTGCTAGAAATCCCTCTCTTAATGCACCCCAGCATTCTGTTAGCCTTTCCTTCTACTTTGTCACACTGCCCAGCTACCTTGAAGACATCAGAAAAAAAGTATCCTGTGACAGCCGGTCGATTGCCGTGCTTGTTCGCATAGTAAAACAGCTCATCACATGATCAACTGTTTTAGTATGTGAGCCAACAAGAGAGCAGTTTCCTTCACAGAGGGTGGCTGGTCATGAAGCAAGGTGGATTGCTTTCTGGTCACCTTCTGTTTCACTGGGGGTGGGGGCCTTCTCAGTGAATTAAGAAAATGTGTTTTTTTTTGTGGGGGGAAGGTGGGAGTATTGGTGCTTCTGGCAAAGGGGGAAAGGAAATATTGACTTCTTACTTTATGAATGTGTCATGCCTCAGATTATTTGGAGAGGTGGTGATCTTTTCAGCACACCTTTATGAAGCATTAGATTTGAAAACCTAGAAATAATCTTCATAAAAGATGAAACTATGTTAAGAAATCCAATAGTGGTGCATGGACAGTAGCCATCAGGATTGGATACTGACAGATTCCACCATTTTGATCTGATGTCAGATGTCATCACATATGGATGGCATCTGACCATGGATCTGGTCTCCTTGGATCCCAAATGGATCCGATCGGGGAGCATAGGATCAGATGGATCCAACAGTCTGATCAAGGATCTGAGAGTTAGATCTAACAGTTGGATCATAACTGTTTGAGAGTCAGATTGAAAGATCTGACCCTCAGATCATGGTATCCAATTCCATCCAATTGTGGATACTACATACAGGCTTAGCCAGAAGGGGCTCAAATCTGACAGCCATAAAGTATGCCTATCTCTCGGAGGGTGCTCGGATCCTGCAAGCAGTATCCAGGCACCACTAAAATCCAAATCTTACTTCAAATGGTGAAGTGAGTGGTGGTTAAGATATAACATGCATTATCAGATGGGTTGGAGAATTCCTGCAATCTGATTGGCTAGGGACCATTCCAAGCTGCAACACTATACCCTGATAATACAGTGATGAGGAGAATGTTCCTGCCATTACATTCTTTACTTGCCTTTATCAAAAGGGGTCAGTTCAATTCTGCCTCCTCACTGGTAAAGAGCTAGTCACATGAGGTTATGCTAACCCATAGGTAACTTGCTCTGAAAGACATGTTACTTCAGCAGTAATGTAGAAGGCAACGTTTCCAAAAGGCATTGTATTTCAGCAGTAACACAGGGGTCAAAGATCATTATGCAAATGACACCACCACAACATACAGTCACATCTCAACCCTCATTCAGCCATGTCCGTGTAATTACTTCCACCCTATAAGACAAGCATCAACCACAAAACAAATTGAAAAAACAGATTACACAAAATACTACAGAAATAAAAAGAATGGAAAAGAAAAGAAAAAAACTAGCACACTGCTAAGAAGAGAAAGCAACACTATAAAATCTAGTAAACATAGAAACATAGACTTTGACGGCAGATTAGGACCGCTTGGCCCATCTAGTCTGCCCATTTCCCTACCTACAGGATAGGCCACAGATCCTAGTTAACCAACAGCTTATTTCTTCCTATAGTAGGCAAATATATGATAAAATGGCTTTGTATATACCTTCTCAGACCTCACAGACTTCTCTAAAACGGTGCCTGGTAAACAAACCAACACACATTGACATAAACCAATGTAAACAGGGTTTTAAGATGCAAGCACATGCTGACATACATAATGGATGTTTCCTGGTCAATGATTCATCAGAAAGGAAGTGTGAGTATCCATTACTTCCTTGAAGGAACACTACACCCTCATGTCTAGTACATTTTATTTGTTTCCATGTCAACAGACAACTTTTTTCCTGTAGCTGTTGAGGATTTAAGTGTTTGCGTTAGTTTATATTCAGTGGTCATGCTAACTCCCTGTAAGTATCCTGGGGGTCTGCACTTTATGGCTGTTGGAATCTCATTGCCCACGAGAGCTGCATTAGCATATAAGATCATGATGTCACTGCACCCATTTATACCATGTATCTTATGCTGAAAGTACAAATGCCCTGAAAGAATCTCTGGAAACACACACATTGAATGCAATTTGAGGGGAAAAACCCTGCATTACAACTCAGACAATCTGCAAAGGTAATTGAAGGTAAGAGTGGAATTTCAAACCTTGCTGCAACTTGTCTTGTTGAATTCTAATTAAGCAGACAGGCATGCCGTGGAGTCTAAAGGGTGCTGACACATCAAGGTCTCATATGCTGATGCAGCTTTCAGGGACAGTGAGATTTCAATAACCAAAAAATGGAAACCTTCAGGATACTTACAGGGACAGTGGAAATAAACTAAAGCAATCACATATATCCCTGACAGCTATGCAAAACGAGTTGTCTGTTAACATGGAAAGAGATAACATTTCCAAGTTATGAGGGTGTAGTTTTCCCCTTAAGAAAGCTGTGAAGGAAGTGAAGTCGTAATAGCCATCATTTCCTGAAGTAAACTCTGGCTCTTAAATGCAGGGGGTTTAAAGGTTCTTAAAAACCACAGTACCAAGCATGGAAGACCCCTCTATTCATAGAAGCTACCCTTAAAACACTATGACTTAATTATCTTAAATCCCCCATTGATAAGGAAAAAAAGACATTCCAGAGTATGTACTATATCTTGTAACATGACTTGCAGTGGTTTACAGCCCTCATCTTTGACTCGGGCAGTAAACTTACTATTAGGCATGCTATGTAAGGAATAAGGAATGGCAGAGTAGGAATTGTACTATATTAGAAAATTGGAAAGTTAAATACTGTATTCTGACTGGCTGTTGCCATTCCATTGACAAATGTTTATGTACTAATACTGCTCTTTTAAGAAAACAGTCCAACCATGTGATCTGGAATTCAGACAAATCACATGCAGAATTTGTGAACCACTTCACACATCCCTGATTTACATAACAAACATGATTGCTACTGTTACTTTTGCATAGAATCCTTCAACTAGGCCCTAAACTAAAACTCACTTAAATTAAAAAATACATAAATATTGAATGTTCTTTCTAGTCATGATCCCTTCTTTCTACACACAGATTTAAAACAATCAAGCACTGTTAAGAGTTTTCATTTCTGATGTTTCTTTGATGATCATGAAAAATCCACCTCATAGCCTAACCAGCTTGACAGAGCATCCTCTGCTGCCAGCTCTGCAACAGATAAAATTGAGCCTCTGGTTTCCTGTCAGGCCTTTATGTGTCAGTGTGAGTGTTTGCCAGTAGAATGCTGCAGAATTTTGAATTCATGCATTCCATGTTAACATTCCATGTTTGTGCAGTGAGCATTCTGTTAGGGGAATTTTGCAGAATATTGAATTTGTATGTTCCATGGTAAACACACAAATCTTTTACTGCATGTACAGAAAGATAAATGACTGACAGGTAGAAACCATCTGTGGAAAGACTATTTGACATTTTCTAGGTAATATTTTGTTATATTTTTTTCCATTGTTTTAGCTTTTAGAGATTTTTTTGTAATTTGCCAAACCCATTTTATAAGCACAGTAAGACCCTTCAGGTTAAGGTGTATTGATAGCCTGCACTTCCAGTGGCTATAAGGCTGTCTGCCTGTGGTATCCACCAATACCCCACACCCTGACAGGTCTTACTGCTTTTATAGCATGGTGAGGGGCAGATTTACAGCACAGGCCACAGCTGACAGCTGTAAACCACCTCAAGGCATGTTATGAAGTATGATCCCTACACTGGAATGCCTTATTCTACTTATCAAGTGGTGCTGGGTTTAATGATAATAATAATCATAATAAATGAATCTGTGTTTTTAAGAACAGTTGCAGAGTTACAGTTCAATATAAGTCTTGCATGGTACTCTTGCTTTAAGATGCCTACTCCAGGATGTTTGCTTTTTGGTCACAAGGCAATCCTCCCCTACTCCCCCCCAACTTGCAGTTGTGCTAGAAGTCTGCTACCTGAATTAGGGAGAGAGCTGTGTTGCTTGCTAAAGGTATGCTAGGCTGGTTAAGCTTTCAGTTCAGTACTTTTGGGTTCTGAGTGATTATCTGGTATGGGGCGAGGTTTTTGTGACTTACATTAATGAATTTATTTGAAGTTTTAGATGCATGTGTGATTTTTCTGTGTTGTTTACTGTCAGGTAGCTCTGTAGGCATTTGAAATATATGGGTTTTGTGCTCACTTTAGATATTTTTCTTCTTGTTTTAGTTTAATTTTTTACAGTGTGTTCTTGCAGTGTTTAGATTTTGTGTATTAAATTGTATGAGCGATTTTGTCTTCTGTATTGGGGATGGAATATAGGGAGGGTGTGATGTGACTAGATGTGGCTGTGCCATTTGCATACTGATCTTTGACCTCTTCAGGTTCTTCCTCAAATAATATGCTTTGAAGTTGGGTTATCAAGGATAAAACTTCTGCTCATGACAAGAGATGAAATTGGAAATGTTTAGGTGGGGGAACTCTCACATCTAGATTTCTAGGTGGTGAAACTGTCATTTCTAGGTGGTGGATGTGTCCTATAGTAGTCAAAGGAGAAAGATGACCGAGGTGGTGGAACTGTCATAAAGTTTTTTAAGACATGATGGAACTGTGTTCCTGTGGACTCCTGCCCAATTTAACCATTCAACAAATAAGGCTGAATTGGTTCACAACCCCTGATAATGTGATATAATGCCTACTATTTCATGTCTTATTCCTTACATAATACATTTTATAATAACAATAATATACTCCAGAATGTGTTATCATGTGTGATAATGTCACTTCTCAAGTGACTGAAGACACTTGGCTACATGTCATGACCACAAGGTGAGGTATTGTATTTTTCCATGCTAACATACCCTGTCTTGTATTATTGCTTTAATAAAAAAATGTTGCAGTGAACAAGTTTATTTGCACATTAGGCATCAATATGAGCCACTGTATTGCACCAAAAAAATATTTCTCTTTAATTTAGGTGTTCAAAAATATTAGGATTTTTTTTCCTGATTGGCATGCTGCGTTTTACTTTCTCAGTCTGTATTATCTATCAGTATTCGACTCCAAAGACTTTTGAGAAATAAACTCTTTAAAAAGTTATTTCTTTTTTTGTTTCAGTGGAAAGAGAAAACCTTGCAGACTATTGTGCTCTTGCACAGCGACCAACTCACCTGCCAAACATTAACCAGCTGGCATCTTTAGGGAAAAGCAGTGAGCAGTCTCCACACAGTCAACTCCACCACAGTCCTCCAATTCGAAGCCCAGTTCCAGCACTCCAGCCAATTGTGAGCCATGGTTTGCTCTCCCCACAGCTCAATCCACAGCTGGTTAGGCAACAGATTGCAATGGCCCACCTGATCAACCAACAGATAGCTGTGAGCAGGCTCCTAGCACACCAGCACCCGCAGGCTATCAACCAGCAGTTCCTTAATCATCCGCCAATCCCCAGAACCGTCAAGCCAGTAGAACCCTCAAATTCATCAGTGGAGGTTTCTCCAGATATCTATCAGCAAGTTAGGGATGAACTGAAACGGGCTAGCGTATCTCAGGCAGTCTTTGCAAGAGTTGCATTCAACAGGACTCAGGTGTGTATTCTTTTTATGATCCCCAAAAAGAGTAACAGAACTTTTCATAGTTTCAGATGGAATGAATGTGATGTACTTCATGTTAGCAATCGGTGGACTCCTGATTGAACTATGCTTTGTTACTGAACTGAACTTCAGAGGGTTGGAAGGGTCAGTTGTGATCCAGTTCTGAGTCTGACTCTGCTCTTTTCCCAAAAAGTTCTAATTTACTCTGGTTCTTCAGACAAACTGGTTCAGAACTGGGTCAAAGGCAGATCTGGACTTGGTCAAATACTAGACTCAGGTTAAACCTTCATGCTCTTCATACAGAGTTTCTTTATATAATTTAAAATATTTTTTTTTTCAACCATTTTTCATTTTCAATAGGAATGAAGCTTCAAAATCACTTACAGTATCAGGATCGGAGCAGAACGGGGACACTAGCAAAAATCCATACCTGGTCAATAGACTTATTTATTTATTAAAAGGTGCATAAATTACAGGATAGGTTCCATAAGAAACAAGTCTCGTTTACAGAACATCCCAAGTCAATTAAAAAAAAAAACAACAACAAAATACATATACAGACATGAACACAATCAATTAATGCAATTATACATAGATTGTTCCGCAACAGCATTCTTTTCAGGCCTTGTTTGAAAATTCCAAGGGTAGGGGAATTTCTGAACTGAGGAGGGAGATTGCTCCATGAGGAAGGAGCCATGTGGGGAAAAACATTATTTTCCAAAGTGAGTATGAAACTTAGGTAAGCTAGACTGAACTGGGTCAAGTCAGAGTCGAGTCATGAATGATTGATTTCCAGAGTTGAGTCCAGTGCCATCGGGGTGGGGGGGGTTGATCTAACACAGAACAGGTCCTCAGTCCTTGAAACTTAAAAGGCAATATCAACAATTGCAGTCTTCCCAATTCACATTTCCCTTACCCCATTTTTCTTTCTGTGTCTCTGTAACTTTTTGGTTTTCTGTTTCTCTAGTGTTTAAAACCATCTCTGTATGAAGCTTTCCTATTATGCCATTCTTATTTTTAAATCCTAGATTTTTCTCCCCTGCCTCTCACATAGAGGTGTGCGAAGTCTGCAAATTTTGCTCCACAAGTTAATTAGCAGGATTCACAGAACGATTTTTGTAAAATTTGTGGCTGTGAATTTCATGGATTTCATGGGGCGATTTTGCAAATTTGCAGCCACGAATTTCATGGATTTCACTGTGGAGAATGACATTTTGCCTGCAAATTTCACACTCCACCCACAAAATTCACACTTCACTTTAAAAAAAGATGAATTTCGCCAAACATTTCATGCAAATTGTGTGAATTGAAATTTCGGAGTGTTCCGAAAACTCCACGAATTTCATGAAGCATGAATTTTTTGTGCTGTACATGAACTTCATGGGTGATGTTTAACTTCGCAACACCTCTACTCTCACACCCCAGTACCTGTGTTTCTCTTAGGAGCCCCAAGGCAACCCCTAAAACTCTTCTCACCTATACTCCTCACCTTTCCCCCATCCACACTCACCTGCCTCTATTGCACTCTGGCTAGCTCCCTCAGGTGGGATCAGGGTTAGGGGATGTACCCCATGAAATGTCCTTCATCAGGCAGTGGAGGCAAGGGACCTGGATATAGCTGGGTGTGTCATCTACAGGCAGGCCATTTTCTTGTTTTTCTTCCCCTTCCTTCCCTTCTGCTAGGATAGTGGCCCTAATGAAACCAAGCACACGCGCATATACACACACACACACAGCATGCTTGCACCTTGTTGGCCAGCTACCTCCCACTTCAAAGGCATGCCCTGCCTGTAGCATCACCTGTGGTCACTCAGATGGCCCTGTAGCAGTGGTGTCACACAGCCTTCCTCCTTTTGAGAGGAAGAGCACCTCTCTGATGCTCAATCCCTCTGCTGCCAATCAGCCCCCAGTAACCAAGGTCCTCTCCCGAACCCCAGATGCCATCATCAGAAGCAATAGACCTTCCTAGTTTCTATGTGATAGACTGCCAGTGGAAGTGGTGGAAGTGAAAACTAAGGGGCTTCAAGCATACAGGGGATAGACATTGGGGAATATTAGGAAATGGGCTGATAGAGAGGGTCACCAAAGACCAGTTATGGTCTGCGAAGATAGGCTAGGCAGGGACCATCTGGGCAGTCTGGGTGGGTCAAGTGATCCTTTTCTGCCAACAGGTTCTATGTTGTATGTTACCACAGTACAACTAGGCTGTCCACCCTACTGTGCCATTCTAGGTGCTTCTGACACTGATGCCTGCTGATTACACAGATGAAGGTGGAATAGCCATGAGCTCAATTTCTACTGGAGTAATGACCCATGCAGGCAATGGTATCAGTGTCAGAAGCCACTGACTTATTGCAACTGTTGATGTCAATGGTTGGTGCACCTCTAATGTCTCAGTAGGAGGTGGGGCTACATTCAGACTTGGCTTTAAATGTTTGAAACAGAAAACACAACAATGAAATATACTGTGAAAGAGAACAGAGATCCGTAAATATGAAATGTGTTGGCGTAATGCTTCCCATCCCTCTTAGTAGACAAGGGTTATTGCTGAATAAAATGACCCCCCCAAATAGGGAACTTGTCCTGGGTCTTATTAGAGTGTATCAGGTTTCTAAATGGTGGATATTTCACAACACAAAGAATAATGTATGCATCGCTATGCACAAGGCTGTTTCCATCAAGGGAGTCGGATGACATCATAAGGACCTCGAAAGGTATCTTACATCATCAGAACCCTGAGTATGGTTGCCCATATTATAATACCTATATATGGTTTGAAACATAAAGTTAACATAACATAAAAAATGTTGTTTTTTTCCAATTTATTAAAAAAAAAAAAAAGAAACCCACCCTCACCCAGCTGCTGAAAAACTGCCCTGGTAAAGGGTACAATTCTCTTTTCCTTTCTTTTTCTTTTTGTTAAGATAAAACAGAAGATGCCATATTAGGGAAGGATCTGAGTTCTCTGTATGTGGGGAAAATGAAGGCAAAACAGCAGGGCCTGATTTTCAAAGTTCATTTTTTGCCACAAGTCCCAGGTGTGTCAGAGATGCACCGCACTAGATTTGTGGCAGAAAATATATATATTTTTTTTACTTTGGTAACCAGGTAAGGCCCACTAGGCACAAGTGCCTGTTTTTAAGAGTGATCCAGGAGCGTTAGGGAGATTAAGTGACTTGCTCAGAATCATACGATATGCAAGTGAATGTTGTGGGAATCAAACCCAGGTCTGCTGGATGTACTAAGCTCATTCACCACTCATTACTCTAACCTCTAGGTTATACAGCCAGCCACAGATTTTCGATCTCTTGTATCATGTAGATGTCGATGTGTCATATGGACATGGCACACCTGCAGCACCACGCAGCGTGGCTGCAATGATTGACACAGGCACTGTGACTGCTTTCAAAAATGAGGCCTCTGGTGGCATGAACTTCTATTCTAATTTAAAAAGCTGTTGTATCAGAGACGAATACAACAGCATTCTTTGACCTTTGAACTGTAGTACCAGAGCTTTTTAGTTAGGATGGAAATCCATGCATAACAAGGGGTAACCATATACTATGAAATGATGTGCATGTATATACATATCATTAAATGCTTATTACTCATTCATTGCTCATTTGCATATAAACTACTGGAAGCACTTTCTTATTTGCAGGTAAGTTGATTTTGGTACTAGGTTTCAGAACCAGACAAATTCTAGAGGCCCTTTTATAGAATCGCTTTTCACATCCCTCCCCCAAAATGCAGACTCGTGGTACCTTCTGAAGTTAAATGTAAAAATGCATTATGCCCCGCAGATCTCTTATGTAAGATGTTATTTCCAACACCAAAGATCCTTGTTTCTTCCAGTACTTCATTTTTCTTTACTCCCCCAACCTGTTTGAAGGGACTGGTTTCTTTGGTGGACAACAGGGCTATCACTCATTAACTTTATTAGCCAAGCACAAGCTATGGTAGCACACTTTGCAACATCCCAAGCACTGACTGAAAACTCAAACATTTAATACTTTTAGAATAGCGAGGACATCCAAAATTTGAATAGTGAATGCATATCAATCCTTATAAAATGGGTAAGAAAATCCCGCTCTATCAATGGTGGAAACACATCACAGGATCATGCGTTATTCCCAACAACCACATGCCTATGCAATGTCATGTGTTTTCCCACTTGTAAATTAATTCTGTACCCATTTTATGTATGCAGTAAGACCAGCAGGGTGTATATTTATGGGTCAATAACTGCACATCTCCAGTGTATTAGGCAGATGACACTTGTGCCAAATGTGTTGAAACAATCAAAAGGGAAATACAGGTATTGACAACAATTACACATCTCAAAGTTGCCTTATTGTACTTATAACATGGGTTCTGGTTAAAAATGTTTATATTTTTTATTTTATTGTATGATTTTTTAATAAGACAATATTGTTTTCTTTATGAAATAAGAACAAAAGACAAAACTGTAGTTCCAGGTAACACATATTTATATTGTGGCCAAACCTGGTACACAGGATGAAGATGTCCTGGCCAAATTTCCCCCATTCACTAAAAATACCACCAACAGCTTAATCTGGTTCAATGTCAGTTGGCATTCATTTGGGCTGAGGCTGAAAATAAGCAGAATTGTCTAGTCCTCCTTTCCCGGTCAACAAAAATTAAATAAATAAAGTACAGGACTGTCATTATTGCCAGATAATTACAGTCTTGTAATTGTTTCTTAGTCAGTAAGGTGGCAAGAATATTATAAAATCAAGTAACAATATAAGACTTTTTACTTTTGGACTACTTCTAAACTCTTAGACCAGTTTTTGAGGGTGACGTTTCACTAAGGCATTGTTCGCACTGGGTTACTTAAAACATTTATCACTAGTAAAACATTTTAAGTAGCTGCAAGCACGGTTTGCGTTTGCACTCAGCACGACTTCAAGACCATTTCAGTGAACCATGCTCAAACCCTGCTTTGAGGTAGGCTTGAGCATGGTTTTTAAAATGGTTCCGACTGTAATTTGGACTTACCGGCAGTGTGATCAGGAGAACACGGTTTCTGCAGCATGATTCTTTAGGTTTGTGTGTTACCGCAAAGCATGATGGTAAGCAGCTTTCGGTTGCTACGGGTGCTTGAAAACCTTCACTGGGACACCAATACCACAACAGTGCGAACACACTGACACAGATTGCCGTTACCAACATGTTTTTATTTATTTATTTAGCTTTTGTTGACCGGGTAAGTGCACTAGACAAATCCTGCCTATTTTCAGGCACGACCCGGGGGAAGGGGATACAGATGAATGCCAACTGACCTTGAACCAGATTAAGCTGTTGGTGGTATTTTTAGTGAATGAGGGAAATTTGGCCAGGACACCGGGGAAATTCCCCTACTCTTTTCGATAAGTGCCATGGGATCTTTAACATCCACCTGAACTACCACCGATCCAGGCAGATGGGACCTCGGTTTAACGTCTCATCCGAAAGACGGCACCTCAGAAGTGCAGCACCCCTCTCATGCTGCACTACAGTGTCAGTACTGGGATATTAACCCAAGTGCCAGATGTGGGAACTGAACTCACAGCCCTCTGATCTCCCGGCCTCAGAAGCGAGTGTGCTACCTACTGAGCCACTGACACTGACATGACACTGATATGACACTGATATTTTAAACTCGCTTTTGACAGTGCAGACGCGTGGAACTGATAACCTTTAATCCGTTTTTAAGAATGGTTTAGTGAACCATGTTCCAGCATCCTGCAGTGTGAACAGGACCTTTGTTCAGCTTTATACCTCTAAATTTGGTGAGGTTTGAGGGGGTTTAATATTTTCGGTAGCTGCTAATGCAACTGCAGACTGATTCCCTTAGCAGTACATCCAGCACAATGGTGTTATTCAGCTTGAATTTATGGAACCAAGGGTTCCTAAAATAACTAGGAGATTTGCCTTTGTGAGTAAGCATGACGTAGTATTTCTCTTGTGTAGTGGTTCAATTGAAAGTTTTTAGGTGGGGGAGCTCTCACCACTAGATTCGTAGTTGGGAGAACTGTCATCTCTAGGTGGTAGGAGTCTCCCATAGTATTTCATGAAGAAAGATGACAGTGGTGCAGGAACTGTCATATAGTTTTCTAAGAGGTCGAGGAACTGAGTTCCTGTGGGTTTCTGCCTGGTTTAACCCCTGCTGTTGTGTTTTTTAAAAAAAGCAGCCTGTCTAACATTTGTTACGATTTTGCAGTCAAGCTGTATTTTAGAAATTACAAAGTTAGCACTAACTGTGACTCTTAACAATGGTGGGCCTGATATTTTCACAAGGATCTCAGAATTAGTTGCCTATTTTTAGCCATCTCAAGTTGGTCCTGTTTATATTCAAACAGAGCTTCTTTGCAGAGCAATGAGTCCTGGGAGACTCCAGTGACAAGGCCCTGATTTGCAAAAGATATAAATCCCAGCGGTGTCCCTGGAGTCTCCAGGGAAGCCCTTCTCTTTAAACAAGCTGTCTGAACTGGAAACTGTAGACAATTACATTTACATGGCAATAAATGGCCTTGCAAGTCTGACATTCCTTTGAAAAACAATTAAGTCCAGCATGTCATCCTGGATTATGTATGGGTTTATACTGAAAAACCAAAACCAAAACCCACTGACAAGCTGCTGTGGACAATAAGATGACATTTCGTCTCTTGCTTTCTTTGTCAGCCTTCTGTGTCCAACTTTGTACCCTGCCCAATCATAAGAAAGTCATTACCAAAGCCAGAAGGTTATTTTTGATGATTGGATTTTAGTCAGTCTGCAGTACGTTGATGTGCAACAAAGGATAAAGTCATTTACCAAATCATAGTTTTTAAAAGGTATTAATCTGAGAAATCAAACAATAAATACATAAATTAATAAAAGCACTGCCTCCTCCAGATGAGTTTATATCCGTAGTCACAGTTTAGCCCTCAAACTTCTTTGGGGTGAACTAACATGACTTAGCTGCTGCAGGAAGAAGAAACATCTGTCAGCGAAAATTCAGACATTGTGTGTAACCAGAAGTTAATACTACCAGTCAGACAAAAGCCTTGTTTTATTACTGAGCTGAGGCAGCACTAACCATTTCAGACAGCCACTGATAAACCTTGTCACCAAACAGGAGTAGGGAAGTTAGGCGGCCGGCCATATGGTCTAGCAGTTAGAGTGCACTGGCCTGGGGAGCAATAACCTTGGGCAAGCTACTCAAACTCCTGTGCTTCTTCTTCCCTTGTTTCCAAACATTTCACACAATTTATAAAATTAATATGATCCAACAAGGATACTACTCAGAAAACAAAAACAGTAAGTGTCACACCATTGTACTTGCTATGCACTTTTTTTATTTCTACCATTTCCTGATTCACTTTAGTAGCATGTTTCTAAACTCTAATTCTTGTACTCAAAACACAATAATCCGCACAATCTCCATTATAAGTATGTCTGGTATCATTTATATACATTTAGAAGGAGCATTTATTATTGTTGGCCACAGAAGTAACTGTTTGCTCACCCTCCTCACCAACTAGAAGAGGGATGCAGATGTGTCAGCCATGGCTCTGTGGTTGGGGATGGTTGGGGATGGGGAGAGGAAAGAAAAAATCTTTTGTTCATTAAGTAAGTGGCAACAAGCATCCAGCATTTGAACTGGCTGGATCCCAAATGGTTTTCACCTAGACTGCAAGTATGCCTTTTCATGTTGTAAAGCAGGAGCAGTTTATACATGGAGAAATGGGGCTAAGTTTTTTTTTTTTTGTAAATAAAAAAAAACAAGAATGGACTAGTGCCAACAAGACTGGTCTTGTTTTTTTCATTCTTTTTTTTTTTTTTTTTTTGTAGCAGGCCTTACAACCTCACCAGTTTCACTGTTACAATTGTAATTATATGACGACCACATCCAAGATCCGTTTCACAGAATTTGTTTGGTATACAGTGGCCACAGGCAGAGCTTTAATGCAGAGATACTGGTTTTCGATAATGCTGCCTACGCTGTTCACAGTGGGTTCAAGTCCACCCAACAGCAGGCAATTAGTTTCATCCCCCCAGCACCATATAGCCCCCTCCATATCACAGTTTTTTATTCTCTGATGGTTCATGTTGGATACAGGCGTCGTGAAGCTTGCAGAGGGGGAGAGGGCCAGATTTTGTTTTACTTCCTGATGGGCCAGGTTGGACACTGCAGACCCATCAGGTAGTTGGGGAGAGGGGGCCAAAAGTTGTTTATTCCCTGATGGACCAGGCTGATCATCAGAAGGAGCAGGTAATTTGTGGAGGAGGGGGGACAGATATTTTTTTTATTCCTTGACAAGCCGGGTTGGGCTGGGGTTCATCAGGTTGTTGAGGGGAGAGGACCGGGTCTTGTTTTACTCCCTGATGGTTCTGATTTGGCCCTGGCCTCATTGAGTAGCTGGGTGGAGGAGGAGAGACAGACTTTTTTTTAATTCTCTAACAGATCATGTTGGACATTGAGCCTGTTAGATAGTTGGGGGGGCAGATTTCTATTTCTATTCTCTGCTGGACTGGGCACTGGACCCATTGGGTAGTTTGAGGGAGGAGCATAGATGTTGTTTTATTCCGTGATGGGCCAGATTGGGAACTGGACCATTCTGTTGCACAGAAGGCTGGGTTGGAGTGTGCATGGCAGTGTGATCCCTATGTGTGTTTTGGGAAGAGTGCAGAGCTGAGACTAAGGTGCAAGAGAAGGAAAGAGCAGAAGAGGGAGAGACAGGTGCTGGAGCTAGGCTTACAGACTCAGAAGTGTCTGCTATCGGTCCTCCTTAATCCAGTCTCCCATGCTAGTGTGTTGCAGGCTAGAGGAGGTGGAGATGCTTGAACAGGCTGGCAGCAGTAGTAATGTGGCAGCAGACACAAGCCCCCCAAGCAGCACTTGGGCCCCTTACTGTGACTTGAATGGATGGGCATGGGGAAAGCAGTTTTTTCCTACCTAACCTATTCCACCTTCCACTTACCACTTTGTTGCTAGTCCTTCTTTTTTTTTCCTTCTTATCTCTGGTTGGCTTAATACATGGGCCAGGTTGGTCATGGGACCCATCAGGTAGTTGGAGAGAGAGAGGGAGGGGGGGGACAGATTTGTTTTATTTCCTTGTTGGTCACGTTGAGCACCAGACTAATAAAATGGCTTGGGGGGGGCAGATTAATTTATTCCCAGGTGGGACTGAACACTGGACTTGTCCATTTCTTGGAGGGAGGGTCAGATTTTGTTTTAATTCTCTGATGGGCCTGGTTGAACATGGGGGCAGTCAGATTGTTGGGGGAGGGTTGGTTATCATTTTTTTTATTCCCTGGCAGGCCAGGTTGGGCAGCAGAACTTTCAGGTTGTTGAGGGAGGAGGACAGTTTTGATTTTATTCCCTGATGGGTCTGGTTGAGCACTGGACCTGTCAGGTAGTTTGGGGGAGGGGACAGATGTTTTTATTCCACGACAGGTCACACTGGGCACTGGATCTGTCTGCTTGTTAGTTGAAAGGGGACATTTTTGTATTCCCTGACAGGCTGGGTTGCATGCCAGACCCACTGGGTAGCTTGTGAGAGAGGAACATTTTTTGTATTCCCTGATTGGCTGGATTGGGTATTGGACCAATCAGGTAGCTGGAGGGGGGGAGAGGGTTAGATTTGTTTTTTATTCCCTGATGGGTCAGGTTGGGCACTGGATCTGTCAAGTTGTTGGGGGGAAGGGACAGATTTCTTTTATTCTCTGATAAGTTGGTTTGGGCAGTGGACCTGTCAGGTAGTTGTGGGGGATTTTTTTCCCCCGATGGTCTGGGCTGCTCGCTGGACCCATCACGTAGTGAGGGGGGCAGATTTTGGTATTCCCTGTCAGGCCAGATTTGGCACCAGAAATTCTATTCTATTCTATACTCCCTGCACAACCAGTATAGTGCTCCTATGCCTTATAAACGCTTTGGGACATAGTATGTAAGAAAGTCATGTTGGTAAGCGTTGTTTTGCAAATTGCCTCATCCTGCCCCCCACCTTGCTCCAGAAGCTGATCTCTCCTCCCCCCCCATTAGTTTTCCCAGTCCATAGCCAGGCTACTTGAACTGACTGGAAACTCAGTTCTTTTTTCATTGTCTAGAGAGGCTGGAAGAGATACTTTCTAGTTCCTGTAAGCATTACGTGGTGCCACAGCTATGCTATTCTTTGTCCTTTTGCATCGCAGTAATTTAATAGCACAAAAACCTTCAGTTTTATATAGGCAATTCCATAGTTTTTTTCAGAAAAAATTAAATGTTACCTTTCCATTCATGAAGCTTTGCAGACAGATAGTGTATTATAACTTCCTTTCTCATCTTATTTGTCAGTCTTGTCATTGTAGTGAGGAAGGGCCTGGGGCTAGACTAAACAACCCAAGGATCTCTTCGGTGTACAGTATTACCTAGGTCAGCTGTATGTCCACAGGTGTAGTCCCAGTTGCTCAACAAGCTCTCCGGCACTTGCAGCCAATAAAAAGTTAGCAAAATGTTACAGACAGCTGCAAGGAACAATAGCAAGGCACATCTCACTCAATAACGGTGGCCATAAAACAGCCGATTCCTAGCCCCCCCCTTCCATTTCAGTGGGACAGCTGCAAAATAGTTCCTAACTTTGACCCCAGTAAGAACTGGTGTGCTATGAAGAGCACCCCTAAAAATGAAATTTCTTTTTGCATTTCATAATAGCAGTCAGGCATGCTGTGTGGTAGGTTAAGCAGCAGTATTTGTGAATTTTTCACCTTCCATTTTGTTTTAGCGAAAGTGGATTTCTGCCATCCTTTGATTAATAATTAGTGTGGTTTTAACTCCCTCAGATATTTAAATGAAGAGGTTTTATAACAGTTTTTTAATGAATAACTCAAGCAATTAAAGGGCGTTGCCATTAGCAACATTTAAAAAATCTCTTCCACTGAAGGTGCTTTTCAACTGCACATACTGGATTCCTGCTGGTGACGTATTAGGATTGTAGTAGTATATTTCTTTCTGGTGGCAAGCAGCACTACACCATACTAAGATGCTTAATTGTTTTTCACAGGGGGCATTGAATGGGACCAATGGTTAATAAAAAGATCAATATCACAGATCTGAGTTCAGAAATGAAAGAAAATGAAATAAAACTTGTATATTGATGTTTTTACCTAACATACATCATTGTTAAAAAAATGACACAATAATGAACAGTTACAACTACTTCACCTTTAAGTCGTCTTCACCTCATGTCACTTGTCAGTCACACTGGAGGTGTGACCACTTGATGGCAACTCCCTGCTTGGCATGGTTTGCAATTTAAATACTCTGCTCCTTAAAGTAAAACCTATCCTTTACTTTAAGTTTCAGCATTTCTTACCTGATTCATTTCCATTAACTTTATTTGGCATTTCCTTAATTTAAAATTAGGTTGCTCAGTAAAGAAAATGTATTTGCTTATTTTGAATTCCTAAATTAAGTGCAAGAAAACCCTGTCAACTGAAGCACATGTGATCCTCTTTGTAAAACAAATTGCTACCTCAAAACAAAACTTGCAATTCTAAAGTTCTAAATCAGCAGGAACATCATAGTAACTGAATGTTGTGTATTTTGTTGTTCTGGGGTATTGTTTTCCCAGTGTGGCCACAATTGAGTGGGAGACTGTGAAAATTGGCAACCTATGTGACTTTCTATAAAAAAATCAATTTGCTTTTTTGAACATTGGCAAAATGTTTTTATAGTTATGGTTAAGTGCTGTTGTGTATGGATTTCCATATCCTCAAAATCCTTACAGGACTTGATTGACCTTGGTTGTGAATGGATTTCAGCAGTTTTCAAAACTTTGATGTAGTACAGTTCAAAGGTCAGAAAAAAAGTTATTGTAGTATTGTTCTGATGTCAGATCAATACTATTACAACTTTTCTGCCCTTTGAATGAGCATGTACTGTCATTGTCACTTCAAGGTACTGACTAATCCATAATTCTGACACAGCTGCTCATTCAGCATAAAATATGATGCGATCGCCTAACAAAAATCACGGTAAAATGGAATTCTTATTCTTAATTCTCCCACTTAATTTAGCTGAAGAAAGACAGTCATGAAGGGGGCTGGTGATGCCGCAGTAGCGAGTGTGAACACTGAGTCACAGTGCAACCACAGAGCCATTAGTAATTATGTGTCCTGGTCTTTTTTTTTGTTTGCAAACAATCCACTAGAATCCATTTATAATCAAGGATAACCATAGACTATATAAAACAGCATGTGGGTAAACATACACACTAAGGCAGTGTTACCATCTTGGGTTTGTGAAGACATCATAGGAACCCCTCGAGCTTCACTCCTGAGGTCCCTATGATAGCATCACAAACTGTCTATAGAAACACAGCCCTACTATGTATGGTTATCATATACTATCCTATATTTTTTTGCATTCCAAAAGATGTGAACAGTTTAAAGGTCATAAAATGCTGTGTACAGTTCAAAGGTCATCACATGTTGTGAACAGTTCAAAGGTCACAAAACATTGTTGGTTATGGTTTTCTCCTGTTAAGCCCCCCATCCATGTAATAATTTATCTTTTAATACAGTTACTGACTATGAGCAATGAAAAGTAGGTGGGAGGGGAGTGGATGTGTCCTGTGTACTACAGTATATAAACTGAAATGCTCAGTTTTGACATTCAGTAATCCCATATACTGTAATAAAAAAACATGAGCAACCATACCCAACTTGGCCAGTGTTTCCATCTTGAGGTTCAGAGGACATCATGGACCTCTCAGGCTTTGCTCTTGAGGTCCATATGATGTCATCTCAACCCCTCAATGGAAACACAGCCTTGTTGTGTATGATGGCCCATACATTATTCTATATAGATAACACAGCATCTTCATTCTCTTCTGTGCTACTGACACTAAGTCTTTCATCCAAAATTATAAGTGTGGACAATTCATGGCCAGTTTAGGCACCAGCAAACCTTGCGGCTTCAGCCCTAGGGTCCCTATTAGTTGAGTGGTGGCTTTCATTTTTACCAAAAGGTAGCTTAAAGGTCTTTAAAAATGTCCTGAAAACTAGCCCCATAGACTTGTATGGGACATGTCCCTGCATGCTCCCTGGTACCACACCACAAAACATGAGACCACGGGGCAGAGAAGGCAGACCAGGAAGTGGAAAGGGATCATCTGGTTGGCAGCCCAGCCAGAATTATGATTCCTTCCCTCCCATAAAGGAATGTATTATAATTTCTCATTTCTACGCAGAGCAGCTATTGCCGTCCCAGGGTAGTGGGCTATGGAGCCCTACTCTGTGTATCACACATTTCCTTTAAATGTTTTGTTTTATTTTTGAACGCTGATTTTCAGTTGTACTTGTACTGAGTTAACTCAAACTGCTGAGAAAGTCATTTGATGAAAATCTGTTGCTTCTAAGCTGTTTTGTTGAAATTTAATCCAAACTGTTGAGAAAGTTGCTTTTATGAAAAACTGTTTCTTTAACCTGTGCTTGTTAGGGTTTAACCCAGACTATTGAAAATACCATTTTTATAAGATGCTGTTGCATTTAAGCTATGATTGGGTAGGGGTTAATTCAAGATTTCAAGAAACACTTTTTTTATGGATGTCTGGTTTTGAGGTTAAGCCTTATAAAAAACTTGCTAGTTGGTGAAGTGACAAATTCATTAATTTATGTATGATATCAGAACTGATTTATACAGTATGTATAGTGTTATGGCAGAATGGTGTCATAACTGTGTAATTCTTATTTATATATAGGTTTGTAACATTGCATCTTTCCTGTAGAAAAAAGCCTAACCATTTATCATATATATTTAAACAACATATGTGTTAGGATAAATAGCAAGATAAAAAGTCTTATCTTGGCCCAATATAGCAAAATAATATCTTGCAAAGTTGGGTATGTCACAATGCATACTGAACCAGTCAGAGTGCAGCCTTTACAATGCTGATGACATCACAATAGACAAGTATAGCACTGAAGTCAGTGAAGTAGAATCAGCAAAAAAGAGTGGCAGAAAATTGTTTTTTTCACTTCTTTGATGAACAATGAATGCAATATCTTTAAAATATAAAATGATAGCCTGGTACTGTGAGCACAAATGTTGTTCAGCACAACATCTACAATATGAGTGGTGTTTCATTTATAGATACCTTTTCTTTTTTTTATAATCTGCAAGAAATGGCAGAAAATTCCATTTTAAAAACCTTTTCCATGAACAAATTTGAATAACATTAAAACCAAAAAAATGATAGCATGGTACTATGAGCATGAAAGTTGTTCAGCACACAAATATATGTGAAATGAATGGTGTTTCATTTACAGATACCTTTTAGATTTTATTATACTCAGCAAAAAAGGCAGATAATCCATTTTTTTAATTTTTCGGAGAAACAAATTCCTGAAAAAAAATAAAGCAAAAACAAACAAATTGTACATTAAACTTTTTCATTATGTACTGGCCATAATGTAAAGTTATGGGGCTCCGTGAGTAAAATGGAAGTAGAAATACATCTCGGAAACCACTTCCAAACAAGTACTGTAACTGTAATAGAAGCCTAAATTTAGTTAGAAATGTCATGATTATCCCAAAACAAATGTCTGTATAAACCAATCATGGAATGGCCTAATTAAAGAATATCATACTGATATTCATTTGAAGCCAATGGTATTATGATATCTCACTCGTGGCTTTGCTATTCATGAAATATCGCATTATTAGCCTATCATGAAGATACATATGATGTCTTCAGTCAGGCCATGTCATATTCCATGTCAGGCCATGCCATATCCTCTATTATATTGGCACAGTAGAACCACTATAGTTAGGGCTGAGCAGGGGTTCTATGTTAAACCTCAAATGTTGTACTTTAATATCTTTACAACCGTTCAGCAGATT
Source organism: Neoceratodus forsteri (assembly GCA_016271365.2). Taxonomy (NCBI): domain Eukaryota; kingdom Metazoa; phylum Chordata; order Ceratodontiformes; family Ceratodontidae; genus Neoceratodus; species Neoceratodus forsteri. Next base: position 29,853,561 of record CM028132.1, read on the forward strand.
TGCACAAGAGTTTGCATGCATGGTCTAGGGTGGGGGCTAGGTCTCTTAACATGCCAAGTTTTGTTCTTGTTGAATGTGCAGATTCTGAGATATTTATAGTGAAAAAAGTTTAAAAATAGCTGTTTTTTGTCATCGCCTAACCTCAGATGGTTTGGAATTTTGGTCTGAAATGTTCAACAAAGACAGAGTTTGGCCAACAGTGGTGCCTTTTGCTGGTCTGGTGAAAAAAAAATTATCTGTTCCAAAGTTGTTATTTAAATTTCAGTTCTGACCATGCTCAGTACAGTGTTTTGGATAGTTGCAAGGAATGAAAAAGAATGGGGTTGTACCCGAGGACTGGAGGAGGGCAGATGTGATTCCTCTTCACAAAAGTGGGAGCAGGACAGAGGCAGGAAATTACAGACCAGTTAGTTTGACCTCAGTGGTAGGGAAAATGATGGAATCATTTCTGAAGGAAAGAATTGTTGAGTACCTAGAGGCCAGTGGGGCACAGGACCCAAGGCAGCATGGATTCACGATGGGAAGGTCATGTCAGATGAATCTAATAGATTTCTTTGACTGGGTGACCAAAGTAGTAGACCAGTGAGGGGCTGTGGACATGGCCTACCTAGATTTTAGCAAGGCATTTGATACAGTCCCACACAAAAGATTAATTCACAAGATAGCCAGCCTTGGAGTGGGTCCCAAGGTGGTAGCCCAGATAAAAAATTGGCTAGACAACAGGACACAAAGGGTTGTAGTAAATGGAATACACAGTGAAGAAAGAAGGGTTACTAGTGGGGTACTGCAGGGTTCAGTACTGGGACCGGTCCTTTTTAATGTCTTTATAACTGACATTGCAGAGGAACTGGAAGGAAAAGTATGTCTCTTTGCAGATGACACAAAGATCTGCAACAGGGTTGATACACAGGATGGAGTGGAAAGGATGAGAAGGGACTTGGCAAGGTTGGAGGAATGGTCAAATGTATGGCAGCTCAGATTCAATGCAAAGAAGTGCAAGGTAATGCACATGGGAAACAAAAACCAGGGAAGTGTACACAATGGGGGGTGAGATACTGACAACAGTAAAAATAAAAAGGACATGGGGTAATTATATCGATGACCTAAGGTGGGCAAGCAATGTGAGAAGGCAGTAAAGGAAGGCAGGGGGATACTGGGATGCATAGGAAGAGGCATCAATAGTAGAAAACAGGAAGTTGTTATCCCTCTGTACAGACAGTTGGTGAGACCCCATCTGGAGTACTGTGTGCAGTTCTGGAGACCCCATCTCCACAAAGACATAGACAGAGTGGAAGCTGTCCAGAGGAGGGCAACCAAAATGGTGCAGGGTCTGCACCAGAAGGCATATGAAGAAAGACTAAAGGAGCTTAATATGTATACCCTAGAGGAAAGGAAGGAGAGAGGGGACATGATAGAAACTTTCAAGTACCTCAAGGGAATTAACAAAGTCCAAGAGGGTAGCATCTTCCAGAAAAAGAGATGTACAAGAACAAGGGGGCACAATTTGAAGATAGAGGGAGGACGGCTCAGAGGTAATGTGAGGAAGTATTTTTTCACTGAGAGGGTTGCGGATGCATTGAACAGCCTCCCTGAGGAGGTTGTGGAGTCAAGAACAGTGGGGGACTTCAAGAATGCATAGGACAGGCATAAGGCAGTCCTAGTGGGGGGTAGGAGGAAGTAAGCTGTTGGTTAACTAGGATTTGCAGCTTATCTGTTAGGTAGGAAAATGGGCAGACTAGGTGGGCCAAGCGGTCCTTATCTGCCGTCAAATTCTATGTTTCTATGTTTCTATGAATTTGGTCCATATGAAAAAGAATCCTTTTTCATGAGGAAACAATATTTTTTTCATATGTCCTCAATTTTTGTTTTGTGTTTTTCAAAAAAATAAAATTTCAGTACCCATAAAAATGATATCCTGCACACACACCAATACGTGTATCTTGCTTACTGGGACCCTGTTAGGTGGATTCTGTACTTAGTTTGTGGATAAATGACAAAGAAATGCCTTTTTGAACCTTTAGAAACCCTTTTTCATCAGCTGATTTTCTTTTTTCATATACTTTTTTTGCTGATGTGGAAGAAAAATTACACCCTTATACAAAAAAAGAATTTGAATTTAGTTTTTACCATGCTTTTTTTGCATGGATGAATCTTTTTTTTGTATGCGTTTTTTTTCACACACAAAAAAAGTGCCTTCATTTGAAAACAGAATTTGGACTTAGTTTTTTTCCATTCTTTTTTCATATGAAAGCATCCTTTTTTGTATGCTTTTTTCATTCTTATGAAAAAAAGAATGCATTCATACAAAAAAAGATTTTGCACTTAGTTTTTTTCCCCACATTTGAACTTTAACAAGCCACAACTCCCTTAATATTTACACTTAAGGGCTAATTTATATATCAAAAAAAGGTATTGATGAATGCTACAAGAATAATACATAAAATAGTTTAGGGCCCACATACAATACCATAAAAATTTAAAATATGAGAATGTTCATAGGATAACTTTGGAACTTTAATAAGCCATAACTCCTTCAATAATTAGACTTAAGGGACACTCTATATATCAAAACAAGAGCCTTAATGAGTACTGCAAGAATAACCTATACCCTCTCAAAAAAAAACCAAAAATATTTACAGGCAATATACAAAACAAATAAATAAAAATTCCTATATAATAACATTGGAACTTCAGCAAGTCATACCTCCCTCAATATCTGGACTTAAGGGACAATCCATACAGCAAAGCAAATGTCTTAATAAGTATTGTAAGAATAACACATATTCCTCTAATTAACCTTTGGGGGTAATATAAAAAAACCATAACAAATGCAAATTCCCATAGAATAATTGGAATTTTAACATGCCATGCAATGAAGGAAAGAAATAGATATTTTGGCAGAAATGGAAGTACGGGGTGTATGCATCCCTAGGGTTGGAAGTACAGGGCCCAGGGGACCCTGTGTTCCCACAGGTAAATGCAAATATGACAATATTATCTCAAAATGTAAGGAAAATAATTGCAAAAAACTTTGTTAATGCACTAGTTAGGGTTAAACTGACAAACTAGGAAAATGTGGTATGTTCTCATTTCGTTTTTTGTAGGTAGTAACAGGAAAAACATCAATATTTGACATCCTTATGAATTTTCAAATCTAGCTTGGGGTGTGACTTGGGGTTGTTAACCCTAATGCTTATATTGTACACATCTCAACTTATTTACTGATGGAATGGGGTGACTGCTAGAGTTGACAATCTCAAGGCAAGCCCTATACCTGATTTGTGAAGATGCAGGAGAGGTCAAATAGTTATGTTTTTTTTTCCTGTTGCTGCCTGCAGGGTTGGGGTAGGGTGTTAGGGTTGGTAACCCTAATGCCACATTTCCCTACTTTTGTCAGGTTAACCCTAACTAATGCATTAACAATGTTTTTTTTTTCCAAGGAATAGATACATAGAAGATAGAAAAAAATATATATATACACACACACACATATATATATATATATATATATATATATATATATATATACCCTGTGTGTGTGTATCAAGTGCTGCCTTAAAAGTGATGATAAACTGCATATTTTGAGTTAAATCATTGCAAAATCAATTTATACGACATCAGTTTTCTAGTTCAGCTTTTGAATCTCTAGTTTGATTGAAGATTTAACTGTTTTTATTTGCGTTCAACTTCTGGCTTCAGTACTGCACTAGGCAATTGTATTGTCATCAGCAATGTGAAAGCTGCTCTCTTATTGGTTCAGTATTCAATTATGAATACAAGTGACCTTCAAACTGTCCATTATGAGAACAGTAACAGCAACACACTTTTGATATCTTGCTGTTATTGATGTGATAGGCCAGGATATCACTTTTATCTTGTAGTTTTACTCCCACTCCTGTTGTGTAAATATATATACATATATAGATGGATACATACATATATGACAGTAGTACTCCTATGATGCACATTGTACCCTGAGCAGTTACTAGGAGAACTCTACATTTGTATGTAGTTGATGTTTGTACTATAAACAAATGTAAAAGCATGTTCAATGCCTCACTTAAACTGTCACAAAAACTGAAAGATAAAATGTTAGTTATTCAGTTATCTTTATACTCTTTATGAAGTAAATTGGAAACTTAAATTTGAAGTATTTATGTAACAAAATGGGGGAACGATGTGCCAGGTCTAGCCTTGCAGCCCAACAACAAGTGGGACTAAGTGGTGTCTTAATAAAGATCGCCATCCACGTGACGTGGAGCACAGCTCATGGGGTGAGGCGAGAGAAACCCATGAGGGAGCGGTCCCTTCTTTATGCGGTAAAATTATGGTGAGATGCCTTTAAAAATGTCTTCCAGCTGGTTTGCTCTGGATAGCCCAGTAAAGATGTAAAGAAGAAGGGGAACCTTTTGATCATTGTCAACTGGTTTGGCTTCTGCCTAATTTTACAGTTGGATAACTGAAGTATCGGGAGGTTATGGATACAGTAGACAAAGTGGTTTGGAACCCATCAGCACAAGCAGAGGGCCAGAAAAAGCCACAGAGTACCCCATGAGTCCTTCAACAAAACCTAGTCTGTCCCTTTGCACCTGATGTCACTCCACCCATGTGTGTACACATGCTGTTGGGTTAGTTGCAGGCAGGGGGGCATGTTCACTCTCAATGCTACATCTAACCCAGTTTGCACATTGCAGAGGTAGTGCAGAGGGCACTAATGTTATGCCAGAGAGGACAATACAGTAACACCTATAAACCATCCTTGCATGGCCCATCACACTTTTGTGGGTTATAATTTTCCACACACCTGTTTCCCCCAGTCCTCCCCCCCACCACCACCCACCCTGCAGCATAGAGGACTGGGAGGTGTTAAGCTGCAAGTTTTAATTTTTACTAAAAATATCCTGGCATGTGTTGGGATATTGTAGTCCAACTCTTGTGCCAACCCAGGCATCTCATTGAATACATGGTTCCCTGCCACAGTCCACCACCAGAACAGTGCCAGCCCCTGCATGCTTCTCCACATATATGGATTGATGTGGCCAGTGGTTGTTGAGTTAGTCACATGTGACTGAATCCAGGTGCGGGCAAGGTACATGCAATTCATGCATATCCAGACCCTTCTTTGTGAACCAGGCCCTAAGTGACTTGTATATGGTCACATAATAAGCAGCTGGGCTCGGATTCAGCAGACAGACATACACCTGAACATGCCCAAATTTAAAAGTCCAGGTGCTGCAGTTAGCAAAGTGCTAAACTCTGTCAACAAAATACTGCATGCACAAAGTGTAAATAAGTTGCAAAGTGCAGTTTTTAATGGTAAAAATAGAAACCCAAACAAGCAGACAAGAATACACTGACGCTTTGAGCAGGGGGGGCCTTAACAAACCATTGTTACGTGAAGTGTAGTGGTACTTTTGTCTGTTTAGGCTTCTATTTATGCCATCAAAAGTGCATTTTGCAAGTTACTTTTTTTTTTTGTCATTTAACCAGGAGAGACACACTGAGCTCAAGCTTGTTTACAGGTGCGACCTGGGAGCACAAGGAAGTTCAGTGACTTGCTCAGGGTCACACAGTATGCAAGTGGAGGCTGTGGGATTCAAACCCAGGTTTGCAGCTCAGAGCCTTAAACCATTGCGCTATACTGCCTCCTTCACTTTACCCTTACACTTTGTGAGTAAAGTATTTTTTGTTGATGGGGTGGAATTCAAGCCTGGATCTCCTGAGTCACAGCTCAGAGCTATAATTACTGGGATATCCTGCCTCTTGTGAATGGAGCAGCACCTACATTAAAGAGCCACCGATGCCTCCGGGAGAACTTCGAAAAACATAATCTTTAAATATAGTTCAGCTTATATTTTGCATCAGTTCTGTATTTCTTCTTCCTTTTATTTAGTACTGAGGTCATATGCATGAAAATGGGAACTTTGTTCCTTAAGAGTTCATCAGCTCCTTTTGCTTATTCCCCACCTGATGTCATAATACTCTGCTTGTGGCATCAGAGTTATTCCCATGTTAACAGACTGTGATGTCATAACAGATGGTTATGATTTCAAGTAACAAATCGACTACAGGGCCAGATGTGCTCTAAGGGATAAGGTTCCTGATTTTATGTAAATGTTCACCATAATAAATGAGAGGGAGGAACAGTCTATAGAAAGTCAATGAAATACAAGCTGAATTGTTTCCAATTATTATGTTTTCCAAAGTTTTATCAAAGGTGTCAGCAGCTGTTTAAAATGCATTTGCTTTAGGGTCCCCAGAGACCCTTTCTTTGAGTGACAGAGGAGCCCTATGTGGATCTGATAGCTCATGTATTGTAGTTTGCATGTTGACTCAGTAATAGGTATCATGTCGCCAACTTTGTCTATCCAAAAACGTTTCATATGACTGATCATGTAAAACAAAATCCTAATAATAGTGTATGAAAATTTCTCTTAGCATCCTTTAATCAACAAGAGTAGAGTACGCCAAGTGACTTACCCTTTTCCACTGCTGAATGCAACCTACATTAAGTTATAATTAAGTTTTCATAAATTATGTAATGTGAAGCTGATGCAAGAAATAAGCAATTCTCTATTTCAGTTGATGCCTAACTGACTTGAATACCCACACACTTTCTTTTTTTTTATTTGCAGTTTACTCCACTTCCATGGAGCTGATAGGTGTCTCTGACCTTCCCATGGAAGGACTCATCCTCTGGTCCCAATGGTCCCCCACTCCACCAGACACCCATGATTCCCCCATGGATTCCCCCTGCAGTGCGGTCAGGGTGAGGGGCACCAGTTTACTCCCCCTCCCCAGAGCACAAATCCAGAAGTCAGGAGGGCGTCACGGAGGGATGCATTGGCTATCATGGGCCCTGTCAGCTCCTGGTGTTTTCTTCCTGTTTTTCCCCCTGGGCCCATGAACATGCAATGGGTGTTGTGTCTGTCTCTTCCTTTGCAGATGCAGCCTTGTGCACTGGACATGGGCCCTTCCCCATACATGGCTGTGCATCTGTGTCAACATTCAGCCACTGCTGGGTGTCAATCTACAGCATGCAGCGGTGTCTACCTTTCCCGAGGAAGGAGAGCTGTCTATGGATGCACAATCCTTCCTCAACCCTGCCAAGCCCTGAGCAACTTGAGTCTGTTCCCGAACTCAGGTCACCGGCGTGGCACGAGGTGTAGCGTCCAGCACCTCAATCCTCAGCGCCACTGGGCTGGCATACCCGCACACCTTCAAACATTATTACTAATACTTGCCTTCCCATCCCCTGACCTTTTTTTGTTAGAAAAATTTGTTGAAGCAAAGCAGAGGTAGCTTTGGTCCAAACTGGGGTTTATGGTACAAATACTAAAAATATGCAAACATGGTAAGGAAAGGAAGAAAAATAAATGATAGTGCTGCGTAGTCCACGACTTCTGTCCCTAGGAGATCTCCAGTGGAAGTATTTGGTTCGGGAGTGCATTTCTGCAGTATAACTGCATCTTACCTATATACTTATTTTCTTCTTTCTTTTGTTTAAAGTAACAGTGCAACAAAATGGGGCAAAAAATTGGACTCTACCTTTTTCACTATAAAAATTCCAGGCATCGTCTAATTTTATTTGGTGGCAACATTTTCTAGTTCCACCAAAATCTGAGTATTTTATAAATGTTTGAATTTAGTTTTTTTTTTTTCCTCAAGAAAGAAAGATGGTTGCCTCATTTACCTTAGAAATAACATTGAAACCTGGCAAGGGTTAGGACTGAGTAAATGAAAAAACTCATAGTGTGCAGCCTAGGAGATACCTAGAAAAGAAGATTTGACAGACAAGCTACTATTGTTATTATTGTAACTAAAATTAGCTTTTGGGAAAAACATTTTCATTTTACTGCTGCTTTAAAAGTGTTGTCCAGGAAAGGTACACTGAGCCCAGGCTTGTTTCCAGGTGTGACCTGGGGGGAGGGGATTACAAGGCAAAAGAATCTCTAAATGCACAAATTTCAAAATAACCCAAACTAAAACAGGGCAAAAAAGTTGTAATAGTGTAACCTTCACCTCCTTTGAAAAAGTGTTAACTTATTTTCATAGGGATTGTGCAAAATATGTAAGCATTAACCCAGAGACAGCATGGGTCTACTAGAGAATTAATCCACATCTGGGGGGAAGGGCACGAGGCCACAAGCCAAGTGCCTCAAACCACCCAGGCATGGATTAATTATACAGTAGACCCGTCCTGTCAAGTGGGTTGATGCACTTGTAACACAGCAAATGGGAGCCTTGACAGCATGGCAAGTGGCAGCCTGAGATAGCATGACAAGTGGGGGCCCTGAAAGTACAGCAGCACTGAGTTGAGTTTCTACTGCGGCAAATGGAGCCATGAAGGAACAACACTGCAAGTGTGACCTGTGAAAGAAACCAGGAGCCATGAAACATCATTGAGTTTTGAAGCAAGTTTGCAGTAAGGCAAGCAGTACCCTAAGACACAACAACACTGCTGACTTCTGTGGTGACTTTGTGCCCTGCAAGCGGGAGCTGTGAAACAAGAACAAGACTGCTGCTGAACACAGCATTGAGATGACTCCCACTGGGGACTGGAGAATGTTGAGGACGTCTCTCAGTGATCTGACCAGACACAAGCGCTGCTGATAGCCCCCGGCTCTTTCCTGTCTGCTGCCCTACACCGCAGCACACAGCACAAACACCATTCTGTGCCACACACAGAACCTTTGTGCCATGCTCTGCCGACTAACAGTTGCAGGGGCCAGCTGGCATAGGTGCCAGAAAAGGGGGAGCCACTATTTCCATGGCCCTACCACTTTCATAAGTGGCCCTATCAGTTTTTGCAAGCATGTTAGGTTATTACTAGGGGAGAATTTATCCCATAGATCCTTGGCCCTACCACTTTTCAGGCCATTCCACCAGCAATGCATGCTGGTCTGTGTGGGCTTTGTCTCTCGCTAGATATCAGCAGTGTTGTTATGTGATGGGCCCCACTTGCCTTACTACAAACTTGCATCACAACTCAATGCTGTTTCACGGCTCCCAGTTTCTTTCACGGGTCGCGCTTGCAGTGTTGTTCCTTCATGAATCCTATTTGCCATAGTAGAAACTCAGCTCAGCGCTGCTGCACTTTCAGGGCCCCCGCTTTCCATGCTGTTTCGGGCTGCCACTTGCCATATTACTAAGTATGCATCTTTGTATATCACAGACTGTTCCACATGCTGCATTCTCAGCACTACTCACATTCATTCTGTTCCTGTGGCTGAACATGTCTTATTAATTTAATTGATGCTATTTATACTACCATGAAAAGAAACTCTTTTACGTTGAGGAGAGTTCTAACATATTTTTATGCTCAAGTAATTAATTTCTTTGAGTACAACTTCTTTTGTCTTCAGAAATTGCAAAAAATTAATTATTTTTCTGATTATGTATACTAGTTTAAAGAGCCAAATTCTGCATTCTGATATGCAAATAAATTATGTATATTTAGTTGCTATCTCATGCTCTTATGTCTGTGGACAAACCTTCGACAACCATGGATGAACCATGGTTAACTATGGTGTGTGCAGAACGTTCAGAAAGCATACTGAGAATGGCCATAATACACGAATAACATGCTTCAAGAGTTCTGTAGCAACTTTGACCAAGAACAGTAGTGAAACACAACTGAAATAATTTATCAATTAACATGGTCGAATGATAAACTGCAGATTTTAGGAATACAACTACAGCTTGAATATATTTTAAGAAACTGTTTTTACATGAGAAAACAAAAATTGATACGCTAAGTAGCTGTAATTAACAGCTATGATAAGAGATGGCATAATTGTATTTCCAAATTAAACTGATCCCGGCAAGGTTTTTGATGGATTATGGTTGCTGTAGCTGACATAAGGTTCCATATCAAAACTGTGCTATCCGAAAAAGTGTGGCCAAAAACCACACCATCTATACCATGTAAAAAAGCATGGTCAAAAACCGTGCCATCATACATACTCAATATAACACATTTCCTTTACTTTATTATCAAAATAAATAGTACTCCATAAGTCCAATATATACATATATACATTTTTTTTTTTCAATAATAAACTAAAGGAAGTGTGCTAGGTTGTATAGTGGCACTTTTACTGTTTCTTCTTGCATGGTTATCATGGCACAGTTTTTCAGCACACTTTTTCAGATCCGCAGTTTTAATGGGATACCTTGAAATAAGAATGACAAAAACTTAAAGATGAATGAACTAGAACTAAAATAAATCAAGTAAGTTGTATATTGAAATCTCAGCTTCACACTTGGAGTTATTATCTCTAAAATTATCTAGACCCCTGTAAAGAGCATATGTGGACATATTTCAAAATGAGGCTAAACTACCAACCAGAACTATTTTATACAGCTTTACTGAAACATAGAAACATAGACTTTGATGGCAGATAAGGACCGCTTGGCTCACCTAGTCGGCCAATTTCCCTACCTAATGGATAAGATGCGGATCCTAGTTAACCAACAGCCTACTTCCTCCTACCCCCCCACTAGAATTGCCTTATGTCTGTCCCATGCATTCTTTAATTCCCACAGTTTTTGACACCACAACCTCCTCAGGAAGGCCGTTCCATGCATCCACAACCCTATCCTTGAAAAAAATACTTTCTCACATTACCTCTGAGCCATCCCCCCTCTGTCTTCAGATTGTGCCCGCTTGTTCTTGCACATCTCTTTTTCTGAAAGATGCTACCTCTTGGTCTTTGTTAATTCCCTTGAGAAACCTGAAAGTTTCTATCATGTCCCCCCTCTCCCTCCTTTCCTCAAGGGTATACATGTTAAGCTGCTTTAGTCTCTCCGCGTATGTTTTCTGGTGCAGACCCTGCACCATTTTGGTTGCCCTCCACTGAACAGCCTACACTCTGTATATGTCTTTGTGGAGATGGGGTCCCCAGAATTGCACACAGTACTGCAGATGGGGTCTCACCAACTGTCTGTACAGAGGGATAACAACTTCCTGTTTTCTACTGTTGATGCCACTCCCTATGCATCCCGGTATCCCCCCCAGCCCTCCTTACTGCCTTCTCACACTGCTTGCCCACCTTTAGGGCATCTGATATAATTACTCCTAGGTCTCTTTCGATTTTTGTTGTTGTTATTAACTCACCCCCCCCCATTGTGTACTCTTCCCCAGGGTTTTTGTTTTCCAGATGCATTACCTTGCACTTCTTTGCACTGAATCTGAGCTAAATCCAAAAAAAGGGCAGCACCAGCATCCGTCTCAGTTTATGAAAACAACATTTATTGTATTACATGCCTGTAAAGAAGCAGTGGCAATAAAGGCAGACTCACAATTTGGATTTGACTGAGACTGATTTGGACTTGCACAGCTCCAGTGTGGAGCTGCTTTTTTGGTTTTCCACTGAATCTGAGCTGCCATATATTTGACCATTCCTCCAACCTTGCCAAGTCCCTTTTCATTCTTTCCACCCCACCTTGTGTATCAACCCTGTTGCAGATCTTTGTGTCATCTGCAAAGAGACATGCTTTTCCTTCCAGGTACTCTCCAATGTCACTTATAAAGACATTAAAGAGAACCGGTCCCAGTACTGAACTCTGCAGTACCCCGCTAGTTACCCTCCCTTCTTTACTGTGGACTCTGTTTACTATTACCGTTTTCTGTTGTCCAGCCAGTTTTTTATCCAGGCTACCACCTTGGGACCCACTCCAGGGCTGGCAAACTTGTATATTAATCTTTTGTGTGAGACTGTGTCAAATGCCTTGCTATATCCCTACTCCCTCCCTGGTCTACTACTTTGGTCACCCAGTCAAAGAAATCTATTAGGATCATCTGACATGACCTTCCTGCTGTGAAACCATGCTGCCTTGAGTCCTGTACCCCACTGGCCTCTAGGTACTCAACAGTTCTTTCCTTCAGAAGTGATTCCATCATTTTCCCTACCACTGAGGTCAAACTAACTGGTCTATAGTTTCCTGCCTCTGCCCTGCTCCCACGTTTGTGAAGGGGAATCACATTTGCCCTCCTCCAGTCCTCAGGTACCACCCCATCCTCATATGATTTGTTAAAGAGAGTAGTCAGTGGTGTTACAGTTCTACCCTTAGGTGTTTTTTTATAATTCTTGGGTGAATCCCATCAGGCCCCATTGCTTTGTCCACCCTTAGTTTCAAGAGTACTTTCAAAATACTTTCTTCTGTGAATGGATTGGTATCGAACCCCCCCATTCAGAGTTTTTCTCTTGTTTGGTTTAGGTACCTCCCCCTCCTTTTCCATTGTGAATACTGAGCAGAAATATTTGTTCAGTATCCCTGTTTTTTCACTGTCACCCTCTGCCCACATTTCCTTCCCTTTATTAAGTCTCTGTATCCCTCCCTTGGTCTTTCTTCGCTCCCTAATGTACTTGTTTTTATCCCCCTTCTTAACCGAGTTGGCTATCTTTTCCTCAGTTTGTGCCTTTGCTATTCTGACTACCTTCCTTGCTTCCTTCTGCTTTAACTGATAAAGTTCTCTGTCCTGCCCCTTCTGTGTTTCCTTATATTTCTGAATGCTATCCTTTTCTCCTTAACCTTTCATTCCACCTCTTTAGAGAACCATAGTGTTTTTTCCTTCATTTTGTTTTGTTGATTTGCTTCACACAAAGGCTTGTTGCCTCTGCGATGGCTGTTTTGATTATTCTCCATTGTTCCTCCACTCCTCCTTCTTGCCCATTTGCTAGTGCTTTTCTGAGGCACTCTCTCATTTTCCCAAAGTCGGCTTTCCTAAAGTTCAATACTCTCAATTTTGTATGGCTTGACTCTATGGCTGTGTTTATTGTGAACCACACTGTTTGGTGGTCACTTGTTCCCAGATGGCTACCCACTTCTAAATCTGAGATCATTTCTCCATCCCCATTTGACAGTACCAGGTCTAAGATTGCTCCCTCCCAAGTGGGTTCCACCACTAGCTGTCTGAAGCATGCCCCCTGTAGGGCATCGAGAATGACCCTGCTCTTGGATGAGGCTGCAGTTAAGGTGCTCCAGTTAACATCTGGCATGTTCAGGTCCCCCATCAATAATATCTCTCCTTTGTCTGCCATTCTAAGGATGCCTTCTATCATTTCCTTGTCCATTTCCTCCCCCTGAGATGGGGGTCTGTACACTACCCCCATGCGGACTGTGGTGCCATTTCCTGTCTCCAGGGTGAAGAATCTATACTATATGTAGTTTAGATGATGGAACTAATAATGGGACAAAAACAATGTTTTTATTTTAACAAGGATACAATGCATGATATAATCATAAATAGGATACAATGAGAATAAATTTGACTAGTAATATAATTAAAAAAAACAAACTATGAAAATCTTTATTAAGCATGGACTGTAAAAAAAATTAGATCATGGACAATCACAGCTGCTACTAGAAACCCTGAAATAATTAAAAATGTTATATATTTTTTTTTTATCAGAAAGTAGTCTCTCTTGATTATATGTTTTTTCCAGACATTTGTGCATCAACCACAAACAAACCATGGCTGGTATTATCATGGGCAAAGATCGGAGATGAAGCAGGGATGACCATGAATGTCCATGGATAACCAGAGAGTAGATTACTGCCACTTACTGTGTGACCTTGAGCAAATTGTGATAAACACGGGGCTCATGTTAGATGGGCAGTACATTTCCACTGGATGCAGGGTGCTGGTCTGGGGTTAATTGGGAGAAAGTGATCAGCAGAGCAGGGGAAATGGTCCTGCCACTTTACAGGGCACTACTCAGGTCCCTCCTGGAGTGCTGCATGCAGGTGCAGTTGTGGTCTCCTTGGTACGGAAGCGATGTTGGTGAGGTTGAGGAGGCACAGTGCAGGGCCACCAAAATGACTGGGTCATGGATGGGTGGAGCAGTCTTTCTGAGAAGGTTGAAGAGACAAAGACAGTAGTGGGATTCAAAAGGAAGTGGGATGCATGTACAGGAGTTGTCAGACAGGAAGTGGAGGGTGATGGGGTGACTGGGAGGGAGGGAGGGAGGGAGGATGGAGACTGTCTATAAGTAGGGAATCTTGGCACTGGCTGAAAGGACCATAACCTTTCAGGGTTTTTTTCTGTCCATCACTCTTCTGTGTTTCTAATTTTCTAAGTCACTTACCCTCCCAGTGTTTAACTTCACTCTGCCTGTGCCTCATACAAACATAGTTCAAGTTTATTGTGAAGGGATAAGATCCATTGAGAAAGCTGATTTGCAAAGAGGTCTCTTATACAGCAATGATAACAAGACAATACATGGAACAATATACAAAAATATAGGTAACATCACACAATATGAAAAATAGGAATTTCTAAAATGGTATATACAATGGGCAGGATTCATGAAGATGTCAAAAGACCCACAGCTGCGGGTAAACCACTGTGCAAGTGGGTTACCACTTGCAGAGCCACAGGTTACCCACAGTGGTGGGTATTCACGAAGGTGGAGCTGGATTACGACTGGCTCCATGGGTTATGGCCGCTTGAGGGTGGTGTCGCCAGGGTGATGGCCACTGCAGCGGGAATGGGCTATGGCAGGTGGAAGCAGTCATAATACCCTCCACAATGGCTGCGGCTGTGAATCGCTACTGCCGCAGCTACGGGCAATTCCAGTCTGCAACAGCAGTTGCGGAGTGGAAATTAGAATATAAAGCGTCATGAATCCTGCCCAATATGTATAGTAATTGCATACTACATAGAAATTGTCAGCAGAAAAAGACCGCATGGCCCACTCAGTCTGCCCAGATTTTCCATGCCTATTCTGTCTCCACAGATGCTACCTTGTCTCTGTTAACCCTCCCTGCCTCTTTACCAATATTCCTTCATGCCCATGTAATGCATGTTTGAAGCCCCTCACTGATTTCACTCCCACTACCTCCTCTGGCAGACTCTTTCAGGTAGCCACCATGCTTTCAGTGAAGTAGTACTTCCTCCTCTTAAGCTTCCACTTTCTAGCTTCATTGTAATAATCTCCACAGCAGCAGATTGCAATGCCATAAACAGAGCTCAGGTGTCTTCATGTACACATCTCGCAAGAGCAGATAGGTCAGAGATCCAGTTTTCATGCAAATGTCCTTAGTAACAAAGAAATAAGGGTGAGAATTACAGGAAAATATGAAATATATGCTGAATTGTTTCTAAATATTACATTGTTTCAAAGATGTCCTGATGGCTCTAGGGGCTTTTTAATCTTTTTTTTTTTTGTGTGTGTAATAACTAGCACAACTGCTTTCTCAGCTTGTTGTAAAGTGCTTTGGGATACAGTGGGTATAAAAGGCGCAATAGAAAAAAACAAATTCCTTTTCTTCCTTTCATTCTTCCTTTTTCTTCCTTTCATTCCATTAATGAATCCAATGAAAACTGGCTTCTGTAGGTAGCATGACAGTAGTGCTTTACTGTGTCAGCTGACAGCCTCTTGCCATTCTCATAGCTGAAGGACAGGGATGCCTTAGTAAGAGCAACAAAAAAAATCAGAGATTCTGCATTTAGTGGCAGTGTATGCTACTACGTCAACCCCATTTGCCTGCATTCCCACGTAAATGAGAGGCACAAGTGAAGTTTTTGTATTCACAGGGAAGAAGGCAGCCTTCAGCAGAAGTACTTAATTTAATAAATTACAGATTTTTTTCTGTTTATAATATAGCGTACTTGTTCCAGCAGTGGGGTCTGGTCTGCCCAGGATTTTAGTCTCAATTAACCTAATTGCATTCAGCAGAATGACTGCATGAATAAAGAGACTATCTGCATAGTATGTGTGCCAGGGTTTGCTTTGGCTGTCAGTGTGTAGTCTGCAGCAGTGTGTTTCTGTCTGTCTGTCTGCTACTTCCCTCAGTGGGCACAACAGTAAGGGGCACAGCCCCAGCTTTTACAGTGTACCTCCATCTACTGTTGACTGTCTCAAACTGTGGTGGCCTGCTCATCTGATGCCTTCTTTATCCACCTGGTGATGCCACAAGACTTTTGAGATACACCATGTATGAAAGGAACTATATAATAAGGCTGGGAGCTGAGTCGTGCCACTGGTTCAGCTCAGTTTGGTTTGGTATGGAGAAATAGGCAGAATCAGGTTTCATAAAAAAAAACAAAAGATTTATATGTAGAAAATTTGTTATTCAATTTCTAGGGCTAAAACACTAAAACTACCCATCTCAAGTCTGGCTGCATGTGACAAACTAGTCAATGTGGGGAATGGCCATGAGGGAGTACGCAGAAGAGGAGAAATGGGCACATGAGAGAGGTGGAAATGTACCTGTGGGGGCAACAAGTGGTCCATTGTTTTTTATCAGGCCAAACCAGGCCAGATTGGCTTTGGCCTGACCTGACTTGAAACTGGCCTGTGGCTTAACAGCTAGGACACAGAACTGAATCAGTAGACGTGGAGTCAAATACCAACAGAGCCACTTACATATTGTGTGACTGTGGTACCTTTTTTCCATACATTTTCCTCACCCTTCCCTACCCCCCCCCATCACAGGTTCCACACTTATCTCCTGCTACTAGTTTTCCACAATTTCCCTTTTGCAGCAGGCCCCACAGTGCTGTCACTCTCAAAAAAGAAAGAGCCGGGACATGGAGGTCAGGGATGGATACAGGCTCCCTCTTGTAGCAGCTAGTGATTTTACTCTCAGCATAACTTCCACTTCCTAGACTTTAAAATTTAGGAGTGCAGTGGAACATCTGTTGATGATCAGCCCAACCCCTGTGCTGCAGTTTAACTGCTACTACTGCTGCCCCACACCACTAGCACCAGGATGCTGTTATGTGCCAAGTCGTACTTCCTTTTCTGAGGAGTACTTCTGGCTGCCTGGTAAACCTTCCCACTGGAGAAGTCACAGGTTAGAGACATGAAAACTGTTTTCCTTACTGCTTGTATGTTTCCTTGCCACCAGTGTCATAAGATGGCCATAACCATGACATTGCTCCCAGTGCTCCAGTCAGCCAAGCTGCAAAATTGGTAGAAATAGGACCCCACTAGAAGCGAGATGTTGCAACCCAGTGAGGCTAATCCTGGATAAATAAATTGTTGAAATAATAAAAATAAATACATTCTCAGTGTTGTTCTCCATTTTCCCATTAGCTTCTGTATTACTTTTTTGAAGATGATGGTGGGAAGTGGCTATTGTGGAAGAACTATACCCATAATAGTCTCTGCTCATTCAGACACTAATCATATTTTGATTGTGGCCAATTCCACAGCTGATTTGTGTGGTAATTTATTTGTCCTCTGTCATATACAAAGATCTTGTTTCCTTGTTTGTTCTGCACTCTACTATTGCATTTTATTGCCATCATCCTTGTAACCACATCATCTGACTTGTAATCTTTGTAATTGTGTTCTCCCCTTGCCCCCCTCCCCAGTTGCATCTGGCACCTGGAAACCAGCCTTGCCTCAGTGTGCCTCTCCGGGTAACCAATTTTCAAATAAATAAATAAATTATAGACTCATCTAGCCTGTTCAAAACTGTCTGGGTCAAGGTTCTCCTTAAAGGCACTTATTGTGTGGATATAACACAGACTAGCTAATAGCGTTAGAATTCTTTGGACTGAATAAAGGAATTCCAAAAAGCATTTCAGAAACAGAATTGCCAATCCACAGGAATTCCCCCACCAGAATTCTGCATTCTGTAAATGTGTAGATGTGAGCAGTGCTAATAGGCAAGACGCTTTCACAACAAAATGTGTTCAGACAAGCGCAATCTCAGCTACTTTTATTAACAAATACTCTAGTTACACCACCTTTTATGATTCTTTATTAGTTTACTGCACTAAACAGTATGTTTTAAGCAGCTTCTTATTGATTTAAATATTGCCAGCCTTAAATATTTCATAGCTGTTCTTTAAATTTTCTTTTACGTGTTTTTAATAACAAATGGAGATCATCAGTGTTCTTCCTAGAACACTATGAACCAGCAAGAGTGCTGGTAACTCATTACTTACAACAGTTCTATTTGAAGTGTGATCCATCCATTGCTTAAACCTTGATACAAAATGGCTGCCCAGGTGAAGGGTCAAAGGCACAAGATGTTGTTCCTGTTCCCATTGCTTTGTATTAGTATTTTTACTTTTCTCTCTCAGTTAGTCTCCTTTTCTTTTTAACTTATTGACCTTTGTCTTTAACCCATCCTCTGCCTGGGCTTTAACTTTAGCAGTTCAGAGGAGCAAAACTTTGTCTCAAATATGATGGGAAGCATGGCTGTATTTTTTTTTTTATTAAATATACTTTATTAGAGTATTCAGATGAGCAATCATCATAAAGAGATATCACAAACAAAAACATGGGACAATAACAATCTTAACAATAACAAACACTACAATAAAAAGGAAATCATCCCCCAACCCACCCACCCAAGAGCTCAACTACAGGAGATACAATATAGGAGGGATCCACAATAATCTCGACAATCAGAATCTAGTGCAGTTATCTATTAGGGGAGAACACAAAACAAAACTACATCTGCATATTAGCTTGGCCCAGTGGATGAGACAGAAAACAACACGTATAACGGCTCCCATCTGGTTCAGAACTGAACAGGACACCCCCTGACAGAGGCAAGCATGGCTATTTGAAAAAGCCTTGGTGGACTCAATATGAAAGCTTTAGTGGAAACAGTGACCTGGGAAATCGTACACTCCTCTACAAAAAAACAAAAAGATTACGTTCAAAACATCTTCAAGAGACAATAGGCTCAATTGTCAAAAGCTTCTCACCAAAGACACAGAGTGGAAGAAACCGCTTGGAAAGTAGACCCCAGCATTTATGAGAAAGCAAACAGTGTTGGTTAGAAGTACTGACCAATATGCTATTCGGCTTTTTCTTGCTTAATTTTTTTTCTTGCTCTCTTTGCCTTGAGGTCCATATGATGTCATCTGAATCCCATGTTGAAAACACAGGCTTGCTGTGTATGGTCGCCAATACATTTTTCTATACTGTAACTGTGTATCATGTTGTGGGAGAGAAGCAATGGATCCAGACTTTTGTTATGCACACACTAATGTTTGGAGGTACTTTTAGTTTTGGGGGATAATTAGAACCTCAAAAAGAAATAGTACTTTACAAATGGTGCCAGAATGTAATTTTTTTTTAACTCTTAAATTTAGGGGCAGGAATTGAGCCTTTGAAATGCCGTATTCCTGTTCCTGGCAAGTAAGCACGATAATGGACTCAGTTTGTGCACACACCTCTGCAGTTTGTCATTTGAATATGCTGGCAAAACCTGGGAAGCTCCTCCTCTGTTTTGTGCATTTCTTGTTTAATAAGGTCATAGTTACCCTTGAAAAGGAGTTCAGTCTGAGTGTGAAAATGGCTGGTAAAAAAGTGGTATAATGAAATAATTATGACTATGTCTGGACAGTGTTCAAACTGACAGACACATGTGCAGTTGTGGCATTGTTTGTTGTTGACATGTGCAATTGTGCAACTTTTGAATATTGTGTTCTAATTTCCTCACAGAGTAGGCAAAGTTCATATCAGTGATACAGTGGCACTTTAAGCAAAACCACTAAGTCTGATCCCATTTAAAACTGGGATAGAAAGCGTGGTCTTCAGCTAGGCAGTTCTAAAATTGCAGATAACTAATAAACAAGGGTAGTGCCAGTCTGTTGGCAAGTTGATTCCTTTTTAATGTGCAGTTGTAAATAGTAAATCATTGCATTGAACTTGGCTGCATGCATTGTTCTACAGCACTGGGCCACCAAGCTAGTGTGTGTGTGTGTGTGTGTGTGTGTGTGTGTGTAAAGACTGTTGTTTTATGACAAATCAGACAGACAAAAAAAGTCATGAAAATCTATCTGATCAGATGAAGGTTAGGCCTGTTATATAGTTTTGCAAATATTTGTTCTGAATGTTTGTAAAATGTCGGTAATGGGGAGTTGCTGTGAAACAATCTGGTAGGTGGGAAGAGTGGGGGATTCTAGTTCAAACATACCTAAATGTAAGGTATATATGCTTTGTGGCAGAACTGGGGATTTATGTTGTTATTTCTGTAGGCATCATCACCACGATTGAACATTATCACCCACTCATGACATCATCAACCACTCTGGGCATCATTGCCCATGCTGGGCATCAGCACACAAACTGGGCATTATCACCCACACTGGGCTTCATTACCCACACTGCACATCATCACCCATGCTGGACATTATCCATACTGAGCCTCATAACCCACACTGGGCATTATCCAGACATGGTACCATCACCCACATTGGGCATTATCACCCACACCAAGCATCACCTACACTGGACATCATCACATACACTGGGAATTATCACCCACGCTGGGCATCATCATGCATGCTAGGTATCAACACACAAACTGGGCATTATCACTCACACTGGGCATCATTACCCACACTGTACATCATCACCCATTCTGGGCATTACTCACACAGGGCATCATAACCAAACTGGGAATTATTACCCATGCTGGGCATCATCAATCATACTGGGCATTATCCACACTGGGCATCATCCACATTGGAGATTATCCATACTGAGCCTCATCACCCACACTGGGCAATATCCAGACATGGTATCATCACTCACATTGGGCATTATCACCCACACTGGGCATTATCCAGACATGGTATCATCACCCACATTGGGCAGTATCACCCACACTGGGCATTATCCAGACATGGTATCATCACCCACACTGGGCATTATCCAGACATGGTATCATCACCCACACTGGGCATTATCCAGACATGGTATCATCACTCACATTGGGCATTATCACCCACACTGGGCATTATCCAGACATGGTATCATCACCCACATTGGGCATTATCACCCACACTGGGCATTATCCAGATATGGTATCATCACCCACATTGGGCATTATCCAGACATGGTATCATCACTCACATTGGGCATTATCACCCACACTGGGCATTATCCAGACATGGTATTATCACCCACACTGGGCATTATCCAGACATGGTATCATCACCCACATTGGGCATTATCCAGACATGGTATCATCACTCACATTGGGCATTATCACCCACACTGGGCATTATCCAGACATGGTATCATCACCCACATTGGGCATTATCCAGACATGGTATCATCACTCACATTGGGCATTATCACCCACACTGGGCATTATCCAGACATGGTATCATCACCCACACTGGGCATTATCCAGACATGGTATCATCACCCACACTGGGAATTATCCAGACATGGTATCATCACTCACACTGGGCATTATCACCCACACTGGGCATTATCCAGACATGGTATCATCACCCACATTGGGCATTATCCAGACATGGTATCATCACTCACATTGGGCATTATCACCCACACTGGGCATTATCCAGACATGGTATCATCACCCACACTGGGCATTATCCAGACATGGTATCATCACCCACACTGGGCATTATCCAGACATGGTATCATCACTCACATTGGGCATTATCACCCACACTGGGCATTATCCAGACATGGTATCATCACCCACATTGGGCATTATCCAGACATGGTATCATCACTCACATTGGGCATTATCACCTGCACTGGGCATTATCCAGACATGGTATCATCACCCACACTGGGCATTATCCAGACATGGTATCATCACCCACACCAAGCATCACCCACACTGGGCATTATCATAGATTACAGATCAGTTTGTGTAATGGCTATTGTTTCAGATATTGGTTCCAGCCCAGGACTGTAGTTATATCCTTGCTTGTCTGCAAAAGTGTTGTTATAGCGTGCCTAAGGGGCTTATCGCTGAATGTTTTACTATGGGCACTGAACCTTTGCTGACAACCGCTGCTGAAATGAGTTCTTGAAAAATAAAACTGGCAGATCTGCCTCCTTTCTCCACTCACTGAAATCTCTCCTCTGTGACTTCAGTCCTACAGCTGCCCCCGATACTGGGCTGTGGGCTGTGCCTGCCACTCTCCACCCTCTGCTCGCCCTTCACCCTACACTTACACTTGTGCAGTTCCCCCATACACCCTGTCCAATTTACAGTCATTGCTGTCACTCTACTGCCTATTGCACACTGCAAATGGTTCTTCTCCAGCACTTTATTATAAGTTTAGGGGTCCAATTGGAGGACCTCTTATAAGAGCGTTGTCTCATGCATTCTTAGGACCAGAGGACTACAAACCGAAGGTATATTATAGATTGCTAACTTTATTGAATTAAAAAATAACTTTTTATTTAAAATATTGATGATATGAGTGGTCAGCTGGAAGCCTATTACAGTGGCTCAGCATGTGAGGTACTCTTAGGTAAAAAGAGTACCTCAGGCACAACTGAAGGGAGGTCTGTGATTGGTCATGATCTATAATGCAATGTAGTGTATTACTTAAACTGAAACATTGCCATTGTGCAATTTTTAATTTTTGATGCTTATTTACATATTATTTCTATTATTTGTACTTTTGTACCTCATTGTTCAGCTCTAATTCTCCTTCTCCTCCTCCTCCTCCAGGACGAATCTGGAAATGAGATGTTACCAGATCCTTATGTCTTTCATGGTAAAACTTTTAAAATAAATAAATAAGCATCACCTATGGCCTTTGAGGGCCTGGTCCATGGATAGTTTGTCTCTTTAACAGTTCCCCTGTTTGTAGGCATACTCTACACATGGATTTGTTTACAGCACTGCACGACTGTCCATATGACAAAAATTAAAATGTGCAAGTATGCCTCTCAGCTTTGGAATGGGCTTCCAGTCCTCCTACAACAGTGTCCCTCTCTTGAGACATTTAAACATCTCCTCAAAAAGCTGGCCCAGTGGCACTGAGGGATGGGGTGCTGGACATCTTACCTCACGCCATGCCGGCAACCCAGGTTTGGGAATAAGACAGGTCATCGGGAGCTGGCAGGGGGGAGGGAGCAGGACTGAGCAGCCACAAGGTAAGCTCTCCTCTCCTGGAGAGGGATCCTGTTGCCCCCCCCCCATAGTTCCACTGTCCCAGGTGAAGGCCTGAAGGTAGTAGCATAGGTAGGTGGGCAGCATGGGGAGGGAGGGTGCTATGGAATTGCAGCATGCATGTGCATGTGTGGCATGGTGTGGGGGTAGCCAAGGGAATGAAAAAAAAAGGGGAGAAAATGTAGACTGAAAAAAAAATCTCCTCAAAAACAGTCTTCCCCTTGTTGTATCCTGCACTTGCACTTAATAATCACTTAACAGGAGGCTGGCAAAATACCACAAACAGCTTACTCTGGTTCAAGGTCAGTTGGCATTCATCTGTATCCCCCTCCCCCCCAGGTCGTGCCTGAAAATAGGCAGAATTTGTCTAGTGCACTTATCCGGTCAACAAAACCTAACTAACTAACTAACTAACTAACTAACTAACTAACAGGATAGCACTATGGTTTAGGACATTGCACTGCAAACCTGGAGAACTGGGTTTTAATCCCATAGCCCCTCCTTGCATACCATGTGACCCTGAGCAAGTCATTTAATTTTATTGTGCTCTCAGGCCACACCTGGAAACAAGCTTTGGCTTAGTGTGCCTTCCCTGGTTAAACAATTTCCCCTTTCCCTCTGCCCCCTAACACAGGAACTTCTCTTCCATAATGTCATGGCTTCTCTTATGTCTATTTGGCGTAATCCTTTTCATATTGTTTTGTCCTCAATTGTCCTGAAAACCTACATTGTAATTAACTAAATTGTATTGTTTTCCATATGCCATCCTTTCTCCCGTATTTCTCCCATACTGTTGTATTTTTGTCCCTTGGCATTGCCTTTGAATGTCGTCTTTAATGTAACCAACTCTGGGTCACACTGAAAAAGGGACGTCTGTCTCAGTGGGCCTACCAAGTTAACAAAATTCAATAAATAAATAAATAAGCAGAAGTGGTATTAAATGAGAAAAGCCAAAAAAGTCTGTCTTCAAGTCTCCTAGTTCATGGTTGACACTTACCAAAGGAATCCACTTATTCTTCTTTTTATGGCTGCGTAACATATGTTGCTGTTCAGGGTGTATTGGGATCAGTAGCAGTAAGGAAAGTGGAAAAAGAACTGTTGCATACTATTACAGACTCTGTCAATGTACTTATATCACCTCATCAGGATGCAGAAGATCACTGTGTTGCTGCCCCCCACCCCCCCACTCCTTTTTCTGCTCACAACTTCCAGCACAGCACCTATATCCAGTTTTTTGATAAAAAAAAATTGGCCTCTGGGAGGGACCCCATCCCAACTGGCTTGCAAGTTCCCAGTCACCCTCTTCCAGTTACCCCACCCCCATTCCAGCACCGGGAGTTCACCCTGGTGTTGGTGTGTAAGTTATAAAAAAAGGTTTCTAACCAGCAGCACTATCTGCCAGCAGGCCAATCACTTCTAAAGGTGGGCACCAACCGCAGTGCTGCTAAAGACCCCTCCCCCCCATGGTGGCAAGCTCCAACCCTCCTTTTACCTCCTCTGTCACCTGCCATCTAAACTCTGCATCATAGGTTACAGTCAATAAACTACTCACTCATTCCTTGTATTTTCTAAATATGCAATGAGTGAGCATTTCCTATATTGTAATTTGCCATATAGAGCTTAGATGGTGGCCAGCTGAGGACATGAGAGAAGGATTTGACTCAGCCATTGTCTGAAGGAGGAGGGGAATTGCCACTGGGTGACAGGGATACTACTTGGAAGTGGGGCAAGGTAAGGGAGAGGATGCCCCTGGATGCCAGGGATACTGCTTGGAAGTGGGGCAGGATGATGGAGGGGGTGCCACCAGGTGATATGACTCATGATACTGCTTGGAATTTGGTCTTGGTATGGAAGAGGGTGGCAATGGATTCTAGGACCACTGCTTGGAGGTGAGGCAGGGTGAGAGGTTGCACTGGATGCCATGATACTATTTGAAACTGGGGCTGGGTGAGAGAGGCAGTGACATCAGATTCCAGGGATACTGTTTGGAAGTTGGTCTGGATGAGGGGGTGCCGCTGAATGCCATTGATACAGCTTGGAAGTGAGGCAGGGTAAGGGAGGCATAGCACCGATATTGCTTGGAAATGGGGCAGGATGATGGAGGGGATAACACTGGATGCCAAGGACTGGTTTGCACATAGGCAGGGTGTGGAAGGGGTGCCACTGTAGCCAGGGACAGTTTGACACAGGGCAGGGTGAGAGGGGTACCACTGGATGGCAGGGTCTGGTTTGCACATCAGCAGGGTGTGGAAGGGGTGCTGCTGGATGCAGAGACTTTTTGGCACAAGAGCAGGGTGAGGGAAGGAGTGCCACTGGATGCCAGAGACTGAGTGGACTGGAGCTGCCATTTTTGAGTGTAGCAGACAGTATCTACAAGCACAGAGTAATGGGTCAACAGTGCCACATAATTCAATTTTTTGCAATACAGTGTAGTGTTGTTGCTGTTTAATTACTTCTAAATACAGTTAATGTCAGTCACGTTATATCAATAATATTGCATTAGCAGACATTGTGACTCTGAGCAGAGCTTGTTTAATGGTTGCTGTACACTGCGGCACAGCAACAGGTCATATAAAAATATTTAAACCCCTCACCTTACTGCATGTTACATCAAAACATTTTACCACCATCTGTAATGCAGCGCCTGTGTTTTCAGAAAGACCAAATCAATTATGCTCATCTCTCTGCTCAGTGTTGCAAAAGTGAATCTGCACACTCCCGTATGTACTCACACTGGGCAATTTTATTAATGAGTCAGTGTAACAGGCAGCTGACAAGCAATGTTACATGTGTGCTTGCCAGTTTTTATATGCAGTATGTAATGGCCTGTGTGTGCTTGTGTGTGGTTATATTGGAGTGTGTGTGTGATCACACATGGTCAGGCCTGACAAACACCTTCCCATTTAGATGTTTCAGGGCTCCCCTACTGGGATGTTATCATAATGGGGGTTTACTTAGGTGTTTTTAATAATGAAGGGAAGACACTTTAAACAAAATTAACAGACAAGCAAGCTATTACAGTGTTCTGACCTCTTGCAAAAAAGACCACAGTTAGCATCAGCTGACTCAGTTACACAAAATGATCCCCAAAATGTTAACTGTCAAGCCAGTCAGTTCTTTTTTACTAAAGGGAATTTTCATGAAACTGACCCATCATATCTTACCGTTCATCTGTTGCTGGTGATTCTTCCCTAGCTGAGGTCATAATCCTTATTTCATGATACTGCAAACATTTTCTCAATGGATTGTGATATTACAGTCTAAGGGCTATGACCTCAGCTATGGATACTTACCAGGGGCACATGAATGCTAAGGGGAACAGGTTCTATTTCTAGGAAAATGTCCTTCATAATAAAAAGTGTAACGGTTTGAATTTTGGGGGAATCCTATATAACTCAGTTCCACAGATGTCAGATACAATTTTGTTTTTGCTACTGGACATTTTATTTTTTTATTTTATTCATTTATTATATTTCAGAATTACAAAGTACCTTTGAGCAAATAGCCCATTTACAAAGGTTCCACATCGAGGATAAGGAGAAACAAACATACAAGATATAGAACTGTAACATACATGGAACGTATAATATAACAAGGGTTCTAGTTCCGACATATCACAATAAGTTGGAACACGGTGCACCAAAAACACGGACATATCCCTCTTTCAAAAATATTGCAACCTTTGAAGGTGATAACATTCTTTGCCGAAACGGGATGTGGTAGGTATTAGTTGGACAACATTTGAGTTGTGTAGATGCTCAGTACAAAGAAAGGATTGATGGCAGGTGTAGTACTCCTTCAAACACACACACACACACACACACAGACACACACACACGCACGCAGTGCTAGATTGCTACATTACTTGCATTTTTATAGCAATAGGATCTTTTCCCTTTGGACTTCATTTTTTTTCCTTTTGCTTATTCCTGCTATGAAGTTCCTGTTGCTTATTCCTGCAATGAAATTCCAATTGCTCAGTCCTGCCATGAAGACATTATCCCAGGTGCTTTTAACATCACATTCTGTTGCAATGGAAGTGATTCAGTTCCATGTCAAAAGGGCGAACAAATGACGGCAACTCATCACAACGGCACCAAACCCACAGGGTGAACACTTTTCAGAAAGTGTTTTCATGTGGGGGGCTTCACCCCCACATCCTCCTTTATTTAGATTCCTACTCTGGAGGGGGGTGTAACTCGGGGATGGGGGCAAAACCAAGGTCGCTCTAATGTGTTGGTGCCATTGTTCCATTGCCCTTTTGACAGTTCAACATTCTTGGTTTGCCCTTTTGACGTGCTACCACTGATTCTGATGTCACAAGCACAGGGTTATGATTTCAGTGCTGGAAAAGCAGCAAGGATGGATAAAGTCCAAGGGGCAAGGAGCCGGGTTTCATATAACTGTCTTTAGTAATGCAGACTGCCATATCCCAAAATTCAGATTTTAAAATGTGATGAGATTTGAGTCCTGACAAAAGCAAATGTCATTCTTTTGCCAGAAACTAGAAAATTACTTTAAGCGTGTGAGGACACGAGAAAATTCCACGCAAGTAAGTTTCGCCATATGCCTCAGTACTTCTGAAGGACTCTGAGTTTTTACAAGTCTGAAAATGCATTCCTGCATATTCAAATGCACATTACAGTATATAAATACTGTCTCCCAAAACACAACTACTAAGACACACACACACACACACACACACACAGGCATGCTGATACATACAGTTTCAAACAGACAAACCTCCAAATACACGCACTCTCTATAAATTTAGATGGGAAAGTGACTACCCACCTGGACCTAGAATGACTTTTGTAACCAGAACAGGATTTTTTTTTTATTCTTTGGTAACTGGGTAAGGCCCACTAGGCACAAGTGCCTGTTTTCAGAGGCAACCCAGGAGCACTGGGGAGGTTAAATGACATGCTTAGAATCACACTGTGTGCAAGTAGAGTTGTGGGAATCAAACCCATGGTCTGCTGGATGTATTAAGTTCATTCATAGCTTGTGGCTGTAATCTCAAGGCCATACTAGCAGTCCCAATTTGGAAGTGCAGTGAACACTAAATGCATTTTGTGTGTTTCAGTTTTTTCCCGTATAGGTTTTTCCTGCTTTGGGCTGCAGGTGGACAGGTATCAGCGGTATCTCTGCTTCCACCTTGTGCTTGTTTTGTTTGTTGTTTTTTTGTTTTATTATAATTCTGTTATTTTTATTCTTTATGGTTAATTTACAGAAAAGCAGGATCCTTGTCCCTAACCATTGATCTTTTCTTCTGCTGTTTAATCTTTTGAAAAGTCCTGATCCTCTAATTGTGACTTCATAGTCATTTCCAGAACAAAGTGGGATGTTATATACAGGGGATTATAACTTCAGCAAATGTTTAAGCAGCAAAAGCTAGAGTACAAGGATCCTGCGTCCATGCAAACTAGCCTAGTAAAGAAGCTGAACAGGAAGATAAATGTAGATAATTAATAAAATATATGCAGAATTCTGTATAATTACAGTGTTATGTTTTTGAAGTTTGCTCAAAGGTGATAAAAAACACTTTAATCAGAAGACATAAAAGGGCAACGTATGTATAAGGGTTGTTTACATCTCTGCTGTAGTTTACAGAATTTTGTGGACTAACAAGGAATTGACAGTATCAGAACTTTTTCAGGCTCTAATGAGGTTCGCTCAAGTCTGATTTCAGTTGTAACCTCTCTGATTCCTGTAGTACCTTGTATTTCAATTGACTAACCTGTTTCAGTTTGTCAGTCTTTTCCTATGATCTTACTAATCTACAATATAGGTGCTTTGAGGGGAACAATGATGATGCGTAACCACCATTACAAACTGCACAATTGGTAAACTTTTTTAGTGTAAGCTATTATAAAAATATTACACACAACTGACTTTAAGTGGAAAAAGTAATTGCCAAGGATAATCCCAGAAACAGTGTAAAGCGGGTGTATTAAATAACAAGGGAAGTGTTTTCACCCAATATCTGTCCTCCTGTATTTTCAAAGTGGACTTCTGTCCATACTGGTAGACTATCAGGTGATCTAGCAGTCTGGAAACAATATGCCGAGCTTGCCATAAAAGAATATATATATTTTTTTATTTATTTATTGAAAGTATTGGAATTAGAAACCTTTGAGCTGGAGACTCCTTTACAAAGGCTCCACATTACAGGAACAGATGGTACAGTGATAAGGTGCAACTACATAATCACAAGCAGCAAATGACAGTACAGGAACAATTTCCAGAAAAATATACAAGAGGACAAATTTCCAGTAAAATGTACAAGAAGACAAAGAACTCTGAATAAAATACAATAACACCCATGGAACTGGGAATTAGGCTGGTGGATAGGAATAGAGAGGCAAGAAGACAATTAGTAGTGTGTATTAAAGGTAGAATAAAATGGCTGATAACCAAAGCAAGAACAAACATAAGTGCAATAATTAGAGACAAAACATGGTACCCAGAGTAAGTGTCTTATCTTAGAGGAGACCGTTATGTAGAGGTGATACAGTAGTAGGCAGGGATTACAAGCAGTGTGGGGGGCGGAGAGAAGCCGAGCGGGAAGCTAAGGGGAAGGAAGCAGGTGGGTCAAGAAAAAAGGTGGGACAGACAGAAGAGGGAGTTGGGGGGAGGTAATTAGAGGGGAGCAGCCAGTTTTGGCCTTGTCATGGAAGATTTCCAAAATTGGAGAGGAGAGACAAGATTAAGGGGAGGCTAGGAACAGTCACATCTGCATTTAGCAAGGAGATGCTGTCAGAGTGAACGTTTGAAAGGACCTAGTTTAAGTACAGATGAGACTTTAGTTGGTAGGTCATTAAGACAACGGGGAGCCCTATGCGTGAAAGCCCTCTGTCCCATGGAAGTCCTACAGAATAGGACTAGGAAAGCAGCCTTAGAAGAGCTTCTGGTAGCCGCAGGGTTGGGGCAGGGGTTATGAGATGTTCAGTTCCTGGGGGGAAAAGACTAGAGGATGTTTTTTGGGCCAACAAGTAGGTCTGGTAGGTAAGCCTTCCATGAAGGTTTAACCATTGTGCCTGTTGGTGCAGGTTGCAGATATGAATGAATCTATCACCACTAACCACTAGGTGACAGGCTTTGTTCAGTACAATTTTAATGTGGTTCAATGCAGTATCCCCAGCTGAGCCATAGATAACTAGGCCATAGACAGCTATGGACAGGACTGAGCAGGTAACAGCCAGCCGGAGGGTGTCAGGTGTCATGGACTTCCTGTGCCTGTAGAGTAGGCCAATCCTAGTGTGTACTTCCTTGCATACAAGGTTGATATGTTCATGAAATGGTAGTGTGGCATCAAGGATGATGCCAAGGTACTGTATTTGAAACTGTTCACTTGTTCCAAGGGTTGTTGCTGACTATTGAAATTGTAGAGTGGCTGGCTTTTGTGTTTGTTATGTGCATTAGCAAACAGCATAACCTTAGTTTTTTTTATAGTTTAGAAGGAGTTTATGACTTGAGAACTAGGATTCAGACTCAGAAAAGAACCTTAGGAGATTGCCTTCTAAGGAGGAGGGATCAGGGTGACTAGAGAAGATGACTGCATCATCGGCATAAATTAACTGCTCAGAGCAGGCAAGGGGAAGGGTATTAAAAAAGAGACTGAACAGGAGTGGGCCAAGTATAGAGCCTTGGGGAACCCCTGAGTGAACAGACAAACTGGAGGAGAGAGTGTCATTTATATTTACTCACTGAGACCTTCTGCATAGGTAGTTTGAGAACCAGGCAGTGGCTGCTTGTGAGAGGCCTAGGGATGGGAGGGAGTCAATGAGGAGTGCATAGTTTGTGGTACCGAAAGCTTTTGTTAGGTCTATGTACACAGACCCAACTAAGTGGCCATGGTCAAGGGTTTTGTGTATGTAATCCATGTATTCCAGAAGGGCAGTGGTGGTACTGTGGCCCTTCGGGAACCCATGCTGCTGATGACATAGGAGGCTGTTTTGAGAGATATTCTGAGAGTTGATCAGATACGATCCTTTCAAGGGCTTTAGAGATGGGGGGGTTAGAGATGGGTCGGTAGTTGCTATTGGAGGTTCTATCACCACCCTTAAGAATAGGTGTGATAGTTGCCATTTTCCATTGTGAGGGGAATTGACCAAGGCAGAGGGAGAGATTTAAAATTTTTGTGAGGGGAAGGAGGATGACATCCAGGGAATAATGCATGTTTCATTTATATGGACAAATGCTTTATCGTTACTGACACATGCTTCATTTTTAATTGATGTTTGCTACATTTTTACTGATGCACACTTCATTTTTATTGACACACGCTGAATTTTTATTGAGGCATGCTTCAATTTTACTAATGCATGCTTTCCTTTTACTGATGCATGCTTCAGTGGTATTGCCATATGCTTTATTGTTAGCAATGCATGCTTCATTTGTATTGATGCTTGCTTTATTTTTACTGAAACATGCTTCATTTTTATTGATGCATGCTTCATTTTTACTGACACATGCTTCATCTGTATTGTGCATACTTCATTTTTATTCATGTACGCTTTATGTTGCTCACACATGCTTCATCTGTATTGACGCATGCTCCATTTTTTACTGATGCATGCTTCATTTGTGTTGATGCATGCTTTCATTTTATTACATAGAAACATAGAATTTGGTGGCAGAAAAGGACCGCTTGGCCCACCTAGTCTGCCCATTTTCCTACCTAACAGATAAGCTGCAGATCCTAGTTAACCAACAGCTTACTTCCTCCTACCCCCCACTAGGACTGCCTTATGTCTGTCCCATCCATTCTTGAATTCCCCCACTATTCTTGACTCCACGACCTCCTCAGGGAGGCTGTTCCATGCATCCATAACCCTCTCTGTGAAAAAATACTTCCTCACTTTACCTCTGAGCTGTCCCTCCTCTATCTTCAAATTGTGCCCCCTTGTTCTTGCACATCTCTTTTTCTGAAAGATGCTACCCTCTTGGACTTTGTTGATTCCCTTGAGGTACTTGAAAGTTTCTATCATGTCCCCTCTCTCCTTTCTTTCCTCAAGGGTATAAATATTAAGCTCCTTTAGTCTTTCTTCGTATGTCTTCTGGTGCAGACCCTGTACCATTTTGGTTGCCCTCCTCTGGACAGCCTCCACTCTGTCTATGTCTTTGCGGAGATGGGGTCTCCAGAACTGCACACAATACTCCAGATGGGGTCTCACCAATTGTCTGTACAGAGGGATAACAACTTTCTGTTTTCTACTATTGATGCCTCTCCCTATGCATCCCAGTATCCCCCCAGCCTTCCTTACTGCCTTCTCACATTGCTTGCCCACCTTTAGGTCATCTGATATAATTACCCCAGGTCCCTTTCCATTTTTACTGTTGTCAGTATCTCACCCCCATTGTGTACTCTTCCCCTGGGTTTTTGTTTCCCATGTGCATTACCTTGCACTTCTTTGCATTGAATCTGAGCTGCCATACATTTGACCATTCCTCCAACCTTGCCAAGTCCCTTCTCATCCTTTCCACTCCATCTTGTGTATCAACCCTGTTGCAGATCTTTGTGTCGTCTGCAAAGAGACATACTTTTCCTTCCAGTTCCTCTGCAATGTCACTTTAAAGACATTAAAAGGACCGGTCCCAGTACTGAACCTACGGTACACGTAGTAACCCTCCTTTCTTCACTGTGTACTCCATTTACTACTACCCTTTGCGTCCTGTTGTCTAGCCATTTTTTATCCAGGCTACCACCTTGGGGCCCACTCCAATGCTGGGTAACTTGTGTATTAATCTTTTGTGTGGGACTGTATCAAATGCATTGCTAAAATCTAGGTAGGCCATGTCCACAGCCCCTCCCTGGTCTACTACTTTGGTCATCCAGTCAAAGAAATCTATTAGATTCGTCTGACACGACCTTCCCATCGTGAATCCATGCTGCCTTGGGTCCTGTGCCCCACTGGCCTCTAGGTACTCAACAGTTCTTTCCTTCAGAAGTGATTCCATCATTTTCCCTACCACTGAGGTCAAACTAACTTGTCTGTAGTTTCCTGCCTCTGTCCTGCTCCCACTTTTGTGAAGAGGAATCACATCTGCCCTCCTCCAGTCCTCAGGTGCCACCCCATCCTCCCATGATTTGTTAAAGAGAGTAGTCAGCGGTGTCACTAGTTCTACCCTTAGTACTTTTAGAATTCTTGGGTGAATCCCATCAGGCCCCATTGCTTTGTCCACCTTCAATTTTATTAGTTCTTTCAGAACCCTTTCTTCTGTAAATGGACTGGTATCGACCCCGTCTTCAGAGTGTTTCTCTTTTTGGTTTAGGTACCTCCCCCTCCTCTTCCTTTGTGAATACTGAGCAGAAATATTCGTTCAGTATCCCTGCTTTTTCACTGTCCCCCTCTACCCACATTCCCTCCCCTTTATTAAGCCTCAGTATCCCTCCTTTGGTCTTTCTTCGCTCCCTAATGTACCTATAAAAGGTCTTATCCCCCTTCTTAACAGAATTGGCTATCCTTTCCTCAGTTTTGGCCTTTGCTATTCTGACTGCCTTCCCAGCCTCTTTCTGCTTTAACTGATAAAGTTCTCTCTCCTGCTCCTTCTGTGTTTCCTTATATTTCCTGAATGCTATCCTTTTCTCCTTAACCTTCCCTGCCACCTCTTTTGAGAACCATAGCGTTTTTTTCCTTCGTTGTGTTTTATTGATTTGCTTTACACAAAGGCTTGTTGCCTCTGTGATGGCTGTTTTGATTACTCCCCATTGTTCCTCCACCCCTCCTTCTTGCCTGTTTGCTAGTGCTTTTCTAGGCACTCTCTCATTTTCCCAAAGTCAGCCCTCCTAAAGTCCAATACTCTTGCTTTTGTAAGGCTTGATTGTATGGCTGTGTTTATCGTGAACCACACTATTTGGTGGTCGCTTGTTCCCAGACGGCTACCCACCTCTAAATCTGAGATTCTTTCTCTGTCCCCATTTGAGAGTACCAGGTCTAAGATTGCTCCCTCTTGAGTGGGTTCCAATACTAGCTGTCAGAGGCATGCCCCCTGTAGGGCATCGAGAATGACCCTGCTCTTGGATGTGCCTGCAGCAAAGGTGCTCCAGTTAACATCTGGCATATTCAGGTCCCCCATCAACAATATCTCCCCTTTTTCTGCCATTCTAAGGAAGCCTTCTATCATTTCCTTGTCCATTCCCTTCCCCTGAGATGGGGGCCTGTATACAACCCCCATGCGGATTGTGGTGCCATTTCCTGTCTCCAGGGTGACCCAAAGTGCCTCATCTGCTCCCTGTTTACTCTTTAGTTCTGTTGCTTTGGTCTCTTCCCTTACATAGAGAGCTACTCCTCCTCCTCTTTTACCCTCCCTGTCCCTCCTGTAGATTGATGCATGCTTCATTGTTACTGATGCATGTTTCATTTTTATTAAGGAAAACTTAATTTTTACTGATGCAGGCTTCATTTTTATTGACGCAGCCATCATTTTTACTGATGAACGCTTTATTTTTATTGATGCACGCCTCATTTTAACTGATGCAAGCTTCACTTTATCGATGTATGCTTCATGTTTACTGCTGCTGATGCATGCTTCATTTTTATTGATGCATGCTTCAGTTTTACTGATGGAGGCTTCATTTTTATTGAAGCAGTCTTCATTTGTGCTGATGCATGTTGTACTGTTGATGCATGCTTCATTTTTACTGACGTATACTTCGTTTTTATTGACAAATGCTTCATTTGTTCTGAAGCATGCTTTATTTTTTCTGATGCAGGCTTCATTTTTACTGACATCAAGACAACAAAAAAGAGAGCATTTGAGAAACTAGAAATGCCTGCAAAATTAAGCAAAATTTATCATGGATCCACCCCTGTACTTCAACTAAAGGATCTTTGTCAGGGGGCGTGGTCAGACATCTGAAACACTATTATCTTAAATACTGTAATTTCTTAACGATATAATACCCCATTCATGTGACTGATTAACAAAAGTGATTGAATACGGCTGGGTAGGTTTACAGTTCCCTGGAATGTCAGTTCACAAGTTGATATGCACACTTTTCAAAACTGTTCTTATTACATTCATTGAGGCTCTAAAATGCATGTGAGTCAATCATTTCATTATCCCTAAAAAAGCTGGAAACTTTGTTGGAGCAATTAATACAGTTATTACGTTCATGGTAACAAATAGTCCCCCATGTCACATTTACTGAGTCATGCCAACCTGTGCATCAGTTCCTTAATATCAGCCTGTAATATGGGAATATACATAATTATATGGCCCTTGAATATTTTAATTATTTAAAAGGTAAGGCTAATATAGCAGTAATTGCACTAAGAGGCATATCTCAAATTTGGACAATATTATGATGGTGACAAAAAGCCCATTAATGAAATCAAAAAACGTTGAGAACTAGGACGGAGTCCTACTTTTTGCAAAAATTTGAATCTCTTACATTATTCTTTAATTAATTTTGAGTTGCATAGAAATCCAAATTCTAACAGAGGAAAAATGAGTATTGGTCATTATCTCTTATAAAATGGGTGCCAAAAAATCTTGTATTCTGATTTGTCAAAACAGGTCACCTGACCATGGATTAATCCCCTGTAAACCCACAGTTGCCTTGCCCCACTACAAAATCCTGAGTGACAGCAATGTAAAATGACCTTTACAGATCATTCCACCAGAGAAACATGTAAAAAACTACAACTATGGCATCCTTGTTAGAACAAATCCTCCTAGTGGAGAACTACAACTATGGCATCCTTAGAGGGACAAACCCATTAAGCAGAATAACTATTTTATTACAAATGCATGTAAACTGTTTTTTTAATATTATATGAGGTAAACCTCTAAATCAGAGTTGCCCATTTTATAAGTGGATTAACCCACAACAGAGTATGGGTTTACTGAGCATTAATCCATGCCTGGGTGGTTGAAGTCACTTGGCCTGCGACCTTGTGCCTCAACCCCCCCCCCGTGTGGATTAATGCTCAGTAAACCCATGCTCTGTTGTGGGTTAATCTATTCATAGTTCTTATAGAAAAATGAGCAGTTGTCATTATCTCATAGTTTTTATAGTTAATCATAAAATATAATTCTATAAAACCTAAAACGTCAATGTATCAACAACAATCATCACACAAATTTTCTGTGGGCCTAAACCTGTCAAATGGTATCATGTAAAATCTATGTAAGGAGAGCTTGGAAATCTACCTCTTCATTTAGCCATTCAGCCACACAGTATTTAAAGTTACTATCCAAAGGGTTTCTTTCTTTACATATTTAATCTGTGACCATCTCTAGTTGGTGGGGGGCACATGTTCCAAAGTCATAACAGAAAACGTTGCTGAATTTGAATTATGTGCTAAATTATAATTGTACCCAAAAGCATTCTTTTCATTTCCACATTCTGCATTTGATGCATGCTTCATTTTTATTGATGCATGCTTCATTTTTATTGACACATGCTTCATTTGTATTGACACATGCTTCATTTTTATTGACACATGTTTCATTGTTACTGATGCATGCTTCATTTTTATTGATGCAGGCTTCTTTTTTATTGACACATGCTTCATTTTTACTGATACGCAATTCATCTCTAGTTATGCATGCTTCATTGTTATTGATCAATGCTTCATTTTTACAGATGCATGCTTCATTTTTATTGATCGATGCTTCATTGTTACTGATGCATGCTTCATTTTTTTTGCTGCATGCTTCATTGTTACTGATGCATGCTTCATTTTTATTGCTGCATGCTTCATTGTTACTGATGCATGCTTCATTTTTATTGATGCATGCTTCATTGTTACTGATGCATGCTTCATTTTTATTGAGGCTGCTTCACTGTTGCTGATGCATGCTTCATTTTTATTGATGGATGCATCATTTTTACAGACGCATGCTTCATTTTTATTGAAGTATGCTCCATTGGTACTGACGCACTAAAAAATTACTCACCTTAGTAATGTTGTTTCTTCTAATGGAGTCTTGCTATATTATACACATTAGCAGCTTGATCCAGCTCTAGAACTGCCCCGGAGTGAAATGGTTAAAACCATTCCAAAATAGAATTTTGGCACAAGAGCAGCTCTATCTGTGTCATTTCAAACTTGAACTGTCAGATCTTTACGAGCCAAACTCCTAAGGTCTGTGTGGAAGCTGTAACCTACACTAGCCAAATGGCTACCTAAATAATAACAACCATTGATGGTCCCAACACCCAAGACTCAAGTCAGGGGACCAGAAATACTAACACCATTCTAATAATATGAAAATGGAACATAAGTATAATAAAACACACACACTGCACACATACACACCCCAAAGTCCCAAAGGGGACAAAATGCTAACAGGACATAAGTAGTGCCCACACTAGGTTGCCCGCACCCCACCAAGTAGAGGTTCTGAGAGGGTAGGTTGGGGGAGGTTTATAATATGCAAGACTCCATTAGAAGAAACAACATTACTAAGGTGAGTAATTTTTTCTTCAAACAACATGAAGTCTTGCTATATTATAGACATTAGCAGAATATACAGCAGTACCTCCATGGAGGAGGGCAGAACCTACTTAGGGAATAGGCTCTGAAGAACAGTTGTGCCAAACCAAGCATCTCTCCTGGCCTGGACATCCAGGGAGTAATGCTTGGTAAAAGTGTACTGCTTCAAGTAGCAGCCTGGCAAATCTCTAATAAAGGGATATCTCTGGCAGCAGCTAGAGACGCAGCTGTACCCCTGGTAGAATGAGCCCTCAAACTGGGGGCTCTGCCCACTTTCTGATAACAAAATTGGATACAAGAGACAATCCACCTGGCTATTGATCTCTTAGTGGCAGGTTTGCTTTTCCCAACTTCACCATAGGTAAGGAAAAGTTGGAGGAATTCGAACCTGTGACCTTTGGTAGGCTCTATATAATAACTAAGAGCTCTCTTAACATCCAGGCTGTGCAACCTCCTCTCACCCGAAGAGGAGTGATCAGTGAAAAATACTGGAAGGGAGATAGATTGATTAAGATGGAAATCTGAAACCACCTTAGGCAAAACCTCCTATTAGTCCTAAGGACTACCTTATCCCTGTGGAAAGAAATAAAGTCAGTCTCCACTGACAAGGCTTGCAATTCACTTATGCATCTGGCAGAAGTGATAGCCACTAGAAAAACAGTTTTACAAGTTAGGTACTTAAGCTCTGCAGAAGACAGAGGTTCAAAAGGGGGTTGCATTAACTGGGCAATGCAAACATTAAGGTCCCAAGCAGGGGCCGGTTCCCGAAAGGGAGGATTAGTATGGAGTAATCCCTTAAAAAACTTGGAAAACACAGGATGAGAGGAAAGAGGGGATGACTTTCCTGCTGACACAAAAGCAGACACAGCTGCCAAATGAACTCTCAGGATAGCTGGGTCTGAGACCCAAGGAATTAAGATGTACCATGTAATCTAACAAATGGGCACTCAGCAGATTCTGGGGAAATATTTTTCCTAGCACACCAAATGGAAAACCTTTTCCATTTAGAACTATAAGTAGTCCTAGTGGAAGGCTTTCTGGAAGCCTTTAGGATCTCAAGAACACCCTGAGAGAGGTGTAAATCAGCAAACTCTAACTCCTCAAGAGCCAGGCCTTGAGGTTGAGGGATGTGAGGTCCGGATACCAAACCCTTCCCTGGGCACAAGTCAACAGATTGTGATTCCTGGGGAGGCACAGGGGAAGATGGACTGTCAGAGACAGAAGGAGTGGGTACCAGGGCTGCCTGGCCCAATCCGGGGCAATCAGAATCACCCTGCAAGACTGAGATCTGATTTTGACTAGTACTTTGAATAGGAGAGGAAAGGGGAAGATAGAGGAACTTCCTCCCAATCCAGAAGAAGGGCATCCAGGGAACTGGAGCCCAGCACTGGAGGCCTGCAACAGAACAGAGGAAGTTTGTGATTGTCTGGGGCTGCAAAAGATCTATCTGAGGGATGCCCCACCTGGCAAAAACTATCCCCAGCACTTGAGGATCCAGGGACCATTCGTGATGGCCCTGGGAAATCCTGCTGAGGGCATCCGCTAGGACATTGTCTTTCCTGGAAGATGAACTGCTATGAGGGAAGTGTTCAGGAATAGGCCAGAGACCACAACTTCATTGCCTCGGGCACAAGGCTGAAGACCAAGTGCCCCCTGTTTGTTGATGTACCACATTGTTGTGGTGTTGTCTGTTCTGACTTGTATCACCTTGTCGTGGACAGATGCAGAAAAAGCTTGAAGAGCTAAAAAGACAGCTCTGAGTTCCAGCAAATTGATGTGGAGCAGAGATTCCTGGGGACCAAACTCCCTGAGTGGAAAGGTCGCCCATCCAACCCAGAAGGAAGCATCTGTAGTGAGAGTCAAGTCGTGAGAAGGGGAAATGAAGGGACCCCGCTCTTAATTGCTCTGATCCTGCCACCACTGGAGAGCTAGGATCAAGGTTCAGTCACTGGGACCAACTTGAAAGGGGTCTCTTCTCTGAGACAAAAGGTTCTCAAGTGAAACTGAATGTCTCTCATCTGAAATCTGGCTCCCTGCACAACAGCTGTGGATGCAGCCATGTGCCCCAGGAGCTGCAGAAAGTGTCTTGCTGGTCGAGAGACCTGCAGAGTGAAGGAAGAGGCCAGAGCCACTAAATTCCTTACCCTTTCTGGGGGAAGAAAGGCTCTGGCTAGCTTTGTGTCCAATTCTGCCCTTATAAAGGTGAGTTCCTGGACTGGTTCCAGAACTGACTTTGGTAGGTTTAGCAGAAAACCCAGGGAGGTGAGAAGCTGCTGGGTGACCTGCAGGTGAGATTTTACCTGTTCTGGGGACTGGCCTACAATGAGCCAGT
This sequence comes from Neoceratodus forsteri, assembly GCA_016271365.2. Classification (NCBI taxonomy): domain Eukaryota; kingdom Metazoa; phylum Chordata; order Ceratodontiformes; family Ceratodontidae; genus Neoceratodus; species Neoceratodus forsteri. The sequence continues at coordinate 29,893,215 of CM028132.1, forward strand.
CATCTAGATAGGGAAAAACAGCAATCCTCTCCTCCTTAAGTGGGCCACTGCTAGACACTTTGTGAATACCCTTGGAGCAGAGGTAAGGCCGAAGGGCATTGCTCTGAACTGGTAATGACCTGAGGGCAGTTCGAATCTGAGGTACTTTCGATGGGATCTTCTGATTAGGACATGGAAATAGGCATCCTTGAGGTCCAGGGAGGCTAGCCAGTCCCCTGACCTTAGGGAAGGTAAAATCATTGCCAGAGTTACCATTTTGAACTTTGGTTTCAAAGATGCTTGTTCAGATATCTGAGATCTAAGATGGGCGCCATTCTCCTGTCTTTTTGGGATAAGGAAGTATCTGAATACAGACCCCTGCCCTGATGCAGGGAGGAACCCTTTCTACTGCTCTGAGAGCTAATAGGGATGAGACCTCTGTTTCCAGAGCGAGGGTCTCTGAAGCACTTGGGGTAGAAAAGTCTGCTTCTCAACTTGGGAAACTTTTGAAGCTGAGAACCAGACCCTGGCTTACTACTTCCAGAACCCACTTGTCTGAGGTTAAAGAAGCCCAATTCTGACTGAAGTAAGCCAGCCTGCCCCCCACTGATACAGGAGAATCGGCCCTGGGCACCCCATCAGGGTGCCTGTTTCGCAGGAGCTTTAGGCTGGGGGGTGGGAGCAGATCTGCCCACCCCTCGTCTGCCCCTGCCTCTGAAGAAGCCCCTCTGAGCATAGGCAGAGGAGGCCTGAGTCTGGTAGAAAGGCCTGTGAAAAGGCCTACCCCTACCCCTGGGGGCATGCCTTTGAGGAGTGACTTGCCGCTCCTTAGCCTGGGCACTCTTATAAGTAGTCCTATATTCATTCATCTTCTTCATGTAATTCTCTGTCTTCTCTCCAAACAGAGAATTTCCCACCACAGGAAAATCCATAGCCTTAGTCTGGGTATCCTGTGACAAACTAGTACACCTGAGCCAGGCCAACCTACGAAAAGCTACAGATGTGGCCATGACCCTAGAGGAAACATCATTAACATCCACAGCAGCATGAAACTGAACCTTAGAGGCTTCAATGCCGTCAGCAGCCACCTGTTCTAGTTCACTAGCCAGCTGGCCATGGGCCTGCTTGGCCAATTGCATAACAGTATCCCATCTAGATTTCTGATACCTAGCTACATAAGCCATATAATTTGCTTGTCTGAGTCCCAGAGAGGCTGCCATATACTGTTTTTTTGCCATGGCATCAATCTTCCTGGAATCCTTGTCAGGAGGATGTGAAGCCAAGGGAATATTAGCTTTATCACAGGCAGCAGCCTGAACTACCCCAACATGACTGCATTGCTGAGAAAGGAATTCTGTATCAGGGCCTGACAATGTATACCTTCTGTCCATCTTTTTATCTACAGGAGGCACAGAATTAGGAGCTTTTAAAATTTTAATTGTTTGTTTCTAAAAGACTTATGTAAAGGAATAGACAATCTCCTAGACTCTGGAATATCCATCATTTCTACAAAATCAGGCTCCTCTTGCTCATCCACAGCCTCTTCTAAAGGAAGCTGGAGGGTTTCAGCAACTTTTTATAAAACATAAAATGAGATGGGGACTCAGACAGCATAGGGGAGATTCTAAAGGTCTGTCTGGGAGATGTCCGTTCAATGGGCACACCAGACCTTCCCAGCCACATTCATACTGTTCATAATCCTCCTCCCCCTCCTCTGGTTCATAAAATTCCTCAATATCATAATCCTGAACCACTGGGACCGGACGAACCGACCTTTTACCAGATAGTGGTGGTTCGGATGGACCCTGAGACAGTGACTGGCCAATTTGTATGGCTTTTGCTATCTCTGCAGCAGTTGGAGAAGGAATTTTGGACTCCAGACCTGCTGATTTTCTTGTTTTCTTTACTGGAATTGGTTCCTCAGAACCAGCTTTTCTTTTGGCCGAGGAAGTCTGGCCCTGGTCAGAGGCACTCCCTCTGGTTCGGTTGGCACAGCGGGCTGGCCATCCGGTCAGCGGACATTTTACCTCCTCGCCCGAGCCTGCCCAATCTTTTTCCAGGGTGGCTGCAGGAAATTCTTACATACCTGGCAGTCTGACTGGAGGTGGTCAAACCCCAGACAATAAACACATGTGGTGTGTGGGTCAGCCTTGGCAAAGACTTCCCCACAAACATCACAGTGTTGAAACCCAGTGGGCCCGGTTTTCTTTTGGGTTTCTCAGACATAATGCCAGCCTAATCAAAAACTTGCCCTTTTAACGGCAGTGCCAGGCAAGACACCCTTATCGGTTCCTAACCGTCACTGTATTGGAAAACCGTAATAAATCCGCTTTTTAGAACTGATAAGAACCGGAACCGCACTCTAAAATAGTAACTTTAGTTTTAAATGAGTTTTAACCCACTGATCGGTTCAAAACCGAACCGATAACTTACAAGTTCCACACAGACAAAACCTTCATTTACTTACGGTTACCACAGATAGAGCTTGAACCGAACGGTTTTGCGGTTAAAATAAAACTATTCTCGGTTAAATCCAACCGAGAAAACACTTTTTAAACCGAGAAATGAACCGAGCAGAAGGAGAAATCTCCGGAGCGACTGTTCACTGAGGTGGAGTAAAGAATCTGACAGTTCAAGTTTGAAATGACACAGATAGAGCTGCTCTCGTGCCAAAATTCTATTTTGGAATGGTTTTAACCATTTCACTCCGGGGCAGTTCTAGAGCTGGATCAAGCTGCTAATGTCTATAATATAGCAAGACTTCATGTTGTTTGAAGCTTCATTTTTATTGAAGCATGCTTCATTTTTTGATGCATGCTTCATTGTTACTGATGCACACTTCATTTCTATTGATGCATGTGTCATTATTACTCATGCACGCTTCATTTTTATTGATGGATGCATCATTTTTACAGATGCATGCTTCATTTTTATTGAAGTATGCTCCATTGGTACTGACACACGCTTCATTTTTATTGAAGCATGCTTCATTTTTTGATGCATGCTTCATTGTTACTGATGCACACTTCATTTCTATTGATGCATGTGTCATTGTTACTCATGCACGCTTCATTTTTATTGATGGATGCATCATTTTTACAGGCAGCGTCTTCATTTTTATTGAAGTATGCTTCATTGTTACTGACGTATGCTTCATTTTTACTAATGCATGCTTCTTTGTTACTAACGCATCTTTCATTTTTATTGATGCATGCTTCATTTTCATTGACACATGCTTTATTTTTACTGATGCAGGCTTCAGTTTTATTGATGTACTCTTCCTTTTATCAATGCATTTTCTTTTAACTGATATACACTTCATTTTTATCAATGAATGCTACCTTTTTATTGACACAGGCTTTATTTTTGCATGTAAACTGCTGCAAATTGTGGAATCTATTACAAAAACTCTTGACCCATTGAAAATATGGCTCAGATTTCTGTCCAAATTAAGCAGATGCTATCAGAAAATACATTTGTGTCTGCATCTGCTTGTTTTAACAACCCCCCCACCCCAGATATTTTGAACAGCAGAATTAAATCACAGTTGAAAATATAGGAAATTGCTTTCTGGGAGTGCCACAGTAAAAATGGGCATCAGATTCATGACCCTTTATGCAGGGTTTTAAAAAGGATTGGACCAAGATCTGCTCACTACGATTTTCAAAACAGAAATTAATCCAGTTGTTTAGACCATCATATAGCTGGTTTAAGTGTGCTCAGATTTTGCACAATAAAGGACTCGGTTTCATTAAAATGATCCATATTGCTGCTTTTTCGAAGATAGCACCAGAGCTACTCAGATGCAGTTGGACAGATGCAGACACAGCACAGTTTGCATTTGTGTCCCTGTCTGACCCTTTTTTAATATCTGGCCCTTTGAGCCTGGAGTGTGTATCAAATAAAGGGGCCCAATCAAAGTCTCAAGGCCAGTTTACACTTCACTTGGGTACTTACATAGACACATTGGTAATAATAGCAGAAAAAGGCCTGTTGGCCCATACAGTCTGCCCACCCTACCTAATGACTTCTGCACTGGCCTTATTGCCCATCCCCCCTTTGCCCTGCCACAACTTTTCTAATCCCATATGCTTGTCCCATCCCTGTTTGAAGTTGCTCACTGATTTGGCCTGTACCATTTCTTCTAGTAGCTTGTTCCACTTGTTCACCACTTTTCAGTGGGAAAGTGGTGGCAGATGTGCCTACTTATTGCAGCAGTCGGCTTAATATTCATAGGCACATTTTCTTAACTGGAAAGTTTTAAAGAGGATAATCGATTGTCTTTCAATCAAATATAAGAAAGGAAGACCATGCAACAATTTAGCATATAGCAGCACCACATTCTTTAAACCATGTACATTGCAATGCTTTTATTTTTATTTATTTTTTAATCCTATGTTTATGGCCCACCAGTTCTGCTCAGCATTCCCTCAGCCCCGCTCATCACCTTCTCACAGACTTACCTATTATCCACCATTTGTTCAGAACCCTTTGGGTGGGAGCCAGCCATGTCAATCAAGCAAGAGCCTGCAGGAGGTGCCAACTGGGGGCAGCCCTGCACCCAACCATTTTCTTCCTGATTTTCTTCTCTGGGCTGGAACATCAGGATGTATGCACCGACCCTCCCCCATCACTTGTATGCACTTCTGCTGTGCTGCCACCCAGCCTCCACCAGGTGGCAGCGGCCACAGCAGGAACCAGTATCCCCCCCCCTTCCCAAGGAAGGAGAGCTGCTGTCAGGCACGTGATCCTCCATCACTCTGGCAGCCCACCAAGCGAGACCCACATCCATTCAAGAACCTGGGTGGAACCACAACTGCTTTTCCACTGGGCCAGCTACAGTGCTTTTACTTTTAATGATCTACAGGTTTTCTGTTCCTGTTTGGACAATGATGCTAAGTGTACACTGAAACATGCCACTTACAGTATAGCACTATTTGCATCAAATTCTGACAACACCGAGTTGCTTTTTATGTTCACTTTAAATAAAGTGTAACATTGTCATTAGTCTTCCTCCTTGCTTAGTACAAGCATAAAAACACAGAACTAGTGCAGCACTGCCCCACGATTGGTGCCAGCAAAATCAATTAACCATAAATATTAAAGGAGAACCGCACTGAACCAGTAAATCATTTTCCCTGTGGAAGTTGTTTTTCTTACTGGTTCCAGTTCTGTAATTCTTCTTGCTCTACTGGCATTTTAATAAACTCAGTGGGTGTTTCTAAGTTAAAGGGCAATTTTAGAATAGTTTGCTGTACTATAGTTTTTCTCCTTTCAGCCATGGAGCTTAGTAGTAGAACATGGATGCAGTGTCAGAACAATGAAAGAGCTCGACAAGGACATGCAGTGCTGCTCAGTGACAGTTCGGTCATGGTGTGACATGTCAATCAGTAGCAAACCTATCACTGAGCCCATCTGTAAGCTATGTCATACGGTTCTAAAGTGCTCCTTACCAACAGAGTGAAAATCAGAAATGTTCACAGAGTTTATAACAAAAAGGCTAGTAAAGACAGAGCAATAACAGAATATGAGCCAGTGTCTGAGACACAGATTGTACTGAAAACACAGGTTTCTAAGGAGTCAGGACCAACAGGGCAGATCCTTCATCAAGATCGGATTAGAACACTGAACATGTACCCACTGGAGGCCGGAAGTGAGAGGGGTGACATGATAAGAGACCTTCAAGTTCGTAAAAGGAATAAAAAAAAAAGGGAACTCTGAGGAACTATTCAGGAGAGTGCATTTGGCAAGTCAAAAATAAGAGGATGTGAGTGGAAACTGGTAGGAGATTTAGGAGGTGTGAGAGTATTATTCTTTACAGAGAGTGGTTGAGCTGTGGAACAGCTTACCAGCTGAGATAGTGGGTGTAAAAAATATAACTCAATTCAAGCATGGCTAGCAGTAAGGGGGGCAAGGGCAGAAGTCTGTTATACACAGTAGGACTTGGGTTAGAACTGAGTAAAACTGGCAGATCAGATGAACATTGTTTGTGTTTCCATGTTACTTTAAATTTAGTTCTCCTTTAACAAGGTCTCATGGGGAGGTAATATACAGTAGCCTAGTCATTAGAGGACACAGCTGTGAACCTAGAGCCCCAGGTCTGAAATCTTATCACTGATACTTACTCACTATGTGACCTTGAACAAGTCTCTTAAAGGGAAACACTCCTGATCAATAACCATCATGCTTTGCAAACCCCTGTAAAGCTTTTTTAAATGAATGAGGTATTGGACTTCCCTGTAGCTGGCTATGAGCCTGAGCTACTGATAACTGAGTCTTCCCTATATTAATACTACATTGCCACCATTTTTAAACCCTGTGATAAACACATGGTGAAACTGTGCTTAGCTACAGTGTAGTTAAACACAGCTTCACCCTCAGTGACAACATAAGGTTCTACAAACAGTGGCAATGTACTGTAATATTAGTATATTATAGGTTATACTTAGTTTTCGGTATATCTGTACTGCTGTTGGCTACTGGGAAGACCAATAACTCATTTAGAAGAGTTTTCATGGGCTTTCAGAGTATTACCATTGTTTGTGTTATTCTTTAACCTCCCAGTGACTAACAGTACTCTTCTTCTGTCTATATCTCTCTCCCTCTCTGCTTAACTTTTCACAGCTTTGGTCTCCTTCCTAACAGTCTCGCTTGTCCTCCCTCTGCTCAACTGGTAAAATCAAAACAAGAAAAAACTTCTGGGTGAAGCATAAATTGTGTTTAGAGAAGATGTACTGCTATATACTTGTGCCATTTTAGAATACTATAAAATAATTAAGTGTTAACAGTGGGAATGCAGGTACTGGCAACTCTAGGTATTTGTTTCTTACTTTTGAGATGAGAGATGTTTTTAGCAGTATTAGCCACTGTTTAGCAAATAAATGGCAAACTAGTGATAAAGAAATATTGTGACCTACTTGGAATTGAACTCAGGCCCTTACTCTTTGTAATTTGTTTCAAAGGGTTCCATGTTGACATGGTTTTGCATTGGATGTTGTTGTCTTCAACTGGCTCTCATGCAAATCATTTTGCACTACTGTGTCTTTTTGGACAGTGGTGATGGTGATTGGTAGGTAGTAAGTAATAAGGGGTCAGCAGTATAGCCTAGAGAGTTAAAGCAATGAGCTGTGAATAAGCTTGGGGCATCCAGCAGACCTAGGTGTGAGTCCCACAACCTCCACTTGCATACCGTGTGACTCTGAGCAAGCCAGTTAACCTCCCCAGTTCTCTCAGGTCACCCCTGAAAGTAGGCTGTTGTGCCTAGTGGGCCCTACCTGTGAGCAAGTCACTTAACCTCTCCGGTGCTCCCAGGTGGCCTTTGAAAACAGGCTCTTGTGCCTTGTGGGCCTTACCCAGTTACCAAAGAATATAAATAAATAAATAGTTAGTGAAAAAGTTTATCCCTAAGTTGTTTACTGCTGTGTTGCTCCATTTATGTGTTTCAGCACACAAATATTATTGCATTAGCACAGTACTCAGAACCAGATTACCAATGTTATGTAAGAGTTATGCGGAGACAATATTTCACTGAGATGGTGGTGGAACCCTGGAATGCACTGCTCTGGAACTGGTGGCTATAGATACTGTGGAGGGGTTCAAGAGAGGCTGGGACAGGTATAGGTGGAAGGTGAAACTGAGTAAGGCCAAAACCGGAGGAGAACTCCAGTCAGGGGATGGGGTTGGGGGGTTTCACGGGAGAGGCAGCAATGGTGTCCCAAATAGGTACTGATCCTCGAGCAGACTCAATAGACCACCGGGCCTACTTTGCTGGCATCTTTGTATGTTAGTATGTAAGATAACATTATGAAATAACAATGAAAAACAAGAAATGTGACTTGACAGATGTATACACTATTATTGAATGCCAGAGCATTTTAGGAATATAGAACTTGCTACACATCCTGGCCAGATGCTGCATAGGCAATACCCTAGTGTAACATGCCCACTAGACATATTGCAGAGTTTTACTTTGCTGGTGATTGTCTGGCAAAGTGACAAAATTTGTTTCTCCAGTCACTTTGCAAGGTTCCCATTGGCCTCACCAACTTCAAATTTCGCTGTTTTTGTGAAGTTCTCCATGTGAAGTGGCACTTTTTCTGCAAAGTTTTTGTGAAGCGAATTTTGGTCAGCTCACATAGGAAAATCACCACGTTGCTGTGAAAGTCTTGCAAAGTCAGCATTTTGCAAATTTTGCCAGTTTCATGAATGTTGGCTGCCTTGCTCCTCTCTAGTTCCCACCTCTAGTTATGAGTGAACTATCCCCAGACTGGCATAGTAATCATTTCAGAAGGAAACTGTTGATATCGATTATAGATTGCAGAAGCACTGGTGACCAATTGTAGCACTCCTTTTCCCTGTGTGTGAGACACTCTGGCATAAACTCCATATTGTCATACAGACCTAGCCAAGAAAGATCAAGTTGCTTCATACTTTTCTTTTATACTGCACCTCAGGTAGCTGGGGGTTTAACCCTTTGAAATCCTGCATAACAACATTAAGCATTAAAGGAAAATTAAGGGTTGGGTACCATCAGTTAGTCTAGCCCATGAAACATGAGGCACAGCTGAGGGCACTAGTCCTCTAGAATTAAACTAACCAAGGCAATCCAACCCCTTGAGTCCCATAATGCTCTTACTGAACTAAAATATTTTCGTTATTTTAAAATGTTAGGAATAATGTATGGTGCTAATATCACCGAGCCTGTAGTTTCATCGAGGGGTTGAGATATGAGCCTATGGACCTCGAGAGCAAAGCTCAAGAGGTCCATGCTGGTATCTCAACCCCAAATGGAAACACAAGATGAACTGTGTATGGGCTCCCATATTTTAGTTGTTATAGTGTCTGGTTAAAAAAACGTGTCTGGCATTTCTTTTTTTTTTAAACGCATGATAACGCTGAAGTACAGTGAGCAGAGAAAGTGAAACCAGGCAGCGAGAGCCAGCGCAAAGGAATTGCAGCTGCAGTTAATGATAGAACATACACTATAAGGTTTTTAGAAGGTGCACAACAACTTTAGAATGTGCACAATAACTTTAGAACGTGCACAATAACTTTAGAATGTGTACAACAAGGTTTTAAGTTGCTTGAATTCCATGCACAATAAGCCCTATCTATATACTATAATATTTTTATTAGTAAAAATTTAATGGTTCAATTGTGTACAAAGGTTTCCAGAAATTAACATAAGCCTTTTAGAATGCTGTCAGCCAATCAGAAAGCTCAGTTTCCAACCATTGTTTTATGATATATATTAATCCCTTCAAATATGCACAGTGAATATAAAGTAGAATGCAGTTAAACATTCTCAACCCAGTCTAACTAAACCAGTAACATTCCATTCTACTCTTAATTACAGAAAGTACAGTACTGTAATTCCCCAAATTGTACTGAAAAACAGAGCCTCTTATTATACAATCATCTTTATACATGCTGTTTCAAAATATACACTTTGTCTTAATCCGTTACACTATATGTAGTATTATTTGGCTGACAAAGCTCAGGCCAGGTGCTATAGTCCATGAAGTGGAAGTGAAGTGATCAATTAAGAAAAACATCTCCCAGAATGACCATGTTGCCAGTTTCCCCATCTTCTTCAAGAGATACATATAGTACCCTTTTTAAATGTTTCTTTTGAAATATAAATATCGTTTGCCAAGATTAAACAATCCCCATTTAAGATTTTTAATTTTAATACTGTGCTCTCAAGTAGAACGTCGGAGTGTGTCCAGGCATGTTGCTTCACCACACACATATACACACACCTGGTGAGTATCACTTTAAAAAATAAATTATGCCTCATTAAGTTACAATTAAACCCAATCATGATCATTTGTTTTTCTGGAAGGAAGATGTTTTGCATATTGAAAGCCTAATTTGTTGCAGGTGACAAAAAAGGTTGACTACATGGATGAATACCATTTTCAGTTTTCAAAAGGTCAGGTCAGTTGGTGAACACAAAGCCAACATGGTGCTGATGTTTCTCACCATGTGCTTCAGCCCTGAAGGTTACAAGGTGTTTTTTTATTAATTAATCTTTATTCTCTGAACTGCCCTCTCTGCTTGGCAGTCACCCAGCTCAAGCATCGACCTAGACCACAGGAAGCTCCCTTACTTGCCCAGTGGGTAACCCTCCCATGGAAGGACCTTTGTGGGGGTGGATGTATGTGCACTGGACTTTGTTGAATTCATTGGCATGGGTGCTTCATAATCCTGAGCAGGCAGCACAGTACCCAAATGATGCCATCATTGTCCTTCCAAGGCTGTTTTTTATTTACTTGTTCGCCCACCCCGAAGAGCTTGACTGCTAATGCGGATAATGTGCTAAGCACTGGGCATGCCAACGCCACAAAGCCAGTACATAATCCTCTCCATTGCTGTCCATTTGGTTTGTACATCCAAGGCACTCCCAGGAGGAACCTGTGGGATGAGGATTGGATGTCCACTTGGAGGAGGAGGAGGAGGAGCAGGAGAACATCCTGTGAGATGCTTTGCCTTCTCCCACCCACTGCTAGCATTTTGCCTAGCAATGGGCGAAATTCGAAAATTTAATTCCGGGAAATATTTCATGAAATTTGTGCATTTCGTGAAATATTTTGTGGGTGCAAAATGTGAAATTCTGCCTGCGAAATGTGTACTTTCACCACCCGTGGGTGAAATTCTGCATTTGAAGGAGATGAAAATCCATGTATATTTAAACATTAAAAAGTGCCCCAAGCCAACATTGGCCTCTGAGGCCGGGAGATCAGAGGGCTGTGGGTTCAGTTCCCACATCTGGCACGTGGGTTAATATCCCAGTACTGACACTGTAATGCAGCATGAGAGGGGTGCTGCATTTCTGAGGTGCCGTCTTTCGGATGAGATGTTAAACCGAGGTCCCATCTGCCTGGATTGGTGGTAGTTCAGGTGGATGTTAAAGATCCCATGGCACTTGTTGAAAAGAGTAGGGGAATTTGCCCGGTGTCCTGGTCAAATTTCCCTCATTCACTAAAAATACCACCAACAGCTTAATCTGATTCAAGGTCAGTTGGCATTCATCTGTATCCCCTCCCACGGGTCGTGCCTGAAAATAGGCAGGATTTGTCTAATGCACTTACCCAGTCAACAAAAAATAAAATAAAATAAATGTTTACAATCCCCATGGTCCCTGGTGTCTAGTGGTCCCACCCCCTGGCCGATCGCTGGCCCAATACGAAGAATGACCCCCTCTCCCAGATTCATACCCCATCCCCTGTTGTCCATTAGTGCCGCCAACATCAACCATTTAATAAAAAAAAACTTTCCCTGGTGTCTGATGGACCCACCAGACAGGGTAGTGACCCCCACCCCGCACCTCCCCATTCAGGACCCCATCAGGTCACCAGCACAGCCCTCCACTCACCTCCATGGCTGGCAGCCCAACTGAGCACTTTCATGAATGAGCTTGACTGAGCCCTTTCAATGAATGAACGCTGCAGGCACTTATTCATTAAAAGTGCCCAGTTGGGCTATTTCATGAAAGTGCTCAGTCAGGCTGCCGGCCATGGAGGTGAGTGGAGGCCTGTGCTGGTAGCTCGCTGGGGTCCAGGATGGGGGATGAGGGGTGGGGTCCACCAGACAGGGTGGGGGGTCCACTAGACACCAGGAAGGTTTTTTTTAATTAAATTATTGATCTTGGCAGCACTAATGGATGGCAGATGATGGGGTGTGAATCTGGGGGGGTCATTCTTCATATTGGGACAGTGATTGGCCAGAGGGGTGGAACCACTAGACTCCAGGGACATTTATCTTTATTTTTAATTAGATTTCTGGATGGGGGACGGGGTGAATCTCGGCGGGGGGGATTCTTCATATTGAGCCGGCGATCAGCCAAGGGGGATGGGATCACTAGACACCAGGGATTGTTGGGATTGAAAACATTTATTTTAATATTGGCCAGGAAGGGGGCACTTTTTTTATGTTTAACTATACATGAATTTTCATCCCCTTCAAATGTGGACTTTCGCCCGCGGGTGGCAAAATTCCGCATTTTGCACCCGAGAAATATTCTACAAAATTTTTTGTGGGGCAAAATTCCTGATTTTGCCAGAATTTCGACGTCAAAATTTAATTTTGCTGCATCTCTAATTCTGCCATCCCAGATTCATTCCTGAATCTGAGAGACCACCATCACAAATAATAACCCTGTCACTGCACCAGTAAGGGTCAGCTTATGTTGCAAGATTTCTAAGCTTTTTGCTGGGCAGCATTCATTTATTGGTTCCTTTGGTATCCATGCCCTACCCCATGGATTAGGATGAAACCAATCCTTTCCTGGGGGTTATGCCCTGTCACCATCATTCTTGTTTTGGGGCCTTTGTATTAATGGAAGCAGAGTAATATATTACTGCTGAAGAAACATACAACTTAGGACAGATTTCCAATGCATCTCCATCTCTCTGACCATCTTTTAGATGGTTTAACTCATGTCCATGTGTGCTTCCATTTTATGCCTGAATATGCATAAAAATATTGCCCCGCTGAATTTGCAACTTTGTTTATTTAATGCAAATTTGGACTTTTGTTGAAACACACAGAATGCCAAAACCTGTGTGCCCAATCTGAGGTAACATGACGATTTGTGAAGATTTAATTCTTTACCTACTTGCCCTTATCTCCATGGAAAGGTTGGGCCAATCCCAAATCTGTGATTGGTGAATGTGCTGAAATTCGGCACTTTTACCTTCAAGCTGGCCAAATAGAATTTTGGGCCACTTAGGATCACTTTAACCTTCAGTCTAATTAAAACAATAACACTCCCCGTGGCCAGGATTTTTTTTTTTAATTTTCATGCTATCCCTCGCCTGCCTCCGGAGCCCCCTCCTTCCGTCCGCTCATGTCCCCGGTACCTACCTTCAGGGATCTGCCCCTAGAGTGCCCAACCTCCTCTCCTTTGCACATCGGGGTCTGTCCTATCGGTGGTCCGGGCGGACTTAGGGCGGACTTCATCTAGGGCTGCCGGAGGGTATTTCCGGTTTCTCCTGGCATCCCGCTCCCCAGGGCGCCTTGCGCTAAGGCGTCGTCCCAGAGTGGTAAGCGATGCTTCGCACGCGAACCCTCATCTTGTGAGGCGTCCCCCTCGACTCCGACAAGCGGGCCGCCTCCACCCCTTCCCTCTGCGGTGCTTCCCGGCTATGGAGAGTGTGAAGCGCGATGCGCTCTTGATAGCCACCCCTGAGGAGGGAGCATCCGTTGGGCGCTCGTCCTCCCTCCCGGCTCGACCCCGGCGACCAGGTCCGTTCCCGAACCGGGTCGCCGGGTGGTATGAGGTGTGGCATCTACGCCAACCCTCAGCGCCACCGGGCTGCCCCGTGGCCAGGATTAGTCTTATACTCACCCCTTTCCCCATCCCAGCTATTTACCCCCAACAAGAGATTTTGTTTATGAAAAATGTTTTGGCTTCTGGCACTCTGTCAGGTATTAAGTATATTTGTAAAACAATGGAATGGAGGAATAGGAAGGGTGAAATAGTTTGGAATTGACTGGAGTTGGGGCGTGTGGTGAAGGAGTATTTTACCCTCGCTTTTAACCTAATATACCCCCTATCAGGGACCCAAAGTGTCTTTGGCCAAAGTGTCTAAGCTGAACCAAAATCATGGGGTCTAAACTGAAGCTGAACCAAAGTTGTCAAATTTCACATTTGCTCACCCTTGCTCCGTGGTAATTTTTTATTGATAGAAATATTTTTTGTTTTCTTTCCATTGCCTTTTTGATGCCCCACATAAATTCTGACATAATCATTTTCACAACAAACTGTGATATCAGAAATGCAGATGTAAGTCTGAATCAGTTAGAACAGTAGAGGTGCTTTATGACAATTTTATGCCATTTGTGTATTGAATATTTTTTCATCTAAATAAGGTCGGTCATACTCACTGCTTCATATTCTTGTACATGCCTGCTTTGACTAGCGTTGCCATGGCGACTAGTTTTTTTTTTTGTGGTTACTTGGTTGCATCTGTGATTGATACTGAGGCATTCCAATCATCCCTTTCCTGTTCATATCTCATATGGGAGGGACAGGATGTTGTAAAAGGGTCAGCGCTGCTCAACATATGTTCAGCATACTAAGATCCCTTTTGGAATTGTCAAACATTTTCTGATTTTCACAGTATAATGGGAGTAGTACTAATAATCATTTTAAATAAGAAGTGAAACAAATGTTTTCTACCCTTTTATATGACAGATATATAAGATATGTAATGGTCTGACTCTGAATATGTTATTTATTTTCCCAAGTGAGAGTGCAGGGCTATAATTCAAGAGTGACAGAGACATGAGTCAGTTATGAAAGTCCAGCCCCACAAAAGTGATGATAAAGGTTATATTTGAGTCAGGTCATTGTGTGTCCAGTTTATACAATGTATTTCAAATTATAAACCTTTTAAGTGAATTTTTTAAGATTTAACTGTTTCTGTTGTGAGTGCAGCAGAAGCTGTTGTGACGTCATCAGAATTGTGCTTGCTATACTCCCATTTGCTAATGTTTCTTCTTCTATGACCAGCTGAAGTGGAGATAAATACTGATGATGCTTTCAAATTACGATAAATAATTGATTGTGCATGCTTCAGTGACTACAATAAACCATTTATCTGTAAAGTTTGACTCTTGCCTACATTGTATAAAAGGGTATATCACAACACATCCATGGAACTGGTGGGGATAGACTTAGTGGTCCATGGCTGCTTCTATCATATTTGTCCTATGTTGCTGTTGAGCTTAGAAGCATGTTTATGACTGCTTGTTCATAGTTTGCGTTGATTAGATATATTTGAAGATAAATGGAATAGTTGTTAGATGGATGGATGGATGGATGGATGGCTGCTGGCTGGATGACTGTATGACAGGATGGATGGATGGATGGATGGATAGACAAACAGGCAGATGCTTTTAATAATGAGGCACCCTTCTAATGGGTAATTCAGGGCAGCATGCAATACATTCAGAAAACAAACAATAATAAGAATATGAAAATAGTATACAGGTAAATGCATAACAGCTCAGAATTAATACTTCTGGCACTGAGATTCTTCAACCAAGATTTATAGAAGCAAATAGTGGGGACCAGCCTTATGACAGATGGAAGCTTGCTACATGTCTAAGGTGAAGCTGCTGAAAAAACGTGATCAACACCAGAGCACTGCAATACTTATATCCCCTCATCTGATTACATCATACTTTGATGCCTGTTCAGCCATGTCTTCTTCTCTCCTTTTGTCCTCCAGAACTCCCTCCTTCCCATTTTCATTGAGTTGCTTTATGTAGAAGGTGTCTGTCAGTGGTGAGTACATGTAAACCCTCTGCACTCTGCTATGCCACTGCTAGCCCAAAATCAGGGAGTCTGTGGCACCTACAGAAACCGGTTGCTGTAGTTTGCAGCACAGAATTCTGCTACCATGTTGACAGGTTGTCTGATCATTTATTACTAATCAAAGTGTTATTTGTTATGCTCTTTTTTCCCTTGCAACCAGCCCCCTTCGATCACCCACCATCCCCAGTTCTTACCTGACCCTGGAGATCCTACAGAGACTGCCCCTAATTGTGTGACTAGGGAAGGGAGGGCTGTCCTCCCCACTCCCAGTGACCCAATCCAGACTAGGAGTCAGGGCTCAGTCAGTGCTGTGGAGCCTGCAGTGGGCTGGCTGCCATCATCCTGCTAGTGAGGTTTTTCCATTTATCTTCCTTACCAGGTCCACCTCCCCAGTATCTGGCCATGCCTGGCATGGTCTTGAATGCTGCTAGCATACCCCTGTGGAAGAGGCAAGTTCCCTGGCCCACCACTAGGGTTGCTAGAGCGGCAGAACCAGATGTCATCCTTCCCTGCCAGGGAGTGCTACCGCATGGCTGCACCTCCCCAGCCCATGGGACCACCTGGTTTTCTTGGCTCACTTCCAAACCTGAGTCACCAGCATGGGAGCATGCTGTGCTACCCACCGGGCCATCAGGCAGCTATATTGTTTTTACTCCTTCTGGGTCCCCGCAGCCCCACTCCTTCAGGCTGTCATGCCGGTTCCCCTTCCTCTGCACCATGGACCCTACCCTCACTGCTGCACCTGTCTCAGGTTTCCCCAGAAATCTACCAGTGATCCCCATGGTGCTGTGGCTTATCCCTGCCAGGGCCCCCCCCCAAGGAGGCAGCAGAAGGGGGCAGTAAACAAGCATTACACCAGGAATGTTCATCGGGGGCCCAGTGTGGTGTGCTAGGTGGTCGGTGGCAGGAGGGATCCTACGGGAGAGCCATCATCCAGTGCTACAGATGTCCATTTTGCATGTTCTGGGGGAATCCACCCACAACATGTGTGGCTCCAGCATTGTCCTGGGGCAGTAACATACAGCAGCATGTGATCTCCCATGCTGCCAAGTATGCCTCCTTGAACCACCACCAGGGGCCACAACTGAAGTGGCTCACTACATCCCGCCCACCCCCAGGAGGGAAGCATCCAAAGGACACCGTCGACTCCCTCCTGCCAACCTCCACTCCTGCCACAACTGGAGTGGCTCACTACATCCCCCCACCCCCAGGAGGGAAGCATCCAAAGGACACTGTCAACTCCCTCCCTGCCAGCCTCCACTCCTAGCATCTGGGCTCAGAGCATGAACCTAGATCATCAGCCTGCCAGAGTGATGCCCAGTCGCCAGCACCACAGAGGCAGCTATTTTAATGCTCTTTACTTGTGGAGAGAGAGAACGTGAGTTTCAGGTTCTTTTGGATTTAAAGAGCTGGTGTGCTTCCTAAAAATAATGTTTTTAAAAGCTGTCAACTATTGCCTTTTATGTTAGAGATATTATTTATTTTTTTTGGTTAATTAGAAGACTTTTTACCTGAGGTTAGCAGATGATGTGGAACAGCACTTTGCCCAGCAGATGACTTACCCAGTTCTATTCCTCCCACTATAACATCAGCATTGTGACCTCACTGACTGTGACATCATAGCCGATCAGGTAGAGCCATTCAGTTGCTGCCAGGTCAGTCTCCTGTGATGTCACTGTCTGCAGAAATCACAGTGCTAATGATGTAGTGGGAGGAGCATAACTAAATATGTCAGCTGCCAGGCAGAGTGCTGTTCCATGCAGCCAGCATAATACTACCACATAAGAAACTTTGCAGTGGCAAAAAGAACAAGAAAATACTTTAGAAATAAAAGGTGACAACTGATAACTTCTTAACATTTGTAGCATTTTCCTGTCTGCTATTTTTCATTCTACTAGCTCTTTAACAAAGATCACCAAAACTGGATTATTTCCTTTATCTGTGCTCCATTCCCCACCCTTCACCCTAAACTGCTGTGGATTACTTATTTTAGAGCCCTGTTAGGCTCTCCCGTCTGAATGGGAAACCCAAACCTACATTTTTATGGCGACGCTGTAGAAAATCAGGTCTTAAAGTCTGGAATTATTGTTTCTCTCTCACATTGAGGGTTTTGTTAAGTATAGTTTTCTAATGCAAAACCTCAATTAGGCATGAGAGCAGTGGAAGCAGAGCCTTCAGGAATGGGACCTGCCTCAAGGCAAGCTACTAAAATCATAATACTTAGAAACAGTGTCATGTATCTTTCATGTACATTTTTTTTGTTTTGCCCTTATGCATCTCTTAATTATTTAAGAGTGTGAAAAACAAGACCTTCTCTTTTCCCCAGTGCAGCTCATACTTACCATCCCAGTTTGCTCAGGTTCCTTAAATATGGAGAACAATGTTTTTCCTTCGTTATTTATTTTGTTGTTAAAGAAACAAAATACATTTTTATTCATAAGATATTCTTAATATCTATTAAATGGGCAAATATCACAACAAATTTATTCACAATAGGAGATATATTCTTACTGTAGAATGTAGAACTCAATTTCAGCTCTCCTAGTATCTCAAACTATAACTTACTCTTGCCATTTTCTGAGCTGACAGCACATGTACTGTTTGGACTGTTGCTGGCCACCATAGAGGCAGATACAGTGTTATGGCTTGCAGTCTTGTGAGAAACTATTTGGTTCCTACAGTTTGTTGGGAGGAGGGGCAAAAATGTAAACTTTTGAATATTCAGCAAGGAAACAATGTATTACAACATTTTATTGGGCTAAAAATGAGACCTGAGATTGCAGCAGTGTCTTTAAAATGAGCAGTCAACCTTAGTGAGTACCAGCAATGGAGTACATATAAATCTAAACACTGTCTACCTTCCTCCCATTGTGCCCCTTTATACAGGGCAGAATATTAAAGTGAGGCCCTGCTTTGTGTTGCTGCACTCATATACCTACTGTGACACATTGCAAGGTGATGTGCAAGGCTGACCTAAGCAAAAGTTCAACAAGCTTTGTGCAAACATCTGAAAACTGGAAGACCAACAGTTTGATCTTGCCTTCTAAAAGTTTGAGTTAAAAACAAACAAACCATGAAGGGGCCATTTTAGATGTGAACATCTCTTTGAGTCTCAAAGTTTGAATGCATTTGGCTGGTTCTAACTGAACAAACTTCGTTTGAGTCTCAGACACCAAGTTTAATATCTGTTCAAAAACATTTAAACCCTATCTGTGTTACATCTTAGGAGAAAGTACTGTAGCATAGTTAACATAAAAAGAACTAAAAAATAATAACATGCATGCTTCTGTTATGTGCTGTATGTATAACCTTTGACATCATATACACTTTGTAAGGTCCTTGCAAAATTAATAAAATAAAATTATAAGAAAGATTTGAACTCTTCAAATTTGAGGGACTGGGTTCCTGTTCAAACAACTAGTTTCAGCTGTATAGGGACTGTGCAGTTGAGGGTTTACCTGCCAGAGGGTATCCATGAAGGTACCAGACCACTGCAGTACTCATGGGTTTCTTTGTGCTACAGGTGGGGTGGGGCAAAATCTCACCTTTTCTTTAGGATGGAAAATAGAGCCCAAAACTCATCAAGCAGATGCTACTTGTTTTATAAAACATTGTTAGGAGAACATTTTCAAGCAACAGTGCAACAAATTTCAGCAAACAAAATATGCCCTTCCTTTTTTCACCAAAAAGATTCCAGGCAACTTTCAGTTTTATTTGGCAGTGGTAACATTTTTAGTTCCACTACAATCTGAGTATTTTAGATGCTTTAATTTATTTTAAATTTTTCAAGAAAAATATGTCAAGTACATTTGGCTTAAAAGGCATTGTACACTTGACAGAGGTTAGGATCAAGAAAAAACTCATGGTGCAAAGGAAGTACCTAGAAAAGTAGATTTGACAGCTATACTGATATTTTATCAATTGTAGCCCAAACTAGCTTTTTAAAAAAAAAAACATTTTTGTTTCTGCTTTGATTTAATAGAAAGACATTAAACAATACAGTTGACATGGAAAAACAGTTTCAGGCTAATATCGTGCCATAGTCTGCACAGATCATGTATGCCAAGGTTCAATATGGTTGCAAGTATTCAGGCTACTTGAATGCCGGATTGAAAGCTACTATGTTATACTGAAGCAAGCAAAATCCTGAGAAGAGTTACACTGGTAGGTGTAGTCTGTACCTCTTCAATATGGTAAAACATACCTTCTGGAACACAGTTTCACAAAAAAAATTACCTTGTGGCTTTTTAGATAAGATAAAAAGGTGGAGTGGTGGAAGCTATAGTTTAAACTGCCACCTTTGGGGAAATTATATTTAGACACACTTCAGCTTATATTGTCTTTGTTTTCTATAATTATCCCCCCTTCATTTGGCATTGATAAGGAACTGTCTCTCACAAAATCAGGGGGCCAGATTCACAAAGCTCATGAAATTCTTGCAGCTGCAGGAAAACCCCAGCGCAAGTGGGTTGCCACTTGTGGAACCGCAGTTTTTCCTGCAGCTGCAGTATTCATAAAGGTTGAGATGGTTTATGACCGGCTTCACAATTTATGGCAGCTTGTGGGTGGTGTTGCCATGGAAGTCCACGCAGCTGCAGAAAAATGTTACAGCTAGTGGGACCCGATGTAAGGTCTCCGCAGCTGTGGGGGACTGTGAATACTAATCTCCACAGTTGCAAGAGATTTTGGTTGGCAGGACTTAGTCACAAATTGCTTTCTGAATCCGGCCCTGGATTTTTATCCATTGGAACTACTCTGCTGTCAGTGCTCATATACATGTGATATCATAATCCTCTGCCTGTGACATCATAATCATTTCCACAGCAATGTGGTGGTGTCATAAACAGAGATTAATGATGCCATGTGTTGAACAAGATGGGCCAATGAATTTCAAAGGATAAAGATCCAGTTTTAGTAGAGAAGTACAAAATTTTAAAATTTTGCTTTCAACAGAATTATGGGGAATTTCAAAAATTGTACAGAACTCCCTTAGAAGTGGAATTCTGAAACAAACAAAACGTTTACTCTGTATTGTATTCTGCAGTTTAAGTAAACTGTGGATTTATTTTATGCAAACTGTGGAATTATATTCCATGGATTAAATAACTCACAGAATATTATTCATCAGCTTACATAGATATGCTTTTAGGAATTCAGCAGAATTAAAAAAGAAATTCTGAAAAGCATTTCAGAAACAGAATTACCTCTGCGTTCTGCACAACTCTAGTTTTCAGGTACATTTTTCTAGACATAAAGAAAGAAAGATACTGAAAATATATGAATGATAAGCTGAATTGTGGCTTAATATTATTTATATCACTTATTAATTTGTTAGTTTATTTACATTTCTGTTGGCTGAGAAAGGAGAGCTGGGAATTACTTCCTGTTGTCAGCCTTATCTCGGGGGAAGGGGATACAGAGACAAACTAAGCGATATGGAACCTGGGTAAGCTGTTGATGATTTTTAGCGAATGGGAGAAATTTGCCCTTACTAATGTTTTCTTACAGACGTCAGTATTCCTTTACACTCTGGCCTTTCACCAGAGGAGACTTGGCTTTGAGGTCAGCTACATCAGCTGTGAAACAAATTTGATTTTGGCACTTTGGGTTCAGTCGTTAGTGGACAGCACTATGCAATGCTGCAAAAATAACAGTGTGCCAGTTTTTGCTTGAAGAGACCCAGGACTAAAACAATGAGCACTGAGGCCGAATTAACCTCTAGTCCCCAGGAGAAAGAGATCCCTGTAGGTCAGGGTTGAGACGAATTGGCAGAACAGTGATGGGAAGGCTGCATTGCGCCCGGCTGTGCTGCACCTGGCCGACGGATTCATTGGGGAGGGGGATTTCTGTCTCTAAGTGCTATCAGTCCCTTACCTTTCATAAATACTAACTTCATACTCACTGACAAAAAATGTATTACAAAATGACAAGAAGTCAAACCTCCACCTGCTGCTTTTATTAGCCATAATAAGCATGCTCACATCAATGGTTCTGCAGTTGATTAGCAATCAATTCTGGGTCTTTTTTTTTTTTTTTCAACCAGGGATTGCTGTCAGAGATTCTGCGTAAAGAGGAAGACCCTCGGACAGCCTCCCAGTCCCTCTTAGTAAACCTGAGGGCCATGCAGAATTTCCTCAACCTTCCTGAGGCCGAGCGGGACCGTATCTATCAGGAGGAGAGAGAGCGAAGCATGAACCCCAATGTGAGCATGGTGTCCTCTGCAGGCAGCAGTCCAGGCTCCTCCCGGGCTCCCCAGGTAGTCCGTATACTCTCGATGTTTCTTGATTGGCAGTGAACTGTTAGCCATATGCTCCAGTTAACTTGTAGAATGTGATCTGGGAAACTTGTATAAGCCTGTACTAGGCTCTTCCTGGGTTAAGAAGGCCTCCCTGCAAGCACAGCCGAGGTAATGCAGTCCTGCAGGGACAGGCTCTGATATGATGAGAACCCAGCTACCTTCAGGGTGTTTATATCTGACATTCATTATGTGCAAGAGATGGAAATTGTCCCTGTGTGTCTCTATGATGTATAAACACTGACTGAATAGACTCTGCATCACTGAATGGAAGAGAAAGAGAATGTGGTTTTCAGTGAGGTTGAGACTGTGCAATAAGTTCTTAATTGAAACAGGACTGCAGGATCTCACACGCTCTTTGGTGCACAGAATGATGATGGTACCACTAGCAACACTACAGCTTATAAGAAAAGCAAATACCACATTCTACAAATACTTCAAGGTGTAGAAGAATGCAGAATGCAGCAAAACTTCAGCTACTTCACAGTCCGCTGATGATGTGCAGTGTGTGTGTGTATGTGTGTGTGTGTACACGCGTATGTTTGTGTGTATGCTGGGGGGTTATTGCATGTTTTTTTGCCTCTGGTCGTTGCATAAGCAATTACCATTCTCCTATATCTGTGAACCAATTAAGATGAAGATAAAAACTGCATGACAGCATCACAGTCCACAGGGGACTTTTATCCAAACCATTGCTACATTCCAAACCTAAACCCCTACCTCCTCTCCCCCCACGCACATGCAAGCAACATTCTTGCAGGTGCTGTTCTTTATGATAAATGTGAAGTGAATTAGGGACAGTAAAATGTTTTTATGTTGAAGTGTTAAAGATTCCCAGAATGTTTTCTATACAGTGAATGTGTATGATTGCCTGTCTGATGATTTCAGTACCTGCTATACTTGCTCAGAAACTAGTTTGCTAGGATACTGTCAGCAAACGATTTTAGTAAAACACCAAAACATACTTCCTGAACAGAGATATGAAAGCATCCATTTTAATAATAGGAAGGATGTTGTAATAATGTCACTGCCTCATGAGGGAAGCAGGTGAGAACAGTTTTGCTGTGCTGTTTGGGGTCCTGTTATACTGTAAGGAAAACACTACATTTTATGTTTGGAAGGTGTAGCAAGAGAAACCACAGTTTTCCACACAATTTGACATGATTCCTGTCTGTACTGGCAGTTTGTTTTAACCTGCAGTACTACACACTGTTAGGGCTAGTGAGAGTAGTGCCATCACTGCTATCATCATCCTTCATGTCAACAAAATGGATGCCTCCACATCACAGTTTTAAATGCATTTTTCTGTTTTACTAAAGACATTTGCTAACCGTAACCCAGCAGTTTACATACTGGATCTATTCAGTAGCAATTAAAATAATAATATTGGGAATGATACACATTCCCTTTAAAGCTTTTTGAAATCCTGTGCATTGAAGCCACATTCACATATATTTTCCTCTACTTTAAATACCTATTTGGCTTGATGCAGAAGAAAGAGCAAAACCATGTACACTGCAACTGAAAAGGAAGGGACTTTGAAGTGTATTAGAGTTTTTTATCCATGTGTTAATTCAGGATGTGTCATACAGTTTGAGGAAATGCCACTTGTCTTCACACACACACACACACACACACACACACACACACACACACAGGCATTTGAATCAAAATGTGAAGTCATTTCTTGATGCTATTAACTTGTTAATCATTTCTTTTTTAAATTTTGAATAACTTATTAGACTTTTTGTTCATTACAAATGAGGATGGATTATGGGGATGGGTTAAGTGATTCAGAAAATATTTTCAGCCCCCCCCCCCATGAACCTGGGCAAGTTCAGAATTGAACCGTCCCTTTAGAAATGGTTTGCCAAGCAAATTAGGCAGCTAGCATAAATGTGAATGTGAATTGCATGCAAATTTCTATGCTCATTGCCTGCTTGAAGTAGATTAGAAAAGTAGAACCCCTTTCTAATTGCTTCTGATTTTGAATTCAAACCAATCCAAAGCTGAACCCAAAAACAGCCTGCCACCCCCCTCCCCAGACACACACACAGACAGTTACAGCACCACACCTACGGAAATATGAAAGATTCATTTAGGGTCTTATTTCTCTGGTCCAATCATTGTTAAAAAATGTTCTTTATTAAACATGCAAATGGATAGAAATCCTTTAGGGTTAAGCCCTTCTGAGCAAAAATGTACTCTAAATGGTCACCTGTGCCCCATAACCCCCACACACACACTTTTTGGGGGCTCTGCAGCTGACATTGATGCATAGTAGCAAACATTATGGGCAGTAAAGGCTGCAGTGCTGCTGTAGGCATTTTTCCTGTAGAGCTGCTTGCTCTCCAGTGCCACCTATGCCTCCCATCGGGCCCCTCAGCCACGACTCTGTCAGCCTCTCCCCCACCAGCTTACTAGTAGGGATCCACAAGGAGCAGGGTCCAAGGATGTTGGGAGCCTTCACATAGCAGTGGAGAGACATGACGCTTTCTATGTTTTTTTCTCCTGTCCTGATCCAGAGCGGTGGCATGCATGGCAGGCACATGCACACGGAGGCGCACACATGTCCCCAAAATCACAACTCTCGCCACCTTCCTGACATAATGTTAGCCCCACTCCAGACCTCTGCGCTTGACACCCAACCTCCACCGGTGTCAGCCGAGTGTGAGGAAACTCGACTCCCCAATCTGGCAGATGAGAGCAACTCAGCAGCTGCTATTATCACCTCCCAGCCCTTCCCCTGCCAACCCCCAGTGGCCTGAGCTCGCTCCCAAACTCGGGTCGCCAGCGTGGCACAAGGTGTGGCATCTAGCACCTCAACCCTCAGCACTACCTGGTCAGCCTCACTTTAGCCCTTTGTTTGGACAATGGCAGCCTCACAATGCCAGCCAGAAGCCACTGAATCAAGTGCAAGCTCATGGGGGGTAATGATGTCATTCATCACTAGACATCCTCTGTTTTAGAGCTCTGCAGAATTTTCAAATTTACTTCACCAGCATTCCATGGAATTTCTGAAATTCTACCTAATTCCAGGAAATCCCACTGGAAGCAGAATTTTGAAATTTGAAAGCAGAATGTCAGCTACAGAATCATATTCTGCAGTTTAGCTAAACCGCAATTCATTCTCTGCAAACTGGAATTATGTGATCCACAGAATATTATTCCATGATTTATATAGAAATGCTTTGGGAATTCTGCAGGATTAAAAAGAAATTCCTAAAGGCATTTAGGAATGGAATTGCCATTCTGCATGAACTATACTGGCAGAATAATGCATTCCACAAAGCTCTGCTACTCAGCAATGAGAGACCCTTTTGCTGGAGACAGCCACCCAAATCTGTGAGTGCCTACAGCTCCTGAAGCCTCATCCCATTGTATCTCCGAAGCTAAGCAGGATCAGGCCTGGTCTGGAGACAGATGGGAGACCTCCAACAAAGACCTATTGCTGCAGGAAGTGGTGTTGGTAGCTCTGTGGGGGCACTCATCCTTTGGTTATAAGCAACCATGCTGATGCCCCAACATGGTGTTAGGGGGAGACTGTGCTGTTGTGAGGTGCCGACTTTTTTTAATGAGACATGAAAACACAGTCCCATCTGTTTCAGAGGTTGTTTAGGTGGACATTACAGATCTCATCACCCAGCCAGCCCGGTGGTGTAGAGGGTTGAGGTGCTGGATGCCTTACCTCTCGTCACGCCAGCAACCCGTGTTTAGGAATGAGCACAGGATGTCGGAGGCCAGCACGGGGGGGGAGGGTGTGGTGCAGGATTGAGCTGCTGTCAGGCAACTCTCCTCTCCGGGGAGGGATCTGAGCTTCCCTTGGCTCTTGGCTGCCTTGCAGTGGAGGCCAGGGGACAGCATAAGCTGAGGGAGCAAGGGCACTAGGCCAATGGGGTGGGAGGATAGAGTCAGTATCGGGGCAAGAGGGTGCCTGCACACCTCCACGTGCATGCACCTCTCTGTCTGGGGTCCTGGGTAAAATGGGAGAAACCAGGAAACACGGTCAGGGACTGCAGCAGGATGAAGCCTCCGGACCAGCTCCTGGGATCTGCTGGGACACGTAAGGCGTCACAAGATCCCGAACAACCCTGGAGTCCAGTAGGGTTGGCTGGTGAGGCAGCTGCAGCCTGCCAAAAGGAAAACATAAATACTTGCATAAAAAACAAAAAAAAGATCATATCACCCTTTTTGAGAAGATTCTGGGAATTTCCCCAGTGTCCCCTCAGTCAAATTTCCTCCATTCATTGAAACACCCAACAGTTTAACCTGGTTCAGTATCACTCAATACTTTCTGACCCCCCCACCCTACCACAGGCTAAAAACAGGAAAATATTTCCTAGCCCTCCTTTTCTGGGCAACAAAAGCAAACAAGTTCATCCCAACAGTGAGAATTTCTCAGTCCAGTCGGGGTGGGGTGGTGCCTGATTCTGAGAAGAGCAGAATGCTCACGCTCCTCAACTACTGCAGCACTCCCTGTCATAGCAGAGGACTGCTGTGAACACATCACGGCTGCAGACACCCTCTAAATTGTCCTTCCTTCACCAGAGCAGCTGAAGGGAAATCAACCTATTAAAAACGAGTGCACAACAGAATACATAAATAACAATATAGGCATAAGAAAATTAAAAACATCAAATCATCCCCACTTTTTAGCATACTTTATGAAATGAAATTCTTTTTTTCATTTCTATTGATTTCCTCAGTGAAATTAGAAGGCTGCCTGGTTAGCACAGCGATGATAATGAAGGGATACTGCACAAACTCAATTGCCATACATATCGCTTTAATAAAGGATGAGGCAGACTAGAGGAACACATTAAATTGAGTAATAATTTATTATTTAGAGACCTCTACCCATTTACTCATTTTTCTGGGAGAATTGGTTTCTTCTCTGAGGTCAGCTGCTTTTAGAACACAACAGATCCCTGATTAAGTACCACAGTTGTGAGTATTTTTTTTCTTTTGATAAAGCCTTGAATGTCACTCATCATAATTTGGTGTCCCGGCTACCTTGTGTGGATTGGTAAACACAGAGGGAAGAAGGCTACTGGGCTTGCATGTCCTATAGGAATGCAGTGTTCCCAAACAGCAATTATTTCTAATCACAATTAACCTGATTAGAATAATGGACAGGAAGTGTCCCTCTGTAGCTAATGTACTTTGGCATCAGCTGACTGAAACCCTTTGATAATTTCTGCACAGATGGCTGTCTGAAACCAGTGTGTGTGTGTGTGTGTGTGTGTGTGTGTGTGTGTGTGTGTGTGTGTGTGTGTGTGTGTGTGTGTGTGTGTGTGTGCTTTTTAATTACTGTGTTTGTTGTCTCTTGGTAGCCCAAGGCCTCGACACCGACCTCAGACCTCCCCATGAAGGTGGACGGCACCAACATGAACATCACAGCTGTTATCTATGATGAGATTCAGCAGGAGATGAAAAGGGCCAAAGTGTCCCAGGCCTTGTTTGCCAAAGTGGCTGCCAATAAGAGTCAGGTGAGTAGTTCTGTAGAGCATCGCTGAGCTTTTGTACATGTATAGTAGCAGCTGTGTGATGGACATTTTAAGACTTGACACTCTGCTTAGAATTAACGTGCATTATTTCAGGCTGAGTGCCTGAACAGAGCTTGTTTACCGGAATACTTACCCCATTTCACTTAAGGGTTCCTGAACCAAACTTGGCTTGATTCTGAAAGTGGTTATGCACCCAAAACATAGGCAATGTTGTGCATATCCTGGTTCCATCACACAATGTCCTCATTTTGGGGGATTTTGGAAATAGGGTTTCTGCCTGTGTAATGTCTCAGCAACTAGATGTAAGCATAAGAGAGGATTATAAAAAGTGGAAAAGGAAAGGAGTTGTTCCTTTGCCCTAAATGGGGGCATTATCAATATAAGTTGATTGATTGCTGAAAAATTGTTATGAGTCTCTGATGGATTAATTTCCAGTATGAACAGAATGCAATTATAAAATGGGTAAGAGAAATACTGTACTGTGATTGGTGCAAGCCAGTCACATGACCATGCTGTTATCCCAGCACAACAGTACAGGTCTGAAATACTTAACTTTCTGAACCTCATTACTTGGTCCTAAAATAAAAAAATCAGAAAAGCTTTTTTATAATCACAATGAGACATCCAGGGTGTGCGTGACTGAGGGATAATGGTACTTCTTGGGTGCGTAAAGCCCTTGGCTTCACCTTGTGCTTCACTTCCTGAGGTGTGCCATTATCCCACAATAACACACACTCTGTCATGCTTTGTTGCTTAAGTAATTAACTCTTCAGAGTCCCTGATGCAAGGTCATCGAGTTACACAGGCAGGTGCATGGTTTGACTATCCTACTACAATTGTACTAGGTCAACCTTAATATTATATTGATTTATGATAACTGGGAGTGTGTTTTCCATTGACAAAGCCAATTATAATTCTTGCTGTATTTAACCCCCTACTAACTGGTCCCCTTCCATTGGTCCCCTCCCCATCACCGCCACCGGGCTACTCACCGACCATTGCCTCTGCCAATTGAGGCGCCAGCTGTCCCACTGCAGCAGGGAGACTAGCTTCATCCTGCCGGTCTGCTCTTTTCTCCTCCATTTTTTAACCCGCCCCTGAGCACAGAACCAAGCGCGCAATGACGCTACATGGCCGAGCTGCATACACTCCATATGTGGTACACTGGGCATCTGGCTCAGCTCCGCCCTCCCTTGTGTGGGTTCATTGCACTGGCCTCCAGCCACCGCTAAGGGTCAGTCCTGCAGCGGACTCCATCCTCACCCCTCCCCGGGACAGGTGAGCAGTCCTTTAGATGCTCAATCCTCTCCCACCCTGGCCGACCCCCAACGACCCGCTCGCACCGCTAACATGGGTCGCCGGTGTGGTAGAGGGTAAGGCAACGCTGCCTCAATCCTCCACACCACTGGACCGGCTAAGCCAGTTATAATTTGATGTTATAACAGGTGGTTATAACAGTGAGTACATTCTGCTTTGTCAAGGAGAATGCCGCGATGCACTTAGTGGCTCATACTATACTGTTTACCTGTTCTAGTGATACCTGCTGAGATGAAAAAATGCTCCCCAGCAATTATATAAAACAAAGCATGAGATGGTGTGTAAAACCCCCCAATTTTTACACACACCCTCCATGTGGGATGCCTAGATAAATCCCTCCAGCTTCACTCTCAGGGTTTATGTGGCATCCCATGCCTCTGGCATGTGTAAAATTCTCGTTGTACACCACCCCATGCATTATTCTATTTGTTGCTTGGTGACTGAGATGTACAGTGAGCCAGATCTTGTTTCAGGTACAGCTAGGGAAAGGTGAGTTCAATGGGTGAATGCAATAAATGTACACCTAATCCAGGGGCAGATAACTGTCTGGTTATTTCTCTACTCCGTGTCCATTCCATTTTAGATTGAATACAGCAACCACTACTCTGGTCAGCTATATAATAACCTGGTTATTTCTCCACTCCGTGTCAGTTCCATTTTAGATTGAATATAGCAACCACTACTCCGGTCAGCTGTATAATAACTTGGTTATTTCTCCACTCTGTGTCCATTCCATTTTGTTTTTCTTTGGTAACTGAGTAGGGCCCACTGGGCATAACAGCCTGTTTTCAGGGGTGACCCAGGAGAACTGGGGAGGTTAAGTGGCTTGCTCAGAGTCACAAAGTATGCAAGTGGAGGTTGTGGGAATCAAACCCAGGTCTGACAGATATACCAAGCTCATTCACAGCTCATTACTCTAACCTCTAGGCTATACCACCGTCAATTTTAGACTTAATGCAGTAGCACTGCCCAAGTCAGATAACTATCTGGTTATTCTTCACTCCAAATCCATTTTATGTTAAGATTAGACACTGCAGATACTATGTGGGCCTGGTAGTAACTGCCTTACTACCTAACAACTCAGTATACATTCCTTTTTAAGTTGGAGATTGTACAGATCGGCAAACAATCATTAAAGGAGAACCGCCATTAATATGTAAGCCTGTATTTTGTGTACAAACCATGTTTCAAACACTGGTTCACACTTTGCTGTTTTTCCAGCTTTACTGAAAATTACATGGGTGTTGTTTCTGATTTACGCATTGGCAGTAAAAAACATTTTAGAACCGTACTCTACCCATTACTCTAGCCATTATTTGTTGAGTTTTGTATCTTGTCCCATGTCAGTTCTGACAATAGGACAGTCATCTCAGTACCTTCTCTGGTTATCCAATAATCAGATAAATATAAAAAATGCATTAGCTGATGGCAATAGACTTACCTCTTGCTCTGCGTCTTGTTTTTATTTTATGTTTTTCCTCAGTTAGCTTACTGTGTCCCTCAGCTGTTACCTTGGGGTTGCCCTCTCTGCCCTGTCAGCTACCTGACCCAGTGCTTGCAATGGTAGCATGGTTTTACCCCCTTTAGTGAGGCTGTTGAGATGAACCCATTAGGTTGTCTTGTTCAACTAGCCTCCAGGATGGCGGGCGTGGGGCCGGGACTGCCTAATAGCATCATGGGCGCAGTTAGATGACCATTCGTCCATCTGTCTTTTTTTCTCTCCTCACCCTCAGGATGTCAGTTGACAGAGAGGGCTTGGGGTACATGTCTGAAAGTGCAGCTGTGCTGAGCCCATCGTTGTCCTCCCAGCCATAGGCTGCAGCACCACTGTGAACTGCCACCCATGGGCTCCCAGGCATGATTGCTGTGTGGTGCCTGGCAACCAACCACTCTCACTGGCGAGGCAGCCCTGTCACCTAGCTCTAGGATGCCCCATCCCTCTCCTGACCACCAGCCCTTTGACTCCCGTGCTCATTCCTGAACCTACATCGCTGCTGCCATGAGTGGCAGTGTGGCCACTGGCCTGGCTGGCTGGCTATAACTCACTCATTGTTATCACAGCTCTGATATCAGATACTGCATCATTACATAGCTGTAATTAACAGGCCTCTGGACAATTTAAATTGTAAATGCCAACATATTTGTAATAGATCAAACAGCATGCATTTTATCTGTGGCTGGGCAAGCTGGATGAGGTGGACTGTGTTACATGCACCCCATGTCCGTGCCCTGTAACACTCATACAGTATCAGATACTGCATGTTAGTTGATTGTTCATTTCACAACCGTAGGATGCACTTCCTTTATTGCCTTCAGGGCATCAGTTTGCAAGCTGTTCTGGATGGCAGCATGTCATTTCTCACTCAAGATCACGTGACAGAGTTCACACAGATGCATATTGTGGTCCCATGTTCAAAGCTCCACAGCAGCTGGTGCACTGTGGAGAGGTCATAAAGCCACGCAGCAGCCTTATGCACCGAGGTGCACACAACTATTTGCTGTGTCAGTTTCAGAATAAGTTCATTAATGCATAATTCCCATAGTCATGTATATAAATTAGGGGCTATAGGAGGATGTCACTTGTATAAAACCACTTGTATGCCTACGTTCAGAGTTACATGGGTATGCAGAGAAATGCTGGAAGACCTACAAGCAGGAGTAATGTTATGCCCACTCCCTAAACAAAACAAAAAACAAACCTCAAAATGCAGACTGGTACTTTTGCATATTAGGAAGTGACTACATTTATAAAACAGGTCCTTCATTATCTTACAATACTTTTTTTTAATGAAAGGGAGCTAGAAAATTCAAGAAGTGACTAACTTGACAGTGCATGCCCACATTCCCACATTGTTAGCGTCCAGTGTTCTGCCATTCTCCTGACTTCCAGATGTCCAGACTTACCATGCTGACACTGGAGGATGGATTCGGTGTTCATGTATGGTGGGGAGTCAGGAGCACAGGCAGCTGAGAAGAACTTTGAGTAGTTCTGTACCTGGGCCTTCAAAATGCCTGCAATGAAACTCAAACTCACTTACTGAAAAGTAAAAAATGTTCTTAGCCAATTGGATTGCAGAATTACTGTTTGGTTATTCTGAGATACCTGGATGGTACACTGAAAAATGGGACCATGATTCTGCATTCTGATGGGTTGCTGCTTCTGTTCTTGACAATTAGTCAGCAAGCCTAGTCTGCCCTTTCACTTCAACACACAGTAGCCAGTCAGACATGTCCAACAGTGCTACAGTGTGTCTATGAGAAACAGTTCCTGGTTTCTCACAGACGCGCTGTGCCACAAACCCAGATTTCAGCAGTTTTTAAAAATATTTTTTTCCCTTTTTCAGCATAATATTTATAACACCAATTGTGGTCTGTGTTTCCTCGGTGATAACTGGACCAGGGGGTTAATAAACACCTTATCATTCGCCCTCTGAGTTTATTACCTTTGGTCCAGTTATTACCAAGGAAATCCGGACCACTATGAAATTATTGCTATAATGTACACAGTAAATACAGAAGGCACAGCACCCGCTCTGGCTGATAGGACAGAAAATGCAGAATGAGACTTTGTTTACTTTTTGTTAACAATTGCACTGATTAAGTTGTGTAGTATACGTAAGCAATAATACATGACCGGGCATGCATTTCTAGAGAATTAATACATAGTTTAGGTGAATTGGAAAGCACAAGGCCAACATCTGAGTGCTTTTGTTGCACTCAGGAAGTGCATTACTTCTCAAGAAATGCACATCCTGAAGTATATTATTGCACCTATAAAATGGACAAAATTCCTTTTACTGGAAAAAGTTTTTATGTTTGTGTAGTTATGCTGTTATTAAGTAGATTATGATATGTTAGGTTTGTGATCAACCTTGCATGTACTGGGAATTAATGAATGGGCACGTGATGTGTTTCAATCAGTGAGGTTGCTAGGATTATGGAGAATTCTGGAGCCCATTTTATACAGAAATTTTACTATGAATGCCATTGGGAGACAGATGCCTCCCCAAACAATTTTTCTTAGTTATCAGCTAGGTCCACATAAGAATCCAGGCATTTCAAAATACAGAA
Source organism: Neoceratodus forsteri (assembly GCA_016271365.2). Taxonomy (NCBI): domain Eukaryota; kingdom Metazoa; phylum Chordata; order Ceratodontiformes; family Ceratodontidae; genus Neoceratodus; species Neoceratodus forsteri. The sequence goes on from CM028132.1 coordinate 29,925,709, forward strand.
CACCATTGTAGTCTTTTAAATCAGTTAGCAAATACTATGTACCTGCCCGCCAATTCTAGATGAATGGATCGGATGCTTGTTTAAAGTGAGTAGCATTGTCGAACTTAGAATGCTAAAGTGCTCAGTTAATCCAGTTCTTTCCTTTAAAAAAAAAAGTTGATTACATTATTTAAACCCTGTGTCAGAAAATCATTGTTAGAAGGTTACAATTTACAACTCTCCCACACACCTATATATGCATAATAAAAATGTTGACACTTTCATATTTATTAATCAGCCAGGAATAATATTCCTGGTTGATTAATACATTTATTCCTCCCCTGCTCACCATGTCCACATTTGGCAGCTATTCTGTTAAAGAGCCATGGACGCCTTGAGAATAATTTTGCAAAACATATTATTTGGACACACGGCTGCTTATATTTCTCATGAGTTCTGTATTTCTTATCAACATTATTTATTACTGATGTCATATGCATAAAAACAGGATTTATATTTCTAGAGGATTCATCAGCTCCTATTGCTTCTTCCCAACTTGGTATGATAGTACTCTGTTTGTGACATCACAGTTATTCCCATGACAACACACTGTGATGTCACAACAGAGAATTGTAATTTCAAGTATGGAATAATCTATAGAGGCAGATGAACTATAAGGGATAAAGATCTCGTTTTTGTGTGAATTTCTTCAGTAATAAATAATGGAGAGGAGAATGTAATAGAAAATATATGAAATACAAGCTGAATTTTATCTAAATATTATTTTCCAAGGTTTTCACAAAGGCATCAGCTGCTCTTTAAAGTCAGACATTTGTTTGAATGTTGAACTGTGCCCTTTGCTAATAAAAATGGGTTTCTACATCTTTAAAAAAAAGCCTGAAGGTCAATGAAGTATGGCATTGAGGAGCACTAATTCAGTTTTGTGAGCTTTGCTATAAATTAAATTTTGGATTCTGAGCCAAGAGGTTTGTGTGTGAGAGCAGGAGAACAAAGAAGAATATTGATGTGTGAAGTAGGACCACTGCTGGAGGGAGGCATGTATGGGTGGCAGGGGTTTGAACCCTTCTTTACTGCTTCTTCTTTTTCAAATACTTGGAATGGATTGTACCTGTGTTGTAGTCTATGACAGTAAAGCTATGTGACAGTGATAATAGCTGATGCTGAAGTGCGGTCTTCTTGTTAATACCATCCTGATACAGCTACTGTATAATACAGACTACATTTGAATTGCTTTGTAATGCACTCCCAATTCATTGACAGCCAGAAGAGTATAGCTCCATTTATACAACCCGCTTGCGTGAATCAACTCCTGCACTGTGGCTGATGTGCCAAAGTCTGCTTTGTCGACACCTCACCACATCACCAGTTAATATGCGCCTGCTCCCATTTTTACTCTGACAGAAAAATGGGATGTGTACTGGATCGAGTGCAGTACCCTGTGGTGTGAACGATCAATGCGCTTTGATCCACTGAGATTCTGTATTTCCATCATTTTCTGGAAACCTGGCCCACTCTGTCCACAGACACTCCTTGGTGCGATCTGCACCCATCACAATGGGCTTTGTAAACAGTGAATTGCCGCATCACCTAACACAGTGCAGCGGAAGGCAGCAGAGAGGTATGTTAAGTGCTGCTGTCATATAAACAGGGCTTATGTTTTTCTAGCTGACTTCTTAGAATGCCCACTTTTATCGTAAATAATGCACTGTTAATGCAGTGTCTGTCTGCCTGGCAAAATGCAGCATGCAGTACACCTCACATTTAACTTCTTGCACAGTCAGTTAGCAACTCGTTTCCTTTAAGTGAGTGTAATAGGTTACCAGCTAGTTCATTTGTTTTCCCCCCCTGAGCTGCAGAATGTGGCTTTCAACTAAAAATATTTTCAGCTACCTCATTCAGAGTGAAGCAGAAACCAGCAGATGATCAGATATTAGTGACTAAACAATTTTCTGTATAGAGCCCTTTTTTCAGTCTAATATTTATCCTCATGTCTCCCTCAGCTGGCCCTTTCACAGGATGGTCCCCCATCCAACCCAGTCATTCAGCATTCCTAGGATTTACCCTCATAGTTCCCTCATGTTTCACCCTTTATGGTAGGTCTGCAAGGGCTTGCTAAGCCCCTCTGGAGCAGGATTCTGAGTCTGGGAGGCCTGGTCAGCATTGTTGGGCATGCAGGGAACTATCCCTCATGGTGCTACAGCCAAAGGTGTTTTCCTTCCTTCTGTGCCCCATGGGACATCCAGCATGCAGTGTTGCACTATGTCCCTCCCCTTTCTGGAACCTCCTTTAGAAAATTCAACTTCCAGCCCTCCACCCAACCACCCTATGCCAGTTCTACCTTTATAGCCACTGGATTTGACTGACAACAGGAACTTCCTGTTTGGCAGTAGGAAGGGAAGGATTGTAGAGAAACACTAGCTTTGCCAACCCCAAAGGAAAAAAGTAGCTCGCCCCCCCCCAGCTGCTGGTGGCCTGACACTGAGCAAGGAAGAAGAAAGCTACTGAAGAATACAGGAAGTTGCTGTCCCAGAACAGGAAGAGTGAGAGTTGTAAGGAGAAGAGAGCATACAGAGAAACAGGAGAGGACACAAAATAAGACATGATAGGAGTGGTGCAGTGCAATGGCTGCAGAGCGGCAGTGTTCCGGGATACATTCTGGAGGCTGCGATGCTGCCCTATTTGCAGGTACCTCTCTGGTCTGAGGAAGAAGGTTGCCCATTTCCAGGCTGACCTAGCTAGGATTTGTGAAACCTCCTCCCCCACCCAGGGACCACCAGGGCCAATGCCACTACCTCAGAGGTTGCCAAGAAAGAGAAGAGACTGGACCAGGGTGGGCTCAGGGAGGGAGAGGGTGATGGAACAGAGTTGCATCCCTTCAGCTGTACCTCTCCACAATTCATACACTCTTCTGGTGGATAGTGGTTCCAATAATAGAGGCACCTGCAGTGGAGACCAAGGAGGATGCTGGGAACCTTCACAAAGGAGACCCACAGGAGGGTGGCATGGGACCCCACAAGGGAAGGAAACAACTCCTGGTGGAGGACTCAATCATTAGGAGGGTAGACGTGGGGAGGAAGGGGAGAGGGAGGTAAGGTGCCTGCCTGATGCCATGGCTTGAGGGACAGGAAGTGAATCCTCAGGATCATGGAGCAGCTGCACGAGGGAAGAGGCTGGATGTCATTATCCACCAAGGGACAAATGACCTGGCTAGGAATGGGATCAGAGCAGTGCAAGAGGAGTTTGTAGAGTTGGGGAGGGCCTTAGACAAATAGCGACACGGTAACCTTCTCAGAGGTGCTGCCTGTCTACGGCAAGGGTGATGCTAGGTACTCCTCACCAGGGAATTCAATGAATGGTTGAAAAACTGGTGTGAAGCTCAGGGGTTTGGCTTCATTAGGGACTGAGAAGCCACCTGGAGGATGCAGACCTATACTGGTGCGATGGTCTGCATTGGTCCGGGGAGGGCCAAGATCCTAGGGTAAGAGGTTTAAATGCTTCATTGGCAAACATTTAAACTAGCCAAGGGGTGGCACTGAAAAGGAGCAGGGAAATCCCAGCCTTCCCCACAAAACACGGTAATTAGTGAGGTAAACACCAAGGTAGATAAGTCATTAGGGAGCAGCACTGAGGTAAATGTAAAAAAAGGCAAAGGCAGTAAGGACAGGGATGGGGCTAAAAGGGTAAGGCCATCAAAAAGTGGAGGGTGATGAGTACCAATGCCCGTAGTCTGCGTAACAAGCTCCCTGAACTAGTGGCCTTGATGGAAGAGGGTTGCTTGGATATTGTGGCAGTCACAGAAACATGGTACACAGAGAACCATGACTGCGATGTCAACATACCAGGATACACAATCTACAGGAGGGACAGGGAGGGTAAAGAGGAGAAAGAGTAGCTCTCTTGTAAAGGAAGAGATCAAAGCAACAGAACTAAAGAGTAAACAGGGAGCAGATGAGGCACTCTGGGTCACCCTAGAGACAGAAAATGGCACCACAATCCACATGGGGTTGTATACAGACCCCATCTCAGGGGAGGAATGGACAAGAAAATGATAGAAGGCATCCTTAGAATGGCAGAAAAAGGGAGATATTTTGATGGGGACCTGAATATGCCAGATGTTAACTGGAGCACCTTTGCTGCAGGCACATCCAAGAGCAGGGTCATTCTTGATGCCCTACAAGGGGCATGCCTCAGACAGTTAGTATTGGAACCCACTCAGAAGGGAGCAGTCTTAGACCTGGTACTCTCAAATGGGGATGGAGAAAGAATGTCAGATTTAGAAGTGGGTAGCCATCTGGGAACAAGTGACCACCAAACAGTGTGGTTCACAATAAACACAGCCATAGAGTCAAGCCATACAAAAGCAAGAGTACTGGACTTTAGAAGGGCTGCCTTTTGGAAAATGAGAGAGTGCCTCAGAAAAGCACTAGCAAACAGGCAAGAAGGAGGGGTGGAGGAACAATGGGGAGTAATCAAAACACCCATCACAGAGGCAACAAGCCTTTGTGTAAAGCAAATCAACAAAACCCAACAGAGGAAAAAAATGCTATGGTTCTCAAAAGAGGTGGCAGGGAAGCTTAAGGAGAAAAGGATAGCATTCAGGAAATATAAGGAAACACAGGAGCAGCAGGACAGAGAACTTTATCAGTTAAAGCAGAAAGAGGCAGGGAAGGCAGTCAGAAAAGCAAAGGCCCAAACCGAGGAAAGGACAGCCAACTCTGTTAAGAAGGAGATGAGACAAGACCATTTATAGGTACATTAGGGAGTGAAGAAAGACCAAAGGAGGGATACTGAGGCTTAATATAGGGGAGGGAATGTGGGCAGAGGGTGACAGTGAAAAAGCAGGGATACTGAATGAATATTTCTGCTCAGTATTTACAAAGGAAGAGGAGGGGGAGGTACCTAAACCAAACAAGAGAAACACTCTGAAGACAGGGGTTGATACCAGTCCATTTACAGAAGAAAGGGTTCTGAAAGAACTAATAAAATTGAAGGTATACAAAGCAATGGGGCCTGATGGGATTCACCCAAGAATTCTAAAAGAACTAAGGGTAGAACTAGTGACACCGCTAACTACTCTCTTTAACAAATCATGGGAGGATGGGGTGGTACCTAAGGACTGGAGGAGGGTGGATGTGATTCCTGTTCACAAAAGTGGGAGCAGGACAGAGGCAGGAAACTACAGACCAGTTAATTTGACCTCAGTGGTAGGGAAAATGATGGAATCACTTCTGAAGGAAAGAATTGTTGAGTACCTAGAGGCCAGTGGGGCACAGGACCCAAGGCAGCATGGATTCACGATGGGAAGGTCATGTCAGACAAATCTAATAGATTTCTTTGACTGGGTGACCAAAGCAGTAGACCAGGGAGGGGCTGTGGACATGGCCTACCTAGATTTTAGCAAGGTATTTGATACAGTCCCACAAAAGATTAATACACAACATTAGCCAGCCTTGAGTGGGTCCCAAGGGTAGCCTGATAAAACTTGGCTAAACAACAGGACACAAAGAGTAGTAGTAAACAGAGTCCACAGTGAAGAAAGGAGGTTACTAGGGGTACCACAGGGTTCAGTACTGGGACCGTCCTTTTAATGTCTTTATAAGTGACATTGCAGAGGAACTGGAAGGAAAAGTCTGTCTCTTTGCAGATGACACAAAGATCTGCAACAGGGTTGATACATAAGATGGAGTGGAAAGGATGAGAAGGACTTTCCAATGCAAAGAAGTGTAAGGTAATGCACCTGGGAAACAAAAACCCAGAGGAAGAGTACACAATGGGGAGTGAGATACTGACAACAGTAAAATTGGAAAGGGACCTGGGGATAATTATATCAGATGATCTAAAGGTGGGCAAGCAATGTGAGAAGGCAGTAAGAAAGGCTGGGGGGATACTGAGATGCATAGGAAGAGGCATCAATAGTAGAAAACAGGAATTTGTTATCCCTCTGTACAGACAGTTGGTAAGACCCCATCTGGAGTACTGTGTGCAGTTCTGGAGACCCCATCTCCACAAATACATAGACAGAGTGGAGGCTGTTGAGTGGAGGGCAACCAAAATGGTGCAGGGTCTGCACCAGAAACATAAAAAGGAAGACTAAAGGAGCTTAATATGTATACCCTTGAGGAAAGAAGGGAGAGAGGGGACATGATAGCAACTTTCAAGTACCTCAAGGGAATCAACAAAGTCCAAGAGGGTAGCATCTTTCAGAAAACAGATGTGCAAGAACAAGGGGGCACAATTTCAAGATAGAGGGGGAACGGCTCAGAGGTAATGTTAGGAAGTATTTTTTCACAGAGAGGGTTGTGGATGCATGGAACCGCCTTCCTGGGGAGGTTGTTGGGTCTAAAACAGTGAAGGAATTCAAACATGCATGGGACAGACATAAGGCAATTGTAGTGGGGGGTGGCAGGAAGGAGGCTGTTGGTTAACTAAAATCTGCAGCTTATCCTGTAGGTAGGGAAATGGGCAGACTGGGTGGGCCAAGTGGTCCTTATCTGCTGTCAAAGTCTATGTTTCTGTGTTTTTATGAAGTTCATGGTATTGCCTCTTGGCTTTTGCTCTGTGCCATGCATCTTTACAGAATGGTTGGCAGTAGTTACTGTGGCCCCTGGCAGGGAGGGCCTGTATGTTTTCTTCTATGTGGACAATTGGCATCTGAAGGCCAGCTCCAGAGAGGCTCTGCTTTGCATCCTATGTTGGACACATTAGCTGTTCAATGATTTAGGGGTCACCGTAAATTTGCCAAAATCTGTGTTGACTCCATGCCAGGGACTACAGTACGTAGGGGCAGTCCTGGACACAGAGAAGGGACGTGCTTTCCTGCCACAGAACAGGGTAGGCACTCTGATTGCTCAGGCACAGTTGGTGCACAGGAGCTACTGTGTTTCCACAAGAACAACGTTACATCTCCTGGGCCTCATGACTTTGACCATAGTGACTGCACCACTAGCATGTCTTTACATCAATCAGTCAATCACTCTTCATTTTGTATAGTGCCTTTCAATATCATGGCGCTGCACACATTGTAACAACAAATGTAAAAACAGAGAGCAATATAATTATTTAACAATCATTCAGTCTGGGAAGGCAAGCGAAAATAAGTAAGTTTTTAACATAAGTTTAAAACTACTGACAGTCAGGCATTCTCTTAACCGACGAGGTAGAGAATTCCACAGGGTTGGCACCACAAATGAAAATGCACGAACTCCGGATGTTTTAAGATGAACCCTAGAAATCTCTAGTAATCCCTCATAAGCGGATTGGAGAGGATGATTTGGGGTGTAAGGAATCCGGAGATCTTTCAGGTAGTTGGGTCCCTGTTGAAGATATGAAGATACCTCAGTGGATGCTCAGGGTCCAGTGAGATAGCTGACAGATGAGCTGGACCAACTGGTTCTCATCACGTCTCTTCTTAGTAGAGTGTTGTTATGGTGGATGGACCATGACAGCCTGTTGAAGGGTGCTCCATTCTTTGTACAAGCTCCTGTGCTGATCCTCGCCATGGATGCTTCAGGCTCCAGCTGTGGTGCTCTTCTAGGACCTTACCAGACACAGGGATCATAGATCAGTGTGGAGACTGAGCTGTATATAAATGTCCTGGAAATGTGGGCTGCCCTGTACAGCCTCCGTGCTTGAATCATTTCTGCCCTGGTCCTCTGCTAATCCAGATGGACAATGCCAGTCTGATGCATTACATCAACAAACAAGGGAGAACTCACTCCTATTCCTTATGCAGGGAAGCAATGAGAACATGGTACTGGGCTCTGTCTCATGGCTTTTAGTTGTCAGCCATATTTCTCCCAGGTCTCTGAAAAGTTTTGGCAGACAGGTCAAGTAGGTCCCAGTCAATAGTTCATAAATGGGAACTGCTGTCTTTCATGGTAAGCGACCACTTCACAAGATGGGGTAATCCAGAGCTGGACCTTTTTGCAAACCCACGCAGTGCAAAACTGCCATGTTTCTGCTTGCTCACCCAGGGCCTGTTTTTTTGGTGAGATGCATTGTACCTGTCATGGAAAGGGAAATTCCTACAGTATATGCATTTCCTCTCATTCTTCTAATACAGAGGGTCCTGCTCAAGTTGTAGGTGAAGAGTGCCATTCTCATCCTCATTTCTCTGTTCTGGTCTCATGAGATATGGTTTCACTCCTTCAACATCTGTGGGTGGAGCCTCCTGTCCCTCTACCTCAGTGTCAAGTGCTGTTGTCACAGGGCAAGGGATCCCTGGTCTATTCAGACCTTAAGTCCCTGAAGCTTCATGCATGGCTCCTGAAAACGTAGCCATTGCATGTTTGGGATATCCACTAAAGTTGCTGCTGTCCTGCTTGCAGCTAGGAAGCCTTCAGCCAGATATCGTATTCCCTGAAATGGATGTGCTTCACTTTGTAGTTTGCTTCCTGGAATATGGATGTTCTGGAATTCTGTGTTGGAATACTTGCTTTCCCTGTCTGACTCTGGCCTGCAGTATTCTTCTATTAAGGTGCATTTGGCTGCTATATCAGCTTTCCATGCCCCTATCGATGGTCGTATTTGATTGCCCAATTAGAGATGTCAACGCATTTCTGAGAGGTGTTCATCATATGAAATCTCCTGTCCATAATCCAGTCCTGTCTTGGGACTTCATTCTTGAGAATTTGATGTAGGCTTCTCTTGAGCCTGCCATGAGTTGTGGCTTAAGTTTCCTATCATGGAAAACCTTATTTTTATTTGCTATGACCTCTGGTTGATGAATTTCTGAGCTTTAGGCTCTGACATGTGAGCCTCTTATTTAATTTTTAATACAGAGAGTCTCTCTGTACCATTCCTAAGTTTCTACCAAAGGTGGCATCAGAATTTACAATGAACCAAATGTTACACCTTCTTGTTTATCATCCTGAGCATGCCAACCAGGATGAGACGCTGCCCCATACTTTAGATGTACATGGAACACTGAAATGCTACTTTATTCACACCAAGGACTACAGAAAGTCCTCTCAGCTTTTTGTTTCATTCATCCCGGGAAAGAGGGTGCTCCTGTGTCTAAGCAATGCCTGTCCAAATGGCTACTGCATTGTATTATATTCTGTTATAGGAAGCATGGTAAGGAACTTCCTGGTGCTGTTCGTGATCACTCCACAAGGGGCATGGCTACTTCTGTCGCTTATTTCAAAAATGTCTCTGCTGTCAACATATGTGCTGCAGCCACATGAAGCACTGTTCACATGTTCACTAATCATTACTGTCTGGACATTGTTTCTCACAGACGTGCTGGTTTTGGTCTTGCTGTACTGTAGGGCCTTCTGTCCTGATTACATATCAGACTATGACATCCTCCTTGCTGCTGTGTACTGCTTGGAGTCATTCCAAAGGTGTGGCTTAATGGAGGAAATATCCATGATGAAGTTAGAATGGTTACTTAAGAACTTACCAGAACAGTAGATCTTTGCAGAATCTCTTCCATTAGGCTATGACATACCCTCCCGCTGTCCCTTTTCAACTTCATTGAGGGTTATATCAGGGGAGGGAAGGAGGAGGGGTAGCAATAGGGGAGTAGAGGAGGCGGAGGGAACCGTGGAGGCCATTTGGGTCACCTTGATAACAAGGGGGGGGCAAGAGAGTAAAATAGGAGTGGTGTATAGACCCCCTGCCCTGGCGGAGGAGCTGGAGGAGAGTTTGGTGGCAGATGTTGGGAGACACTGCAGACTGGGCAGAGGAACGGTGGTGGTGTTGGGGGACTTGAACATGCCAGGCACAGACTGGGAGACTATGACATCCTCTGTGACCAGGGAACAGAGGTTGTTGGATGTCTTTCAGGACGCGTTCCTAACTCAGCAGGTGGGGGAACCGACCAGGGAGGCACGGGTACTGGATGTGGTCCTGGCAGACAGTGACCAGATTGGGGGCCTGGAGGTAAGGGACCCATTGGCGGGGAGTGACCATGCCACGGTCTGGTTCTGCCTGGACCTAGGAGGGCTAGAAGGCTGCACAAAGACGGAGATAACTGACTTCAGGGGGACAGAGTTTAAGGAAATGGGAAGGATCCTTAAGGAGCATTTGGATGTGATTGGGTCAGACATGAACGCTGATAGTAGGTGGGAAATCATCAGGAGAGGGGTACAGGATGCTACCAGCACCTGTACAAGAGTAAGATGAAAATGCGGTAGGGCCCGAAAACCCTGCTGGTGGACCAGGGAGGTCCAGGAGGTGGTGCGGGGAAAGAAGGCAGCCTATAGGCAATTCAAGTGCTCAAGGAGTGAAAGGGATTGAGGGGAGTATGAGCTGATGGCTAGAAGGGCCACTAGGGTGGTGATGCGGCTAAGGCAAGGAAGGAGCAGAACCTGGCCAGGAAATTAGGAGAGGAACAAGGGTTCTTCAGATACATTGGGGAAAAACGAAGGTGAAGGGGCAGATTAGCAGGATTAAATCAGGGGAGAGATGGGCATGAGACCCGGGGGAGCAGGCTGAGGTACTAAATGAGTACTTCACCTCAGTTTTCACCAAGGAAGATGGGGGTGCTGCATCATATATGGGAGGAGACAGAGATACAGAGGAGAGGAGGACCCTTACCGATTGTGCGGGTCTGGGGAGAGGGAGAGGCATCACTGGCAGGAGGGGGGAGGGCTAAGCAGGGAGAAGAGGTACCGGAAGTGGAAATCACAGCAGAGAGAGTGAGGGAAGCCCTCAGCTCCATTAAGACAGAGAAAGCACCGGGGCCGGATAAATTACATCCCAGAGTGCTGAAGGAACTTGCAGATGTCCTGGCGAAACCCCTGGCGGAGCTTTTCACCAAATCTCTGAGGACAGGGTGGGTGCCCCAGGACTGGAAGGTGGTGAATATAGTGCCTATCCACAAGAGGGGATCAAGGGAGGTGGCAGGGAACTACAGGTCTGTCAGCCTGACATCGGTGGTGGGCAAGGTGATGGAGGGCATTGTCAAGGAGAGGCTAGGGGTGACCTGGAAAAGTCAGGGTGCCTGGATGATAGACAGCATGGATTCGTCCTGGGAAATCATGTCAGACAAACCTTGTGGAGTTCTATGACTGGGGAACTAGTGCCTTGGACCTGGGTAGACCAGTGGACGTCCTCTTTCTAGACTTCAGCAAGGCATTTGACTCTGTTCCTCATGTGGGCCTGTTAGATAAGCTGGGAGAAATGGGGGTGGGGAACCAGATAATCAGATGGATAGGCAAGTGGCTCCAGGACCGGACCCAGAGGGTCGTAGTTGGTGGGATAGTCTCATCCCCAAGGAGGGTCATTAGTGGGGTCCCACAGGATCAGTCCTGGGCCCCTCCTCTTCACGCCACTCGTCTCTGACATAAGGACAGGAATCAGGAGTGAGATGAGTCTCTTTGCAGATGACTCAAAACTGGGGGCAGTGGGTGGATGGGCAGGAGGGAGGTGGCCCTACAGGGGACCTGGAGGCTCTGGAAAGATGGTCTAGAAAGTGGAAGCTGAGGTTCAATGCAGGGAAATGCAAGGTACTCCACCTGGGGCAGAAACCCAGGCCAGTGTACACCCTGGGGGATGCTACAAGTCTCGATGGCTGAGAAGGACCTGGGGTGGTGGTGGATGTCAAGACGAACAACCTGGAGACTTGTAGGAGGCAGCAGCCAAGGCCAACAGGATGCTGGGATGCATCGCTAGGGGAATCACCTCCAGAAGGAGGGAAGTGATACTCCCTCTGTATAACTGCTTGGTGAGGCTGCACCTTGAGTACTGCATGCAGTTTTGGAGGCCACACTTAAAGAGGGACATTACCCTCCTGGAGAGGGTCCAGAGGAGGGCAACCAAAATGATTTGGGGCTAGGGGACAGGATCTATGAGGAGAGGCTCGAGCGCTAAATATGTACACATTGGAAGAGAGAAGGACCGGGGGACATGATAGAGGTCTTCAGGTACATGAAGAGGGTAAATAGGAGGAACAGTCAGGGTGCTTGAAGGAAGGAGGAGGGGCCACTAGAGGCATGGGTGGAAGCTGGAGGGGAAGATTCAGGGAGAAAGGAGGAGGTGCTACTTCACTGAGAGGTGATGGAGCCATGAAATGGCTGCCTAGGGACTGGTGGAGGCAGAGACAGTGGGGGTTCAAGAGGGGTGGGACAGGTACAGGGAAGGGTTCTGGAAGCAAAATCCAATGCAGCAAGAATATCCGGAACTGGGAAGGAGAAGCCAGAGGAGGCGAGGGGGCAGCAAGGTCAGCACCCAGGGTGGAGGCTGACCAAGCGAGCAGACAAGAAAGACCGTTAGGCCTATTCTGCTGGCATTTTAGTATGTTGTATATGTGCCCTAAGGCCTTACTCCATGCATACCATTTTCCAGTCCCTTATCTCTTCTTGTATGCCTGGTACTCATCTAATCTCCTGCTTCCTCACAGTTAGATGCCCTTCGAGGCTGATCTCCAGTGGGAAACTGAGGAGCGATTGACCATCCATGTTATACAGGCTACAATGCGACATGTCATTGTGGGTGGCCCTCGGCCAGCAAAATTTTCCAGGTGGTCCCGATGCTGATGGCTTACAGTTCCAAAGGTGTGGCCTAATGAAGGCGATTCTTTCAAAGATCTACTGTTATGATAAGTTCTTAACATAACTGGTCTTTTTACATTTACAGTGCAAATACTGCAAACTACTAATTAGCATACTATTCTCAAGAATTCATGGCAATATAATCGGTAATATCACCAGAATTCCCCTTGTGTAGTTTAACTTTTACCAAGTGTATGCTCATTTACCACTGCATCTGATAAGCTGAGCCGAGCTGTTCATAGTTCATGGGGACGATTCTAGAAGCACCCCTATGCATGTCGCAAGTTGTGACGTAAGAGGGGTGCAGTTGCATCAAGGACCCTGTGCCCGATTCTGTAAGGGGCAGGGTCCCCGCAGCTAAGTCCTGCAACTTTGACAATCCCACAGGTATGCCAAATGAAGGGCTTACCTAAAGGGTTTGTTGCAAGCTGCAACCCTGATGTGAAGGGTGCAAGTGCCCCCATGCCCCGATCCCCAATAGTAAGTAAAAGCCCCTCAGGGCTTGCTCATCCCGATCCCACAATAGAATAAATAAGCCTTGTAGGGCTTGCAATACCTCTGATCCCCACATTATGTAAACGCTGCAGAACTTGCTCTTGCCCTATCCCTGAGCCCCAATATTCTAGCAAAACACGCAGATCCATGTATCCCTGGTAGTCTAGTGGCCCCCATCCCTCCACCCGGCAGTGCCTGACCACCCGACCCATTTCAAGCCAGCGACTGGCATAACCCACCTTTCACCAGCATGGCCAGCCGCCGACTGAGCTCATCAATGAGCATGTACTGTACATAGTACGTGCTCAGTGATGGTCACTAGAGCACGTCCTTGCCGGCTCACTGATGAGCTCAGACGGTGGCTGGCCATGGTAATGAGTAGACTGTGCCAGTCGCTGGTCTAATGCAAGTGAAAACGGGTGGTCAGGCACTGTGGGGCTTTTTACATATTATTGAGGGATCAGGCATGAGCAAGTCCTGCAGGGCTTTTTTATTTTATTGGGGCATGTGCAAGCCCTGTGGGGCTTTTTTATTTTATTGGGGGTTGGGAGCATGAGCAAGCCCTGTGGGGCTTTTCAAAAATATTGGGGGATTGGTGGGCACTACACGTACTGGGGGAGATGGCTAGGAGGCACATTGGCGCAATCCCTGGTGGCTGTAGAGTACACTTACACCAGCTAATAGCTGGTGTAACTGTACCTTGGCGGATGTCCTCCGGGGGTTGTTCCAGAATAGCAAAATAGGGGACTTTGAAACTACAATTCCAGAATAGGGCACAACTGCTGCCGTAAACCCCCTTGCACCATGTTGCAGAGGGGTTATGGCGTAACTGGCGGCGTAAATCAACTTTCGCTCAAGCGCAGAATACTGAATGTCGCAACCCCTGGCATAAATTGCTGCTTGCACCATTTTTTTTTTTGGGACAAGCCAATTTACGCCAGGCGTAACCCTTTGAGAATTGGGCCTCACATCTCTAATGGTATTCTTTTATCAGTCCTAGAGTTTTCCTTTGTGACTTTTGTCCCCCTCCTTTTTTTTCCTCTTGGCTCAACCAGATAGACTCAAGTTGAACTTCTTGTCCCCCGATACTCTTCTTGTTCTTTACTGTTTATTTATTATGTCAAATTTATTTTACCAGGTAAACATACAGAGATGCAAGGATCATCTCATTTACCTGGGGTCACATCTATAATTGACATCCTCCCTGTTTACTGTGACACCATCTCTTAAAAAGAGAGCTACCTTCTTTTTTGGTCAGACCTATCCCTTAGCAATAGCAGAAATTCCTCCTTCTTAGTGTCTCAGTCATTTTCTTCCCCCACCAGATCTGTGTGAGTGCCTCTTAAATACCGGAGTTCCAAGTGCATTGGGCACTCCGCTAGTCAATTCTGCTGGTTGCTCTTCTTATATGACATTCTTTCAAGTGCAAATTGCTGTCCCTCTGTGCATCCTTGCCCAAACTGGGGGTCTAACAAGTGTTGTGCTATCCACCTCTGCAGTCCCTCACTTGCTGAACCTGTGCATCTAACTCCTGCCAACTGATGTCCCCCACAACTAGCTGCCTCCCTATCCTTTAGTTTAAACCTCCTGACTGCCTTTCCCTTGACATGACCAGTACCCATCCCTCTTGACTACAACTACAACCTATTTTGAGCATGCAGGCGTTCCTTGCCCCAGAATGCCATCTAGCTGGCCAGAAAAAGAGGACCCTCACTCTTTCATCAGACTCTTGGCAATAAATTGCCTAATAACCCACTTTCATATCTCAGAGGCACCAGGGTCATGAAGACTTTAGAGATGATCCCAGTGGATTTTGTTCCTCCTAAGGAACATTCTCCTCAGTTATTTTGCACTCTGTGTGCACTGCATTTTGGCCCTGACATTGATTTCAGCAAACAAAGTTAAATCCTTTTCAAATGGTGCTGTGCCGTATCTCTTTTTCATGGGAATGGATGTGTGCTTATCATGGGTGTATGTGTTCTTTTCTTCTCTTAATTAGGAATATCCCTAAGTCAATAAATGATCTAAGAATTTGTTTTCCCTAGCTCAATGTGGAGAACAGTCAGCTCCTCCCTCCAGTTGCAGTGCTTTGCTATGGATCACACAAATTTGACTTGCACTGCTGGTAGGTGAATTGCCTTACCTGCACTAGCGGCATTGTCATAGATACACAGAGATAATGACAGCAGAAAACAGCCCATAGGCCCATCCAGTCTGCCCATGCTACCTAACTACTCCTATAATTATCCTACACTGTCTCTCCAGTTCTCCAGCTACATTTACTGTAGTGTCCCTAATGAAGGCTCCCTTTTGCCACGCTCTCCCAGACTTCCTTCCTGCTCCATGTCAATAAGGTATATGGCTTTGCATAATTTATGGATATGGCTTCCACAGAATTACCAAAAGAATTCCACAGTTTTCACAAAAACTCCTGAAGTACTGATCTGATGTTGTTTGCAATTTTCATTATCTATCAGTCTATTCTCTCTCTCTCTCTCCGTCTCTGTCATAGAGATAGACATCAGTCAGTACTGATCCATTTCAAAATATCATAATGTCATGCTAATCCATGTTATTCTCTCCTTTTATTCCCAGTAAAAATGTGCACATCCTTCAAAATATTCTGGATTGTACTCTAATATGAGTCCATCTTATTTTCTGAACTATACTGATTTTTAAAGTTTCTTCAGAGACATTAACATCACCTTTCTGGCAGTGAATCTCATTCACTTGCATTCAGACAAGCCATACCTTTCGTGTATTTTTTTTTTTTTGGGGTGGGGTATATTTTTTTACCCAAGATAGCCCCACTGAGCTGCAACATATTAGGCCCAGTTATGCACTGGATCCCCAATATTTGTGATAGCATTACAAACCCTGTTTCAGTCACATCCTGAATCGTTTTCTCACAAATGGTCAACACTGGTAAAGTGCCAGACTGGGACACTAAAAATTTCACGCCTACTGGCAAGTGTAAGAACAGTAATGTTGAGTAGCACTATGCACTGGTGCACGCTACTCTGTTGGTAATCTGGACTGTTGTTTTTTTAGTGGAGTCCTGCCCCCTCCCCATTTTATACAGAGTGGTCAAGTTGTGCTGGCAGAATAGTCCAGAGGTTGGAGTAACAAGCTTTGAATAAGCTTGGTACATCTGTCAGACCTGGGTTTGATTCCCACAACCCGCACTTGCATACTATGTGACTCTCAGCAAGTCACTTAACCTTCTCAGTGCTCTCAGGTTGCCCTGAAAACAGGTACTTGTACCTGGTGGGCTTTACCTGGTTACCAAAGAATAATAAATACATAAAAAATGTTAATCAAGATCTCAAAGGAAGTCTGTGATAAAATTCACATCTTTGATCTTACTGTTCACAATTCACTGTTCTAACCACTAGATCATACTACCTTCACCTTATTGCGTTTTACTTCTCTGAAGACACCTGCAGCAGGCTGTGCAAGATAATATTGGGGAGGGTGCGGGAGGATACCAGTGGGGATGTATGTTACTTGAGTTGAGGTGCCTCTGTAACTATATAATAACTAGTGCTGTGTGGAATTTTCAAATTCTGGTGAAATTCCACTGAATTTCGCCAGAAACGGAACAGTGGAATTCTGTGGCAGAAAATGGTTGCGAAAGGATTTTCCATTGAAAAAATGCTGTTCTGTGGAATATTATTCCACAAATCTCAATGTTTTCTGCAGAAATGGCTGCAGAATGATTTTCCGTGTAAAAAGGCTGTTCCACAGAATATTATGTGGATCACAGCAGGCAGTATTCCCAGAAGTCTCCAGTCATGAGATGGCTGCTTGCAGCCGACGCTCGCTTCGGTGTCCTCCATTGCTAGTTGGAAAGCTAGTTGAAATGTGAAGCATGAATACAACATGCAGGGCCGTGCCAAATCACGTCTACCATGACTGACCAGTCTATTATGTCTCTGTCTCCTTCAACATGTTGAGACAGTCTATAGGGCACTGGAAGTGATGTCCAGGTGTTAGGACAGTAGCAGGCAAAGTCATAAAATGCCACTTTTGACCCTTGGGAGGGAAAGCAGAGGATGGAAGCAATCTTTGTGCTTAGGAGACCCCACAAAGAGGAAACAGTGCCATGGCAGTGAGGGATCACTATTGTAGGGGCAAGAACATTTCAGTGCGGCTCAGTAGTCTCCTCCCCAACCCCCAAAGTGCTATTGCAAGGCTTTAGACTTTTAAACATAGACAGGTAAGGCAGGGGTGTAGCCAGGGATTTCAGATCTGCACATCAAGTGGACTCACTGCTACCCCCCTTCTTAGGGTGAGCGACCCCCCCCCCCCGGGGTGTAGCCAGACAATATACAGATGTACACCAGGACCATGTTTGTTGTGTCATTTGGCACAATAAATACGACTTTTGTATCTCATGACAATGGTTGTTGCCATGCATGGGTAAATATAAATGCCATGCATTGCTTCCTAAGACACCCACATACCATCCCAGAGCCTGTAAAGTTGTGTTGTCCTTTGGATGCAAAGAGAGTATTAGTGACTAGTCCTTCTAGTTTCGACTCCTATGAATAAAATTACAGAAACGTTCAGTGTTTCTTTGGTTAGTTTTCATGGAAAAGGAAGTAGTTCAGAGCCTATTTGCTACCCCTTAAATAAAATTGCACACTGTGGAGTGCTTGGAGTATGCCTGCCTACACCCATGAGGTAAGGGGAAAATAGGGCTTCATGGTGCAAAACATGGTGCAGATCTCAGCAGTTGCAGTCAGTCCCTGATGTTCACATGGGAGGCCCACAAGCAGTTACTGTATATGCAACATTTTTTTCAGGTGGGGGCAACACAAACTCATAAATACAAAAACATAGGGCCTTCCTCTACCAGAGAATTAGCTTGTGCTTAATAAAGTTCCAACATTTGTAACATACACCACCAACACTTAATGGTATCAGTTAACTCAGGCAACAGCCCAACAGTTCAGAATTGAAAAGGCTAATTTCTTCTCCTGATGTACTTCATGTAGTGATATGGTAGCATAGGGAAGGCTTGTACTTACTCCAACTCACCCATTGCTGGAGTGTCTCTGTATTTAGGTTCTCTGTGTTCATCTGGTTAGTAGGGTTGTCTGGATCCGCGTGAAGTGTCTGGGTGAGCCAGGACTTGCTGACAGTAGGCATCTGCTTCAGCTGGAGAGCTGAAAAGAGCTTCTTGCCATTGAGGTTTACAGAGAGAGTGGCAGGATATGACAGGGAATAGCTGATCCCCCTGTTGCAGAGACCTGTTTTAACTTTGTCAAATGCCTGCCTTTCATTGAGATCAATTCTTGGGTAATCAGGGTAAAAGGAGAGCTTTGCCCCATCCATTATGATGTCCCCCAGTTCTGGAGCCCAGTGGGGGAGTAACTCTGTTTCCTGAAACTGAAGGAGATTAAAGATCCGGGGTCAGGGTCTTGATGTTGCTAGACTAGAGTTTTTGTCCTGCCGAATTCTGTGTGCCCTGTCGAGCTCAAAGTCAAATTCGGTTGGTGTCATCTGGAACCACTCAGGGAGGTTTTGCCAGAGGTAGGCAGCTGGATCCGGAAGGCCTTCTGCCAGTCTGAAAAGCCTTAGAGTCTTCCTTCTTCCCCAGCCCTCAAGACACACAACTCTGCACAGTAACCAGTTGACTTGCTCCTCAGCAGCCTGTAGGCGTGTCGATGGAAGACTGGACCATATCCAGGACATCAGTCTGTCCTGCCATTGTGACTCGCTAGTCAACACAGTTATCGCTGTTTGCATGTCTGTCACAATGTGCTCTCAATGTTTCCTGCTATTTGTCTAGTGGTGCTCCGTGTTTGTTCACAAATGAAGCTGCAGCGGAGTGGAACACCAATGCCATGGCCATCTTTGCAGGAGGGCGAGTTAGGCCTGGAGGTGAGATGACAATATCTTTCTCTCTTTTGAGTGGTTGTCTGCTCCCAAAATGCTGCATTTCTGCTGTCATGTTCTAGAAGCTTGAACTCCTGTAGGTTTTGTGCCTAGTAAGTGCCGCCATTCAACAGATGGAGGTGGACTGTAGGAGAGACTGTATGAAGACAAAACTTTAGGCAATCATGTTGCTCAGATGCACACATGACCTTCTTTCTTTTCTTTTTCTTTTTCTTTCTTTCTTTCTTTCTTTCTTTCTTTCTTTCTTTCTTTGTCTTCCTTCCTGTCATATGTTCATATGTAGACTTAAAACAAGAGAAAAGACACCTAATATAACAAGACAATCAAAATGGAATAAAAAGGGTTTAGTACAAACTTTTCAGTAACATGAAACCTTTAAACACTCCATGACTCAAGAGAGAACGACACTTTTTTAATGCATCTATTTTGATGTCAGAGACAGAAGGCTGTGAAGGGTTTAGCTCTAGTGCAGCTTTGTACCACGGGTAAAAATATTTGCTTAGGTAACTAGGATTGTTTTAAAAATAGTGAGCTAAAGGAGAAGAAATTTGTTTATCAAATGCAGTGTTAATAGATCTTTTCCTTTCTGGTTAGCATAAAAGTGAAACCACTTCCTTACTAAAAAAAATCTTTCTGTCTGACTAGAAAAATTAAAACCAGCCTGAAAAGCAAACAAAAGCATTCTATTTAGAATCAAGGAGGTTATAAATAAGGGTTGGTGAGTTGTACATTAGAAACAGAAGCTGAGGGAGGGGTTGCTTGTAAATATGTCATGCTAACGGGTACAATTTTCTGTGCAAATAATCTTCATTTTCATTTCTGCTCTTTGAAATCTCTCCTAAAGGGACATTTTGTGCTCTCTCTCTATATATATATATATATATATATATAGATATATATATATATATAACACACACACACTCATATATATTCATTTGTCAGCAATAACACACAACAGGTTATGCAATAAAGCATTTTAATGAACGATTAGGGTGTGAGGCACAAGGTATAGCCAAGTGCCTCACACTCATGAGAAGTGCATTAAAAATAGAATAAAGTATGGAGTGGTGTGTGTAACAAGAATTTTACACGCACCCGAGATGCTGAGTGCCACATAAACCCCAAGAACAAAGCTTGAGGGGTTTATCTAGGCACCCAACACAGAGGGTATGTGTAAAATTTCAGTTTACACACACTAACTCATATTTTATTTTATATAATTGCTGGGTTTCACTTTTTGGCCACAGCAATTATATAAAATAAACTTATGTTCTGATGTGGCCGCAGTCCAGTTGCCTTTTCGTGTGTTCTGTGGTCGCTTTGTCATAGTTACCTTTTTTGTGTTTTTTTTTTCCCTCTGGTAGGTGTTTGGTACAGGGTAGTGATTAGAAGAACAGAAAATTACTTATGGCTGAGTTAAAGTGGTGGTGTGGTTTGGTCGAGAAGGCAGGGTGGCGAGCATTCGCAAACATGGAAGAGCTGTGGCTGTGCATGCGAAGAGCAAGGGAAACCGTGTGCATGTTTGCCATTGCAAAAACTCCTTTATTACGGCAAATTACACCACGGTTTCTCTATGGTAGAAAGCAAAACCCATTAATTATAATACTTTAATATACAGTCACATGACATGTTACCACCAATCATGCTTGTGGACTTCCAGTGCCATGTTATAAGTAAAACAATCCAAAACAATCACTGTGGAATAAAATGCACTGACTAAAAATAACAACCTCTGAAAGCTGAAGGCATGTTCAAACAATAAGGGTCTTCAGCAGAAATTCAACAGGGACCAGTCGTAAAAAGTGTCCAGCATACTGTGAAAACAAATGAAAAGCTCTTTTCAATGAGGTATTGAGCTTACCTGAAGCTGGCATCGATCCAGAGATATCCCTGTTTAAGTCTTCTCTGTATTGATATAAAGCTGCCACCAGTTTATGGAACAGCTTAGGCAAAACGTGGGCTTTCAAACGTGGGCTGAGACTCCACCTGGCCTCCCTAGATCAATGCACCTGCTTTGACCCTACCTGATTTTCCTTCGGCTTCTACTCCTCCCTCTACCTGCCCTCTCATTTCTCTCCTCCCACTCCTCCTACGACCTACCCCTACCCTTAAGCTCCCCTGCCTGTACTACCTCCTTATTAACTTCATTGGATGCAAATGTACTATTTTAGTTATGTATTTGTGAATGATCGCACTGCCTTGTTTAAATGCTACTTGTAAAATATACTCTCCTGTAATCTGTTGCCAGGTATTATCTTTATTTCGCTAAATGTCACAGGCTAACCGACTACCTGGCAGGGCCACCTCCGAATAGTCAGATGTTGGTACTCCAAGGATCACTACCCCCATCCTCTCCTGCCCCTATTCACTACCCCTGGCCGTCCCCGGCCAGGGACCATTATCGGATCTTATGCCCAGTCTCGGAACCGCGAGCCCGGCTGCACGTACCTTCCTATAACCGCTAAAGCCGTAAGTGCACTGAATCTTTCTCTCTCACCTCCAGTCTCCCTTTCTCTCATGCCCAATAGCGGGACCATGAACCCGGTGCTCCCCCTAGCTCGCTGCCGCTAAAGCCGTAGGCTTATCTTACAGTCCCCAGAAGCCACGGGCTGCCTGCTGCCATTCGCCTGCCTATGGCACCTCCCACCAAGCTCAGCTTCTAACCTGCTTGCCTCCGGCTGGGTGCCTTAATTCTCCCCATCGCCCTCTTACCTCCTCCATTCCATGATACCGCTTGACTACCCCTCCATAGTCTAAATGGCTTGTACCTTCCCGCCGCCCTTACCTTCTTGCCCAGTGGGAAACCACAAGCCTGGATACTACCCTTTGCTTTTTACCGCCAAAGCCATAAGCATACCTTACGGCCCCAGATCTCTTTGCTGATCGCCGCACACCTTACCACGGTACCATTGGCTACCTGTCCCATCCCCTAACCTGGCGGGGTGCCATGATTTTTTCCTCCAACTGCCCCTCTTTGGCCCTGGGAAGCATGCTTCCCGAACCTGGAGCCCGGTCCTCTCTACAACACTCCCCCCCCCGCCTTTCTTTTCACCTTGGATACCTTTTCCCTGAGGAATGAGTCTAGACCTTGTCCTTATACCAGTACCAACATTCCCTGTTAACCTCTCTTATACTGACCTATTGTTTATTGCCTAGACTAGCCTACACCATGTTAGCCTATCCGAAGCTGCCTCCCTGTATGAATGAATGTACTCTGTAATGATTGCCTCAAATTGTATTGTTGTTTGCTTCCTTGGTTATCCTGTATTGTACTCTCCCGGGTCGTGCCTGAAAATAGTCACCTGCTGGCTAGTGCACTTACCCGGTAAACAAAAGCTAAAATAAAAAAAAATAAATAAATAAAATAAAAACTTCTCCCTGCATGACATCAGAAGGTTTCAACAGTGGAGGCAATGTAGTATTAATATTAGGGCTATGTGGAAGGTTCAATTCCAACAGAATGGAATCCCATAGAATCTCAGAAAACTCCGTAGAATTCCATGGGTACCAGAATTCCAACATTTCTTATGTGAAATGTGGATCATGGATTAACAATCTGCAGTTTACTTTAAGATGGGCAAACCAGCTCTGGTGCAGTTCTGAGCCCCCTCAGACCAGGCCGACTCTGCTTTCAATAGGAAAACCGAGCCTTTCATGGCTCAATCCGGATTGCCAAGTTGGCCTGATTTGGAAGTGCGGTCCAGTCTGGAATAACACCCTCACCCAGTACTGCATGGAAAAGGCAGTGAAGGTTGCAGAGAAGTGCAGGGGAAAAAAGTGTTTATTTTTTCACTGATCTCTGCCGAAGACTCCTGAGTCCCTGGACTGTCACATGACCAACAAAGGGACACATTTTTGATCCTGGTGCACTGAAGGGAGCCAGCCAATAAGGGTCTCTGTTCAGTGACTGACATGTTCTAGGCAATTCTCCATGTCAGCCACCATAGAACATCTGTAAGAAACTGAGTATAGAGCACAGTTGGGGCTTTGCAGTCAACAGAGACAGTCATGTGCATGTGTGATTTCCCAAACAAAAACTGATGACAATTTTGTTAGAGAGGGAGAGTAGAGACTGACAGACCAACAAATTCAACAGTAGAAAACAGAAGAGTGCTGCACACATTGCAGCAGACTGAAAGTACTCATTAAGAAAATTATTTTTTTCGTAGAAAGAGTGAGAGAGAGAGAGAGAGAGAGAGAGAGAGACCAACAAATTCAACAGCAGAGTGCAGAGTAGACAGCAGCAGAGTGTAGACATTACAGACTCACAGTAAAATGATAAAAGACCCATTTTTGTTAGTCAGGGAGAAACAGACCAAAGAATTCAAGAGAGCCAGACTGGACAGAGGGACCCTAGTAATTCTGAGGGGGCTTATAGTGGCATAGATTTTGAAGGGGTGTCACCCACATCTCAGACTATGTGTTGCCCATCTCTGTGCTGCTCTGAAAGGTCATACTGACCTAGACTCTGTGTAGGCCATCTCTGTGCCATAGTACCAGATTATGAAAGGAGGGGGTGGGAGTCATGTCTCAGACTCTGTGTTGCCCATATCTGTGCCTGAACTAGTACTAGGTCACATACTGCCTCACATATTTTGAGAGTAGGGTGTCACCCATGGCTCAGACTCTGTGTTGCCCATCTCTGTGCTGCCCTGAAAGGTCATACTGCCCTACAAGCTGTGTTGTCCATCTCTGTGCCATAGTGCCATACAGATTTGTGCAAGGGAGTGGCACATCCTTCTGTAGCAGTTTTGGTGATTTTCAGTGTTACTGAATCTTCTGTTTGATACTACTTAATTTTTGGGTGCAGCCCTGTCTTCTGTTTCAGGTCACTTAATCACGAATCGTGCCACTTAATATTTAGGTGCAACCGTGTTCACTGAATCTTCTGTTTCACGTCACTTAGTCACGATTCTCACGAATCATGCCACTTAATTTTTGGGTGCAACCCAACCCTGTTTGTTTGCTGAATCTTCTGTTTCATGTCTGTGTTTAAGTTAGCCGTTTTGTCAGTGTTTTTCTGTAGCACTTTTAGTGATTTTCAGTGTTAGTGAATCTTCTGTTTGACACCATTTAATTTTTGGGTGCAAACTTGTACATGAATCTACTGTTTCACGTCACTTAGTAATGAATCACGCCACTTAATTTTTGGGTACCCTGCCCTGACCTCCTTGTTCAGTGACTCATTACTGCAATACTGGTGACTGTTATGTATGTATGTATGTATGTATGTATTAATTTATTTTTTTAACTTTCTTATGCACTCCCTGCAGCTGGGGATTACTTACCCCCTATCAGCCATGTATGCAGATGCTCAACTGATCCTAGAAGGACCGTAGCATACCCCCTATGGAGGGGCCTTCCCCGGGAGGGGGACCGTGAGAGGAGACTGCATCACCCTGGAGCCCTCACCCCAGCTGTCAGGCTTTGTTTGGCCATCTTGAATCAGGTAATCCATCAGTGGCTTCATGCTGCTGCATGGAGAGTATTTGTACTGTAGTTCCCTTTGGGGAGAGGATGTGCTGTGACATCCAGCGCATAGTGCATACGCTCCCGTGCATGAACACAGGTCGTCCGCCTCTCCCATCCCCAAATTCTGACTTGCTGGTTGCTGCTTCCCCCAATCTCCACTGGGGGCTGCCAGTGCAGTGAGCGACACCCTGAACCCTCCCCAGGAGAGGAGAGCAGTCCTCTGGATGCTTAATCCTCCCCTGCCCCTACCGACCCCCAGCGACCCGAGTCTATTCCCGAACCCAGGTTGTTGGCATGATGTGAGGTGTGGCATCCAGCACCTGAGATCTAGGAAATGTTATTTAATTTGGGGGGGGGCTGTGCCCCCCCACTAATGGATTCTTAACTCCAGGGGAGGGCATGTCGGGGGGGTGAAACTCTTTGAAGATAAAAAGCCGCCTGCTGGCAAAAACAAAATTGTGCCACGCCAGACCTGAACCCTGCACCTCCCAACTGACCACCCTCCCCACCATGCTACTGGACCAGCTCAGCAGTTGCCCACCACACCCCCTCCCACTTACCTTCCCTCTCCTGCCTCTCCTCCCCACGCATGTGCGCGCGCATGTATATGCACATACTTCCCATCACCCTACCTCGCCAACCCCCAGTATCCAGTCGCCCCTTGCCAGGTAGCTCTGAACACAGGCACTGTAATTGAGTCACTGTTATTGTAGGCGCTCAGTTGTGGTCACCTTGTTCGCGGATTACCATGCTTGATTACATAGAGGTTAGCCTCATTTTGATCACCAATGACATCACAAGTTTTTAAAAATGGTGGCAATGTAATACCAGTATGAGGCAGACTTAGTCATCCACACCTCTGGACTGCTGCTACCTATGAGTAAACCCAATGCCTCATTCAACAGGCTTTTATGGGCTTTCAAACTATGATAAGCATAGTTCATGAATGTTTCACTTTAAAGCAACAGTGCAATGAAAAATGTTTTCCCAAAAGGCTTGTTTCATGTAGAGTTAATAAAAATATTAGCATACCTGTCATATCCACTTGTCTAGGTAACTCCTATGATGTGCACCATGATTTTGTTTATATTTTCTCAGTCCTAACCCCAGCCAGGTCTACAGTGCTATTTCTAAGCCAAATGTGGCAGTCTTGTTTTATTTTTCTTGAGGAAAAATATAAACTAAAATGTTTATGAAATACTTAAATGTTTGTGGAACTAGAACATTTTACCACCAAATAAGACTGGAAAATGACGGGAATATTTTATAGTGAAAAAGGGAGGTTCAAAATTTTTGCCCAATTTTATTAACTTACATCTATCTATCTATCTATCAAGATATATATATGTGTACATATATATGTATATATATATATATATAGAGAGAGAGAGAGATATGCTTGTGCACAGAGGTTCTTTGTCTTTTAAATTGTTTTTTGTTTTAATTGGGTTCACCACAACATAACCCAGATAGACCATCTTAGGGTAGCTGGTTCATTCCACTGGGGTGTCAAACAGATGAGGCATACTGATGAGTCCTGGTAGGATGAAACACCTGTCTATGTCATCTGTTAGCACCCTTTGCAAACTGTGTGAGAGGCCTTTTGGCACCATGCATTTGTGCTTAAAGTTGAACCAGCATAATATTATGTGGTGATTTGCATATGCATCCCATGATGCTTTGCATTGTGGGGGCATGTGTGATTTTGTATATATATATATATATATACTGTATATATATAGAGGAGAGAGAAAGAGAGTGTAACATATATATATATATATATATATATATATATATAGAGAGAGAGAGAGAGATGTAATATAAATATAGATATATCTATATATATATATATAGAGAGAGAGAGAGAGATGCAACATAGATATATATAAAACACAAAGAACCTTAGTGCACAAGCACTGAGGCAAGAGATACCCCAAAGGACATTGGCCGGGAAGCCAAATTTCAAAGAAATACAAAATCACACACACCCATAACGCAAAGCATCATGGGCTGTATATACAAATTACCACATAATAGTAATGGTGGTTCAACTTTAAGCAGAAATGCATGGTGCCAAAAGGCCTCTCACACTGTCTGCAAAGGGTGCCAACAGAAGACACAGACACATGTTTCATCCTACCAGGACTCATCAGTGTGCTTCATCCGTATGACACCCCAGTGGAATGAACCAGCTACCCTAAGTTGGTCTATCTGGGTAGGATTGTAGTGAGCCCAATAAGAACAAAAAACAAGCTAAAACACAAAGAACCTTAGTGTGCAAACACTAAGGCAAAGGATACCTCAAAGGGCACTGGCCAGGAAGCCAAGTTTCAAAGAAATGCAAACTCACATATACCACAATAATGCAAAGCATCATGGGCTGTATATGCAGATCACCACATAATATTATGCTGGTTCAACTTTAAGCAGAAATGCATGGTGCTGAAAGGCCTCTCACATAGTCTGCAAAGAGTGCATTATGGGGGGTATGTGTGATTTTGTATTTCTTTGAAACTTGGCTTCCCGGCCAGTGCCATTTGGGGTAACCTTTACCTCAGTGCTTGCACATTAAGGTTCTTTGTGTTTTAGCTTGTTTTTCATTTTTATTGGGCTCATCACAACCATACCCAGATAGACCAGCTTAGCATAGCTGGTTCATTCCACTGGGGTGTCACACAGACGAGGCACACTGATGAGTCCTGATAGGACAAAACATGTGTCTGTGTCTTCTGTTGGCACCCTTTTCAGACTGTGTGAGAGGCCTTTTGGTACCATTCATTTCTGCTTAAAGTTGAACCAGCATAATATTCTGTGGTGATTTGCATATACAGTCCATGGTGATTTGCATTATGGGGGTATGTGTGATTTTGTATTTCATATATATAGATATATATCTGTAGAGAGTGAGAGACGGATAGATAGATGTAATATATATATATATATATATATATATATATATATATATATATATAGACAGAGAGATGTAATATAGATATAGATATATATCTATAGAGAGAGATAGGTGTATATATATATAGAGAGATGTAATATATATATAGATAGAGAGATGTAATATAGATAAATATATACATATATATGTATATATGTATATAGAGAGAGAGATAGATGTAACATATATATATATATAATATATTATATTCACATCTCAGAAATGATCAGTGCAATTGTTTCCATGACCATGAATTGTCATCATGCTAACCTGTACCATATAACCATGAACAAATTACTTCTAGTGCTTGTCTCCTCCTTGGCCCTGGTCTGTCATCATGCCTTCATGTAACACTTTGATGCCTCTGTCCTCCCTTTGATACCGGTCTATCTTCCCACTTTCTCCAGCCTTCTTTTCACAACTCTATACTGCACTCATCCACAATCTACAAACAATCATACTATAAAAGTCCTAACTCCCCTTTCCCTCTCCCAGTAGGCCCCCACCGCCACATCAGTTCTACTGACCTATCCTTGGGACTTCACTTCTCACAATGTTTATCCTTCGCTTACATATTACATACCCCTCCTGGTACCCCATCTGCCATTAGTTGGTGGTTCTCCAAGCCATTTTCATGGCTAGTACTAGTGACTGCCCTGGTAAATGAACTAACCGTACTTCTATACAGTGAACATGGTTTATATACAGTTGCATGGTTCAATGGTGGACCTGCCCTTGTATTTGAATCCTCCTCTGTTATGGCTTGCCTTGTCTTCCTTTTATCATTTGACTCCCTATTACTGCACCATTGTGTTTGTGCTTATATACTTATTTACATGTATTTATGATGGATGTTACCGACCTATTCTAACCAGGTCCATCTTTGTAAAAGAGCTCTGCTCAATGATGTTCCTGGATAAATAAAGATTTTGATTGATTTATTGATATATATATATATATATATATATATATAGAGAGAGAGAGAGAGATGTGATATAGCTATATATATATAGAGAGAGATGATTATATATATATATATATATATATATATATATATATATATATATACACACACACACAGAGAAAGATAGATAGATAGATAGATTTAATATAGATATAGATATACAGTAGATATATAAAACCTCCTGAGAGGCAGACTTTGGATCAGCTGAATAACTTGATAATAACAAAGCTGTCATTTATTGCTAATTATGATTGGGGGGTGCATGGCTAATACCCAACTGAGTGCCAAATCAGGAATAGGATCATCTGGACAAAATGTGGTGGGTGGCACATTTAAAGTACTAACAGTTCAAAACATCTTAAGATACCAGGTTTACGGTAGCATTTGTCTCACCCATGCCCATGGCACTTCTAAGCAGATCATTACTTACAGGGTTAAGGGCCCAAATACTTCCAACCAGCTGTTAGCTACCAGGAAATACCCTAGCCATCAGTGACTGATGCTAAGAGATTTCCAGTTCCCAGAAACTTTTCCAATCCAGTCCATCCCCCCAACCCAGTCTCTCTTCCCCATCCCCCAGCCTCAGAAAAATAAGCAGTACCACACCCCTTCCTTCACAAACTAAGCAACATCAAATCACACCCTTTCCCCACCAGCCCCAGCCAAAAAGGGCTCTGGTGCCTCCCCTTTCCTCACCTACTCAACATCCTACCAGCCCGCCTCCCATGCCACCCGACAAAAGGATACAAGAACTGTTGCAGAGAGCAGGACAGGGACTGTCACTGACTCTCCTCTCACCACTCTGGAAAACAACTTAGATGTGATTGAAATCATCTGAGAATCATGAAGGCTAGTAGGCAGCTCCACATAAACTATGGCAAACTGTTGTCAAACAAGAATTCAGTGGGGTGGGGGGGGAGAGAAGCTTACCTCTGAATCAAATACCAACAGTATAGATAGATGTGACAAAGAATACATTAAATTTATATGGCAAAAAAAAGAAGCACTCTTAGAAGATGGAGGTAGGTGGGAACAAAACCTGGGGAAAAATCATTTTTGGAGGCAAAATGGCAGATGGGTCTGTGACACTTGACCAGCTGGTTATGATTATTGTATGATATTGGTAGTACAAATACATGGTCAGTGCATGAAATGTCAATCTGTGAGATTTGGCCCATTTAAATTACAAGGTGTCAGCAGCTGAAATCATAGGATGTATTACACTGACCAGGAGATCTCTGTAATGTAATTAACTTCCTTGAGAAACTGCATTTTATGGCCTTTTTATGACCTTATGTTTTTGAAGTGGAAATCAAATGTGACTTTATGACTTCAGAAACAGGACATCATTAGGCTGATTCCTGTTGTTTTTTTAACACATTGGTGCCAGTATGGGATCGCTAAGTTCAAAGGAAGCATGTGTAATTAAGGAGTTATATAGAGGAAATGTAATTTTTCTTCTGATGGCACCTTATTTAAAATACCTCCTGATAGGAAATCATTTTTTTGTAATTTTATATTCTAAAAGGAGGAGCTAGATGACTCACAGAAGGGGTGTGGAGAAACAGAATTTAAACTGATACTTGTGTCTGAAATGTTGTCATATCATCTTGGGACTCTAGAGAGACACAGCTCTCTGATCTAACGTTAAAATGCACTTCCAGAGGTAACACTTTAGATAGCAAAGATCTAAATGTATTGTGGTAGGAGTTTTGCTTTGTAATTTTCCCTTGTTCTTTTATGTGATTATGAGCTCTTTGATATATTGTCCTGTGTTTACATTTTTCATATTTTTATCATCTTTTAGTAAAGTACCTTTTCTTTGAAAGACTGCCTGGGTGTGCATGTGACGTATAGGGGGTTAAGTCTGACAAAACTATTCAACAGCTTGAAGGTGTTACTAAGCTTGGAAAAAGGTAAGAATATACCTAAGGTCTCTTATAGAGTTAAAAGGGTTCATTTTGGAAGCCTGGCGGGTGCCCCTGGCAAAAGATTGTACTGCAGTCCCCAAAGAGGGTACGTATCTGAGCCTGTTCATTGGGTATGTTAGCATAAGGTTCACAGTTTGAATTCCCCCAGAACTTGAGACTAAAGGTGATTTGGACCCAAAAGCAGACAGGAGGGTTACCCTGTCTGTTACCTGTTCACACTATTGCATTCTGAGGTTGGCACTGTGGGAGCAGAGGCCTGACCTGCTGAGTATGTTTGTGACAGGTCTGCTTCTACCCATACTCAGCAGGCACTCCAAAGAGATGGTCAACAATTATCCATGGCTCAGCGATCATGTAGCAATCCTTTACTCCATCCCATAAAAGCATGGTGAAAGTGGGGAAGCTAGAAACAGGTAAGCTGCTGGTCAAAGAGCTATGGCTGAAGAAGGTATTTCAGCACTAGGAACTATAGATGGCAGCTGGGGCATGACACCAACAGGAGACAGGCACAATGGTGTTAAAGCTGCTAAAAAAATCTCAGATTAGCTGTTGCCCAGTCCTGATGTCCTCACTAGTCAAACAGAAGTCACACGTTCCTGTTCCAAGTCCTTGTGTCAATTTAAGGTGAACAATCCTTAGAACATTAATAAAATTAATAAAAACTGGGCATGAAAAAGCATAGAATTTCTAGTAGTTCTGATTTGTTCCTTAAACTCTGATAGAAAAAAAAGCTTAGAAAAGCTGTGATAGTCTTGGCATCCAATTTTTGCTGGAAAAGGTTGGATCATTTTAAGTCTCAGTCTAAGCTTTGCAAAGCTATGGTAGAGGGTGAGCTTTACCTCTGTACCATCTAGCCAGAGCTGTTTATAACTGCATATCTATAGCCTACATACGCCTGCGCTCTATCCCAGATTTTCTCAGCTTTTCCCATTGGCAGCCTCTGTTCTTGTGGAATGTTTTTTTCTAAGTTATTTCACTTATAACATCATCAGCTTTAAGCTTCTCCCCCATACATTAAGACTAAAGCTACAGCACAAAATTAAAGAGATGAGTGGTAACACATTAATTCACTCTATGCAACTCACTCCATCAACAATTGCCTCCCTGACAAATTAATTTCCTGACAAGTTGCTCCTTCGATATATTGAAATTGAGTTACACAATACTTACAGTAAAACCAGTACTTTTAAGGGCCTCTGGAGCATTGAGTCTACCTGTGAGGTAAACAGCACCCCCTGGAGCTTTTATATATTTTTATAATATTTTATACCGTGGGAGCAAATTGCTGGGGAACATATTCTCAGGAAGGACTTCTTAATGGAGGACTTGGCTGGAGCAGTTTCTCCTGGAGCCAGCTGTCTTGAACAAATTGACAAGGTGATCTGTGATGTTTTATTTGTGTGAGGTAAAGAGCAGTGTTAAGAAAGTTAGAAAAAAAATTCAGTTCTTTATCTGATGCACTGCAAAAATGGATGTTCAAGAGGTACTGCACATGATAAAACCACAACCCACAGTAAACATATGTGAAGAATAAGCATGAAGCAGCTCTTGGGATGGTCAGAGAAATGAACCTCAGGCAGACATTAATACACAAATATCACCCCCAGGCCCCAGAATAAGGACAGACAACTGTGACTGCGGAACTTGCAGGCCAGCAAAGCTTATATTTTATTTTGTTTATGCTCCTGGATGGAGCCCGCTTTAGACTCTGACTTCCAGTCTAAACACCATATTTACCTTCACCCTGGTCACAGGGAGCAAGTGGAGGCACGGATCAAGAGAGTGATGAGTCTTTACCTTAGCAGCCAGCCACCAATGAGGGCCTGCAACCCTTTAGAAAATTTAGCCCAAGGGTGTCTGTTATGTTCAGCCATCAGAGTTTGCTCTTTGAAATGTGTCAGTGTCAAAAACAGCAGTTGTACAAAAAATAAATGAATGAATAAATAATCAAACAGCTACTTTGAATTGAATCAGGCTGCTGTAACCTAACAGTATCTTAGGTAAAACTGTTTATAATACCTCAGTTATTTTTGAGGATCCAAACTAATGATAACACTGGCATACCCCTGCTGATTTTACACCAGTCAGAGAAGAGGTCCTTTTAGCTGTCTGTGACAACTGGTATAGAGTCAATGGGGCATGCCAGAGCCTTCTTTAGTTTAGAGCTGCAAAAAGTAACAGTAACACTTTACGTTTCCTAACTACATTGTAACTCCATTGCAGCTGCAATGCATTTACTCTACATGCAAAAATAAGTAACTATAGTGTATAATTACCCGTTGCATGTAATTAATGATTATTTACCCTGCAGTGACATTGAAACTGACGCTTAAAATAAAGTGTGACCAAAGTAAACTGTGGAAAAAGGCAACAATTACAAACTAAGTTATTTTTAGGTTACAATAGCTCGATTTAATAAGGGAGCCTATGTGCAGTCTTTCGCAATCAAACCCACCTTTTTTGTCCTACTTCCCCAAACTACTGCTTTAGTTACAGTGGACTCATAGAAGAATGCCTGTCAACAGTTATGCTGTGCATAATACACACTATGATCTTGAATTAGCCAGCCCATCAGTACAGCGGTAGGGCTATTGATTGTGACACCGGTGACTTGGGTTCAGGAATGGCACAGGGTCATAATGTCACACGACATTATGCTGCATGCAAAAATCGTGCTGCCGATACAGCGAGATTCTTTACATGTGGCATGAGTCTTTTTTATGTGGGGGACTCCGCCCCCCGTTATGGGAGGCTGCACCCCTGAACTCCTCCCCAATAAAGATTCTCAACTGGGTTAGTGAAATCACACTAAAATGCTAAAAAAATTAAATGTTCTGAGACCGAATCAAACCCAGTCCCAGATGCAGTGCCCGGTTCACATTGCAATGGCTCAGTCCATTGAGCCATGGCAGCTGCTCTGTGGAACCCTGTCTCAGCAGAGGTCTTATCCTCTGCCTGGGATACTGCGAGGGTGCAATACTGTCTGCAGCAGTATTCGTGGTTTTGCACCACTCGCTGTCTCATACAGCGCTATTCCAGGTTAGCTGTAATGTCGTACGCTATTCAGCATATGACATTATGATCCAGTAGGTACAGGGATGAGCTTGGATCATCAAGGGCCATCCAGGTGGAAAAGGATCAAGCATCCTAATAGAAAGGAGAGTGTAAAGCTGTCACAGCAGCATAACCTGTGTGATCACAGGAAAGGTTGTGGGTAGGCATGTGCTAAGAGGGCGAGGAGATGCTGGCTGATGCCACGCAGCAGCACACTCTGATCTGAATGCTTGCGCATGGTGTTGTGGGGCTGATGTCTTGAAGGGGACTAGAAAATAGTGAAAAATGGCTTCAGTGGCCATAGATAATGGGCTCTGGTACATCCTGGTCCCTGTCTGATGCCACCTGCCACCTGACGAGTAACCGTTGTCAGAGGTACATCTCCCACCCCAACCCTGCCTAGGGGATATGCCAAGGCTCCATGGAGGGCTAGTGGTGTCAGTGACAGGGGTGTAGGTTCTGAGGGGAACCTTTGGACTCCTGAAGGACTCTGCCACCAGGGATAGGAGGGGATAAAACCCTTTTTTTTTCTATATTCCTTTTTTGTTCCCCATCGCTGCCTCCCATCTTTCTTCCAGCAATGGGAAGCCATAGGTATTTTACTTTTTTCCTGCCTAGCACGTGACCCCAGAGCATGGCTACATGCCCGTGGAGGTGAGCATGTACCCTATGAATCTGGTTATGGCTCCTCCCCACCCAGCCTAGAGCATGTCTCCCATTGGGCTTGTTGCTACCATCAAGCCTCTACTCAGTGGCAGCCAAGAGTCCAAGAGATTCTGGATCCTTCCGGAGAGGAGAACTGCCTGTTGGCAGCTCAATCCAGCTACTTGCCCCTCCCCAGCTGACCCATGGCAGCCCAAGCTTGCTCCCTAACTTGAGTCACCAGTGTGGCACGCAAGTGTGGTGTCCAGCACCTCATCCCTCAGCACCACCAAGCAGGCATCAAAACTTTTATTTAAAAAAAATGGTCTTGGGTTTCTTATCAAACCAGGTCTGTGAAAAAGTGGTTAAGGTCTGTCTTTAGAGAATCAGATTTATACGTGTTACAAAAATACCATCTAGGAAATAAATTCTGCAGCTAAAGTGGGTTCATGTAATAATTACTGGCTAATTAAAGAAGGCAAAATGTGGCAATGGGCAGAACTGTAACAAAGTACCTTCTAGAACCTGAGTTCCTAAATTTTGAACCCAAAAGACCCCCCAAAAATCAGTTTGAGTGCAAACCAGTTAGTATCACATGGTTAGCATATGGTTAATACGCAAATGCTTGAACAGAAGCACACGTTCAAAAAGGGTTTTTGAAAACCAGAACCTTTTAGTACCTTTTTGGGCTTTAATTAAAAACAGAAAAGCTTTGCCTGTTCCTGATACAAAGTGAGATTAAAGGAGAAAGTCAGATAGAGCTCAAAGGCTCTTGCAAGGTATTGCCAATATTAGTTTCATGAAAATGTTTTTTTTTTTGCTCTGTAGGTTAGTTATTATTTATAAAAATCACAGAAGCAGCTGATACATTCATACAGCTAATTATTGCAGCAGCTGGGTACACACAGCGCAATATGTCTGAATCTGTGAAGTATCACAAATTTCTCAGGGCCTGCTGTGGAGGTGGGGGGGTGCTATTGAAATCTACAGCCCTTAATCTGATCAGCCAAGCAAATACTTTAGGGGAAAGCGGATAATACTCCTCTAATTACCATGAATCCATTTCACCTTCAATGTCAGGCTCCCCAATAGACGCTATTAGCTTTCTTTGTGCAGCTATGTCAAATTCTGGGGTGTTATGAAGCTCTGAATCCTGTCAGATGTTTTCTTTTTTAAGTTCGGTGACAGAAATTAATTTTGTTTACTCAGGTCTGTACACATGGCCACACTTGCATCTAATCTGTCCCCTGCTTACACCAAGGTTAGGACCTTGCATGTCGAGAGCAAAACCAAAATGGTCTTTCTTAAAGACTCATGTCAGGCAACAGACAGAGTACAATGAATAAATAAATAAAATAATGAGGCATACAGTATTATGCTAAGTGCTTTGATGAGTACCGATGATGCGGTTTATCACAAATTTAACAATATAATGCTATGTCAGATATACAGAGTTTTTAGCTGTGGTACCACTCAGGTGTCACCTGTCTCACTGCAAGCTGAAGTTTCCCACAATGCTGTGCCTCCCACCATCAGAGCAGCAGGTGCTGTCTCCCTCAAGGGCAGTATCTTTCATAACTTTTAGTTTTATCAGAGCAGCAGGTGCTGTCTGCCTTAAAGGCAGTATCTTTCATAACTTTTACTTTTAACAGATATACATTTCATTTTCATTTCCTCTAAAAGAAAACTCTTCAAGCTGTTACATCTAAAACGATATGAAAACTATATACCTGTTTTTGAGAATTCAAATTAATCAGCAGCAGACCTAACTGCATATGTACAAAACAGGTATGACTGCATTTTTTCTCCCTGAGTTGGTTGATCTGATATTTTGTTTTTATAATTTATTGGTCATATAAGAAAACAACACAGTGCCTAAAAGCATAATAAAAATAGTTATTTAAATGTTATTTTTCTCAGGGCACATAAGGAGAAACCAAACAAATTATTTAGCTGCCAGCTGCTTCTGATATCAGTCAAATGAAAGCAGTTAGAGAATAAATTATTATTATTTTTAATTTCCGCAGCAAATGGGCTGTTTATCTTGTTGTCTTCATCCCCCCTCCCACCTTTATTTCAAGAAAAGAGCAGGTCTGTGCAAATGTGGCCTCTCACATGTAAAAACAAGGCAGTGTTGTGTTACAGATTAGTTTATAAATCCCCAGTGGCTTCACAGTTCAGTGCCTACAGCTGCTGCAGATGGGCCCGGGTTTTGTCTCTTCACTGCACTGCAGCCACAGTTGAAGGAGAAAATGGAATGATCAGGTTATTAACATGTAGGCCGTGAGGAAGAGGCTGCACAATGAGAACAGCTGGTGTTGCTGTCTTGGCTGATGCAGCGGAGATAATCAAATCTTGCCTTTTTTTGGCTAAAGGCAGGAGAGACAAGAATTAGATGAACAAGGACTTGCAATAAATCTGTGTACTGTTTCTGACAGTGGACAAACTTTTATGTGGCGGTAGGGAGGGTGTTGCAGTTGACTGACAGTTCACACATAGGCATAGGCATTTCGATTGAAGCTATTGATTGACTCTCAACACCCCCCCCCCAGCAATGAAAATGGGCAGAAGCTGACATCCAGCATAGCAAAAGTCATGGATATCTGAGTCAATGGAGGCCTCAACAGGTCCTACCCTCCCCAGTCTCTTCAATCAATAATAGGTGGCTCCAGACTCCTGTAGTTATTTTCTGTAGTAGTAACCTGTATGGACATCCTGAATATTCCACTTCCTGATTTTTGAGACCTGCCCTGAAGACACCCTCCTTTGTTCCCTCTCCCACCCATCTCTCAGAAGCAGGGAAGCTACTTAAGGGGCGGAGACAGTTGGTTGCTAGCAGGCTTTAACTCTGTAACTGGAGTAGACTAAGGGGACACTGCTGATTTCTTGTACCTGTACTGAAGATCACCTACTGGCATACTTGCTGCTATTTAGAGATGTTTTAAAGTGGTGGTGTGACCTTTCGTAAACAGCAGCAAACTTTAGAAGGGTGGAATTAGTAGATTACATGGGGTGGCTAGAGTGAACCTTGCCTTGATATGACTCCCCATTCTCACTTTCTCTTAGCTTCCACTTCATTCCTAATGGCTGATGCAGCTGTTGACAGCTTGCAATGTACTTTTCAATCAATATCATCTTAAAATTTTAAATAATAAAGAAATACATAACAATACATCTCGTCTACACAAAACAGATAAAGTGAGCATCAATTGAAACAGAATTACACTGTCTTAACAACCTAAGTACAATATTAGTTAATACTAATAAGACTTCAAGTATATCCTAAAATGTTTCAAAAGGCTATTATATGAGTGTTGGAATAGAGCAGAAATATAAATTACTCTATTTAAATTAGTACAAATCTGTATGATTAAATTTACAAACATGCATGATTAACATAAAGCATACAATAATATTACAAATAAAGTATAACTAAAAAGAAATAAAGTACAGAGAAGATAAGAAATATTAGAACCTAGAAAAATAGCAAGAAAAGGAGGAAGAAGAGATGAGCAACAGAAAGAATCAATGACAATTACTGCACAAGGAGGAAGAACAACATTTCTCCAGAGGAAATATCAACGTTTGTTAAAAGTACTTTGATATACAGTGTGCAGGAAAGATGCTATAGGAAATCACATTTCATTCCTTCTTGGAATCAGAGTCTAAATGCAAAATAAAGACTCCAGGTTGGCGAACTTAGCCCTTTGTGTTTTGTTAACAAACGGCTGCAAAATGTGATATTTCATTGTGGAAGACAGAAAGGCTTGTCTGAAACTAAGGAGTAAATGCACGCCCCATGCAAAAGATAAAATTTGTGCACCTGTGGTTCAAAAAAAAAAACATAGTTTATGAAAACTGAGCCCTAAGACTGTGGCAAGAGAGTTCATTAAAATAGACAAAGTAAGGCTGGTCAGCTTTGTGGATAGCAAAAAAGTGAAGGGACAGGAAAGGAAGGGAAGGGAAGGGTTTGTATAGCAGATTGCCTAGTAATTATAGCCCAAAGCACTTTACAAGGCAACAGTTGGCAACAGCTATTAGGCCTGCACAGTAAAGTTAAGTGACATTGAGTCTGGTTAAGAAAAGCTCAATGGGTGTAAGTATAGAGAATTAAAGCGTGAAGGAGAGGGGTGGGTTAAAGCGGGGGTGGGATATTCAGAAGGGTTTACGCATGGCGCTACACAGTTCACTGTCATAGCCCACTGATGCGCCCCAGCACGATATTCAAAAGGGGAATGTGCGTGGCACAAATCCCGATGCCGGGAGTGCATCAGTAATGTATCCGGTGCAAGTGGGGGGGGTGCCCATACATACCCCCGCACATCCCCATATTCAGCCCTGGATGTGCAGAGCCCATGAAAGGACAACCCCTACATGCTCTTCTTTCATCTACTTGAAGGTACCCAGGCTGAAAACACACTTTGGAAGAATGGCTATGTCCTTTGTGCTACCTTCCTTATGGAATACCCTGCAAAAACCCTGAAGCTTAGCTCCTCAATCAGTATATCCTCATTCAAGTCCTTATATGACCGCCTAGTTAAAGAAATCTGTAACTGCTTTCACCGCCATAAATTAAAATACACCCTGTACCCCCAGCTCACTATGCCAACTAATAGACAGGACTAACTACATGAAACACCTCAGTACATGCCCCCGAGTCACGGATAGACACTTACTCTCAGCACTCTGATAGCCCTTTAGTTAACCCAGTATGTACTCATCCACCCCCAAGGCCTTACCTATTCCTTGTATTGTACCTTTGCATCTCTTGTATTGTCTGTATTGCCGATATTGTATAATGTCTGGACTGTATTATTACTTGTACCTTTGTCTCAGGTCCATCTTGTACATGAGCTTGCTCAATGGTGTTTGCCTGAATAAATAAAGACTTTGATTGACATGCGCTGCATACAGTTGATCCCAAAAATAAAGGAGCAACAGCCGGCCACCCACAGATGAGCTGCTGTATTGCAGGGCGTAACACGGCAGCAGCCAACTGTGGGTGGCCATCCGAGCTCCGGCGGCACCCCCATGCCCGATTGCGGGTATATGTATACATATAGAAAGTCCTATAACCCTGGTGGTCCAGTGGACTGCTCACAGCCCGATCGTGGGCATATGTATATAAATAGAAGGTCATAGTGCATGTAAGGCAGCCCGACTGCGGGCAGAAGTCTAATGAAAGATTAATCCCCATCCACGGAGGTCCAGCGGTACCCCCTTCCCACCCTCCCACTGAGTGCTGCCTCCCACTCCCCGGTCAGCGGCGACAGCTCCCCACCCGCAAGCTGCCCGCCGCCCGCCGACTGACTGCATACAGTACAGCTGTACGCCCATTGGTCCACAGTGGGCCAATGGGCATGCAGGTCATAATGTATACACAGTCCAGATATGTGAATGAATCTATTCACATATCTGGACTGTGTAGTACAGTACAGTCTGCACGCCCATTGGCCCATGCTGTAGACCAATGGGCATACAGCTGTACTGTACGCAGTCAGTCGGCAGATGGCTGGGCAGCTTGCAGGTGGGGAGCTGCCACCCGCCGCTGACCAAGGGGAGAGCAGGGTGGTGGGGCTCACTGGGAGGATGGGGGGGTAACACTCGACCACCAGGGATGGGGATTAATCTTTCATTAGACTTCTGCCCATGATCGGGCTGTGAGCGGTCCACTGGACCACCAGGGATATAGGACCTTCTATTTTTATACATATGCCCACAATTGGGCTGCGAGCGGTCCACTGGACCACCAGGGATATAGGATCTTCTAATTTTATATGTATGCCCACGATCGGGCTGCCAGCAGTCCACTGGACCACCAGTGATATTGGACATTTCTTTTCATACAAATGCCCGCGATCGGGCAGTGGAGCACTTTGCCGCTTGTGCAGGGGGCATCGGTCGCTGATGACTGCAGTCTGGCAGGGTGCCAGGCGCAAGTCGCTGGGGATGGGCACACCTGCATGCAAATGGGGCCATAATGACATGCAAATGGCCCCATTTGCACCTTACATGCATTATGGCCCCATTTGCATGTGCACCTTTGAATATCGCAATTGATGCACCCAGCCGCCAACTGCACTTGTGCTTTCGCATCCCCTCTCCCTCTCTGGCCACTTGCACTGGTGCAGTGCCACTGCGCCATGCACAATGTGGGTGGCCACAGAGCAATATTCAACGGTGCTGAGCCATGGCGCAGCACCATTGAATATCACCCTGTCAGCGCCCTGGCACATCCCAGTTGCGCTATGCCCAGGCTTGTGCCACTGCCTGACGCAGTCTGAATATCCCACCCAAGGTGGTTAAATGACTTGATCATATCACACAGTGAGTTAGTTGCTTTATGATAAGCATGGAACAGTTAGCCATTTTGTTTAGCATAATTGAAAGGCTATTGAATATATTCAATAGGCAACATTTGATTTGTCAGCTGTGTGGAACAGTTACCCATTTTGCTTTGGCATAATTGATGAGTTATCAAGGATTACATCTAGGGATATTAATGGGGTGAGTTATTGCAAGGGCAGAGATCAGCATCTCAGCAGACCTCCCAGATCAAACAAGATCACAAAGGATTGCTGGATCTTTTTAAATCATTATATATCCTCATATTTCCTATTACTCACTAGTATACAAGTAGGAATACTGCAGTACAAGCAAGAACTTCTGAGGCCTTGTAAGCTAGGTATTTGTTTGCTAAATGTTATCTGAGTTACCCCAGTTTCTGTCATTCTTTGTATATCATTTGCAATGATATATTCGTCATGAGTAATGCATCTATTACTATAATGGTATCCTGTGATAAAGTCCGCTATTGAGCACTAACAAAAGGGTGACTCAATAGGCGGTGCCTCTCACAGGGCTACTGGATAGAGGGGCGAATATGGCTATAGTGACATCCTGTCGCTATAAGTACACTCACGCATGGGGGAAGCTAGCATGCCATGCGATGGGTAGAAGGGGAGTGAGGGTTTGTGAGGTATAGTGCAGTGGTGGGCTGCCAAGCTGGCCATGTGGCATGGTGGGTTCATGGCAGGCAAGGGTTGGGAGGGTGATGGTTCAATGCTGGGCGCATTGATATTTTTGTGCCGGTCCAGGATTTTTTTTCACCCCTGACATGCACCCCCCCCCCCGGAGTTGAGAATCCTTTAGCGGGGGTGCAGATGGCAGACCTCATGGGGTGTGTGGTGGCACAGCCCCACATAAACAAAAATAATGTTTTCGGTGCCCTTTTCGTGTGCAATCGCGAGTGTACATATATGAAATCAATTTTTGCCGATGTACACTTGCCCTAACAGTGATCGCCTTTCCATAATCGCCATTATCACATAGAACCTGCTATAACATTATCTACAAAAACCTAGAAATACATTGAAAAGATGGTCCAGTCTTTCTGGATGGCAATGCCTATTAAATGCTAAGATTCCAAATTGACTACAGTTGCTATAATGTAACTGCAATGCTGCTTCTGCAGTACAAGATCTTATAACCTGTCAGGTTAAATGGATATTCGGAGCAGTCCTCCACCACATACAGCTTATTCCCACATTAACATTGCCTTCATGTTAATAAAAGGTGCACAAATATCACCCCTGACTTTTGTGCACCCATATACCAGTGATGTCACAGAAGAGGCCTACAGTGCAAGTCACATCAAATTGTCAGGCCAATTAGTTGTTTTTGCATTTCTCAATGAGGTGCTTAAGTGTTGCTGGGTCCAACAGAAAGCCTTTTAAAAACTGGTACCTAAGAGTTACAGCTCAGTTTTGCATTGCATTGTGACAGATGCATTCCAGTTGAGTTGCACAACCATTCACAAAAGTTGATCTTTGGGGCTGGTTAAGTGCTGAAAACAACAAAAGGTTAGTTGCGAATGCATTTCCAGCTTTAAAAATGCAAAACCAGCTCATTGGGAGGCAATATAGCGCAGTGGTTTAAGGCTCTGAGCTGCAAATCTAGTGACATCCAGCAGCTTCCACTTACATACTGTGTGTCCCTGAGCAAGTCACTTGACTTCCCTGTGCTCCCAGGTCACGCCTGTAAAAAAGCTTTCAGCTTAGTGTGCTAATCCTGGTTAAACACAACTAAAAAATATTTTTAATGTGAACTGTACTGTAGTCTTGTCAGTGGCAGGAGAATGCTATCTAACAGTCTCAGCCTACAACAAAAATAATTTGTAAGTCTTAAGAAGAACATGGAAGGAAATGCACTTTATTTAACAAAACTGTCAAAACTCTAAGCACTGAGTCCATGAAATATGAATGTTGTAGATAATGTTTATAAATATTATTTGTATATAATGT
This sequence comes from Neoceratodus forsteri, assembly GCA_016271365.2. Classification (NCBI taxonomy): domain Eukaryota; kingdom Metazoa; phylum Chordata; order Ceratodontiformes; family Ceratodontidae; genus Neoceratodus; species Neoceratodus forsteri. Next base: position 29,967,921 of record CM028132.1, read on the forward strand.
TTATAAATATTGTTTGTTTCCATACTTGAACTCCTGACTCTGCTCTTCCTGTGGTATTAATGATTGGAAAGAGTTTATGGGGGACGGGGCAATGCTCTTTAGTATAGGAAGTCCAAGAGTTTATTTTTATTTAAAAGTTGTATAAATTACTGGATAGGTTCTATGAGAAACAGGTCTCGTTTTCAGAACGTCCCAAGTCAATTAAGAAAAAAAACCAAAACAGTAAACACATTAACTAACATAGACACAATCAATTAAAACAAGTCTAAATAGATTGTTCCTGCAACAGCAATTGTTTTAGACCATGTTTAAAAATGCCAAGGGTTGGTGAAGAGTTCACTGCTGGAGCTCCCAGTTCAAGAGATTATCATAGCTTGCCCTGCAGCCAGAGAATAGGATCAGTATATGAAGCTGCACATGAGTATTGGCAGTCTTGGAATGGAGATGGCCCATCATGGCATCTGAAGGAGACTGAGTCTAGTCTGTAGGCACATAATTACTGCTGCACTGTCTATCAACAGTTGGTTTGCCATAGATAAGTCTCAGTATATCTAGTTATGTTTAGATATTTCACAGGAAATCCTTATTCATTTCAGCAAAGGTTCCCTGTGCTGTCTAACTATATCTAGATATTTACTGGGGCCTAGCTCTCTGGCTACATCTCTATTTTGATGGGCTAACCTCAGCATATTAATTAAATCTCCATTTCCATACTAGAACCAAGTCTAAAAAAATGTGTATTTTCCATCAGGCTGATGCGCAGCGTGTTTTGTTGTAATTTTATACCACAACAGTAAAAAATTGGCCATCTTTTCAATCAGGTTTTTGTGTGAAGAAACAATTTTCATTAATTTCAACTGCTGGTCTGAGTGCAGAAGGGGCCATTGTGATGTCATCAACATATCATTCTTTGATTATGTAGGAACTTCATTGTGATATACCCAGCCTTTCAGATATTGCATTCAACATACCCAACCTGGAAAATAATTAGTTTAATGGCTAGGCATGTCAACAATATCAATAACACAGTTTGTTCTTTTTTTTATATAGAAGAGCATGTGCTTTTCAGGCTGTGTGCCCCCAGTTAGGCCTCTGTCAGCAACCATTCAGCCCCATGATCATGCCACCTGCACTCCAGGATCCAGCCACGGCTTTCCCCTGTGGTAGGGTGAATAGGAAGGCATCATCCCAGCCTGGACAAGATTATTGATATAGGAGTGAGAGTGGGAGGTGGACATAGGGCTCAGGTATGCTGGACCATCATCCTGGTGGCTGTCAGTTTCCCTACTGATTTAACCCTGCCATCCTTGCCCTCCTGCCTCCTGTAGTGGTCTGCACATGCCCCATTATGGGCTCACATGCATGCAGATGACTCTTCTGCACAGAAGCAAGCTTCCCAGCCCACCACTGGGGTTGTTGTATCAACAGAATGTGAAACCCGCTCTACCCGGGGTGGGACCTGCTGCCATAGACAGCGCATCCCCAGCATGACTGCTCCAGCGCGTACTACCAAACCCTCACTCACAAACCTCAGTTGCCTCTATGACAGCACTAATGCAGCCGCTGGACAACTAATTGCTTCATTATCTGTGATTTACATCAGCTACTAGCCAATCAGAAGTCCAACTCATCACAGGGCTTTGTAGAGTCATCTGTGACTGTACATAGCCCAGGGAGGACAGCAGGAGCAGCAGATCAGAGCTTATAAAAACTCTAACGCACTGCAGGCTATTGAATCTCTGCTGCAGCCTCCTATGATGTCAACTGCAGGGATTCTGGGATTTCTGCTACAGGAACTGTCAGATTAGAACTCAGCAAACAGCCTGATACAGTCTACCACACTGCAGTAAACAGTAAATAAAAAGTGCAAATTGGGACCAGCCCCATATATCAGTGAGAGGCTGTCAGTGCTGACTATTCTCTTTAAATAAATTTAACAAACAGATCCTTGTGTGCACATTCTTTTAGGCTTGCAGTTATGGTTTGCAAGCATGACACCTGGGAAGTTTGCAGAGCAGAGATTTCCTCCTTTTGTTTAAATCCTCAGCACTGTGTGGGTGAATCAGTACTGATAATTTATAATACGTGTCTGTAAATGTTTTCATGCACATGGCACATCCCAGGGCTTGGTCAGGTTCACTGATCTTGATGATGATGATGAGGGACACCTAGAGTAGAAATTGTCATGTAGTGTGCCGGTGCAGAATAGCTGGCAGGTTTCACCCTAGAGGTGACCACACTTCAGGCATTGTTTGGTGCTGAGTTGTGTGTTTATATTATAAATCACTCACATAATTCCAGCCAATCAGCACATAGCCATTGTATTTCTTATACTGTGTATAGTGGTCTGACATCCTGAAACTTTACAAGTAGAGTGCTCAACGTCAGAGTCAGGGAAGGGACAACTACAGAAACTTTAGCATGTGCAAAAAATTACTGATAACTTATTACAAATCACTAAGAAACTGGGGCTCCACCAGGTGTCTCTTATGGTACAAGAGACGCCTCACGTGAGGTTTGGGCATACAGAGCCACTCAGTTTCACTTCTCGGTCCTCTTGCCCAAACCTCGGAGGCCCCAGTAATGTAAAGAAAGAGCTCGGAGATGACTGCATGGAAGGCATCAAAGTCAAGGCACAATAGTTCAGTGCCATTTTCAGTCACTCAGCCATTCATGGTAGTTACACAGCCATGGTACTCAGAGGACTGCAGTATTTTGAATTTATTTTATTTATATATATATATATATTTTTTTTTATTTACTAGATAAATGAATGTCTGTTTTTAGGCATGACATGAGAGAGTACAGAAAAGCAGCATAACAACATTACAAAATCTACACAGTATACAATGGCACGATGGTGTAATGGGATAACAGCGATAGAGACAAAACAGGCAGTAACAAGTTAAAGTGCAATATAGTGGTATAAACACAATAGATAATCCAGTATTTTGAAAAAGTATTCCGAAAACTGTGTTTACATGGCACTGGGATATAAGTCGAGTGGTTGTTTTGATTAATTAAAATTCCGACAATAAATAGTAATAAAACTTATAAGAAAATCACCCCCATTCAAGTCAATGGGGCATGCACACGCAGCTTTCGTTTAGCGACATCACAAAACGGGGCTGCATGTACCAGCGTGGGGTCGTGTCTTCAGAGTCGGGAAGTGGCTTCATTTTTTTCTTGTGCCTACAGAGAGCAAATCAAGAGCAAAATAAATTTTAATTATGGAAGAATTAAATGGAATAATTTTACGCAGCAACTCCTGGCCAGGTAACTTAACATATATGTTTGGGAAGGTTGCTTCTAGAAACCTGCTCTTTAAAGTGCACACAACTCTTTGAAGTTACAGATGCAACCTCTTGTGCTATAATATGGATACCATTATCATACTGCCTGTGGTGGATAGCAGACCCATCATTAATAACTCCTTTCAATATCTTGCTACAGGGTTGGCTGTGTGAACTGCTCCGCTGGAAGGAGAACCCAAGCCCAGAGAACCGAACCCTTTGGGAAAACCTGTGCACTATTCGTCGCTTTCTGAATCTTCCACAGCATGATAGGGATGCTATCTATGAAGAAGAATCCAGACATCACCACAGTGAACGCATGCAACATGTCGTCCAGCTCCCTCCTGAGCCTGTGCAGGTCAGATTTATATCCAGTTATTATAAGGAAAGAGTTGGGATGGTGGGGTTGCTATTGCAGATTAGCACCTTTGTTCTTCACGTGCAGATTCAACAAACCTACAGTAGATAAGGTCTCAAGACAAATTAATTTGTTGGTCTCAGATCAGTCCCTATGTTGCCACCTTCCACATCATAAACCATTCAGTTTATACTTCAGCATGGATTGCAGCCCTCACTCCTATGAGTTGCAGAGCTGGAAATTGAAACATCTTACCCTGAGGAAAGTGTGTCCGCTAGTGCTGTGTGTAAGCTACAAATTCCAACCAAACACAATTCCATGGAATTTTGGAAAATTCTGCATAATTCCACAGAGTTCCATCAGTAATGGAGTTCTGAAATTTCTAAAGTGGAATACTTTTGCAGATTAGTAAATTGCAGTTTATCTAAACCAAGGATTCCTTTTCCACAGTCTGCAGAAAGTGATTCTGTCGTTGATATAGAAATGCTTTTCAGAATTCTGCAGAATTCTAAAAGGAATTCTGAAAAGCATTCTGGAAGTGGAATTCACCATTCTCATGTGGATTCTGCCAGCAGATCTCTGTATTCTGCACAGTTCTAGTGTCCCTTCTGGTCTGGAATACAATGCATAGGCAGAGCAATATGATGAAACCTGTACCCAATCAGCAACTGCACCAGTACAAGTCATAGATTGGCAGAAGGTTGTCATTTCTTCCCAATACACCTGCACATCATACACTCTATTAATGCACTGGGTTCTCTAAAGGGATTTGGAAGCAGTTCACCTCACTGAACAGTCAGTAGTTTCTCAAAAAACAGTAAAATAGGCATGCTTTTAAAATTTCACTAAAGCGCTGAATGCCTTGCATTAACAAGTCTCCATGTTTTCACGGGTTGCTCTGAGCAACTTGTGGTATGGCAGCCTGCCAAATACTGATCTTTTAGCCTGCAGAGTTCACAGTTAGACAGACACTAACTTTGCCTCATAGAACTGCGCAGTTAGACTAACAGCAGCCATACTTATGTTTTGTATTTTTATGCTAGATTACGCTACATTTGGCACTAAATTTAGAAAAGATTCTGCCTGTGAAATGATCATCATAGCAGTGACAAAATGGCTTTTCAGTTGGCAAATATGCAGACAGTCCTAAATCTCCTGCGGACTAATGACTTGGCTATAGACAAGGCTAAGATAGTGCAGGGAGTTTAGGAAGCTGGGGAGGGGACTGCACCAAAAGTCATATGAGAAAAGACTAGAGGACCTTATTATGTATTCCCTGGAGGAGAAGAGAGAGAGAGGGGGGATATGATAAAGACATTCAGGTACCTCAGGGGTAGAAACAAGGTACAGGAGGGTAGCATCTTTCAGAAAAGAAGGTGTACAAGAACAAAGGGGCATGAAATAAGGCTAGAGGGGGGTATGCTTAGAGGCAACATGGGGAAGTACTTTTTCACAGAAAGAGTAGTGGATGCTTGGAACAGCCTTCCTACGGAGATGGTGGGGGCCAAAATGGTAGGAGAATTCAAGAATGCATGGGACAGACATAAGGGTGCTCTAGCAATAGGGAAGAGGGTAAGCCGCAGATCAACTAGGGTCTGCGGTATTGTATTAGGTAGGGAAAAGGGTCAGACTAGGTGGATCACACAGTCCTTATCTGCTGTCACCTTCTATGTTTCTATGCTAGGTAGTGTGGTTAGTTGCTTTCATTGAGTGGCTGCCTGACTTCAACAGGGGGGAGGAGAGGGAGCTTTGTATCAGGACCATTATCTCATGGCTGAAGGAATAGTGCAGAGAGGAGGTTTCTGCTACACTGGGGACTGGGTACCCATCGGGGAGGATAAGGGCCTATACAGGGGTGATGGCCTGCATCCATCCGGGGGACTGCAGTCCTCAGTGGATGGTTTAAATGTTATTTAAATGAACATTTAAATTAGCCGAGGGTGGTGGTGGAAGGAATTGGGGAGGCAGAAACTGCCGCCCCCAGGCTGAAGTGGAGAGTGGTGAGAACCTGAGGGAAGAGGAATCTCCCAGGGTGCAAATTAATAAAGGAAGTAGGGTGATACAGACAAAGGGAGAAGGGAAATGAGTGTTAAAAAGAGAGGAGGAAGGAGGGAGGAAAAGGGGGCATAACAAGCAGAGTGGAAACAAAATCTGGAAGGCCACGTGTGTGAATGCTAGAAGTCTCAGGAATAAGATTCTGAACCTAGAGGCCATCGTGTCAGAGACTGACCTGGATATTGCAGCCATTACAGAGTCACGGTGCACTGAAAATCATGACAGGGATAAGGCCATACCAGACTATACTCTGTTCCAGAAGTACAGGGTGAGAAGGAAAGGAGGGGTGTGGTACTTTATGTGAGAGAAAGTATAAAAATGATGGAGATACAGGAATACAGGAAAGCAGGGTACTGTGGGTCACCCTGGGGATGGAGAATGGAGTCACTATTTACTTTGGAGTGATCTACAGACCTGCAGCACAGGGGAGGAATTGGTTAAGGTACTGGTGGAAGTCATTAGCAAGATGGCAGAAAAGGGGAAGTGCTGCTGTGTGTGACTTCCACCTGCCAGATGTAGATTGGAGCCTCCCAGCTGCAGCTTTGGCTAGAAGCAGGGACATTCCTCCACTCTCTTCAGGGGCTATTCTCAGGCAACTGTTCAGCAAACCCACTCATGATGGGGCAGAACTGGTCCTGCACTAATAACAGGAACGGTGTTGCAGTCATCAAGGTGGAGGCCACTTGGGGACCAGTGATCACCATACGCTGTGATTCAATATGATGGCTACAGAATCAAACCACACAAGGGTGAGGGTCCTGGATTTTGGGATGGCAGATTTTATAAAGATGGGTGAATGCCTCAGGGATGGCTGGTGGGGAGGGATGACATGGGTGTGGTAGAGGATCAGTGAGTTAAGCTAAAAGGGAGCATAGAAAAGGCAACAAACCTCTGCATCAAACAAGTGAGCAAAAGTAAGAGGAAAAAGAGACTGCTCTGGTTCTCAAAAGAAGTGGCTGAAAAGGTAAAGGCTAAAATGATAGCATTCAGAAGGTATAAGGAGATGCAGAGGAAGGTGTATCGGGGAAACAGAGGGAAGCAGGAAAAGCAGTAAGGAGCACAAAGGTGCAAACTGGAGAGAAAATAGCCCAGGAGGTAATGAAAGGGGACAAGACATGTTTTAGGTATGTTAGTGGAACGAGGAAGACCAGGGTGGGAATGTAAGCTTAAAAGGAAAGGGGAAACTGTGCAGAGGAGGACCAGGAAAAGGAAGACATCTAGAACAAGTACTTTCTTCAATGTTCACAGAGGAAGGAGAAGGAAAGGCTACATAAAAATAACAAAAGCTTTGGAGGAGGGAGGAGGTGGACACTAGTCCCTTTCAGAGGATGAAGGACTCACTAATCTGAAGGGTGGCAAAGCAATGGGGCCAGATGAGGTACATCCAAGAGTATTAAGGAGCTAAGGAGGTACTGGCTGCACCTCTGACAGTCCTGTTTAACAGCTCATTGGAAACAGGAGGTTCCAGAGGACTGGAGGAGGGCAGATGTAGTCCCACTTCACAAAAGTGGTAGCAGGGAGGAGGCTGCCAGTTATAGGCCAGTCAGCCTGACATCGATGGCGGGAAAGTTAATGGAATCACTGCTGAAGGAAATGATTGTGGAATATCTTGAATCCAGAGGGTTACAAGACCCAGGACAGCATGGTTTCATTGGGGGGGGGGGGCCATGTCAAACAAATTTAATAGATTTCTTTGACTGGGTGACAAAGCAATTAGATCAGGGTACAGCGGTGGACATAGCCTATCTAGATTTATGTAAGGCTTTCGACACCATTCCACACAGGAGGTAAGTAAGCTAACTGGTTAGCTTAGGAGTGGGTCCAAAGGTGGTAAACTGGATGAGAAATTGGTTAGGGATAGGCAACAGAGGGTGGTGGTGAACAGAGTTCGCTTCGAGGAAGGGAGGGTGACCAGTGGGGTGTCTCAGGGATCACTGCTGGGACTGGCCTTCTTTAATGTCTTTATACGTGACTTGCAGAGGAGGTAGAAGGGAAGGTCTGCCTCTTTGTAGATGACACAAAAATCTGCAATAGGATGGATACTTGGGAGGGGGCTGGAAAGGACGAGCAGAGACCTAAGAAAACTTGAAGAGTGGTCCAGGGTATGGCAGCTTGGTTTAAATGCAAAAAAGTGCAAAATAATGCACTTAAGGCACAGTAATCCAGAGGCAGAGTACAAAATGGGTGGAGTGATATTAACAACTACCAAGCAGGAAAGAGACCGGGGCTATTTGTATCTGATGATCTGAAGGTGGCCAGACAATGTGACAAGGCACTTGGGAGGGATAGTAGTATGCCGGGGTACACTGGGAGGGTTATCACCTGCAGAAAGAGGGAGATGGTGATGCCTCTGTACAGATCACTAGTAAGACCCCACCTAGTGTACTGTGCCCAGTTCTGGAAGCCACATCTCCAGAAGGACATAGACAGAATGGAGGTGGCCTAGAAGAGGCAACTAAAATGTGCAGTCTGCATCAAAAGCCCCACGAGGAGTGACTAAAGAACCTCAATATGTACACCCTGGAAGAAAGAATGGTGAGGGGAGACATGAAAATCAATCAATCAATCAATCAATCAATCAGTCAATCAAATCCTTATTTATCCAGGCGGACATCACTGAGCATTGCTCATTTGCAAGATGGACCTGGTTAGGTCAGGGACAATTACATAGACATAGTGCAATGCAAGGAACAATATACATAGTGTTGCTTTATACAATATACATAGTTGAAATTATTATTGAAATACTGTAATTCTTACCTATTTACATATTTACATAATTCTAGGGTCATAGACTGAAAATTAAACTGTGGCATGGAGGAAGTTTGTTGATGACTTGCATACAAGGTGAGTGGCTGGGTTGGATAGTGCGCAAGGAAATAGTCAAAGGTGAATCAGGTGATGGTTTGTGATGGGCTTCAGGGAGCGAAGGGAGGGGGAGTGAGGCTGGTATCTGGGAGGGAAGGAGGGGGAAGGGATCAGTTAGTAAAGGGGTGAAAGGATGAGGGGAAAGGATGTGCAAAATAGAAATGCAATAGTAGAAGTATGGAGAGATTGCAGACATATGGAAGTTGGAAGGAAAGAGAAGAGATACAGAATCAGAGGGGGCACGATTCACGTTTGTACTATCAAAAGCATTTGCATTGCTCCTTGATAAGTGTTGAGTAAAGGGTTTTGAAGGACGTAAATGATATGGGTATACTCAGCTTTAGGACTTTCTGCAATTTGTTCCATAGGGAGGGCAGCATGAAGCTTATGGTTGATCTTCCAAAGCGGGTATTGACTTTGGGTACTTTGAGCAGGATGAAAAAGTAGCTTCGCAGAGCATATTTGCTTATAGGAGTTTGGGTGAAGCAGTCTGAGATATATTGCGGTACTTGCTTGGATATAGCTCTGAATGTCCAAAATTCTGCATTTCTGTCTCTTCTAAAATGGAGTGAGGTCTATCCAACTGCTGCGTATACTGTAGACAGCAATGATGGGTATCGTATGGTAATCCTGTAACAAACCTCAATGCCCTATGATAGAGCGTATCCAACTTACCCAGATAGGAGGCAGGGCAATGACTATATAAGAAGTCAGCATAGTCAATTATGGAGGGAAATGTGGCCTGTACCAAGCTTAGCTTAGCATTGCTTGTGAGGAAGTGCTTGATTCTATAATAGAGGCCAAGCCTCTGACGGAGTTTTTTTAATAGATCTTCCATATGTTCGATGAAGGAGAGTCTGTTGTCGAGCCAGATTCCCAGGTACTTGAACTTGGATACAAATTCAAGATTTTCGCTGAGAATCGTGGATAAGTGTGGGAGCGTGTGTGCTCCTGTATGTCCTTGCTTATACGGAGAGACGAACATTGCTTTTGTCTTCTTTGCATTAAGCAAAAATACCTTTAAATACCTCACAAGGGTAAATAAGCCACGGGGGTGGGGGGAGTATTTTTCAGAAGAAAAGGTGCTCAAGAACAAGGAGACATGCTATGAAGCTGGAGGGGGGTAGATTCAGGAGAGATGTGAGGAAGTACTTTTTCACAGAAAGAGTGGTGGATACCTGGAACAGCCTTTCAGTGGAGGTGGTGGGGACTGAAAATAGTGGTAGGGTTCAAGAATGCATGGGGTAGGCACAAAGGGATCATAGCAGGAAGGAAGGGGAGAGGGAGAAGGAGCTGTCAGTCAAGTAGGGTCTGTAGTGATAATGTAGTAGGTAGGGAAAAATGGGCAGACTGGGTGGGCCAAGCGGTCCTTATCTGCTGTCATATTTTGTTTCTATCTAATCCCTTTTAATTCTAGACTTCAAGGGTTGCCCAGCCTGCTCAGGTACTCATTTGATATACTCTCGTTGTATTGTACTTGTAACCTATAGTCCTCTGCTACTGTTTCATTGGATGAACCTTATAATGCATTTTTATTTTGGCTGCATGATACTGTATGTTCTGATATTTTTATGCACAATTATCCCCTACTTCCCCTTTTCTGTGGATGTATATGGAAACGAATTATTGCCAGCTCAGTATGCCCTTCCTAGTAAAACCTGAAATAAACAGAAGAATTCATTCACCCAGTATAACTTAACATCCTAGTTTCACTTGGGGTCCTGCTGCAGAATTTATTGCATAGCTGGGTGGTCTAAGAACACTGGGAGGACGAGTAACTTGCTTAAAGCAGCAGTTCATGTTATGGTGAAAATTTTGACCTATCTGATTTGATTCAATTTTAGAGTACCCTTGCTCTCCTGTCTTGTAAGTTAACATTTTCCCCTGCTTTGAGTCAGCTTTAGTACTTTTTTGTTTACATTTGAAATAATTAAAGGAGCCCTTCTGTTAAGACAGCTATCTTGAGGTTTTAATTATTATTTTCTGCTCTGTTTAAAATGAATATGCCCGTTAATTATTTAAAAAAGTATTCTAAGACAGACTCAAAATGAGGAAAAATGGGCATCTTAGAAGACTGGAGAACAAAAACACTCTAAAAAAGAATAAAAAGATAAACTGGTAGGTCAATGTGTTTTATCATTGCATGCACTGTTGCTTTAAGGCCTTACAAAATTAATAGGCTGTATAGTAGTTACTGCACTCCTGAACTATATATCAGTCTGGACATGTGGCTTTTTGTGCACGTCTGAAGAACTGGAGCTGCATCTTCAAAATTTTACATTTATCTTCCGTAGCCCTGGAAAGGTAGATGTTTTCTTTTATCATATTTCTCCTCACATTTTCTAATGGGGCTTGTTCCTGGCAGTATAGCCTAAATGTTAGAGCAGTGAGCTGTGAATGAGCTTGGTATACTATATGTAGTAGACCTGGGTTTGATTCCCACAACCTCCACTTGCATATTGTGTGACTCTGAGCAAGTCACTTAACCTCACCAGTGCTCCCAGGTCACCCTTGAAAATGGGCCTTGAGGCCAGTGGGCCTTACCCATTTCCAAAAGAATAAACATAAAAAATAAAAAAACAAAGGTGAGTCGTGACTAAGTACAACTATTTGGGGCCATCTAAGGTGCAAACCCCAAACAGACCCAGCAGCATGCTCGAGCCCTCATATTTTATATCAATTTGTTTTATTTTCCCTCACATAGTGCAGCCTTCAGATGGCCTCCAGTGATCTCCCAGTCCTGATCCAGTTTCCCTCCGTAGTCTCCACAGTGTTCCCACCATGGCAATAGCCTTAGGTTGAAGGGGTCCTTTCTCCTTAGAAGATCATAGAAACACAGAATGTGATGGCAGAAAATGGTTTATGTAAGCAATAAGACATGATGGGGTGTGCATTAGACAATTCTAATGCACGGCTAGGGGAACATAGTGAGGCACGAGGCCATAGGCAGAGTGCATCCAGTCCCTTAGCCGTGCATTAGAACTGTCTAATGCACATCCCTGGAGTGGCTTATTGAGCTTATAAAATGGGCCTGTGTATTCTAAATGGGGGTTCTAGTTTTAGCTGTGCATTAGACACATCTAATGCATGGCTAACAACCAATCAGATTGCTTGAAATCCTTTGCCCATTTTATAATGGCCCATCCCATCTGCCCAGCTCTATTATTCATGTGACTGCCCTAGTAGTGCCATCTTCCTCTCTCTTGTAAAATTCACTGCATTTGATCTTGTTAATCCCATGAAGGTATTTGTATGTTTCTATCATGTCATCCTTGTCTGCTCTTGTCCCCAGGGTGTACATGTTATGGTCCCTCAGTCTTTCTTCATATGCTTTCTCCCCCAACCCCTGGATCATCTTGATCACCTTTGTCTTGCAGGCCCTATCATTCCTCCTTTTCTCTGAACAAAAGACCATGCACAACCTTGGATAAAATAGCCACAGCCATGTGTTTATTAGAAAACCTGTACAACATACAGTGTTACCATGTGATGAGTCCACCTCGAGAGCCTCGCCAAGGTCATCCCTCCCCAACAGAGGGACCCTTAGGTGGACCCAGGTAACACAAGTAGTATCTCAGGAGGGATACCAGCCTCTGAAATTAGGGGGATCCACTGGCAGGGTGGTGAGCAACCATCCTTCATCTGCAGGGTGCTTCACCCATGGGACAAACCCAATGAGGTTATCCCTTGATTTGCTGAAAATCAAGCACCTGGCTGTTTAGGCCCTCACCTCATGCAAACCTAGATGGAGTTGGCCAGAATGAAAGCAGGGACCCCACTTTCTCCCTTGTAGGACTGCTTATGAGACTCCTGTCTTGCCACACACTTACAATGACGATGACAGAATTATTGCTAAATGTAATTGTCTGACTATACATTCTGGAGGAGGTGATAAACCTGGGAAACCCCTTTAGGGGAAAATAAATTGGGAGAATTCCTCCCTGCCTTCTAAGGCAGTCCCCCTTAGAAGGATGGTAGAGCTCTCTACACAATCCTGGCCACCCTAAGCCCTGCTTTTACGAGTGAGGGCAGGTGGGAATTCTGGTCAGTGGTGAAGAGCAGAGAGGGAAAACAGAGCCCTTGCGTGGACTCTTAAGCCTCCTGCTCTGCACCCACTGGCTAGCATTCTGTACCCAGCTGTGGCCCTAACTGGTCCCTCTCCCTAGGGGAGGAGATCTAGCTGAGCTACACTTACCTAGACTCAGGTAACTGAGGGGGATCGACCACTGACAAATTCTTGTCTGCTTCAATGCCTTGCAGATTGTCCCTTCTCTGCACAGCCTCCAATAGATCCACAATCTGTTGTTTAGACAGTTGGTACGTGACACCCAAGAGTGCTAACATTTAGCATCAACCCCCCAGCCATAGTTTGCTTTTAGGGTTGACATGCTTGTGCCTGCTTGGTCTCCTACAGCACCTCCTGTAGTGGCCACCAGCCATAGTGTGATCTCATGTGCATTCAGAGCCCCTCCGGTGGGGCTTGCTCCCAAGCCTGTAATGAGAGGGGCAATACAGTGGTGCACTGCGGTACTGACCCACCCCACACTGCCAGTGGTAGCATTTCCCAGCCATGGCTACCAACTGTAAGCAACTGGGTCAGATCCTGAACTTGACTTGTTCACATCATAGAATGGAACACTACCAATGGGCCACCAGCTGGCATGTCTATCATATTTTGTTTCTTTATTACATAGAGCTTTTTGCTGCCAAGACAGCACTCTCACTCCTCCTGTCAGGTCTCAATGCCCTCCCAGCCCCAGCCCCAGCTGCCCCTCCCTCCCCATTGTCTTGGCCAGCGGGGATCCACATGAGGTGAAGCCTCAGTGAGCACCAGCAACTCCTAAAGATGGATCAATGGACATAGGTTTTTCAGGTTTTCTCTCTGCCCACCACCCTGTGGCCCCAGACAGTGTACCGACGGGCCACTCACACATGCTTCATCCTCCTGCAGAGGAGGCAAGCACCCTGCCCCACCACAGGGGTCACTGTAGCAGTGGAAGCTGGTGCCAACCCTCACCAAGCTGGGAGTGCAGCAGAGCAGCGGTGCCACCTCAGCTCCCTTGGGCCACCTTGCCAACTCTGTAGTCTACTCCAAAACTTAGGTCATCAGTGTGAGAGTACTGCCCGCTGGGTCATCTGTCACAGTTTGTGACTAGTAAAAACAGATGAGAACTTCCTGCCATCCAAAGATGGGTAAGATGGGGGGGGGGTTAAATAGCTGTATTTTTAAATAATGATTACAATAAGGTATTGCCAGCCCATTGGCACAGTGGGAACAGTGCTGCCTGCAATGCCTGGATCCTAGTTTCAGTAATGAGACCGGGGCACTGGAGAACCAGTAGGGGAAGAGGTTTGAGGATGCCATAAGATGCCCACCTCCTTCAGCTGGAAGTGCATCCAATCCCCACTACAGAAGAGCACCCTTGGGGCACACAAGTGGAACAGTTAGCTCCGGATGGCTTGGGAAGGAGACACACGGGGCTTTGTGCACCCGATGTATGCTGTGAACTACATGTTCTCAGACAACATGTCAGGGAGGGAAGAACACAAGAAAAACATGCAGCCCAGCAGGATGGCACCTCAGCATGCCTGAGCCTGATGCCACCTGTCCGCCCAAGATAAAACAGTTCCTGCCACTGGATTCAGAGTTCCCAGACTGAGCGAAGATCCTACCCCCCCAAAAGCAGAAAATGGTGAGTGAGCAAAGGGAAGGGAAGGTACCCCTGGGGTGCAGGGTCAGACAATGGGCTGAGTGGTGGTCATGTAGTCAGAAGGGAGCCTTGGGAGAAAAAATAGTAGTCCACATGTTTTTTTAGCCACAGAATTACTACAAGGCATCCAGAATGTTTTACAAATACTTTCAGATATAAAATCTGCAGGTGCAAAAAAATGAAACCCATACAGTACGGTATCTGCATATTAGGGTTTTACAACACGAATTCAGTCTAGCACACCTGCAGACCCTCCAAAAATTGAGCCCCAAGCTTTCAGGTCAGTTCGGATTCAAAAAACTAATTTGACATCCCAATGGAAGCAGTGCAGTATGAAGGATACTGTAGAAACAAGAAAACATATATTTTTTTAGAACAAGTAAATACCAAAACATGTTTCATTTGAAATGTGAGACTGTTGCCACAGTTTGGATGAGGCCAGCTCATTTGGCAGCCTTTGCTCAAACAATGCCAAGATCTGGAGGAATATGTATACTGATTCGCTATCTGGATAGAAAGGTGGTCCCACCAGTTCAAAGTCAGGGTGTACTGGTCCGGAAAAGCCTGTGGGGCTGCAGTTTCAGGTGCCAGGAATCCCTCACCTCTCAAGATCTCTAGGAAAAAAAAAATGAAAGTAGAAAGGTAGGGAATTTTTCCAGGACCTCTTCTACAGAAGGACATATTTGCTTTTACTACTTCGCTTTGAAGTGTGTGGCTCTGCAGCTTTCCAGCTTGAGCTCAGCTAGTTCCTAAATGGAAATGGGCTTGATGGGTTTAAGCAGATTATTGTAGCTGTTCGTTACAGGAGCCAGGTTTTATTTGGGGAGCATCCGCCATCCCTAAACAAACACCAATGGGAAGCTGGTCTTACTAGGTGCAGATTAGCAAAGTGAAGTCCCATATTTAAAGGAGACAGGAACATTGTGCTAAGTGGCAGCAGTTAGTTCATTTCCTGGTAACAGAATGGAGATACAGACCCCTAAATGGTTCATGGTTCACTGTACCTAAATAAGCGCTGATGTTAAAAACTGTGTTTTCAATTGTTTTCTTTTTCTGGACAACATACTGCACAGTTATTTTTGATGTTTCCAGTAGCTTGCAGTTTTTACTGTAACGGTTTGTGTACAGAATGTTAATTCTGAGTTGCTCAGCTATCTGAACTTTGCTCAAAGTTCTGCGCACAAGCTGTGACATAGCAAAAACTCCAGATCACAGGTCCCATGAAGAGAACTAATTCTAACAGAATGCTGCCCAGAAAAACAAAACAATGCAAAATACTATGTGTTATATCACTTTTTATTCTGGTACACTTAAATATGGATAATTTAGGGGAATGAATGCCATTTCTGAACAAAGTAACTTTATAAACATCTGCCAATTAGAAATTATTTCCTGTCCTCTTTAATTATGGAGACATCCTCCCCGAGGGTGAGCACTGAGGAAACAGTCCTTTTTTTAGCCGATGTTGTCAAACTGCATATACCCCTTATGAAACTACATATACAAATGCATGTTCATGTGCATGACGGTAAACATACACAAACTTGTGTATAATGATAAACATACACAAACTCTCATACATAGCTGTACACACACACACACACACACACATATACATATGCAGACACACATTCACACATACACACGCACACACACACACACACACACACATATACACAAATGCATACACATACATGCATGCATGTGCACTCACACATGCACTTGCACATACACACTCATACACATATGCACACATACACATACGCACATACACACATGCATGCACACAGACACATATACACACATGCACACACACACACACACAAACACTCACAGTCACACCCCCCAAAAAAAGGCCTTTGCTACAGATGGCATTTATTTATTTAAGTGGGTAAGAACACTAGGTTAATTAGCCCATTTTAAGGGTCGACCCAGGTCAAAGACAACACTAAGTCACTAGGTCAGACTTACAGCAGGAATACCTCATGAAGGTACCGATTACCTAAGTCAGTAAAATCAGCTTTACAGATCAAAACAGCTTTGCTTTGCCTTCCCGCTTGTGTTCTTGCTTAGCCTCATATTGCTTTCATAAAATTGGATGGTGAAGTCCTCATATTTGATTGGTTGTTACCTATACATTAACTATGTCTAACACACATGTAAAAACAAGTGCTGCCAACCTGGATACAACACACAAGCAGTACACAAATCACATGATTGTGTACAATTTAGAGTGTTCAGTTTTGTTTAAAATTTTAACGGCAGCCATTTTCCTCAAACCCCGGTAGGTCCAGAGGCACAAACTCAGTGCTTTGTACCCTTCCCATACTGCTATTCCTAAATGTTGTGAATTTTTATTTCAGAAACACCTTCTTGTTCAGTATACAGTAGAGGCTCGATCTCTGTACTGCTTTTTGCTTATACAGCAGTCAGATGGTCAGTCTGCAAACCACTCCTGCTCACTTGCTCACTTGCCCACCCACTCGCATCCCAAGTATTTAATAGTGAGAGTTTTGTTTTTGTAGTCACACACACCTTTTCTTTTCTCTTGCTGCGCTCCCATCATACCACCATCATGATTCCTACTTCTCCACCATCGTGATTCCAACATCTCCCATCATACCCTCATTGTGACTCCTACTTCTCCACCATTGTGGTTCCAACTTCTCCTGTGGTACCACCATCATGGCTCCTACTTCTGCATCATCCCTGTTCCAGCTTCTCCCATCATACCACTGTCATGGCTCTTACTTCTTCACCATTGCAGTTTCAGCTTCTCCCATCGTACCACCATCATGGCTCCTACTTCTTTACCATCATGGTTCCAACTTCTCCCATAGTACCACCATCGCAGCTCTTACTTCTGCACCACCCAGTTCCAGTTTTTCCTGCTGTACCACCATCATAGCTCCTACTTCTTCACCATTGCAGTTCCAGCTTCTCCTGCTGTACCACCATCATGGCTCCTACTTCTTCACCATTGCAGTTCCAGCTTCTCCTGCTGTACCACCATCATGACTCCTACTTCTTCACCATTACAGTTCCAGCTTCTCCCATCATACCACCAACATGGCTCCTACTTCTTCACCATTGTGGTTCCAACTTCTCCCACTGTACCACCATAATGGCTTCTCCTTCTCCACCATCATGGTTCCAGTTTCTCCCATAGTACCACTATCACAGTTCTTACTTCTGCGCCACCCAGTTCCAACTTCTCCTGCTGTACCACCATCACAATTCCTACTTCTTCACAATCATGGTTCCAACTTCTCCCATTGTACCACCATCACGGCTCCTGCATCTCCACCATCATGCTTTCTACTTCTTCCATCATGCCACCATCGTGGCTCCTACTTCTGGTCTCCAACACACATAGAAAACTGGCCTACTGATAAGGTGTGAGCCAATATGTTGGGGTGCTTGACTGGTCTCAGCGTCCTTACATGGGCAAATAAAGCATCTGTGGACCTCAGTTAGTGTGTGCACAGCTTCTTTTTTTGTTTTGTATGAGTAGAAATCTAGCATGCCCCTTATGAGCATACTGATTAAGGATATATAAAATAAAGACTAAAAAAAAGGAAAAGCTTCCTCAGTATGCTGTTCCCAACAGTGTGCGCCCGCGCACACACACACTCACTCACACACACACACACACACACACACAGACACGCACACACACACTCTCCCCATGTGCCCCATATAACCAGTTGTTGCAGAGTGGAGCCAACACTTTTGGATATGCTGGAAAGGAAGAAGAACAATTTAAATTAAATTGAAACCACCAGTAAAATGGTGTGTGTGTGTGTGTATTTGTGTGTGTGTCTGCTTACAGTGGGCTATGAACTACAGGACGCAGTGTAAAACTACAACTACAGAAGACCTACTTAGGACAAAAGTCTTCAAATGAAAAAAAAAGTTGCATCTAACCAATGATAGGGAAAGGAACTATTTGATGTACAAATACATGGCAAAGATTTAAGTTTTTCTGGTTAAACCTCTTAATTTTAATTGTCACTGTTAAAACAGAGTGCTATTTTATAAGTGCAGTAAGACACTCTGGGGGTGTGCATTAGGCAGCTCTAATGCACGACCAGGGGCTGAAGGCTCTCAGCCTGCAGCTGTGCATCTTACTATGCTCCTGACCTTGCATTAGAACAGTCTAATGCACACCCCGCCATGTCTTGTTGCTTACATGTTTCAGTCATTCATGTCTTTCAACAGTCCTGCATTGGGAGGGATGTCTCTCATTGTATCCATCAGAACTCTCCTGTCCATACAGCTCAACTGTCAAGCATTAAAAAGGATATCCCTCATTTTACCACTCAGAGCCCTTCTGTCCATACCTCCCAATTGTCCCTCAGAATCCCATTGTCTCATATGAAGAAGGTGGTGTCCTAAATTGTACACTGAGATTTTAAAGCTGAAATTTATTTTAATCCTTGTTGTGAAATCTGCATCAGACTTTATGAACATAAATGCACTTATTGCCACAGGGTTCGGATTTTCTTCCTCCATAATATGATTAGGTTCCCAGGTTTTGCCTCTTTCCCACATAATGCCTCACATTTTAGTGACAGCAAGTTATAAGGTATATGCAACCATTAAACCACGTACATTATGAACAGTACTGTAAACAAGCAAAAGCAGTTTGTTTTCTTCTGAGCAAAGGAGAAGCTAGTTGGAAATCTAGTTGTGGTGGCGGTAGTGTTGGTGGTAGTAGGTGGGGCTTCCTGTTTGCTTCTGCATAATTCCACAGTTGCAGTGGAACTGCGTCCTTGTCTGACTGAAGCTGAGCTTTATACTGCCTATTTTTTTTGCAAATTTCAATGCATGTGCTTTACTGATAAGTTTGAAAATGAATTGGGTAATGATCATGGAATGGCTGCAGATATTGTAATGTACCACATATTCTGTATGAAGCACTGACATGTACAGTAATGGAGAATTAATCCATAATCATTATCAGAAGAGAGTGTAATGAGGAGGGAATTGTTGTCACTGTCACATAAACCAAATGTAGCAAATAACAGTGCTAAAGCAGTTATGCATGATAGTGACGAAAATTTTGACCTACACTTTTTTATTTGATTTTTGATAGCCGTTATCTCCTGACTTGTATGACACCCTTCTGTCTCCATTTTAAGTCAGGTTTAGCACTTTTTTACATCTGAAATAATAAAAAGAGCACTCATTTTGATATGGCCCAAACCAGGATTTCATCAGTATTCTGAGTTGTTTTTGTAAACCCATCATCCCACAAGATTAGGAAGCAATGTCTGCTGCATGGCGGTTCATTATAGCCTCAAGAAAAGAGATCTCCCACAAAGGATATTTAAAACAGCAGAGAATACTGATGAAAACCTGGCCTGAGCCCTATTAACAGGACTACTTTTTTTTATTATTTCAACTGTAAAAAAAGTGCTAAGGCAGGCACAAAATGGGGAAGAAAGCTTGTCATACTAGTCAGGAGCTATTGGGCAATCTAAAATAGAATAAAAAGAGTATATGTCAAACTTTTTACCGCTATCTTGTACTGTTGCTTTAAGAGGCATTGTTCCACATTAGAAACTGCTAGTCATCCCTGCACTAATGGCTTACCAGCAACTCTGGAGGTTCCTGCCCTTGCTTTGGATCCTGGAGGGTATGTGGTGAAGCCCCTCTGTGGAGAGGGGGGGAGGAGTCACAGGGATTGGAGCCAGGGTGGTAGTGAAGCAGTCACAGGGGACTGCCTGGCAGTGTTGCGACAGGTCAATGGGCATAACAATACAAAAAGGTTAGTCACCAATGCAGGAAAATAAACAGTAAATAAGAGACTGGTTAGTGCTGTCACTTATGACTCCAGTGATCCAGGTTAGAAAGCAAGCCTGGGTCGTCAGGGTCTGGCTGGGGCCAGGGAGGAGAATCGAGCATCCCAGAGGATGCTCTTCTCCTTGGGGGGGGCTGTGTGCCCCACTATGACACTGCCACCGGGGTGACCACAGGTGACAGTGCACTGGAGCCATGATGGGTGGATGGAGTGCCTCCTGACTAGGATGGCTCTACGCTTGTATACAGACATCTACTTAGTCCTTCCCCATGAAGCACTCAGGGGAGTGACCTAAGGGAAAAAGCCAGCCTGCACTGCAGCTGCATGATACCTTCTCTGTCTCCACAGGCCCTGCACCACTCACTGGGTTGTCCACCACAACCATTTCTAACCCCCACCCCCACACTTGGGAAACCCAGGGGGCTCCACCATGGTAAACCATGGGGTACTGTTCAGGTCGGAGGTAAGTCCCAGGGACAGTGGGTGATTGTGCTGGGAAATAAAGTGGCTGATGAAGACAAGTCAGGGAAAAGAAAAGTACAGTAAATTTAACAACAAAAAAAACAATGTTTTGGAGTTTAAAATTAATTATGTCAAGTGTCAAATTAATGAAAACAGGAGGCCAGCTTGGAGTAGGAAATTAAACAGAGTGAGTTTTTTCATTACTTCTTTTCACTGTGGAATCATTTTAGAAAAGTAGAGTTACCAGTCTAAGAGTTCAGACTCTAGCCAACATGTATCATGGTAAAATGACCTCAAAGTTTAAGTTGTGACTAGGCTGAAACTGCGATTTGACTCCTAATAGTTGGCCACCCTGATGCCCCAGCAATGCATTGTGCTGCCATGCAGATGACTGATGCCTGGGAGTTGAGTCCAGTTGCTACATTGGGAGGTAGACTGGGTTGCATGCATCTGCCAGAAGACAGTGCTCCTTTGCCAGAGAGGGCAGACAGCAGATTCTGATGTGCAGTGACCTCTCAAAGTGGTCCAGGGAGATGACATCTTACGCAGGGGCAATGCTGCATTGCTGAGACTGTACGGTGTGGCCCATGCCAGGAGAGGAGGGAGAATTGAGGGAGAAATGAGGGACAAAAAAAATGCCCTGCTGTCAATATGACAACAAATTGCCTGAATAGGGAATGTCCCTGATATATAAGGGATATGCCACAGACGTGTGTTTGATACTAAAGTTATTTGTACTAGTTGATGTTTGGCTTGGTTGACCTCATGAGTGGCAGGGCCATTAGTGAGTACTGTACACCGAGGTCAGATATCAACAAGAAACACACACCCACGGCATATGTGGCATATGCAGAAGTCCCCCTATACGCTATCTGCACATGATCACCACTCTTTGAAACCATTTTTAAAACAAAAACAGTATTTTTATTTTTTTTTTACTTTTCATTTGGGATTTTTTGTGCCATTTTAGTTCAGTCCGCATCTTTCACCCATCAGTTAAAATGGCACATTGATGCTTTTTGGTGATTGGGCCAGACACCATGGGAAAAAGATGTTGATTGGTCACTTTCTGTAGTGGGCAGGGTTAGCACAGTAGACAGTGCATGTGCTAATTCAGTTGGCTGGGATGCATCACAGAGAGAGAGAGAGGAAATATGTGGTGGGTGGCCTTGGTTTTAGAATGTGCAGAGTAGTGGCAGTTGAGTTAGAAGAGCCCATGGATAATATTCTGTTGATGGCTTAGCTGATGAGGAGCAGTCAGGTTCAGAGACTGACTCATGACTGCAGTTTAGGTAAGGGCTCATTAAATATGGACATCGCCAGAGACTTTGAGGATGCAAGGGCTTGTATTGGCAGCATTGGGGAGTTATTATCAGTTACAGTATGCTAAATGTACGTCTATGTTTGAGATGTGGGAATATAATTCGATGGGCTGTCAGAGGTTGCTTTTTTTTACTTTACGTGTTATATATTTCATGCAATATTTGTAACTTGGATTAATGTATTGTTCAGATAAAGGAAGGTTAACTAGGTTTTTGTTTTTCAGTTACATTGCTTTTTTTTACAAGGACAGTGGAGGCCTGAAAAGTTAGGGGTGGGGGTTGGGGAGTACAAATCAAGGCAGTTAAGCAGTATGACTATAAATGAGCATTGGCAGGGTTATTTCTGTCACAAATGTCCCTCATACAGTGTTTTTACATAAATGATGTTGTGTCTAACACTATTGAAACTGACTAATCTGTCAGTAGTAAAATGAGATGTTATCCGTCATACGCAACGGTAACTAGGCAAGTGGGGGTGCACTTGTCATTCACAGCTGGCCATCCAGTAGTTAGACACATGGATTCCAATCTACTGCCGGCAGAATCTGGAGACTGTGATGAGTTCACTGTATATAGGGGTGTAGCCAGGAATTTTAAACTTGTACTCAAAACTAATGTACTGTTGCCCCCCGTTATGTAAACATAAACCAAAATATGAGCTGCCATGTCATGCCAACAATAGTGCCCCCCACCCCCGTTTGCCATGTTTGAGTTCAAGTAATCAGTTTCTTCCTGTAGTCCTCCTTTCTTTGTTCTTCTGCCTACTTGGTAAGTTGTTCTTGTTTGTGTATTTGGCTGGTGGCATCAGTGCCCCATAGTGAACAACAAAGGCAAAAGGGCTCAGCACAACACAGACACAATGTGGCTCACAATGTCCTTGCTTTCCTCTTTTTATTGCCCCTGCCTGATTTGTTGCCCCTACCTGATTATTTTTACTGTACTCTGCTGAGTACAGTGTGTATACCTGCCGACACCCCTGACTATATATATATATATATATATATATATTTGTCTATAGATATATATATATATATATAGATATATATATTTATACAATGGGGTGAGAGCTATTCCAGTGCAATAAATTGAGATATTCTCACTGCAGTGAAATAAATGCTCACTGCGGTGAGATAAATACTGATGACATCAGTGGAGTGAGATATATCCTGCTGCGGTGAGATAAATGCCAGATGACATCAGTGGAGTGAGATATATTCTGCTGATGTGACTCACTCATTCACTCAAGCTAGCATTCCAGATGAAAGTGCTTCAAAAATCAGTTTGTGTGTCTCACTGAAGCCTGCAAATCACTCAGTTAGCATTGCAAAACACTTACCTGTATCCCAAAGTTTCCAACACTCCTATGCCATTTCTGTGCTAATCTCAGCATAAAAGCAACCTGAATTCAAATGAAACATTTACAAAGCAGTTTCTTTCTCACTGCAAGCTGCAACTATACATATAGCATAGAAAAACACACTTACCTGTGTTCCAAACTCCTAACCCATTTCTGTGGTAAACTCAGCTTCAAAAACCTAAATTCAAATGAAACTCATTTACAAAGCAGTTTCTTTCTCACTGCAAGCTGCAACTAACACATATAGCATTGAAAACACACTTACCTGTGTTCCAAAGTTTCCAAAACTCCTAACCCATTTCTGTTGTAAACTCAGCTAAAAAACCTAAATTCAAATGAAACTCATTTACAAAGCAGTTTCTTTCTCACTGCAAGCTGCAACTAACACATATAGCATAGAAAACACACTTACCTGTGTTCCAAAGTTTCCAAACTTCTAACTCATTTCTGTGGTAAACTCAGCTTCAAATGAAACTCATTTACAAAGCAGTTTCTTTCTCACTGCAGGCTGCAAATAACACAAATAGCATAGCAAACCACACTTACCTGTGTTCCAAAGTGGTCAACACTCTTAGCCCATTTCTGTGTTGCCTTCAACATAAAGCAACCTGACTTCAAATGAAACTAAAGCAGTTTCTTTCTCACTGCAAGCTGCAACTAACACAATTAGCACAGCCAAACACAATCACCTGTGTTCCACAGTGCTTCTAACAATCACAGCCCATTAAGAAACACTCCCACACTCTCAGACCACAGACAAACACTGCTTTCAGTATAACCTAGACCTTGGAGGTAATGAGCTCTGAACAAGCTTGATACAGTCAACAGACCAGACCTAGGTTTGATTCTCACAGCCTCCACTTGCATACTGTGTAAATCTGAACAAATCCTTAACTTCCCAGTACTCTAAAAACACACCTGCCTACTAAAATTAGTTACTAAAGACTAAAACTCAAAAAAAAAAAAAGCACATAGATACAGGGAAAAGATGCAGCAAAACATGACCCTTCATACGCTCTCACCCCATTTGTATAAATAGCACATGATGTGCAGATGCGTGAGACATGGAAATATTCTCCCACTCCTGCAGAGTGAGTGTGCATTCTCACTCGTGCCTTAGGCACTTTGAGAATACAGAGCTCACTCTGCAGGAGTGAGAATATTTCCCATATCTCACTACTGCCCATCATGTATCCCCTATATATATACTGTATAAGCTATGATGGGCTCTCTGTTTAAATGAATCCTGCTTTTAAACAGACTTGTCATAGCTACAAAACAAGATTTTATCAAATAGTTTTAAGGCTCACACCTGTTGCAAACACTGGATATATCCCTGGGGTGACAGCAGAGACGGGGTGAAAATCAATATGGAAAAATAGACTGCTAAAGTTATATGAATGTCAGGAGACTGTATACAGGTACATAATCACTGCTGCACACAACAACACTGTTTTGGTCTTTCACTGTCCCAATCAATGACTGGTACTGGAAGATGGACTGACAGAAACGTAGAAGAGGGCTTTGAGGCTCAACCTAGCCCAGGCTCACTGTGTGACCTTGAGAAAGTAACTTGACCTCCCTGAGCTTCACTTTCAGCAGCTATGAAATTCAGTTTAAGCATGATCCCCTTGATACAGAAACGTTGCATCTCAGTCTGGCTGTCCTGAATAAATTAATTGGGAAATAACTCAACTCCAACCCCTCCCCTTCAAAAAGAATCAGGGGTCGGATTTTCAAAAACCTCCCTATTTGGTGCACATGCAGAATTTTCTGCTTGTGCCATTTTTCCCATTGCAGAGCCGTTTGTGACTGGTTCCACAATTTAAACCAGCTTGTAGCCATTTTGTGGTGCAGCTGCCCAAAAATGTTATGCCTAGTAGTACCAGGCACAGCGCCCCCTGCATGATGGAAGTGGGTTCTGCAAGTGCTGCTACTCCCCTGGCTCATCCACATGGAAAAGATGAAGACCTGCCAAGTACAGGTATGCTCCCACTACATTGAAAATTGAGCCAAAATGAGGCTGTCTGGTAATCCCTTATTGCTGACTTGGGCTTGTAGGAGCCCCGCAGTTGCGCCAGACATCCATGCACTAAATTAGGAGTGCACCGGTGGTTATGACATGGGACTTAGTCCCAGAACTGTTTGAAAATCCAGCTCCATGCATTTTTTTTTTATAATATACACATCACAAAATAATCTTCATTTAGGTGAACCTACAATAGTTTCCAGAAGGTTCTGGGGTTGTAATCTACTAAGCTATTTAAAATAGGGGTGCCAGGAATTGACCAATTCCATTCCAGTTGGACTATTTAGGAATTTCTGATTATTAATCTGATTCATATCCAGTTCCTAAAAGGACCTCAAAACTGGAATCAGATATAAATTTTGAATCATAAATCCTAAATTCCGATGTAAAAATAGTTTTAGGATTCAGTTTAGGAATTATGATTTTCAGACTACAATTCAGAAAATCTTAATTCCAAAAATCAGGTCGAAGTTTGATGAACCAGTGTCTGTATGACAGATTCTGAACAACTGTAATTTAAAGCATGCACACATATCCATTCAGATCCATACCGTAAGTAAAAATAACAAAGTGGTTCATCAGTACCCAAAGGTATCCAGTGTATAATTCACTAAATTTAATGTTTTTATGAGAATTGAAAACAATGCATTTGATATACTGCTGTCATTTAGAAAATAATTTAACTATGGCTGGCTCACTGAGGGAGAGGACAGTGGATCACACAGCAGGCAGTGTGGAAGACCTGGCTTTAAATGCAGATCTTTATTTTCTCTCTCTCTCTCTCCAGACTGGTGGAGCATGGGCGCATAACAGAGGTGCTGGGTTTACTGCTGTCAATGGGAGAGTGGTCTAGTGTATGTGACAATACCTTCGGCTGGGTCATGAACGAGGCCTGATTATCAGGATCTTTGTGTCAGGCTTCATCTCCTACTTTTCTCACCGCTGAAGTTGTGACAAACTGTTTGTGAGACTGTGATCATTTCCACAACAACAGATTATGATGTCACACACAGAGAATCGTGTCTCAGTGGGGGGAAAAGCAGGAGGGAGATGTGAAATCTGGGGAACAAATATTACATTTTCATGCAAATGTTCTCAGTCATTAAGAATGAAGAAGACAGAAATATAGAAAATTAATGGCATCCATGTAAGTTGAATTTTGTTTGAATATTATATAATATTTTATTTATTCATTTATTTGTAATTTTCAACCAGGAAAGCCACACTGAGCAGCTATAGCTCATCTCCAGACTTGTCCTAAGGGTGGGGGAGGGGGTTACATGCACCTGTTTTATTGACACAAGAAATAGTGGCCACAGCACTGGGGAGATGCACCTAAAATGTTTACCAGGATACTAGAATTTACTTTTAGCCTTGCAACTGTTTTTCCCATCGCAGTGCAAAGACGATTGGCATCTGTACTCTCCAGCTCCCTTCTTTTCCAATAACATGTCCAACTCCTTTACAAACAAATAAAGCTCTTGGCTTCTTTTGCTGCCCAGGGCAGTTTATTGCACATATTGACCACCTTCTATGCAGAGACAATATGTCCCCTGTTTTTGAATTTCATACCAATTTGAACAGATTACTATCATCTAGGGTATTTTTGTCCCTTCAGATCTTGTCTATTTATATTTTTTTTTCAGTAAGAATTTTTATTAATTTCAATAAGATAAATATCAACATAAACAGTATAATTAAAAAAAATCTTAATGAAGGAATAGACATTCTTTTAGCAACAAAAAAACACAATTTAATATCATACAATAATATAAACCTGTTATAACTTGTCATATTTGATATATAAGTATACTTAATAATTCAGTGTTCAATGTAATTTTGGAAAAGGATTTAGTATTTAGTGAGTCTCTTCAACTTATTTGAGATACCCATTCAGTTACCTCTTTCTCCTGAGATATGCAAACCCAGTCTCTCTAGCCCTTGTACATAACTCGGTCTTCAAGTCATGGGGGTGGCCTTTTTATGTCTTGGATTGTGGGGTGGAGGTGCCCAGCAGTTTCAATCCTTGAGGATCTCTACCCATTGTGCCCCCTGCCTTCTGCTTGGTTGGGCTGACCCTTACTGAGTTACCTCATGGCATTATGATGACACTTTTGTAGTCTCTGCCAGTGTCCCTCTCACTGATGCACTGTGTTTACGCTTTCAACAGGGCACAGTGGGTACACTAAAATAAAAAGTATCACATTTTCAATGTCAGAAGGCTTCCTCTAGTTTTGATTGGGGCCCCTCTGGGTGAAGGACCCTTAAAGTGACTGCAAAGACTGAAGGTAACTAAGGGCAAAATCCTAGAATACTTTGAGTTGTCCTCTGTACCTGTTGGTGAACTTATGGAACAACTTACCAGTGGAGACAATGGACATGAAGACAGTACAAGCCTTCAAAGTAAGCCTAGACAAACTTTTGCTAAGATGTTTACAGGGTACTCTGGCCAGTAGCTCAGATAGTGCTTTTGTGGATGTGACTACCCTCCCTCAGATAGTGCAGGTATCCACCTCCAAATCAAACCATGGTCTGACCAGAGCAGGATTTCAGATTCATAGTCAAATAGTTGTGGATCAGAGGTTGGATCCAGGTATCTGAGGTTAGATCCATTGGATCCAATGTCAGAGAGTTGGATGCAGTGGTTGTATCCATCAGACCCCAGATTACAGATATCTTGGATGTTTACTGTGGATCCTAGGGGGTTGGATCCTTGGTCAGATGTCTATGCCATCCGATGCCATCTAAAATGCTACCAAAATGATGGTATCAAATGATGTCTGACCTGGTAGCATACTATCTGAGCTACACTGCTGGGCAGAAGAGTGGTTATGGAAGTCCAATGAATGTGTATATGTTTGCACAGCATCTTTCTTTATCCCTGATTATTCGAGGGGGAGGGCGGAGACATGATGGACCTAGAGTCCCTTTCAGCCTTAAATTACTGTGTCACTATGTATGTTACCATTTCTCCTGCCATGCCTCACAACTAAGATGAGTTGCTATGATGCAGCCAGAACTGTGAGCGCGAAGGGCAGGGGGTTGAAAGGGGGCAGGGGCACGGGTTGAGGGCATTTAGCAGCTGTGGAACCCCACAAGCGCCTGTACAGCTGCACAAGCATTTCTCAACAAACATGAAGCATTTCTTATTACCAATTGCTACAAAGTGCTTCTCTGAAGAATTCCAACAGGGTAAGGTCTGCACCGACTGAATGTAATTAGCTTAGGCTTTTGCAAGCACATGGAAGTCAGACCATTTGCTTTCCTATAGCAGTCATCATAAAGATATGATGTTACAGATAGGCACATCTGGATTAGAACTTATGTCGTATTTATAGAAACAAAAGCAGCACGGAAGTATACTGGTGTCCCGCTGTGATATGAAACTTATCGTATCCAATCAAGGAGCAGTTCAAAAGGTTGTTTACTCCACAGCTTCAGATGTGGGATACTTTCATGCTGTTTCTTCTCTTGATTTAGTTTATAGTATGGAAGGCAAACCCAAAGGATTAATGGAGAATCTGTGTGACAGCAGAACAGCGATTTCTCCCCACCTGAGCCACTGCAGCTGCTACCATTCTGCAATCCTCTCACTCACCTGCAAGAACCCATCATAGTCAGCTATTGCCTTGATGCACTCCCCTGCATGAAGACCTTTGATTGCTCTTGCATCAACTGCATAAACCACATTTTTCCAGCTCTGATACACTAGAACAGGAGTACAAGTGTTTTCCAGCCATGTTAAAGCAACAATATTTGTTAGCTGAACAAAACATTCATCATATACTTTTTTTTTTAGCACTGGTATATTTCTGATATAACTAGATACATCATCAGTATATATGTATTTCTCTCAGATGTTTTAAAACTACTTTGATTAAAAGCATTACACTTAATGAGGCAAGTCAATAAAGATGGCCGCCACTAGCCATTTCTAAAAATCCCTACCCTCTAGGTTACTTTTTGACTTGACATACTGGATTCACACTGGGAATATATTAGGAGGGTGCTAGCACACATTTCTGATGGTAAACAGCACAGCAGCACAACAGTATGTTTCATTTTTATGGCTGCATGGGCAGAGCTCCACAGACGTATTGATACAGTTCTGTAGAGTAGCAGTGTGAAAGCACATGACTGGACCACTATCTGGCGTGCTTCCACAGTGCTCTGGCACAGTTCCACTGGTTGTGTTTATGCGGCCTTTCCCCTTTGCTGGCTGCATAAATACACCCACTTCATGGGGCACTACTTTTTCTTCTACAACTGCAGAAGTGACGGCTGCCATGCCCAAGATGGCCACCAATTCAAACTGTGCATGCATGACTATCTTGCATGTGCAGTTCTGATATTGTCACCATCTTGGGTATGGCAGCCTCGAGCATGGTGCAAGCACTGAGTATTCTGGTAATTGCTCTTGCCGCTTTGAACAGCCGTATCGGCTCTGACCAGAGTTCATTCCATAGTGTGTGTGCCCAGAGAGCAAAGATTTTTAAAAACTTCAAAACCACCATCTCAGTTCAGGAATGAAATACAGTGAAACAAAAAATTTATATACTGATGGTTTTGCCAGAAATACATTACCACCATAAAACTACATCATGATATTTTATTTTCGCTATCAAAATACTGCTGCTTTAAACCTACCATTGATCTGCTAATCAGATTGAAAGGGGTGTTATGAGAACCATTTAATTAGAAGCAGAAGCCATTGCAGAATACTGGATCATACTAATCCAACCTCCAGATTAGAAAATCGTTGGTAACACAATACATGACATCCCACTTTGCCCTGGTCTTAAAGAGCACTTGTTTAGATGCTTAAACAGTAGCCTCCACTTGAGGTTTACCTCTTTAGAGGTAAATAATCATGTATGGAGAATTTTTGGTTGCAGAGTTTAGGGGAGGAAGGGGTTGTAGTTTTGCTTTTAGGAGATGGCTTACCAATCCCTTCCCGATCCTGGTGTGCCAGACCATCTCCACACTCAGACATTTTGTGATGTCTGAGTAGGAAGAAAGCTGGGGGGGGGGTGCCTTTAAAATCTGTGAGTGTTTTAATCAAATGCTTTTTTTAATATATATTTTATAGGTCCCTTTCATGCAAATCCAATTTATAACTCATCTAACAAGACTTGTTAGTTGAACAGTGGCTCTGAATGCAATGAAACAGATCTGTAAAATATAAAAAATCATTTGAAAATACTCTCCTATTGGCTTTTATTTTAGCATGTCCCCTGGCTTTCCCTACTCTTGAAATCACAAAAGGTCTGTGCACTTGGGAGTCTGACATACCAATAAAGTGAGGGGATCAGATGGTCAGCTGATCAAAGGAAAATTACAATCCCTTCCCCACACAAACTCCGCAATACAGAAATCCTCCAAATGGGAAGTTTTACCTGCAGAAGAGGTAAATGTTAAGAGGAGGATTTGGGGATTTGTTTGCATGGAAGCACATCTGTTGCACTTGAAATGGGATGGGAAGTAATGCAGCATCCCTAAATCATATCTGTTTATCCACTTTTGTTTCTCTGCATGCCTCTTGATTTCTGACTTTCTCTAGTCTCTCAATTGTACCATTGTAGGTGGTCCAACCAATGACATCATTATTTGCAAACTGTTAATGGCCCGTTATGCAGGTACTGTTATTTAAGTAATAATGCATGACAAGGTGTGCATTATTTCAGGATAATGGCATGCCTCTGGAGTGATGCACAAGACAATGCCAAGGGCATGTATAGCCTAGAGGTTAGAGTAATGAGCTGTGAACGAGCTTGGGACATCCAGCAGACCAGATCTGGGTTTGGTTTTCACAACCTCCACTTGCATACTGTGTGACTCTGAGCAAGTCACTCAACCACCCAGTGCTCCCAGGTCACCCCTGAAAACAGGCACTTGTGCCTAGTGGACCTTACCCAGTTACCAAAGACTAAAATAAAAAAAAAATAATAATAAAATAAATGGGCCTTATGTACTCAAGAAGTTTCATTATCCCACAGCTGTGCACACCATGGAGTTCCTTATTGCGATTATAAAGTCGGTCCTCAGATTCCTATTTTATAAACTAAGTAGTGAGATTTGGAAAATTAAGTATTTCTGACTTGTGGTGTGCTAGGATAATGCATGGTCAAGTGACCGCATCTTCCTAATCATTTTTTTCTATTACCCATTTTATAATTGCTTATAAAATGGGATGGGAATTTCCTGCTTCCTGATTGACTAAACAAGTTTGTGACCCATGTCTTAATTCTCCACTACTGCATAGGTCTGAACAAGTTCAGGCAGTGGGATTTAGAATTTGAGCAACTCGTGAAAAATTCATAAGCCACTTCACTCATTCCTAGTTGCAATCATAAACATGGCTTCCACGTTTACTCATATATAAAAACCTTTTACAGGCCCTAAAAATAAGATTCCCATAAATTAAACAAAAAAATAAATAAATAATTGAATGTTCTTTCTACTTATGAGCCCCTCCTTTCATATGAACAAACTAAAAAAATCAAGTACTGTTCAGAGTTTCCATTTCTTGTGTTTTTTTTTGAAAATCATGAACAATTCATCTCCTATCCTTACTAGTTTGTCAGAGGTCTCCCTGCTCCTTACCCTACAACAGATGAAATTTAAGTGCTGGTTCCACTTGAGACCTGTGTGTGCGTATGTATGCATGTCTGTGTGTATGCCAGTGGAATTCTCCATATTTGTGAATTCATGTCTTCCATGTGTGCTGTGGGGGGTGGGGGGTGGGGGTAGGGAGAGGAGGGAGCACTCCACCAGTGGAATACTCAGAATTTTGAACTCTTGTATCCCATGTAAACAAACACACCATGTACTGAATGTGTAGAAAGACTGATGGCTGACTGGTGGAAACTGTCTGTGGAGGAACTGTTTTTCATTTTCCAGGAATATTTCATTATATTTGTCTACCTTTTAAAACTTTTTGATTGTTTTTTAAAAGTTGCCTAAGGACTCATTTTGTAATGCAATACACTTTGAGATGTTGGTTGTGCTGGTTTTACCATACCTTCAGGGGCTGAAGACACTCAGCCTATGGTGGTGTGCGTTACTATGCCCCTGGGTGTGTGGTAGAACCAGTACAACCAACACCCTGTCATGGCTTATTGCTTACATATAAAGTTGCAGCACTATGACATTAAAACAGAGGACACTGAGGATCTGCTCTGTTTTCACCAATTTAGCAGTGCATGCAAGAGGCAGTATCGGTGTGAGGAGCCGCTGATTAATTGTAACTGATGATGGGGTGGGGGGACTACAGTCACAGTCGGTTTTAAAGACCAGGGGCTGGATTTTGAAATGGCCCAAAATGACCATGGGACTAAATCCTGTGCCGCTGCATGCTGGTGTGGGAAAAAAATCTCCACAGCAGCAAACATTCCAGTTTTCAGCCCATGCTCGACACAGGTGGCAGGCACAGCTGCAGAGGATGTTACACCTGGAGTAACCAGGTGTAACTTTATGGCGCCGCTGCGCTAAAAAATGGTTGCACGCTGCTGTAAATCATGGAGCTGGCCGTTAAATGGCTCCAGTTTCGAAAATCCAGTGCATGCGGCTCCGCAAGTGAAGACTCACTTGCGCAAGTTTTTCCCCACACCTGTGCTGATTTCAGGGATCTTTGAAAATTCGGCCCCAGAAAGACAGAACAGTGAGAGCAAGAGAGAGAGAGAGAGAGAGACAGAGAGCAACAGAGCCACATAAAGAGTACACAGTACATGTATTGTGTACACATCAAACCCCTGTACCTCATGTTTTTTTGTTGATGACTCTAAACCCTTTGCAAATAGATTCTGCCTACAGGGTTTTATGTTGAATAAATAAATAAAAATAAAATAAATACATATATAGAAAGGGAAGTGGGGGTGAGGATATTAACCAGGGCTGCTGCGGTGCTTTCTATTCCCTTTAATGAACACCTATAAATTAGTACATGATTGGACCGCATAATATTCATACCTGCCTATAAAGGTGGGGATTGATATGATGGACTTAGAGATCCTTCTGATTTTAGATTATTATGTTACTAAATTATTGGTGCTGTGCAGATTTTCAAATTCTGACAGGACTGATTCTGTGGAAGTTCTTTGGAAGTGGATTTCCAACATTCCATAAGTGGAATTTAAGCCATGGATTAGGTTTCTGCAAACTGCAGAAAACAAATCCACAGTTAATGCAATATGTTGAAAACTAATCTGCGGTTTAAATTACATGACTTTTGGAATTCTGCAGAATTTAAAAGAAAAACTTCCAAAAGCATTTTGGAAGTGAAGTGTCCATTCTGACGAATTCCACTGGTGGAATTCTGCATTCCATGCAGCTAAAAAGTACTAGTCACAGACAATCTTTTTTTTTTCTTTTCTTTTTTTTTCAGTTTATTTATCCAGGATAGCCCAGCATGCAACATTTCTGCTGTCATTGCTCTGTATTCACACAGTGTATGAAATATTAAAAGCCCCATAGACTGCTTTATGTCTTCAAGCATTCATTTTTGTTATTCTCTTACAGATGAGCAGGTCCTGTGGGTTTTCATCTGGCTGTCAGCCAATCAGAGTCTGGCATTCAGAGCAGCTACTTTTGACCCCCCCCCCCAGCATTTTTCCTTTTTCACTCCTTTTTTTCCTTCATTTATTGCAGAATGAAAGCTAGCCCTCAACCAAAGAGGAAGTCCGTTGTCTTTAATGTACTGTAGTTGCCCCATCCTACGACAAAGACAATAGACTCCTTATATAGGAAGCCTGAAACAAGCTATTGCGCTTCTTATGAGTGATAGTTATTACGATTGCAGTGGAAAGCCACTCAGTTTTTATTGCTGTAGCCAAGCCTACCTTGTAGGCCTGCTCAGCTGTTTCTGTTTAGTGTAGGAGCCTAATGTAGTTGAATGAAAACTGCTGCTGATTTATATTAATGCAAAGTCTGGAACTGGCCTCAACACAGTAGTAGTGGTAGTAATGTGCACTTACAGAGAGAGCCGCCTGAGTGATTAATGTAATTTGTGAGTAAGTATTACTCTGCTTAACCTTACAGATGCCAGGGTCATCAGACGCCTGATAAACAGATTAGCCAATGTTAGGATGCTGGTGTTACTTAACATCATATAGAACAGATTAATTCTATCCCTTAGCATAGGACTTAAAACATCCTTTTTTTTTTAATTATTATTATATTTTGGGAGGGTCCACATAGGTTTTAAAAAAATACCACACCTTCATAAGATGTCTGCACCTTTAGTCAAAACCCCTAACAAGTAGCCGGGCCCATCAGCATAACGGTTGGATTTCCCTTTGTGACGCCCGCGACCCGGGTTCGGGAATGGACTCAGGTTGTTGGAGGGCTGGCTGGGGGAGAAGGATTGAGCATCCCACGACTGCGCTCCTTCTCCAGGGAGGAAGGTGGTGGAGTGATCAGTGCTGTGGGAACACCCAGCAGAGGCTGGGTTGCACCACAAGCACCAGCGCCTAGGCAAGTTCGGGGGTGGGGCCGACGCAGGTCGTCATTGCATGTCCCTGCCCCTGCCCCTGCCTAAAGGAGGAAAAAAAATCACGCTGCTGGCTGCCAGGATGATGCCTTCCCCTCCACTCTAATGAGCTCCCAGGCTGGCTACTGGACCTATCCTATTGTCTGCAGCACTTGGGTCTGTGAAACAACCCCACCCTGGGGGGGTAATCCAGGGGGGATCTGGGAGTCGTGGCTACAAGTGGGAGTAGGAGTGGAGGGGGCTGTGACCTGGGTGGATGGTTCGGTGGCAAGCAGCAGGTAAAAAAAGAGAATTAAAAAAAAAAAACTTTAACGAGTAGTCTATTACCCTACTGTGGCACTTATGACATAACACAAGGGGACATACCTCTAACTTGGTGACCTTTTTAACAAAAGGTAGTTAGTGATTCCTTTGAGTTTCATCACTAGAAATGGCCTTTCATTACAGTTGAGGTCATGAGGCAACTGAGGGGTGCTGATGGTAATTTCTATATTGGTGAAGGCACTGTGGGGTGGGGAAAGGCCCTATCTTAGTGCCCACTTTAGTTGACAGCAGCCCTTATCCCCATATCACATTGTAAATTTCGGCCTGTCTGTGGCACTGGTGGCAATGTGCTCTAAAGAGAGCACGTAACTCACTGAGCCTGGCGAATGAAACTCCCTTCTCGCCAAAGCAGACTGTTCAGTGCAGGGGGAGGATACACTAGCAGAAATACGTGGTGTGGGGGAGGGCTGCACCACATCTACCTGCACCATGCCTGGCCAGTGAATAAAGAAAACAGGTTTCATTTTCCACTGCTATTAGTCCCTTACCATCTATGAGCTGCAAATCCCATCTGAGCTAGAGAAATATCTGATGAGCAAAGCAAAAAAGACAGCCAGAGTGGCGTTCTGTACTTATTAATTCATATTGCTGCTTGGCTCCCAGTCTGCCACTCCATGCCTCTTAGGCCCCGTCCACACTAGTTGCTTGGCTTAGAAACATTTTTAAAAACCATTTCACTTACTGGGCTTGATTTTCAAAAGCCTGAAAATTCCGCAAACCCCTGCTGTGATGATCGTTTAGCACATGGGGGCTTACGGCATTCTCCTGGAAGGCAATCGGGAGTTTCAATCCTGAGCACCAAATGCCCCAAGTTAGACCAGCTTTCCCCTGGTCTAGCTCGCCTCATTTGGGGACCCTTTTTAGGGGGCTTGTGCCAAAGCTTTGGCGCAAACTGCTGTAAATTAGGGAAACTGTCGCAGCTGCACCTGATGTTCTAAAATCGGGTGCAGTTGCATCAAAGGAGTTTGGCGAACTGCGCCAAAAAACGGGTTTGATGCATGGCTTGATGCAAGCCTGTGTCACCCTTTGAAAATTGAGCCTGCTGAGTTTAAGCATGGATGTTGGCATGTCCAGACTGTGCTCCGACACTGTGCTTGCTTGGACACGTTCTCAGGCACTAACCATGTTGCTCTACAACAGTGCTGTAGCCTACCTCTGAGCTGGGTTACAGCACAGTTTTACAGCATGGATTGTATCACGGTTTTTATTGTGCTACAATCTAAATGCAAATCTTTCAAACCATTATAACAGAGTTAAAATGGTTTAAAAGTCCTAGTATCGCTAGGACCATTCTCAGACAGGTCCCTTGCAACCTCCCAGTCTATCCTCCATTCCCCCCCTGTTGTTGATGCCGATTTTGAGCCACATGGGGCAGGAGCTGAGAGTGCTCGTGCTGTCATTCAGGTGAGCTCATGCACAGTGGGCACTGCTTCTTTATTTTCTCCCCAGTTTCCCCAGGAACCTCCCACTTCCCTTTGGCACCAATGTAGCCAACTGCTAGCCTCCCATGCCACTGTGTATTTTGGGCATGTGCCTCGCCTCGTGGAGGGGTAAACCTACCACGAGGGTCCACTGCAGCACCAGGTGTCATGCACTTCCCTCCTGGGCTGGCATGTGCTGTGCTCCGCCGCACTCCCCAACCCACGACTGCATAAATCCAGTTTCCCAGGCTTGGTCTCGACCGTGGGTTAGCAGCACAGAAGCACAGTGCACTTCTGCGGGGCCATAGGGGGCCATGTTCTGTACCATATTTTAATAGAAATGAAGGGAAGAGGGTGGGACTATGCCTAAACCCAAGAAAAAAAGGGATTCTCTTTATTACAGCAGTCTTACTATCCAGATTTCTTGATTCACTTTATAAGCACAGTTTAGTATATTTTGTGTTATATGCAATCAGCAGTGAAAGTCAAACAACGGAGATGGTGGTGGGTTGTAAGTATGTGTGTGCATGGGGGATGGTGCTGGCAAATCAGCAAGCAGAGTTTTGTAATTTGGAGAGGGAAGAGAGGCCCTGCTGTGTTTTGCTGCTGTTCAGACTTCAGAGAGCAATAGTTCACAATTGTATAATATTATATAGAGCTGCGCGGAATTTACTTCCACTGGAATTCTGTAGAATTACAGAAAGTCCACCTAACAAACTTCTGAAATTTTGGAAGTGGAATGTTGACCACAGAATTGTATTCTGCAGTTTATGTCATTTTCCACAAACCATAGAATATCCGCAGATCACTTTAATCTGCAGAATATCACTCCACGGCTTACATAAAAATGCTTTTCTGAATTACGTGGAATCAAACATGAAATTCCTAAATGCATTTTGGAACTGGAATTGTCATTAGGCCTGAGTTTCATTGGTGGAATTCCATATTCTGTGCAGCACTATACAATTATTTATTATTATGTGGGGCATCATTTGGTGAGGCTATATGCAACGTGCTCACTCTCTAACCTATGGTAGGTATAAAACACAGTGCAATAAGAAGGATATTGACCTATATTGTTAACATTTTATGTATTTCCTTTTGGACTAAAACAGCTATCGGATCATATTTATTTAGTTGTTTAACCAGGTATAGCACACTAAGCTGAAAGCTTTTTTACAGGAGCGACCTGGGAGCACAAGGAGGTTAAGTGACTTGCTCAAGGGTCACACAGTATGCAAGTGGAAGCTGTGGGATTCAAACCCAGGTCTGGTCTTCGGGATGTCACCAAATTTGCAGCTCAGAGCCTTAGACCACTGTGCTATACTGCCTCCTAATCATGTTTCCTGGGCAGGATTTTCAAAGCATGGCATAAGGCTTGGTTCAAGCCCTGCCCCATGACACTTAGGTTCTGGCAGTGCACCTACCATGTTACTGCAACTGCACATAATTCCAAAATCTTAGGTGCAGTTGTGACAGTTTTCACGATTTACAGCAGCATGTGTCAAATATCTGGCACAAGTTCTGTAAAAAAGACCCCCATGATTGCTGCACGGTAGACCAGAAAAAGTTGGTCTAACTTGCAGAAATTGCCGCATGGGATAGAAACTCCCATTAGATCGCCCCAAGCCCCACGCGCCGTATCACTGACGTACCAGGGGCTTGTGGTGATCTAAGCCTTTTGAAAATCCTGCCCCCTATGTATTTCTTTTGTCCAGCCTCATGTTAATTGTTCTCTTGCCCATAGCTGTGATGCTGTGTGTGTCAGTTGCATGGACTGGGTGCCACGCTTTTGACCTCTGAGTCATGAAAATGACAAGGGGTTTGACCTCGAGCCTGTCAAACAAGGGACCGTCATACTCACCTCTGGAAATCTTTACTCAGTCATTTTACTGCTTGATATCAGCATAGCTCTGAAACACAAGGACAAGCATGCAATCAGCCTTTGTTCTCAGAGCTCACTTATTTTAATTGTGGGGTACAAAGAATTGAGAATTGTTATTTGTTTGTTGAGGAAGGTTCTCTTCAATCCTGAACTATTCAGTTAAGATTCTATCAAGATTATGGCTGAAAAAAAAAACAGCATTTAAAAGGAACAGAAATATTGTATTTTATAGATTTTTTAAATATTTAAAAATGTTCTCACGTGAAGTTTGTTTAATACTCTATGTATTGTTTTCTGCATTTCTTTCAGTATCATCTGATAATTTCATATTTAGAGGCTCTTGCTAATGTTGTTTTTTTCCTGCCTCAGTTTTTTTTAACTTTCTGTTTTTCCTCCTTCCTGTGTCTCCAGCATCCATCTCCCTCAGGAGCGCCTAAGGCACACCCTAACCTGCTGCCTCCCCCAGATATGGCCATCTATCTCCATGTAGCTCTGGCTGTTCCCCACAAGTAGGGATTGGGTGGGGGGATTTATCCCCAAACTTCTTATTTCATTAGAGGGTGCTGTGCTGGTGAGACAAGGCCAGGATGTATCAGAGTTCATCGTCACAGGACACTGAGGCTTTTTTCTTATTTTTCTCAGCTCTAAGGGGCATTGCATGCAAGGACATCAAGGCACATGCATGCTGTGCATGGCAATGCACTGATGTTAGCGATGCCCCATCCCTCCACCAGCCTTCCAGCCACACTACCATCTATGGTCACTCAGGTGGCAGTTTTGTGGTGGAAGATGGAACCCTGTCTTTCTGGAAGAGGACAGCATCCTCAAGGACATTTGATCTTCCTTCCACTGGCAGCCCCCAGTGACTAGGGCTCATTTCCAAACTCTGTGCATTGTGAAAGGTAGTACTACTACTGCTCCAATGGATCAAATCTCATTTTCTTCACCAAAAAAATCAACTTAGAGTTATTTTATAAGTGTAATAAGCCCCTCCATGGTGTGCATTATAGGATTATAATGCACTTCTCAGAGGCATAAGGGCACTCATCCTTTGGCCTCATGACTTACTACACCCCTGGGGCATGCAATAAAATCCTATAGTGCACACCTTGTTGTGGCTAATTGCTTACTTAATGCTTTGTCTGTTCTGTGACCAGGTGATATCAGTTGAGCAATCGGGCTGCACATAGAGCTTCAGTCTAGGTTTCTGATCAACTGATGTCACTAAATAGGGCAACATTAATAATTCTTTACTACCTTTTTAAAGTCCAAGATTTCCATTGTTTAACCTTGATACAAAATAGCCACTGAGGCAAAACTGAGTTTACAGGGGACTATAAATGATGAAAAATAAGACTATTTAAAAAAAAATACACATACCATTCACGGGGGGGGGGGTATTAAATGGATCGACATGCCCAGATTTGAATTATATGAAAAAAAGTGAAAAAATGAAGTTTATTTTCCCTTTAATGTCTTGGCTCAAATTAAAGGGGAGTTGTTTTCTATTTGAGGAGGGGGAAGCCATACCCTATCACTTAAATAATTTTGATTTTTGATTTTTTTTGCCATGGCTGAAATAATATTCCTGCCAGGGCTCAGCTGCTTTTTTTTTAAAGCGCATTAAAGCTGCGTGGAATGAGGAATTCCACAGCAGAATTTGTCAGAAAGGGCAATTCTGCTAACAAAATGCTTTTCACAATTTTTTTAATCAGAATTCCAAACAGCGTTTCTATGTAAACCGTAATATTCAACAGATTATGTAATCCAGGAAATATTCTGTGGTCTGCAGAAAATTAATCTGTGGTTTATGTACTGTAGAATACTATGCCACAGTTTATGTAAACCATTGATTACTAATCAGCAGTTAAAAAAATCAAATTTTGGAGTTTTAGAATTCCACTTTCAACAGAATTCCATGGATTAGAGTGGAATTTCTGAAATTCTGCAGAATTCTATCAGAAGCAGATTTGAAAATTCTGTTCAGTTCTAAGGAGCATGTAAAACATTGGGG
Organism: Neoceratodus forsteri; assembly: GCA_016271365.2. Lineage (NCBI taxonomy): Eukaryota > Metazoa > Chordata > Ceratodontiformes > Ceratodontidae > Neoceratodus > Neoceratodus forsteri. The sequence continues at coordinate 30,008,313 of CM028132.1, forward strand.
AAAAGTTTAGAACCACCATTTACACACAATGTTGCTTCATGCCACATATTTTTGGGTATCTTTCTTATCCTGTTTTGTCAAGTTAGCATTTGACATTGTCAACCGGGAAGCCCTGTGCTCACAATTTAAAATGGTGGGCATGGATAATGATCTGCTTCATTTAATTTGGACACACCATGAAGACACATGGGTCCAAATATGAACTAGTAGAAATGGACCACTGACTGAGCCCCCCCCCCCACATTCCTTACTGGGAGCAAGACAGGCCTACATTCTGGCACATCCCTGTTCAGTTTATTTTTAAATAACCTGCCTTTATATTTTTTTGAGTGGTGTATGCATGCTCCAAATGTTTCTGATACCAGAATACCATCATTATTATATACTGATGATCTGCGTCTTCTTTCCAGTGTGGATCTTCCAAGATGGCCCTACTAATGCCTTTTATAAAGGTAACCACGTATGGTTATATGCGGAGTTACACATGCGTCCACCTGCATACAGTGGCATAAAAAGACAATACCAGTTATGTAAAATACATTTAGGTAGGACTCTGTCTAAGGCAGGCATCACCCTGATTGGACAATCCTGTAACAGTATATGAAAGCTATAGCTCAATATACCCCTAGAAATAATGTGGATTTTCATTTAAATAGATGCATAGATACATAGACATTGGCTGCAGAAAAAGGCTCATTTGACCCATCAAGTCTGCCACCCTACCTAATACTGTAGAACTTGAAATTTTTACTGTCAAATAATTTTCACTATTTTTGCTGAAGCAGTTATTTGCGTTAAAATCAATTTATGCTAATTAGCAGTTTTTTCGCTACAGTGAATATAATTCTAATAACTTAGTGCTAAATTTAATTTACGCAATTATAGCGTTAAATTTAATTTATGCAATTATGGTTGCATTTGTGTTTGTGCTAAAATTACTTTGCGTGAAAATAAGCAGTTTTACAGTAATTCTGGACTTGCTCTAGTGGCAGCCCTCCCCTTCAGTTACTAGTCCCCACCCAACCTTTTCTAACTAATCCCACATGCCTGCCTCATTCCTGACTGATTCTTCTGATTGATTCAGCCTGTACCACTTTCCTCTGGCAGCTTGTTCTACTTGTCTACCACTCTTTACATGAAGAAGTTCTTATGGACGTTGTTTTGGAAGCCCACCCTTGCAAGCTTTATTGAATTCCCTCTTGTCCCTGTATTTGAACTCAAGGAGAACTGCTCCTTGACATCCACTTTATATTGTGCAGGTATAGTATTTGTATGTTTCTGTTGTGTCACCCCTCTATCTCCTTGGTTTTGAGCATGAATGTGTTTAAGTCCTGAAGCCTCTCTTCCTGTGTCTTGATCCCAAGGCCAGGGACCATTTTGGTTGGCCTGCATGGTACTGCCTCACCGTTTATCAGAAAGGAGCTTTTTCTAAAGATCCAGCCATGTATCTTGTGATTTACTGCTTGGCAGCAGCTACGACTGGCAAGGGAACATCTCTTTAGACCATTGAAGATCATTGCTCTGGTCAACAGGATCCAGGAATGGCCAGGATGTTCAATGAAATCATATATATATATATATATATATATATATATATATTTTTTTTTTTTTGAGTGAGGGATCCAAATCTGACATGAAACCGAAATGTGAGAACAGGAATATAACCCAAAATTTCAATTTAGGACTGAAGCTAATCCCTAATGAATACCTTAGTGATTTAAAATGCAGATCTTAATTCAACATGCAGTATATAGAAAGTCACACATGTGTATGTATTTGTGTTCAGACACACATGTAGTATGTACAGAGCCAGTAAACAGACAATGCATGGCGCCGGCTGGTGGTGAGAGTTGAGACTGCAACATGCAAAGAACAAGAACTAGCCTAACTTCTTTGCTAAGGGAAATTTGCCTTTTAGCTCCAATGGTTAGGGCTGCTGCATCTGAGAGCAGTGAAGCAAGGATCAATCCCTTGGTCTGGCACTTAATCTTTCAAGCCTGCAGTTCCATTTACAGAAGATGTCACCCGACGAATTAGGGTGAGGACTTTGCAGTATGTGCTGTGTAGAGGTGGATCCCTGTACATGTAGTCACAAAAGCAGTTTGTTTTTCACTTGTGCACTTTTTAAGATTTTAAACAGAAACAAGTGTGCTTTTTAGTGCTGTGTAGAACTTTCAAATTCTGGTGAAATGAAATGTCATGGGATTTTCAGAATTCTCCTGAAATTGTGCTAAATTTCACTGGAAATGGAATGGTGTAATTCTGTGTCAGAAAATTGTTGCAGAATGATTTTCTGTGGGACAAAATGCTGTTCCATGGAATATTATTCCACAGACCTCAATATTTTCTGAGAAAATGGTTGCAGAATGATTTTCCATGGAAAAATGCAGTTCTGCAGAGTATTACTCATGGATTACAGCAGGCAGAATTCTGCAGAAGAACAAGAGAAATGACAGTGGAAATTCCACTGGCAATGTGGTCATTCTTCGCTAATTTCGCCAACGGAATTCCACCTTCCACACACCACTAGTGCTTTTACAATGCCTGACTTATGTCTATCCTTTAGTTGCAACTGCTAGGTATCAGTAGCATCTTAACTCCCTGAGTCATTTCCAACTGACTTGTAATACTTTATCAGCTCCTATTTTTGTAAAGATTGTGGAGAGGTTTTTTTTCCAATGCATGAGTGATTTTTTCATGTGTGGGTTCTAAATGAAGTAATTTGAAACTGGACAGGGTTTGAAAAAGTTTATCTTTCAAAATCTCTATTGATGAGAAAGCAACATATCATTTGTCACATTTTGGTATTATTAGGCCCCCAGCAGAAGAGGAAGCAGCTGCTAGTGGGGGACTTGATTCTGAGAGGGATATACATGAGAACAGGTAGGGGGGCTGAGAGGGAAGAAAGGCGCTTACCTGATGCCTTGGCCAGGAGGGATAGAGAGAGGATCCAAAGAATAGCTAGGGCAGCAGATCAGAAGAAAGACCTGGTTGTTATAGTCCACCTTGGTACTAATGACCTGGTGAGGGAAGGAGTGGGAGTTGTGTAGGGGCTGTTGTTCAGTGAGCTGGGGAGGGGTCTTAAACAGGTAGGATGAATGGTGGCATTTGCGGAGGTATTACCTGTGTATAGCCGAGAGGACGTTAAGGAACTCCACACCAAGAATTTCAACAGCTGGTTGAAGGCATAGTGCAGAGAAGAGGGATTCAGATTCATTGGGGTTTGGGGGCTGACCTTCAGGAATGTGGACCTGTACAAAGGTGATGACCTACATCCTGTAAAGGGACCCTCAGTACTCAATAGGAAGTTTAAATATTTCATGGCTGAACATTTAAAATGACACAGGGAAGAGGCTGTATTACCAAGGGAGGAATAAATTGCCACCCTGCTGGTTAAAGCAAAAGAGAGGGAGTATCTGGAAGAAAGAAAAATCTCCCCAAGGCAGGGGAGCAGGATGAAGGGAGTATGGGAAAGGTGGTGGACAATGGTCATAGGAACCAAAAAAGCAATAAGAGAGAGGTAAACCATATAAGGAAAAGCAGCAAAGAAGGGAAAGGGAGTTTAGGTGAAGTCACATGAAGCATCACAAACAGAAAAGGGAGAGGTAAAGGGGGGTTACAGACAGGGAGGGAACAAGGTTTGTGGAGCCATGTTTGCTAATGCAAGAAGTATAGGAAATAATATTTTCAACCTGGAGGCCATCACAGTGCAGGAGGCCCTGGATATAGTGGCTGTAACATAGTCGTGGTGCACTGAAAATCTTGACTGGGATATAACTATACCAGGATACTCTCTGTTCAGAAGGAATAGGGAAAGAAGGAGGGGTTATCCTACATGTGAAGGAGGGTATCAGGGCCATGGAAGTGCAAGGGAATGTAGAGACAGCAAAAGGACTGGAGCTACTGTGGGTCACACTGGAGACTGGAATTGGGGGTCATTATTCACATGGGGATGGTATGCAGGCTTCCAGCAGCAGGAGAGGAATTGGACAAGGCTTTAAGAGAAAACCTCGGCAGGATGGTAAATAAGTGGGAGGTGCTGCTGGATGGGGACTTCAATCTCCCTAATGTGGACTGGAGTCTTCCAGCAGCAGCTTTAACTAGAAGCAAGGCAATCCTAGACTCTATATAGGAATAGTTTCTCAAGAAGTTAGTAAGTGAGCCAATAGGGATGAGGTAACACTGAACTTGGCCCTCACTGACAGAGGCAGAGTAACAGATGTCAGCGTGGGCCAGTGATCACCATACAGGGTGGATTAGTGTCAAGAAGGGTACAGAAGCAAACTGCATGAGGATGAAGGTCCTAGACTTTAGACGTTTAGACTTTAAAGAAATGGGAAACTGCCCTAGAAATAGCATAGCAATAGTGGATGGCCTGGGAGCAGTATAGGAACAATGGAGACAAATGAAAGAAGGTATAGTGAATTCAGCTAGCCTCGGTGTAAAAGGACTGAGTAAAAACAGGAGTAAAAAAGGTCAATATGGTACACTAAAGAGGTGGCGATGAAAGTGAAGAAAAACAAAATGGCATTCAGGAGGCACAAAGAAACAAAGAAGGAGGAGGATTGAGATCCGTAACAAGTAAAACAGAAGGAAGCAGGGAGGTCAGTGAGGCAAGCAAAGGTGCAAACACAGGAAAGAAAAGCTAAAGGCGTGGCAGTAGAAGACAAGACTTTCTTCAGGTACCTAAACAAGAAGAGGAATTCAAAGGGAGAGATAGTGAAGATAAGGAAGTTGGTAGATGGTAACTGAACAGAAGAAGATCAAGAAAAAGCTGACATCCTGAACAGCTACTTCGGTTCAGTCTTCACAGTGGAGAAGGAGGGGGACAAACGTACAAGGAGTAGCAGGAACACAGAAGAGGGTGAGATAAACACAAGTCCATTTACAGAGGAATGAGTCTTGGAGGGACTTGCAGAGAGTGGTGGTAAATGGTACTCACTCTAATGAACAAAGAGTGACCAGAGGGATGCGATAGGGTTCAGTATTGGGGCCAGTCTTGTTCAACATCTTCATAAGTGACATTGCAGAAGAGCCTGAAGGGAAGATATGCCTTTTTGCAGATGACACCAAGATCTGTAACAGGGTGGATACCCAGGAGGGGTGGAGAAAATGAGAAGGGACCTTAGAAAACTTGAATTGTCAAGGGTGAGGCAACTGGGGTTCACTGCCAAGAAGTGTACAGTCATGTTCCTGGGGCATAGAAACCCAGGATCTGAGTATGAAATGGGGGGGGGGGATCACTGTCAGTCACCTAGAAAGAAAGTGACCTAGGGGTTACAATATCTGATGACCTCAATGTCACAGTGCAGTGTGACAAGGCAATGGGCAGGACTAGTGGATTGCTAAGATGCATAGGAAGTGGTATCACAAGCAGAAGGAATGAAGTGATGTTACCACTGTAATTAATTGGTGAGACAACACCTGGAATGCTGTGTACTGTTCTGGAGGTCGCATCTAAGAAAAGATATGGACAGGGTAGAGGCAGTCCAGAGAAGGGCAACTAAAATGGTACATGGATTGCATGAGAAACTGTATGGTGGGAGAGACTGAGGGATACATACATAGATACATAGATACATAGATACATAGACAGTGTCGGCAGATAAGGGCCTATGGCCCACCTAGTCTGCCCATTTGAGCTTGTAAGTTCAGTTTGTTTTCCTATAAGTCTATTTCCCCTTACCCCTGACCTCTAGAATTCCTTTATGTCTATCCCATGCATTCTTAAATCCCGTGATTGTTTCAGCTCCCACCACTTCCTCTGGCAGGGTGTTCCACTTGTCCACCACCTGTTCTGTGAAGAATTCTTTCTCATGTTTCCTCTGAATCGTCCTCCCTCCAACTTCATCCCATGCCCTCTAGTCCTGAAACATCTTTTCACTTAAAATAGTGTTTTCCTGCACCCTGTTCCTCCCTGTAAGATACTTGTATGTCTCTATCATATCCTCTCTCCTCCTCTCCTCCAGGAGTACATGTTCAGTTCCTTCAACCTGTCTTCATAGGACTTGTGATGCAACCCATGCACAATCTTTGTTGCCCTCCTCTGAACCTTCTCTACCCTGTCTTGTCCTTACGTAGGTATGGTCTCCAGAACTGTACACTGTACTCCAGGTGGGGCCTCACTAGTGTCTTGTATAGCGAATTATGACCTCCCTTTTCCTGCTGGTGATGCCCCTGCCTATACATCCCAGCATCCTATTTGCTTTACCTGATGCCTTGTCACACTGTTTCTCTACCTTGAGGTCATCAGAGATGACAACCCCAAGATCCCTTTCCTGCTTGGTGCATGCTATATCCTCACCCCAACTGATATATTGTGCCAGGGTTTTTGTGCCCCATATGCATTATCTTGCACTTCTTTGCATTGAATTTCAACTGCCAAACCCTTGACCATTCTTCAAGTTTCTGCAGGTCCCTTCTCATTCTGTCTACACCCTCTGGTGTGTCTACTCTGTTACAGAGCTTTGTGTCATCAGCGATCTCAATATGTTCACCCAGGAGGAGAGGAGAAAGACAGGGGACATGATAGAGACCTATAAGTACCTCAGTGGAGTGAACAGGGTAAAGGTGCAAAGCTTTTTTCAAATGAAAAAGTGCAGCAGAACAAGAGGGCATAAAATGAAGCTAGAAGGCAGAAATTTAAGAGGGATGTGAGGAAATAGTACTTTACTGAAAGATTGGTGGATGCCTGGAACAGTCTATCAGAAGAGGTATTGGGGCAAAAACTGTGGGGAGTTTCAAGCATGCATGGGATAGACGTAGGGGAATATTGGTAAATAAAAGGGGGGGTCACTGGAGACCAGTTAGGGTCTTTTGGGACAGAATAGACAGGAAAAGAAGTGGGTAGACTGCCAGTGAAGTGGTGCTGAGGGTTGAGGCGCTGGATGCCACACCTCACATCACACTAATGACCCGGATCAAGAGCAACCTCGGGTTGTTGAGGGGCAGCAGTAGAGGGAGAGGATTGAGTATCCAATGGACTGCTCTCCTCTCCTGGGGAGGGAGAGTTTGTCATCACACTCCGTGGCTGCCCTATGGTGGAGGCCATGTGGCGATGTCGGAGTAAGGGAGGCACAGGAGTGTGGGTACCCAGCATGCACGTGCCTCCACACGTGCATGCTCACGCTGCAGGGGAGGAGGGAGGAACTGAAAATCAGAAAGAAGGAGATTGTGGGGCTTAGTGAGCCCTGCCAAATAACCAGTGTCCTGCTCTACCACCGGCTCATAGTCAGCCCTATCTAGATTATTGTACTAGGTGGGGGAGAAAAGCCCTCCCTCCCTTCCTGGCCTGCCACAGGAAATCTGTGGGGCATATGGTGGGGGGCTTGGCAATACCGGGGGGGGAGTGGTGGACATTCACAGGTGGATGGCAGGGGCTGAGAGTCCTTCCATGGTCCCCGAGGAGGCAAAAAAAAGGGGGCAGACTGGGTGGACCAAGCAGCCCTTTTCTGTCGAAAAATTCTATGTTTCTATGTATGAATATGCAAATTTCTGTATACTACCTCATTTGCATATGGGACCACTGAAACAATATTTGGTAGGGAGAATTAGTTTGGTTCAGAACTGTAGGAATGGAGGAGAGGAGAGGAGAGGAGAGGAGAGGGGATGGGAATTGTATTAAAATAGTGCCTTTCCAGAGCTCAAAATGCTTAACAATGCAAATAATTAATTCAAGCTGTATAATATATATTCACAGTTCATAATTGAAATTAGGCACAAGCATATTCCACAGATAGCAGAGCTTATTAGTCTCCAAGAAGGCCTAGCTAAAAGTCATTTTTTTAGTTGCGATTTAAAACTTCCCAATAATGGGGTAGTGTGGATGGATTTCAAGACAGTATTTGAGAGTCTTAGTGCAGCTGCAGAAAATGCTTGGTCCCCAGCAGATTATATTCTTGTAGTTTGGACTAGCAAAAGCCCCTGGGTATCCCAGCAGAGAACTCTGGTGCCCTGAGAATCCTCCTGATGGGTTGCCAGTAATTCACGAATGTGGAGGGGGCCCAGTCCATTTATGGCCTTTTGTAAGGGAATAGACGTAACGTAACGTAATGTAAAGTGATGGAATAGATGTAATGTAATGTAGCAATTTGCTAGGTACCTGTACGTATTTCCTTTTTCTTTCTTTTTGTTTGTCATGTGTAATTCTGCCTGTTGGAAAGAGGATTCTTATCAGTGTCTCTGAAAGGAAAGCAAACCAACTGGGGCCTGGTTGTAAATTCATTACTTCAAGGATGTCCAGTTCGGACCTCTGAAACATGGCTGAGCACTGGAAGGTGTCTTTCATGTCAGAAGGCTGCTAGCTAACACAAACATTCCTGAAAAGGGGCTCATAGTAATTATCTCACAGACTGGTATGAGCCGGTACACCTAACGGCTACTTGAAATAAGAGGTTTTGAATCTGTGATGTCAGAGTGACATACTGGATGATGTGTCATGGGGGCAACTAGGGGGCTTTAGGTCCTACAGGACCTCAGAGAGTCAGTCAGGCTTGGGATTAGGAACAAACTGGCATCTAAAATTTCATGTCTGCCTTGATTCAAAAATGTGTCTTGTGCTCAGCTAATCTGTCTTGTAGAGAGAGAGTTTTTTTTCTGTGTGAAACCTTCTGTATGAAAACAAGTTTCTTTTCATTTCTGTAGAATTACTGTCCCTATAGTTTTGTTTTAATGTCCTGCAGAATCTGTGTAATTATCTCGAAATACTAAAAATATTATTTTACGTGACTGGCCTGATGGCGCAGTGGTGGTGCTGAAGCTTGCAACGCCGATGACCCGGGTTCAGAACTATACCCAGAGTGTCAGAAGGCATGCTGGGGGGAGGAGGATCGAGTGTCCTTAGGACTAATGTCCTCCTCCTCCTCCGAGGGGGGGCAAAGCCCAATGTTTGCCTGGCAGAAGCTGGGGGAAAGGTAGCCTGACCACAAGGTCGCGTGGTGTGGCAGATGTCTGCATGTCACGTGGGAGTGTGTGACGTGTCCCATGACATCCTTGCATGCCACACTTCCCAAGGGCACAGATCACAGGAAAATGCCAGCAGTAGGATTCCAGGGGGTGCTCACATGCCCCACACCCATCTAGCTGGAATAGCCAACCCGAACTGGAATCAGATCCCAGTGGGGACTGGGGACCTCGCCAACCGCACCGGGGGAGCAAATCCTGGGGAAGAGAGCTGGTAGTAAGTCCCAGTGGTGGTCGAGCTGACAGGGCTGGGGCACCTGCCCAAAGGTGGGTCATCCGGAAGAGGAAAATAAAAAATATATTATTTTTACATGTTTCATGTTTTCTGTGACTGAATCTTTTGAGGTACAGCTAGCAATTTGTTATTGACAGTAACTGTATTTCTGCCACTGAGGAGATGGCTACAGTTACCATATCCTATTTCTAAAGTAAGGTGTTCTCAACTGTGACAAAGAGGGGTGATCATTTGACCTTCAGCAAGGAGCACTGCACTGTGTGAGCAGTGACTCTGCAGGGACACAACCCTGAAGATTCCCCAACAGTGTATAAGCTGAGTGTTGGCAGCTACTAAAGTATTAAAAAAGCTGGCAACAATGATACAGCCTGAGTCAGGGGAGGACCAGTCTGTCACAGCCTTATACACCAGCAACAGAATTTTAAATTCGAAACACCGTCTGAATGACAGCCAGTGCAACTCCCGAAAAGCAGGAGTAATATGGCTGAATCTTGAAGTGCCAGTTAACAGCCTGGCTAGAGGGTATTGGAATTGTTTCTAAAACAATTTGACCATGCCACTTTAGAGGAGGTGGGCAAAGCTTCTGTTCCACGAGCAAAGGTTTTATGTGGACTACACTAAAAAAGCACAAATAACTTCACATGATTTAAATAAAAAAAGAGACTAGCAGTGTTTCAAAAGATTAAAGTCACCATTATAAACATAGTTATCATTATGGGGGTGTCCATCGCTGCAAAATTAGTAACTACTGCTTTTTTCTTTAACATGTACCATACTTGCTGCTGATTGGATAATACTGGGGATACGGTATATTTCTAAGATGTAAGTTAGCTTATTAATCCTTTGAAGCATTGAAGTCATCTGAGGGCAGTTGAATATTTACCATTGACAGCTTCTTTCACATGACAGCAGGAATTAGTTTGGTACCAAACTTCAAAGCCCCCATTCAGAGATGCCACGCCAACCACATACCCTACATTTTACTCTTACAGCTTAAAACAGATTATGAAGGACAGATCAAATTAACTGTGCATAACTTCAGACTTTTCAGGAACTTTTCTGAAGCTGTAATCAAAATGTTTTTTTTTTTTATTTGAGGTTTTGCTCGTGTTTTTATCACCTGGAGGCAAGTGGGAAACATGAAGAGCACTAGGACCTTGAGAAAAAATAAAAGTGAGCTGCAGGACTCTGGGGAGGCCTGATGACATATTTCCAGGCAGTCTTTCTGTCTGATTTCAGTCTCCCTTGCATTTCTAGTACCTTCGCTATTAATTAAAGGGCCTTAAAACTAATATAAAAAATGTGTGCTAGTGATGCTAAAAATCATGTTCAACGGTGTTCTATTTCCAAAGAACAAAACATCAAAAAATAGAAAACAAACATTGTGCTCCTCCTTCATTGTTCTATACAAATGCTACATGTAGTGGTCAGCAGCCATATTCACTGCAATTCAGTGCAATTTACAGATGGATTTTAAATTCACAATGGCGTTACCTGCTAGCACAGTGTCAGCGCTATCATTTGCCATCCAACTCTGCTGGGTTGATGTCTGGTGCTGACCAGTGCAGTAGGGGTCCAGCATCCATCTTGAAAATATCCTACTTTGGGATGGGAAGACACCTGCTTCCAATGCATAACTGCACCCTGATGACCCATTAAATGGAGGGTGTCATAAGAGAAGGAACCTGTGGTCCCTTACAGAGTGACCTTATGTTGGCACACACCTGTTCACTTTGTGTGTGATGGGGAGGTGCCACACACCCAGAATTGGGCTGGCAGTGGAGTTCTGAAGGAGGGATTGGGAGCACCCACCTCTCTGATAGCCCCTATAGGTAGAGTTCTGGACCAATTTACAGGAGCATATCCAGTGGGAGTGAAAAGGGACAGATGAAGTCCTCTCATCCCACCGTGCCCATCCGAGCTGTCTTTGCCCACCTCCCCCTCCTCTAATCTCCCAGTCAATCAAAAGGTGGCATGTTTCCCAGGGGCCCGGTCCTACCTCTTGGGTCCCATCTGTATGAGAAAAGTTACAAGCTACTCATTCAGAGGCCAGAGTTAGGAGTAAGCAATTAGGCAGGAAAGGGGTGTCAGCCATCAGTGGTTCCAAGGGTGAGAAACCAACATTGAAAGAGACAGAAGGATGTTTCTAAGGTCAGGCCAAGGGGAGCTAGACAGTCTTTTGTACATTTCCATTTTACCTGCAATGCATTGTACTGTTGCCCATACCTCTCAACCTTCTGCCTCACAAATCAGGGATCAGGCCTAAAAAATCAGGGACAAAGGACCAAAATCAGGGTCACATCTTCAAAATTGGAGATATCTATCCAGAAAGCTGATAGAATAAAGGGCTTAGTGCAAAATGCATTTTCTAAGGAACAAGTCTGTAACTTTAATGCTTGGCATTATTTTGTGTTTACAATTTCCACTGTTTAGCTACGGAAGCACAAATTTTAGGAGGGACAGAGTAACATTTTGAGGCAAAATCAGGGGCATCCCTGAAAATCAGGGACAGTTGAGAGGTATGCTGTTGCCTGCTTCTGTATTTTCTCCCTTGTACCCCATCCCCACCTGGAAATGGGCCTTGGGTCAGTGTGACCTCCTGGTCACCAGTTTTTACATGAAAACATAAATGTGTATGTTGATAGAGCTGGAGATAAACTAAGAAGTGTACTATGTTTATGCTAAAAACAATTTTGTTACCAGTTCCAATGCATTTCTACTATATTCAGTTGGTTCAAAAACTTCCTGGTTTTTGTAACCCTGCAGTATTCAGTGATGCTTCCATCAGCCACCTATGGTTTTGTGACTTTGGAGTAAATGTGGAGGGTTCAAATCCCACAACATGTTGAATATATAAGCAACTATAAGTTGCCCAAACTTCTCCTTTACAAGTTCTTATGAAGATATCCCACCTTTTTATGAATGGCCTTTTCATCTTACATCTCTTTGTCTTTCAGATGTCATATCTTTCTATAGCTATTTTCGCAATCTGAAATGTATTTTTTAATCAGATATACATACAGTATTTTACACCAAAGCTACCAGTTCCTTGCAATAGAATTGTAAACTATTCTAATTGTCCAGAAGCAAAAACTGAGTTAGATCTTCAATAGGGATCTCAGACATCATCCTTAATTCTGACATGCAGAAATAGTCTGTAATTTCTAGTCCTGTTTTTCTGAAAGCAAAAAAAAAGCATCTCTGGAGTCAGCAAGGAGAATACTGCATTTTACAAAAGTTACCAGTTTTGAACATTTTTCCTGTAGACTCTGAAGAGGCATTTCTTCTAATCACCCAATTCGCATAAAATTTGTGTTTGAAACTGTATGCAAGTTCTGTATTTCACTGTTGAGTCACCACTCCTACTTTGTAACCACCACCAAATTAAACCTTAAACTGAAATAAAGATTACTACTAAAAGCCACCCCTGTTTTTAGCCACAGCTCCTTAATGGTGAAAAGGAAAGCAACCCAACAAATTGCGACCTCAGCTGACCCCGCCTCCTTCTGCCTTACCTTCAGTAGTAGGAAGCAGCAGTCAAGACATTGCTTTCTGTCTCCATCTCTGTGGTCAGTCCTGCTTCCACTCCATCTTCCAGGTCCAGATCATCAGACAGGTTGTGTAGTCTGTAAAGCTCCTGATTGGCTCCTGCTGGCTTCCAGACTACTCACTACTCGCAGGAGTAGCTCATCATTTAACACTGTTCTCCATATTACTAGAAGGAAGCCATAAGTTCTTTCAATGATTTGGCTTTATTCATTGGCAGAACAAAGTTAAAAACATGCACCCCCCAACTCACACCCCCAAAGAACCTGCAACGTTTCAAGCTACGTGACTCTTTATCAAGGACTCCTACTTCTGTATTTGCTAATTACACTGTGGATGCACTCGCTTCACTTTAGAGTGGCCTCTTGCTTCACATTGGCTTCCAAACTAGCTAATTCCCCAGCTGTTTCCTGTTGCTGGATACCCACAAAGTCTCCAGCTACTTATCGCTGGCCCAAAGAGACAGACTGAGGAGGCAGTTACTTTAGGTCTCCATCTGCCCCACTTCTGCATTCAGTAATTACATATCTTAGCCCACAATACAGTGGCTGCCACAGTCCAAAGTGTATTAATGGGGTAGATGGGCTTGCCAGACATGTTACTGGGGTGCTTAACAATTGAAGCCACTCCCTGTTTACTAGCCACTGTGGTTTTAAATGGTGAAATATGGTACTGCCGTTAGTTGACTTGGGTGTGCAAGTCTACTAATCCCTTCAGAAAAGCAAGCCCTGAGTTTGATAGCTGCCGTATCCTTCATTTCAGTGAACCTCGTACCTCAACACTGTGGTCTGCCACTCAGGGACAGAGCTTAAAAAATCAGGGACCATTTACCAAAATCACCATGGCAAAAATATAACATTATCTTTTGAAGCTGTTTGAATAAATGATAATGGGTAAAAGGGAGAATCTGATTGTAACTTTAATATTCACCTTTATTTTGTGCTACTGAATTCCTACTCCTCAGTGACAAAAACCTCAGGATGGACGAGGAAATCTGGGGCTCAATGTATTGGACATCCTTGAAAATCAAGGACAGTTATGAGATATGGTGAGACTACAAATCTCAATGTACAGTTAACAGAGAGCTTTCAAGGGAAGAGAATCTCTGTGGCTGGTACATTACTAGAGCCATGGCTAACTGGGTCAGATCTAGACCCTTTCTATATGTTGGTACCAGTGTCTCTCTGAGTGCTGCTATGGAATAATGCATTCCAAATACAGAAATAGACATACTTGTGCTAGATATGGGGCCATAATGTTGCAAGACATTATGCCACAGCAAAATACCGCACAGCCAAGACAGAGCAATATATTGCCAGAGGCATAAGGCTTGTTTTTGCAGGGGGCTCCACTTCTGCACCCTCCATTACAGAGGGCTGTGCCCTGAACCCTCCCAACTAAATTATCTAACTCCAGTGGGGGGGTTAACAGTTAAAATCGCACAAAGTGCAAAAAATGTAAAAATCCATGCGTATGGGACCGGGAGTCGAAACTCAGTCCCAGATGCACTGCCTGCCTCCCTTGCTGCCAGTGGCTCATCCCGTTGAGCCACGGCAGCTGCTCAGCAGATCCCTGTCCCAGCAGAGGTCTTATCCTCTGCCTTGGAGAGCAAGAGGGTGCACTATCACACATGCATCCTGTCACAGTTTTGCACCCTCTCGCTCTACCCTACCACGCTGTTCCTGTTGTGCAGTTTTGTTTTATGCTGTAGAGCATATGACAAAGGGACCCGGAATGCTTGTGCAACAGATACACTAACTAATGCCCTCTTGTAGACCAAGGTAATTGAAATAATGTTGCTTATATAGACTGCTTTTTCCACTACAGTGCAGTTATTTGTCAAGATAGTAATTAATTGGGCACTGGCCATCTGATATGGAGGACATAAATATGGAGACAATAGTTGGACCAGGTTGGCCCTGTCTAATCCAGATTGTAGCCAGCTGGTCCTAAGACAGCATTAGAAAACAGACAATGTTGTTCCTGGCTTAAAGAAAGGTTGCAGTCAGACCCAGATGACTTCTGACCTATAAGTCATGTGTTACATCCATAAATACATGGATTTTGATCGCAGATAATGACCCAGCAATCTAGCCAATCTGCCCATTTCCTACCTTGATTGTTGGCAAAGCATTTGAGTCATGAATAAAAGATGTGTTTGTTCAATTCACAGAAGAAATGGGCTTTTCTCTACAGCGCAACATGGGTTCACAAAAGGCAGATCCTGCCAAACCAACTTTGAGGGAGGTCCATAGGGGCTGAGCAATAAATTATAATCTATCTGGACTTTAGCAATGCTTTTAATCCTGTCTTGCATAGAGAACACATGAAGAATGTTGCATAACATGGGGTCCACAAAGTGTAGAAGAAGTGGAGAGAAAATTTGCATATAGAAGGCAGTCATCAAGGTTGTCATTGTGAATTTAAGTCTAATCACAATGGCAACTTTCATTGCTGCCGGGTTATTTTGTATATGCATTTAGGTTTTAGCTGTGTGGTGAGAGCTGTGCATGCAACACACTGCCAGTTGGCAGCTAGATTGATCATTTCTAAGATGCTAATGACTGATCTAGTAGCCATTTGGAGCCTTGATAGGCTCATTAATATTTAATTAGTCTGGGTTCTGCCTGAAAATAGGCAAGCTTCCATGCCTAATGCACTTATCTGGTAAACAAAAACTAATAAATAAGTTAGTATAACAATGAGTAATGACTTGGGGGGGGGGTCAGCAACAGAATGCTAAAGTTTGTTGATGACAGTAAATTGGTAAGAAGAGCAGACACAGCAGAAGAGGAGGAGGAGGAGGAGGAGGAGGATGAGGACACACTACAGGGGAAGTTGCACACATAACAGGTGTGGGCTGAGTTTTAGGGCTTAAGTTTAATGTAGGGAAGTGCAAGGCACTATAACTAAGGTAAGTTGAAAGGCCACAGGGTGGTATTTGGGCAGACTAGATGGGCCATAGTGTTGTTTTCTGCCAGCAAATTTCTGTGTTGCTATGTTTAACAACTGGGGAAGAATCTGAGCCACATGTACACCCTGTGCAGTGCAACAGTGGATGCCCCAGCCAAGGAAATGTATCTAGTAGCAGGCGATGTCCTTCCATAGTCAATGATGATACTACCCACTTTGGACTACTGTGATGTAGTCTACATTGCTGCTCCAAAGTCCTGCTTAACCAGATTGGACACACTCTTCAACTCCTTCTACTGCCTCGCTCTTGACTCCCCCCCCCCCCACTCACCACTGTGACCTTTACTGTTCTCATGCTTTCCCATCACTCACTGACAGACGTCACTCCCATATTGCTAAATTCATCCCTAAGTTTTGGTTTGAGTCTTTCCCTTCCTACCTCTCTTCTTCTCTATCAATGCCTCCAATCCCCTCCTGCTCCCTTAGATCAAATGACTCTTGCATGATGGCAATCCTCTGTCACTCTACCTCAGTGGGACAGTTTTCCCCTTTCTCACAGTTTCCCTAAACTTTGGAATATGCTGCATCAACAGATTAGACACTCCTCTTCCCCACTCTCACTGTCCACAGCCCTTCATAATTTCTTCTCACCAAATTGTACTTGCACCTAATCTTTCCCTAATATTTGCTTGCCCTTGTCTCTGCCCCCTCCTCATCTCATACAGCCAGATGAAGCACTATATGGTACTTCAAATACACAAATGGCTATATAAGTATATTCAGGACAATTTTTACTTCCAGGGCGGGATATTCAAATGGGTTGTGTATGGCGCAACAGAGTTGCACCATGCGGAACCCACTGATGTGCCCCAGTGCGATATTCAAAAGGGGATTATGCACTGCACAAATCCCAATGTGCCGGGGCGCATCAATAATGTATGTGGCGCAAGTAAGAGGGGGCGTGCACATGCATAGTCTGCACATCCCGATATTCAGCCCGTGATGTGCTGAGCAGATGCAGGCACAACCCCTACTTGCGTCACACACAGTTGAGCCTAAAAGAAAGGAGCAATAGCTGGCCACCCACAGCTGAGCCACCATATTGCAGGGCACGACACGGCAGCCACCAGCTGTGGGTGGCCACCTGAGCTCCAGAGCCAGGGTCCATTGGTGTCGTGCCCCCCCCCCATGCCCGATAGTGGGCTGTTTTAAATAATAGAATTCCTGGTGGTCTAGTGGACCTATCACCCTGCCCGATCACGGGCTGTAAGAATAAATGAACTCCCTGGTGGTCCAGCAGTACCCTTACCCCCCTCCCAACCTGCCCACTCATTCCCGCTACCCTGCTCCCCCTCCCATCAGCGGCAAGCGGCAGCACCCCACCCGCAAGATGCCTGGCCACCCGCCGACTGACAGCGTACCAGTGCGGCTGTACACCCATTGGTCCACAGAATGGGCCAATGGGTGTACTACAAATACTGTATTAGCAGTCCCGATATGTGTATGGGTCCATTCACACATATTGGGACCGTAGTATGGTACAGTTCGCACCCCATTGGCCCATACTGTGGACCAATGGGCGTACAGCCGTATTGTACGCTGTCAGTTGGCGGGCGGCCGGGCGGCTTGCAGGTGGGGTGCTGCCACCCACCGCTGACCGGAGGGAGCAGGGTGGCGGGAATGAGTGGGCAGGTTGGGAGGGAGGTAGGAGTACTGCTGGACCACCAGGGAAAATTGAACTAATGCATGCCCGAGATCGGGCAGGGTGCTAGGTCCACTGGACCACCAGGGAGTTTATTTATGTTTACAGTCCATGATCAGGCAGTGTGCTAGGTTCACTAGACCACCAGGAAGTTTATTTATGTTTTCAGCCCATGATCAGGCAGGTGCTAGGTCCACTGGACCACCAGGGAGTTTATTTATGTTTACAGTCCGTGATTAGCCAGGGTGCTAGGTCCACTGGACCACCAGGGTGTTTAGTACATATTATGGCCTGCGATCAGGCATTGGAGCACATTGCCAGTGAGGGACAGGGGGCATTGGTCCCTGATGACTGCAGCCCCGACAGGGCGCCAGGCGCAGGTCACCAGGGATCGGCGCATCTGCATGCAAATGGGCCCTAATGACATGCAAATGGCCTCATTTGTGCCTTGCATGCACTGTGGCCCCATTTGCATATCCACCGCTGAATATCATGGTTGCTGCACCTAGTGCAATGGCACTTGCGCTGGCGCATCCCCCTTTTCCTCTCTGGCTTCTTGCACTGGCGAAGTGACACTGCATCATGCGTAATGCGGGTGGCCACAGTGCCATATTCATCGGTGCTGTGCCATGGTGCAGCACCATTGAATATCACCCTGTCACCGCCCTGGCGCATCCGACTTGTGCTGCGCCCAAGCTTGCGCCACAGCCTGGCGCAGTCTGAATATCCTACCCCCAGTTTACAAGCACTTATATTTGTATTGATTGTATGTACTGTCAAAAAATCATATTCTGCGGTTGTATCTTCCATGTAACTGATGTATCTGTTTTTGGAATCTGTATAACTGTTAGTGTTCTCACCTCCCCTTCCCCCAGGACACACTAGGAGATGAGCAACTTGATTGCTCAGTGTGCTTTCCTGGTGAAACCTTTCAAATAAATAAATAAGTCAAGAGAGCATACACCAGTTAGGGATACATTAGAAGGGCATTAAGGAGCAGGTCAAGGGAGGAGATCCTTCATCTGTACAAGGCAATGGATATACCATACCTGGTGTACCATGTCCTGTTCTGGTCACTGCAGTACAGAAAGAACACTGAAGAAATCAACAGGGTTCATCATGGGGCCACCAAGCAAATTAACACTTTAATGGTCAAGAACTACAAGGAAAGATTAGATGTACTTCAGTTCTTTGTCTAGACAGGAAAAGGTCGAGAGGGATGATGATCATGGCGTTCTGCCCACTACAAGAGATAGACAGGGTGCAGTTTACATAAATGTTTGAGCTGTTGAGTGCACGCTGAACAAGTGGCCATCTGATGGGGGGGTGGCAGGATAAGGGGAAAGCATTACAGTACTTCACACAGATGGCATTTAACATGTGGAACAGCCTATTCTTTTACTCAGTGGGGGTTGTGGAAAGCAGCACTCTTCCGGCTATCACAGCAGGACTATACAGATTCCTGAGGGAGGATGGCATTGAAGGTTACACAACATAAGAAGAGAGAGGTAGCATTTTGACTCATAAACTTGAAGGTGTCTCCAGATGCCAAATTGGGTATATTGTCATCGGGTGGCAGGAGGGGCCGACAACATGGACTCTAAGGCCAAAGCAGAGATCCCTGGCCTCCTTTTCATACCACCCCTTTGGACACTAGTGTAAACTGTTAAAATGATACCCCCTCCCCCCAGTCACTGCCCCCACCTTGCATCTCTCCCCTCCCCTTGATCTCACCCATGCTGCACCCCTCATTTTTCCTATCAGCTCCCCCCTCTTGCACCTCCCCTACTCCCTGGTTTAGCCCTGGTATGTCTCCTCCTCCTCCTCCTCTGCCTACCCCTTCCTCTGTTCACCCCTACCACAATTCTCCTCCCCACCACACTCCTTCCCCTAACCAGGTGCTGACAAAGCCTTCTCTGGCTGCTTCACTACTTCGAGCAAGTTTTGGATTCTAGTCCTCTTGCTGTACTCTGCACTTACCCCGGCATAGCTTTACACTACAATCTGCATCTGAAATCTAAACAGCTCTCACTATTTCGCACTGAACTCAAATCCTGTCATGTTGTGTCCTGGACTACCAGGTTCACTAAGTTCCTTTGCAACCAGAGTACTCATGTGGACCCTTTTGTAACTTGTAATGTAACTTACTATTGAATCTGTGTAACCTTATGTAACCTAAGTGTTGTTTGATTGTCTTATGTATCTGTATGACTTGGAACCTTTGTAAATGAGTCCCTGACTCAAAGGTATTAATCCCCGTCTGAAATAAATAAATAAGGCCCTTTTGTCGTCCTACTCCAGTACTATATTACTGTGTTATCAAGTAACAGAGCAGATATTATGGCGGATAGCAAAACAGAGCAGGTAATACACTTTTCTAGCATCTTCAAAAACAAAAAAGTAGGGAAGAATGCTTTGTGAAACAAGATTTGATTTGCAGGATAGTCTATATTTCTCCCCCTTCTGTTTTGCTTACAGAGGAAGCAGAATATTATCTTTAGTAATTTGGAATGAAAAATAAAACTTTTCCCTCTGGTGTTAGAAATTTTAATAATACACAATAAATAAAATCCCAGCTAATAACGTAACTGGTTTTACTTGGCACGGATGCTGTGTCGATGCAACGCAAATGCAAAAACATAAATACTTCCAGCCTTTGAAAGCCCAGTTTCTCTTTACTAAATAAACTTGGCTTGTTTGAAATTCCTCTGTGTACAGTCATTAATACAATCCTCTTTGACAGCATTTAATTAAAGTGCCTTTCTCTATTAAATTCATTAAGAAAAACTTTTGCAACTGTTTCCCAGAATCTGAACTCCGGGAGCTGAAGGCCTTCTTTCTTGAATAATTTATCTGTTCTCCTCATAAACTGTTTATTAGATTAAACTGAGATAGCGTTAAACACAGCTCACAAGGAAATGCCAAATTTGAGGATATGTTCCCTATTACAGACTTTTCTGTGATTTTTTTTTTTTTGCAAAAATGTCCGTTTAAACCAGCATTAGCTGGATCAGAGACTATCTGTAGGATCTATATTATATAGAGCTTCTTAAACATCTGTTTATCAAAGCAGATGCCAGGTAAAGAAAAACCTGAAAACTGATATTCCTTTTTAAACACTGGAAAATTTGCATTTTTGTTATATTTAATGTAGTTCATCTGCTCAGGGAAATGTACAGTAGGGGCAGGGTATTAATGGATTATTGACTGTAATATTTTGGTACCTAATCAACCCATGAAGCATTATAAACAGGAAGCTGCTTGCTGTGTCAGGAGTCAATAACATTCTCAGGCAAAACCTTTCAGCTAATTGGCATCTAACCTCAGAGATTTCTTGCAGAAACTTCTGTCTTTCGTTCTATGGTGAGGAAACCTAGTGGTCTCAGCATGCCTCAGTTATTGGCACATCTACCTCCAGGCCAGAAGATTGCGGTTTGTAGTACCTACACCAGGATGTGGGGGTCATACCTCAAAACACTGGCACTCTGGTGCAGTAAAGGGGAAGTGGCGGTTGCTGTACTGTCAGACTGTACCACCCCTTGGATGAAAGATTAAACCAAGGGCCCTTCTGTTAGCTCTGGTGCCTGCCTGGTGGTTGTCCAGGTAGAAGTCAAAGAACCCAGGGGCACTACTGACTCATTAAAGTAGGGGATCATCCTTGGCATTCTGGTCAACATTCTCCCTCCCAATAAAACTGTTTCAGATAATTATCCATGACTGTGGGGGTCGTTGAGCAAAATGGCTATTGCTGCATTGAAAGTCACTACCCTACCAATCGCTCTGTTTCATGTAAAGTGAGTGAGATACCACAGTGTATATGAATAGCACTTAGGGTTGCCACCTGTTGGGTTTTTTAGCTGGTAATCAGGTTTTCAGAGTCCCTATCTGGTAATCCAGTTTTGCTCAGTGCTGGTCAGGTTTTTGAGCCATTTTGAGTACTCACATACTTTTTTTCACTTTCTATTTAGGCTCCTGCCCTGCACCATGTCTAGTCCTTCCCTTGGAGCTTGCAGTGCACCACTCAGGCTACGCCGAGAGGACTGGGGGCTCGCTCCATTAGTGCCCCTCTCCATTACTTCTAGAGGCCCAGATGATCCCCTGAGTAGGGCAGAGGAGGAGGCCCCCTCGATTCCACCTCCAAACTTTCAGGGGAGCATGTACCTGAAGTCCCCCTCCCAGCCACCCCTTGGTCGCTTGGTGCGGGAGCCCATCACCTGGCCCAGACATGGGGTCTTTTTCCATTTTTCTGGTCCCTGCCCCCTGCGGATGTCAGCACTCAAAGAGGACCAATGAGACAGAGGCATGTAGAGATGTACCCCCATTCTGGTCCTTGGCCAATGTCCGCCCCTCCCTGCAGTTATGCCTCCTCTGCTGCACCACTACCCGTGGTCACCGAGGTGGTGATATGGCAGTGAGGACCGCAGCCCAACCCTCCTGTAGAAGGAGAGCAGCCCACCAGGTGCTCAATCCTTCTCCCCCCAGCCAGCCCTCCAACAACCCTGGCTTGCTACCAAACCCGCATCACCAGCGTCACTAGCAGTAATGCTACCGCTGCACTGGCTGGTCGGCCAGTGCTCACAAACGTTTGAAACAGATTTTGTCATATCATTCATTGTTTCAGCCGCATGTCCAGGTTACAAACAAAGTTCTGTTGTCAATATGCCTCTTTGTTTGTGAAAGCAATCAACCTGGGAGGTATAAAGTATGGCCATTAAGACAGTTAGCAGTTACTTAACCTAATCTTTTCCACTCTACATCTCAAAGTGGCATAGCCACAAAGTTGGGCAAAAAAGTCTGCCCCCACCTTTTGTAAAAGTAAAAGATCCAATTGTCTTCCACTTTCATTTGCTGGTAAACTTTTTCATCTCTAACAGAATTTGGGCATTTTTAAATGTTTTAAATATTTTTTTTTTCTCAAGAAAAAAGTGTGGTCACTTCTTTGACTTTGAAATAGTAATGTGGACATGAAAAGGAAACGGAGTCAGAAAAAAATATAAAGTACACATAACAGGAAACAAACCATTTTTATTATATATCATTATATACCATGTATACTATTGTATGCTGTTTACAATATTTCCCTTGTGTCCCCCCTGATTATGTCTCTAAATGAGATTTATTTTATCTCTGTATGTTTATGTGGTAAACTAATCTCAATAAATCAATCAATCAATTGGAAGAACATAGGAAAGTAACTTTAAGAGGTACAGTATGTTAACATTTTTGTTGAACTGTTTTGCTTTAAGTACTATCATTTACTGACACAATAAATGGCTTTGGATGAGGAGAAATCCATGATCAGTCATGAAAAGGGTGGGGCTATGGACGGAATTTAGGATCCGGTTTTTGCCTCATCCATAGGTGGCAACCCTAACAGCACTAGTTCTTCTTCTTATAAACAGGTAAGGAACAAGTAGTCCTCAGGTGGGACCAGTGCATAGAGAGAAAGGGGAAATTGTTTAACCAGGAAAGGCACACTAAGCCAAAACTTGTTTCCAGATGTGACCTGGGAGCACAAGGAAGTTAAGCGACTTGTTCAGGGTCACACAGTATGCAAGCTGGGGCTGTGGGATTCAAACCCAGGTTTGCAGCTTGGAGACCTAAACCTCTGCCCTATACTGCCTCCTATACTTTAGTATACTGGCATAGGCCAGTAAAGCACATGTTTTAGAAAACAGGTCAGTACCTGAAGTGCCAGTGCCAGTTTATTGAATCAGAACATTCTGGGAGGCAGGTGTCTTTTTCCAGTCATGTTTCTTTTTATCTGTGACATGAGACTGCACTCAGTAAACTGGTACTTTACACACCTATAGTGGCGTCCCCAAGAATGAAATGCAATTTTGCAGCACTTTGCAGAATGCTGCAGCAGACCTACTGAATAAAGCAATGTAATTTCAATGGCAATTATTCCCCTTTATCATTCAGAAAAATGTGACACTGCCAGGATGAAGTGAATGCCACAGTTCCCTGCTCAACAAAGATGACTACTTGCCATTAAAATTACATAGCTTTATTCAGTAGGTCTGCTGCAGCATTCTGCAGAGTGCTTTTAAAAGTGCATTTCATTCTGGGGGATGCCACTGTATGTGCTGCTGTTCAGTATGTTTATGAGTCTATTACAGCAGAGCTCCTAGTGCTGAGATGTTTGCTGAAAGTTATTCTTTTAAAGCCCATTGGTGGCATTTGGTTGAAAAGTCAAAATTCATTTGTACCTTGGTGGCCTACAGGTGGGGGGGAGTAAGGAAGGCAAGCACCCCTCAGACCTTACTGCTGCATAATTTCTTCATTATTCTGGTAGGACAAGGGAGCCAGGAGAAGGCACCCGAAGTACTGAGAAGGGAGGAGGTGGAGGTCCTCAAAGGAGGAGGCCCAAAGGGGGAGAGATATAGACTCCCAACCAAGGAGGAGGAGGAGGAGGAGGAGGCAGATGCTGGTGATAGACTCCATAGATAGGGGGAAAGAGCTGGGAGCTGGGGAAGGGAGGAACAGAGTAGTAAAGTGCCTATCAGGTGCTTCAGCAGGGAGGACTGGAGGGCAGATCATAGAGATTGCCAGGGAAGAAGCAGAAGGGAGGGAGCTGGGTGTCATTGTTCATCTAGGGACTAATGACCTGGCTAGAGACACAGATGGGATGGTGCAGGATAGGTTTTGGGAAGTGGGGAAGGGCATGGAGCAGGTAGCTCACATGGGGGTCTTCACTGAGGTGCTACCTATAAATGGCCAAGGGAAGGCTAGGGAAAACAGAACCAGGACCTTCAAGAAGTGGTTGAAAATATGGTGCATGGAGGAGAGGTTTTGGCTACATCAGGGATTGGGGTCCTACCTGGAGAGATGGATGCTTGTACAAATGAGATGGCCTCCTTCCATCCAGAAGGAGAATGGCAGTCCTGGGTGGAAGTTTTAAATGCTACTTTGATACTTACTGAAACTAGCCAAAGGAAGGCAGAGATTGTTCCCCCCCCCAGAGAATAGAGCATCAGAGAGAGAAGCTCAGGGATATGAATTCTGTGTAGAGGGGCATAAGGACAAGGTGGAGGGCAGGGTGGTGGGTCAGGAAGAGGAGTTAAAGTTGAGAGAGAGGTTAAGTTGGGTAGGCAGAAGGATAGTGAAAAAGGGGAGGACTGAATCAGAGAAATGGAAGGGGCAAATGTGGAAACAGGAAGGGAAGGCAAAATAGAGGGAGGTAGGGCCAAAAAGGAGTGGATAGACATATGTGCCAATGCGAGGAGCCCAGGAAATAAAATCCCTGACCTTGAAGCAATCATTGCAGAGGCAAACCTCCATCTGGTGACCATAACGCAGTCATGTTGCACTAACAATCACAGCTGGGGGAAGTAGCCATATCAGCTACACCATGTTCCAGAAGAAGTGGACGGGGAGGAAAAGTGCTGGGTGTGTGTGTGTTTTATATGTGAGAGAAAGTACAAAGGAAACCGAGATACAGGGACACAAGGGGGATAAGGAAGAGCTGGAGGTACTGTTGGTCAGCTTAGATGCATGATTCAGGCTTTTATCCTCATGGAGGTGGTGTACAGACCATCAACATGGTGGAGGAGTTAGACAACATTTTGGGAGAGCCCATTGGCAGAATGGCAAGCAAGGGAGAAGTACTGATTATGGGGGACTTTAATTTGCTGGACATAGACCAGAACATTCTGTCCACAGCTACTACAAGAAACTGGACCATTTTGAAGTCCCTGCAGGAGTCATTTCTCAGGCAGCTAGCTTGTTTCAGAACCCACTAGAGGTGAGGCAGTGTTGGAGCTGGTATTTACAAATAAGGATGGCATTGCAGATTTCTTAGTAGGTAGTCCCCTTGGTACAAGTGATCACTGTACTGTGTGGTTTGGCATACAAATTGGGCAAGAGAAAAACACACTAAGATGAGGGTCCTGGATTTCAGGAGGGCAGATTTTAAAGAAACAGGCGATTGCCTCAGTAAATACTTTGAATGGGGGATGTCCAGGGGGAGTGGAGACCCAATGGAAAAGGATCAAGGAGGGAATAGGTAAGGGAGTGACAAGCTGTTTGAAGAAAGTAAGCAAGGGAAGGAGGAGAAAGAGGCCACTATGGTTCTCAAAATGAGGTGGCTATGGTGGTGAAGGAGGAAAAAATTGCATTTAGGAAGTACAAGGAGACCTAAAAACAGGTGGACTGGGAAATAAATCTGGAAAAGCAAAGGGAGACAGGAACGGTAAGGACAGCTAAGGCACAAACAGAGGAGATTATCCATAAGGAGGTCGAAAGGGGATAAGACTTTCTTCAGGTATGTGAGTGAAAGGAGGAAACAATTGGTGGGATAGTGAGAATCAGGAGGGCAGCTGCGGGACTGTGTAGTAGAAGACCAAGAAAAAGCTGTGGAACACTTTAAATTTCTTTAACTAGACTTTAGTTAAAGTGTAACTATACTGTAACTGCATTGCAACTGCATGCAACAGAAGTGTAACTACAATGTAATTATCCCTGTTGTATGTAATTAATGATTACCTACCCCACAGTTACTTTGAAACTGACACTTTAAATAATGTGTGACCAAGCTAACATTTTATTTTGTTTATTTATTTATTCAGTTTTTGTTGACCGGGTAAGTGCACTAGACAAATCCTGCCAGGTTTTCAGGCACGACCCGGGGGAAGGGGATACAGATGAATGGCACCTGACCTCGAACCAGATTAAGCTGTTGGTGGAATTTTTAGTGAATGAGGGAAATTGGGCCATGACACTGGGGAAATTTTAAATGAGTACTTCTGCTTGGTCTTCACAGAAGTGAAGGAATGGACCAGCATGTAATAACAGGCACAGGAGCGGGGTGGTAGTGGACACAAGCCCATTTTCAGAGGAGAGAGCCCAGAAGGGATCAGAAGCCCTAAAGGAGAACAAGGTGATAGGATTGGATGGGATTCACCCAAGGGTTCTAAAAGAAATGAGCACGGTGCTATCTGTCCCTCTGGCAGCACTCTTCAGCATCTCATTCAGATGAGGGTAGTTCCAAAGGACTGGAGGAGGGCCAGTGTAGTCCCTCTGCACAAGAGCAGCAGCAGGGAGAAGGCTAGCACATATAGGCCAGTCATTCTCACATAAGTGCTTGAGAAATTAATGGAGACCCTGCTGAAGGAGAGGCTGATGGAGTACCTGGAGGCTAATGGGTTGCAGAACCACCAGCTGCATGGTTTCACAATGGGGAGGTCATGCCAAACAAATCTCTTAGAATTCTTTGACTGAGAGACTAGGGAAGTGGATCAGATCAGTGGATGTGGCCTATCTGAACTTCAACAAGGCTTTCGACACTGTGCTGCACAGGAGGCTAGTAAAGAAACTAAGCAGCCTGGGGGTTGGGGCGATAGTGGAAACCTGGATATCAAACTGGCTAAAGGATAGAAGGCAGAGGGTGATGGTAAATGGCAGACACTCAGGGGAAGGTAGAGTTACTATTGGGGTACCACAGGGGTCAGTACTGGGACTGGTCCTCTTCAATGTCTTCATAAGTGACATTACTAAGTAACTTGAGGGGTAGGTATGAGTGACACAAAAATCTGCAACAGGGTCGACACTCAGGAAGGGATGTGCAGAATGCAGGGATCTGGGGAACTAGAGGAATGGTCTAGGGCATGGCAGCTGGGTTTCAATGCCAAAAAGTGGAAAATTATGCACCTGGGGTGGGAAAACACAGGAGCTGTGTATAAGATGGTGGGAGGTACTGACAGTCACAGGGCATGAAAAGGACCTTGAGGTCATCATATCTGATGACCTCAAGGTGGCAGGGTAGTGAGACAAGGCAATAGGATAGACAAGTGGAATGCTGGGGTGCATAGGGACGGGGATTTCTAGCAGGAAGCGAGAGGTGGTGCCATTGTATTGCTCACTAGTGACACTCCACCAAGAGTATTGTGTTCAGTTCTGGAGGCTGTACCTCCACGAGGACATTGTCATGGTGAAAGTAGCCTAGAGTAGGGCTACCAAAATGGTGCAGGGGTTGCAAGAAAAGTCATGGGAGAGTGCTGGATCTCAACATATATTCCTTGGAGGAGAGGAGCGTGAGAGGGGACATAATTGAAACCTTTAAGTACATGACAGGGTGAACAAAGTGCTGGTGGGGAGTCTGGCTCAGAAGAGGAAAAGCACAGAATGAGGGATCATGCAGTGAAGCTGGAGGGGGTGAGTTTAGGAGGGATGTGAGGAAATACTTCTTTACAGTAAAGGGGGGGTGAGCACCTGGACCAGTTAGAGTCTGTGGAAACAGACTAGGCAGGGACCATTTGGGAAGATGGGGTGGGCCAAGCAGTCCTTTTCTGCCTACAAATTTTATGTTTCTATGAAACACCATACCTCTCTGAAACAGTTTTCTCTCTTAACATCAACAGGTTGTCATTTTCATATTTTTTGTTACACTACAGGCTGGTATTGATAGTATTTTCTTACATTTTTATCCATTATAACATCTGCAAATGTCAGATTTATTCTTGTCAGCAGGGGCACAGGGAGTGGGTGGCTAACCAGCAAATGAAATGAAAGAATACTAATGCTACTGTCAAGGAGCAAAAGTACAAAGACAGTCGACCCCTGACTTCATTCCAGAAAGAATGATGTCCTCCGGCTGTACGTTGCTAGACTGTAGTGAAAAAATATTGCAGGTCACATGACTCCATTATCCAGTCAAAGATCAGCTTTCCAGACCAAAGGTATAATAAAGCAAAATATTATTCCAGTAGCGTATGCTCCTACTGGGTATTTTACTTTCGCCATGGTAGCTGATTATAATGCTCTGTTTGAGATTTACTTTCTATAAAAAGGAATTTTCTTCCTTTTATGTGTTTGATTCGCACAGTGCAATTTGCTGCAGTCCTGTTATTAAGTGCATTGGTGGTTAGGCCTAGAATGCAGAAAAGTCGCTGAGTCGTAGTTTATCAGTGCAAATGTAAAATTTTCACTAACCATAACAGTTGAGAGTGGCGCAGTTCCACTGACATCTGAGCGCCTCTATTGTAAATGTTAGCATGGCAGTTCAGTTCAATAACCCTAAACATTTACATGTGAAAACAGAAAAGAGCAGAATCTGACTACTAATATTTTGCACAGAGTTTTGTTATGTGATGCCAAGTAATATTCATACAATGTCTTGGAAGAAAGAGTAGTACATTTGGATGCTCATGTTTTTCTTAGGGAAACCATGACATCCATCCAAGCCCCAGAATACCTTCAATGTAACATCATGGTCTGATAATAAAGTTGATGTGACATAACATTGATGGTATTACAAGATTCAGCATTCTAAAACGTCCTTGTGTGCAGTGTGAGTCAGCTTTTGTTGTATCCGGTATTTATAGTAAAAGACAACTCTTTTCATGAAAACTACCTGGATCCAGATATCTGACAATAGTACATGACAGGGTGTGCATTAAATGCATCTGTGATGCATGCCGCAGGATTTTGTGAGGCACGAGGTCAAAGGCCGAGTGTCCTCACAAACCCTGAGAAGTGCATCACAAATGCATTAATTCACAACCCTAATATGTATGCTTGTACTTACAAAATGCATTTGGTGTGAAACAGTTTTTTAGGTGTTGAAAGGAGATAGGAAACCTGACCTTGCATGAATAATGTTTTTATGCAGTCAGATGACATGTCTCGACCAACAAGATTCTGCATTTGTTCTTGCCATTTTATATAACAAAAATTACAAACAGATAACTATTAAAAGTACGGTTGGTATTCTAACCTGATGTTCTGGTGACAGCAAGAAACCACTTGAGTTCCATCTTGTGGTTATTATATCACTGGACCCTCGCCATGTAATTACAGATTTGAATATATTTGTTTATTTAAAAGTTTAACCAGGAAGGGCATACTGAGCAGACAGGCTGCTCGATTACAGATGCATCCTGGTGGAATGGGGTACAAGGAGATAAGGCAGATATGGTACAATTTACAACCAGACAGTAAGAACATTACAAGGTGGGGGTCATTTTTTAACTAAAAGAAGTCAGTGACATTGAAAACACATAATACCACTGCTCTGACATCAGAAAGTCACATTACTGTCATTCTGACATCAGATCAGTGGTATTATGAGATGGAATGTTTTGAGTGTTCCATATATTACAAAAAATAACATATAGGAAACCAGCCGTAACTAGGCATATCATTCCATCTCGAGGATTCTGGTGACATCATAAACCACTCAAGCATTGCACTCGTGGTTTATGATGTCACCAGAATCCCTTGATAAAATTACTGCCTTGTAACTGAAGATTTCCTGTCTAGTTGTTATTGATAATTACCAGTCTGTTATTCTGTTTGTTGACTGTCCCTTACAGCAGATATTGTATATTTCAGTACACTTGTCTAAATATGCCATTAGCAACTTTTCTAATGAAGCATTTTCTAATATATATATCTTTATTTGTAAGTATACATTTTATTGGTATATAGCAGAAAAACAGCATTATTTGGTGAACTTATGGGAAACAGAATCTATGGAATGCACTGCAGTCAAAAAGGAATCAAACAGAAAGTGCGCAGTTTGCTTTGAAATTCTTATCTTTATCAAAACAAAGCAAACGTACTACCCTATGCCACAGAAGAAACTTGCTCTTGGGGTTACTAAAATGAGCCTTTAAATGAGAAAATTAGAAATATTCTCAGTCAGAATACAATTTTGTTGAAAACAGATAAATGAAATTCCCAAATCTGGTTAGCTGTGAAGGTTTAAATTGCTGGGAATTAGAGAAATACAATACTCAGGAAGCTATCTCCTGTTCAAATGTTAAACTGCTACAGTTGGGGAAAGAGAACAGTAAATACATTGATTTGAGGTTTATGTTCGGTTGTTTTAAAATAGTATTTAAATTCCCTCCAAGGCTGATATCATCCTTTCAGGCCTACTTGGAATCACCCTGGATCCAGTGGTGGCTTTAGGAATTAAGGCTGACTGAGGCACAGGCAAGGTGTACAGGCCTTGTGTATCGGCACCTACCGCAGGTATATTTAAATCAATGCTGTGTTGCCAGCTGTATATAACTGATGTGCACAGTTTGGGCACAGCAGAATATTACCAGGGCATGTGTCTGAACTGGCCCTGGAATAGATTTTCCCTTGCCCGAGCCCTTTCCCAACCTTAGATGGGCCCACTAAAGAGGAGGTAATTGCACAGTTAACTACTTATCAATAAAAACATATTGTTAAATGGTTGCCATGCAGAGGTGCTGCTAGCGAATCTGTAGTCACTTCTTAGATTTCAGTAGCTATTTTACCGACACAAGTAGCATCAGCTTAACTTGATAACTGGGAATCATGGCTGCTGCATGAAGAAGCTTAGATCGCGTACATGTATATGTACAGTTATGGTTAAAAGGTGCTAGAGCATGTGGAATGTAGAATTTTGCTTGCAGAATTCTTGTGGAATTGTAATTCTGCTTCCAAAATGCTTTTTAGATTTTCTTATTTAATTCATCAGAATTCTGAAAAGCATTTGGAATTTTCAGCACAGCAATCTGCAGGATTTTGTTTCGCAGTTTGCTGAAAATGAACCCACATCTTTATGTAAACTATGGTTTACTAATATACAATAAAAAAACTGCTGCTTTCAGAATTACGCTTCCAACAGAATTCTGCAGATTTAGGTGGAATGTCTGAAATTCTATGGAATTCCAGAAGAAGTAGAATTTTAAAATGGTGCCCAGCAGGAAAATGTGTGTTTCTGGTTCTTTAGATGAGTTTTCTGGTTCTTTAGATGAGAAAACTATCATGTAAATTGTATGTGCACTGAGCCATTAGTGCACTGAATTGTGAAACAGCAATTTCAGCATCATATCCCACCACAGTCACTGACTCCATGTGTGACCCTGAGCAAGTAAGTTGACCTCCCTGGGCTTTAATCCTTCCAGCTGTACCACTACGTAGAAGTAGGACCCCACTTAAAATGAGATGTTTCATATTAGTTGAGTTATCCTGGGTATAATGACTCTTGTGATTTCTGCCATTGGTGTAATGAACTGCAGGACCTCCTAGCCTGTGTACAGTTTCTGTTTCATGCACTTTGATATAGACCAATCCCACTTCCACAGTGGGGCAGGACATTGCATACATTTTTAAAATTTACAAAAAAAAAAAAAAGACTGGAAAACATTTTGAATCCCTCACAGAAACTCAAGTGGTTTTATATTGTGTGTTTTTTTATCAGCATTTTATGCTCCTGTTTTTTCTGGAGCTGGCAGGTGGGTGGCTCCGGCCCCTCACTTGGGGAGCTCAATTCCTATCTCGGTCAGTGTTCCCATCACCGGGAACGCCATCGGCACCTTCATGAAGCCTTCCAGCTCTGTTTTTCTCCCACCTGTGCCATGGCGACATGTACACGTGTGGAAGCATGTGCATGCCATGGTTCTGCAGTGCCCTCCCTATTCATGCCGTTCACCCACCTGCACTACCCATGGGCCTCCATACTCAATTTTCCACTCCACCTTTCCCTTTGGCAATGCTCTTTTGGCAGCTTTAATTCATGTAAATATTGTTTGCTGTGACTCATCATTCTTAAATGTATGCTTGGTTGTGTTGTTCTAACTTAATTATATTATCTGTAGCTTTTAGACCATGTATACCCTGTATTGAATTTTGTATTGCAACTGCTTGCCTACTAATCTCACTCAAATTGTACTTCTGTTCTTTGTATACTGACATGAAACCTTTGTAAAAGAGTCATTGGCGCAAAGGTACTGTATTTATCCGAAATGTCTAATAAATAAGTACATAAATAAATATCGGGGCAGTTGTACTATGGAGATGACAGAGTCCCTCCCCGGGAGAGGAGAGCTGCTTGGCAACTGTTCGATCCTGCCCCACCGGCCAACCCCCGACAACCCAGGCTCACTCCTGAACCCGGGTCACTGGCATAGTGTGAGGTATGGTGTCCAGTGCCTCAACCCTCAGAGCCACTGGGCTGGCATTATATTGTGTATTTAGGGTGCTTGTGAGATGTCTCTTTCTGAACATGAGCATAAATTCCTGCTGTTTCTGTTGACAGAGCCACTCAGCTTTATCTGTGGTGCTTTCACTGAACAGTGCAAGATGATGCTTTTTCAGTAAGAAAGATCTCACAGACACACCATAGACATAAACATAGACATACATAGAAACATAGAAACATAGAATTTGACGGCAGATAAGGACCGCTTGGCCCACCCAGTCTGCCCATTTCCCTGCCTACTGGATAAGCTGCAGATCCTAGTTAACCAGCAGCCTACTTCTTCCTACCCCCATCCCCTAGAATTGCCTTATGATTGTCCCATGCATGCTTGAATTCCACCACTGTTTTTGACTCCATGACCGAAGGCCGCTCCATGCATCCACAACCTCTCTGTGAAAAATACTCTTAAATTACCTCTGAGCTGCCCCCATCTTCAAATTGTGCCCCTTGTTCTTGCACACCTCTTTTTTGAAAGATGCTACCCTCTTGGACTTTGTTGATTCCTTGAGGTACTTGAAAGTTTCTATCATGTCCCCCCTCTCCTCCTTTCCTTGAGGCTATACATATTAAGCTCCTTAGTCTCTCTCTTCATATGTCTTCCGGTGCAGACCCTGCACCATTTTAGTTGCCCTCCTCTGGACAGCTTCCATCCTGTCTATGTCTTTGAGATGACTGGGTCTCCAGAACTGCACGCAGTACTCCAGATGGGGTCTGACCAGCTGTCTGTACAGAGGGATAATAACTTCCTGTTTTCTACTGGTGATGCCTTTTCCTATGCATCCCAATATCCCCCCAGCCCTCATTGCTGCCCTCTCACATTGCTTGCCCACCTTTAGGTCATCTGATATGACTACCCCATACATACAGTACCATATGATATTTAGGAAAGTTAATCAAACAATTTGCCTGATAAGTCAGGAATGAAATGAAGGCAGGATCTTGGAAGAATAAGGAAATACCATCAACCCCCATTCGATAAGAACAAGGGTTGGTGGAAACAGGTTAAATACTGAAACATGGAGCTCATTTCTGTTAAGTCCTTCAAAAATAAGTTTTGATGTGAAATAAAACACAAATAATGAAAGCCAGACGTTTGGTATTGTGTACGTATTTATAGGATCAGTTTGCTCCTGGTTTCAGAACACTGAGTACATTTGTCGTTAGTGGTGTTGACTGTAAAGGCAAATTGTCTCATGTTACTGTATTTTCATAATATCTCTGACAGAAAAGACTGGCTTTCTTATACACACAGATGCAAGAAGTTCTGTTGATTGATAGGTACAACAATAAAAATGATTAGGGATTATATGGGTGGACAGTAATTATGTTTCCCAAACGAACCTGGAAGTGAAAGTATAGCCTGACTAATTTCATGGTAAACACAGCACCATCATACCATACATTGTTCTGAACATCGACAGAGCACTTTGTACCAATCAGAGTGCCCATTTTTCACGTGTCTGAGATACTCTTATTTTGTAAAGAGCGTCTCCTCTCCTATGTGCCTTGGAAATAGACTTGTTTGGGGGAGTTTTTACAAAATTTTAAGCTACACTATTATTGATCGACCTTGATCAATCACATAATAATACTGTTGCAGAGACCCAACTTATGGGTGTGAGTGGTCTTACTTACATTCTTAGGGTATCGGAACCCACAAATTCATGTGAGACCACTCTTACAGCTGTAGTCTCCAAAGCAGTATGAACATTCATAACACTATTCTAAACACTGTCAGCAAATTACAGGGAAGAAACCAGAAAGGAAAGTGTTGTATCATAAAATGTCATAGCTTTTCCCATGTGACTCTGACATAATTTTCATCTATTTTATGTCTTCAACTTCTTTGATTCAAGAAGTGCACTAGAAATGTATGCGTCTAGTATGTAATAAAGGCATGTGCATACATAAAACGCTCCCAATTAAATAGCTAAATAGACAAAAAATGCAGTTGGGTGCTCAGAAAACCGTGCCGGTGCCAACTTAGGTGGCCAGCTCCAATCTTGTAACTCATAAATCATGAAGTGGTGCTCAGAGGAAAAGAACAATATGCCTACATAAATTTAAATAGTTTATTATATGAGCCCTTGCACAGATATATAGCTGAAAAGAAAGCCCCGATGCTTCGACCACATGGATCTTCCTCAAGGGTGTTTAATGAACCCTTAAAGAGCTAGCAGCACAAAAAATATAATTCAGAAATTATTTATTTTTAAAGTTATTACTTCTCGCTTTTTATTTCTGAAATATTATTATTTTTTCCTTTGCTCTTTGGAAAGTTTTCTCTCCCTCATAGTATTAGGTATGGTTCGAAGAGCAGTGCTTTACTGGCAGCCAACATACATATTTAGTTCTGTTCTTCTTCCTACCTCTTCAGCATTGTGACACCCACCAGTGTGATATCACTGATAACCAGTCTCACAGCTGAGTGGCTCTTCCTGAGCAGTTGTGTTGTCATAGTCAATGAGGTCACAATGTTCATGAGGTGTGAAGAGGAAGAAGAAGAGAACTAAATATGTCAGTCTGCAGACAGAATGTTGTTCTACTCATCACTCCTAGTGCTATCATCTAGGAAATCTTCAGATTACTCATTGAATATATAGATGCACATACTGTATTGTATTTTAAACTCTGTTGAAATGAAGTGCTAGTTTGGTTCTAGTTTGGTACTGTAGCTAAGCAATAACAAAAGACAGGGCATGGGTTGTGCTGTAATACGTACACTCTCCAGCTCGATTATGAACCATGTTGGGAAACTCAAATACCTTTAACTACAAAAGTGCATGTAATTATTACAGCACAACCCCAATGCTCTAGGTTGTGTTACTGTACTTTGAAAAATTTATTAAGTTAAAAAAGGTTAATTAAAAAATATTTAAAATAAAAAAAATCATATGGCCACTCTAACCATAGTCTATGCTGTAATGATTACATGGCTTGGAGAGCTCTTTAGCCAATCTGGATGCAGAATTTATTCCAACCATTTTATAACTACATAATATGTCATGGCAGGGTGTACAGTATTGTGGGTGACAGCACACGTCAGGAAAGGGAAACAAACCCTGGAGTGTCTTATTGTGATTATAAAATGGCTCCTTAATTTTTAGTTTTGAAAACTGAGTAATAAGGTTCAAAAAGTTAAGTATTTGGGATCTGTGCAGTTGTGTGGGCATAATGCACAGTCATGTGATCACATTTGTCCAATCACATTTCTTGATTTCTCTTGCCCATTTTTTAATAGAATTGCAAAAATGCCCTTTTTTAAGTTGTTAAATGCAAAAAAAATAAGTAAAAAAATATGCAAGTGGTCAGCCAGTTGGTGCAGTGTGATAGTGCTACCACTTGTGATGCCACTGACCCGAGTTCAGGAATGAGCCTAGAGTATCAGAGGGCTGGCCTTGTGGAGACAGCTCAAGCATTCAATGGACAAGTAGCCTTCTCCTGGGAGGATGGGTGATGGCACCCGGCAATAAGTCTGACCTCTAGAGATGGTGGCTAGGGGGTTGAGAGCCTAGACCCATTGCAGAGTGGAGATTATAGGAGTGGCAGATGTCAAAGTGTCATGTGTGGGAGCAGGCATGACCTGTCATTGTACATCTGCTCCTCCAGGGACTGAACACCAAGGAAAATACCCCCAGCTGGGCAAGTAATGCCACACCATGCCCATTATTTCT
The DNA here is from genome assembly GCA_016271365.2 of Neoceratodus forsteri. NCBI lineage: Eukaryota > Metazoa > Chordata > Ceratodontiformes > Ceratodontidae > Neoceratodus > Neoceratodus forsteri. Next base: position 30,044,303 of record CM028132.1, read on the forward strand.
GCTGTTGGACCTTGTCTACCTGTTCCCTAGGAAATGTCAGCCTTAACCTCTGCCTGCAGGTAACTGGATTATGTGGGGAGTCATTGAGGTGCAGAAGGCAACCCTGCCTTGGGGTGCAAGCCAAGGGGGAACACCCTGCTGGTGAGTTGCAGGTGGTCATGGTGACCAGGGATCCAGTTGGTAGAGGGAGTTTCAGGAGGGTTGATGGCTGAAGGATGTCCCAACCAGCAAAGGAGGAGCATAAACAGAGTTTACAAAAATGTGGAATTAAAAAGAACCCCAGGAGTGCCTTACCTCTTTTTATATAGTTGTGAAATGTACTTGAGGGGCACAAAAACACATGCACTGTATTTTGTAACAAGGACCACATTTGTGACATATTTACTGCTTTATGATACAACAATGACCCATGAATCATTTTATGTGGTCTAGCAGTTGTGCAGCAAGTAGTGCAAAGCTAAAAAAGCACTGCTGCGGACCAAAAATTCATCCCACTATGTTCATAAAGTTTGCAGTTGACTAACCAATAACTAATACGTATTTGGGTTTTAATTTTGTGCATTACATCTCAGCATTACTCGGTCAACAACACTCTCACTGCCATGTCAGGCGGTCATGGGTTCAGGTACCATGCCAGACACTTGGGCTCATTTTAGTTCCAATACTAAACTGACCTGCTAGAGATGCTGCACTGGTTGGGATTCCCTATTTTGGATGAGATGTTTAACTCCTCATTATTAGAAAATGTATCAAACAATGAGTATCCCAATTTACTGTACAACATTTCTTTTTCAACAAAAGTCTAATCTAGTTGTCCGTAACTGTGCATGAATGTTATGTGTGCTCACTGCTGGGTTTACATACATACAGTCCCAGCCCAATCAGTATCTACTTTAACTCATTGCTTTGTAAAATACTTCTGTGGGGATATATTACTGTGTTCCTCCTTCCCCATCTTTTCATATCCAACTTGCTAAAAAAAACATTCTGAGTCTGAGACCTCTACCTTATGGTATCTAATGCTCAGTACTGATGCATTGTTAGTCTCCATATAGTGTTTTTCAACAGTAATGCTTTTTGTGCAAAAGCATCAACATGCCAATGTTTGTTTTCATTTTTTTCTTTCATTCCTAAATGAAGATATAGGACATTGAAGTTTTTAAAATCCCCGTTCCATTCCATGCCTGTAAAAAAATAATACTATTCTGGTACAGTGTTGTACTGTTTACCATCAAAAACATGTGGTAGCAACATCCTAATACATCCACAGTATAAATCTAGTATGTAAAGTCAACAGGCAATCTCAGTGAAAGAGATTTTGTGTTTTAAATTGTGAGTGATGGCTATATTTAATGATGAGAGTCATTAACTAAAAAATAGCTGTAAAAGATGTTTACAAAATATATAAGAAAATTATAAATACATTGAAGATGATTTTAAGGCTGTCCGAAGTATATTTTTGCTAAGCAATATGAATTTTTTTTTACCAACTAACAAATACTGCTGCTTTAAGTGAAATTGTCCTGTTTACCAATCCAAATAAAAACTACAGTTGTGTTAAGAAATTCCAAGATGTGGTTAAAAGGAAAGGGAAAGGGAAATTGTTTAACCAGGAAAGGCACACTAAGCCATAGCTTGTTTCCAGGTGTGACCTGGGAGCACAAGGAAGTTAAGTGACTTGCTCAAGGTCACACAGTATGCAAGTGGGGGCTGATGGTATTCAAACCCAGGTCTCCAAGTTTACAGCTCTGTACCCTTAACCACTATACTATACTGCCTCCAAACTGGTCAGCTTACCACCTGGTAAAACAATAAATAAATTAATGTATAAAATCCAAATAGCAACTAGACAAAAAGTATAATTTCAAAAAATGTTTACATTAAAGGGGAGCATTTATGAACATCATAGTATGAAAGCCCAATAAAAAAGCAGTTTGGGTTTACCTGTAGCTGGCAATGGTTCTGAAATATTGGTGACAGAGCCTTCCCTATAATGATACTGTACCTGTACTACATTTTCACAATTTGCAGAATCTTAAGATGTCACCGATGGTAAAGTTGTGCCTAATCACATGGCAGATAAGTCCAGTGTCACACTGCATGATATCACAGATTCTAAAAATTGGGGCAATGTAGTATCAATGTAGGGCAGATTTAATCATGGATATTGCTGGACTGCTGCCAGCTACAAATGAGCTTAACACCTCATTTTAAAGAGTGTTTCATGTGCCGTCACACTATGATGGCCATTGTAAATAAATGTGCCCTTTTAAACCAATTGTCAACTAAATATTAAGCACAAATTCATTGATATTTTATATGTATCTAAGGTTGTCCATGCCCCAGCTAAACATATTCAACTAGCATTATTTAAAATGATGCTAGTATAGGAACTTACTTAACTAAATATTAAGGATAAATTCATTGATGTTGAAATATTTATCTAAGGTTGTTGGTGCCCCAGTACACAAGTGCCACCCAGCGGAGGCTTGGAGTACACCAGCAGGGACTGTATTGTAGGGGAGGAGATGATGGTGGATGTCTGTGGAGCCTGTGTGGTAGAATATACACCCTCACACTGACATCATTGCACATCTGAATTTCCAGGGGGAACTTAAGAAGAAAGCCCCCAGGATAAGTGCAGAATGACACCTCCTCTCTTCATCCAAATGGCACCCCAGCCTAAAACCATGTTGGACTACAGGTGGATCTCAGTCACTCCCCTCAGCAATCCCCACCATAGAGGGTAAGCTACAGGGCCTCTGGCTGGGGGGAATATGGGGGCCTAATATGGAGTACTTCCCTGTCTGAAGCCTAGAGAATATACTGAAAAGAACTGAAGAAAAAAAAGAGCGCATTTTAATATAAGTAAATAAAACCAGCGCTGTGGCTCAGTTAAGTACACAATTGTCTCCATTCCCTTGATGCAGTGTTATATGTAAAATGTAGAGGAAGAATAACTATGGGTAGGAATGGCACTTGCTAGAAAAAATTGAACAATAAACTCCCATTTTTAGCCAATATATTTTGTATTTTATAATTGATTCACAGTGGTCTTTAACAGACCACTTTTCCTTCTTTACAGTTAAGGTATCCTATCTTTCATAAGCATAAATATACATCTCTAATATATTGCCACCATTTTTGCTCCTGTTGTATCACTTCGTTTAAACTGTAAGCTAGTAAAACACAATTCCTGTACATTCACATGTATCTATAGTCTCTCAGTACATATTGTACAGCCACATAAATTTAAAGTTCTTCGATTTAAAGGGCTGCTTGTAAAGTGTCTTTTTAGTGCAGTAGAACAGTATTGTACTTTGTTGAATAAAAGCATATTCAAGTAGCATTATTTGAAATGATGTCTGTATAGGGACTTACAATTTCTGTGCTTACTGGTATTTTTTTCATACTTCAAGTTGAAATTCATCACTGGATTGATTCCCCCAAATATTTGGCCACAGAGTCCCCCAAAACAAAAAAGCCTAAAAGATGGTTGTGCTAACAATCTAATATTTAACATTTACACAAGCTTTTTTCAATGTTCTTCTCATCATATCAACCTCTGCACCTTAACTTTCAGTGTTGCAATAACAACTTCCAGTTTATGTCTAAAAGATCATAAGCCACAGAAGTTGTACATTAATCAATCAAGGATCTAAATAAAAAGTATGCATTAAAAGGAACACCTTTAAGTTAGAACATATTTACACAGCATATTTATTGTTATCTGTTTATCAAGTGAGCGAGGAGCAGACATGATGGACCTAGAGTTGTTTCTGACCTTAAATTATTACAGTATGTATAGTATGTTACTATTTAATGAGACTGTCAATTAGTCTACTTAACTAAAGGAAAAAAGTAACTCTATTAAGATAATATACTATATGTCTTAACTAAAGGAAAAGTAAAGCTATTGAGGTCATTCAATACATCAATGAAAAGAAAAAGTAGCCTATAAACTTAATTGACATTGTACATTTTCAGTAACATCCAAAGAACAGTCATAGATTTACTGAAATTCTATATAAAATCTTTAAGCAGCAGAAGAAAAATTAAATTTATTGAGATAGTCCAGTAATTCTCTGAAAATAGATTGTCTTTGTGATTACACCATAACCCAATAAAACTAAAAATACATTCATAGAAATTGTACTTTTTCTGTATAGCAACTGATGAAAAAGTTGTGATTATAAAGTGCATATTTATTGAGAGTGTGCAATAATCCACTTAGTAACCAAAGAAAAAAGTTATCTGAGATTACCCTTTAATCCTACTAGCAACTAGAAAACATTATTTCTTTTGACTATAAAGAATTAATTTGATGACTAAACAAAAAAAATAAATTGGGATTGTGCCTCTGTTCATTTAGTTCCAAAATAAAAATATAAGTGAAATGAGGCTGTACATTAATTTCTTGCCAACTGCAGAAGAAACATTCATTCCATAAAACTGTATATAAACTCATTAAGTACTTTAAGAAAAAGTCAGTTTATTGTAATAATATATTAATGTGTTTAACAAAACTTGTATGAATTCCTTGAAACTGTATATCAGGCCAGTAGATAAAAAGTAGATATTTAGTGAGTCTGAACCCATAGCAAAATAAATAAATAAAACACTTTCATTGGGATTGTGCAGTTACTAAATTAGTAACTAAAGAAAAATATATAAATCCAATGAGTATGCATCAATACTCTAAGCAAGTAATGATTAAGTATAAATCTACTAAGAATGTACATTCATCTTGCAACTGAAGAAAAAACTAAAATTCATTATAATCATCAATAAAACTGCTTAGTAACCAAAAAAATGTAACTTCATCAGGACTGTAATATACTTTAATATGTACTACCCCCCCTTGCAACTACAGAACAGTGAATACCTAGATTGAACATTACTTCTACCTGCAATTACAGATGAAACTAGGAATTAGTCATTATTTTACTTCAATCCTTTATGAATTGAGGAATGCATTTGTTGAGATTTTACATTTATCTATTAATCAACTTGAGGGAAAAAGTACAGCTTCCACAATTAGCAACTAAAGAAAACAAATAATTAATTTATTGGGATTATCTATTACACAATTGGCAAATAATAAATTAATGCATTATCAGATTATGTATTAATGCAGTTAGCAAATGAATAAACAGAATCATTTATTTATATGGTATATTTAACCATTTAAAATAGGGAAAGTTATACATTTCATTATATATTTTAGTCTGCTTAGTAACCAATGAAAAGTTAAATATTCATTGAGTATGTATTAAACCATTTAGCAAATTAAGAAAATGTGTAACTTCATTGATAGTGTATATTGTATTCACTTACAAACTGGGTAAGAAAAATCCTACTCTGCCATTGTTGCAAACACATCACATTATTCCTCAACAACCACACACCTGCACCTTTGTCATATGTTTGTATCACAACATATTAATTTTCTGCATATTTTATAAATGTGATACACTTCTGGGTGTGCAGTTGCGTTCGGATACTTGCACTTCTCAGATGGGTGATGGTACCTGACTTTGCCTCATACCACACACAACATACCCAAGGCATGAGCCTCAGATGCTTTATGTGTTATCACTTACTTAGTAACTGAATAAAATATATCAATTCATTTTGCTTGGACTTAAATCCACTTAATCACTAATGAAAAAAGCTCAAAGTCCCTGTTCATTGGTCAAAGAAGCAGTTAAAGAAAAATAATTATTTATTGACAGTTAATATTACTCTACTTAGCAACTGAAAAAACTATACATTCATTGGCAGTGTATATTAATCCAATGGTTCCACTGAGTCACTTTGACAAGAAAGGTGTCAAAGGACTTTACAATGACACCACTTTGCCGATGGCGATCAGATCGCCACAGCAAAGTGTCAACAGACCCAACAGCACTGGAGACATTTACTGTTTGTGGGGGATTTTCCCCAGCACCCCTGACATGAGGGGCTCTGCCCCTGTACCTCCCATGTAGGGGGCTCTTCCCCCCACACCTCCTGAAATTATAGATTACCAACTCAATGGGGGGGGGAAGCAGATATCGGGGGAGAGTGGCCAACACCAGGAGTTGGTGTATTGGCACATTGTTGTAACAACCCATTCGACACTGTGGTTGTCAAACGGGTTGTGTTGCTGTGCTGGATTCACTGTCAGGGGTTCGCTCTCCTGATGTGATACATGATCCAATTAGGAAATAAAGAGAAAGTGTTTATCTGTTGATTCGGTACATGAGTTTAGTTTACAACAGAAGAGAAAGTATAAATTTATTGAAGCTACTGTATGTTAATACACATGCAACTAAATGAAGCAAGAAAAGATTTCATATAAAAATGTTTAGATTTCCCAAACATTCAGTTGCCTACATATTGTACTGGAGCTGATTTAAAACATAATTTGAAGTTAATTGCCGGCTGTACAGCTGCATTCTTTGATTTCTGCTGATAATAATGTTTCTCAAAAGCAAACAACTGCTTCAGCTTGAAGGAAACATTTCCTTGTGCTTCACAATGGGAAGATCTAGGTTTGGCTTCTGTGGAAGCTGATGCATACAGCGGCTTCAGTTATTTCAGTGTTAGTGTTGGTTAAGGGGCGTGGGGGCTTAGTGGTTGGGATATTGGCTTCTCACCACTGGAGAGCTAAGTTTGAATGTCAGCCTGGTCAGAAGTAAAACAAGGCTCACGGTCCAGTGGAACTTAAGTAGCCCACATCACAAAACCCCTGCACATATTTTGGCAAGATCTGGCAACATCTGACAGTCTTTGGTTAAAAGAGGTTTCTGTATTGAAGGAACATTTAAGTTCAATTACCCTCCCTCTCATCTGGTTGACGTGGTCCCTCATATCGCATACTGTGCAGAGAAATGTTGGTATAACAATGTGGGGAATTTTGCAGAAAAGGCAGTCTTATCTTAAAAAAAGCCTGGTATGAGCCAGATTATCTACTGTCTTGTGAGATCTCCAATATTTTGTTAGTGGGATACACCTGTCCTGATCCATAGAAAGTGCTAATTCTGTGTAATGCTGCAGAAGGGATGGTAATATTGCCAGATGATGTAATTCCCTCTTACCGTTCTTACTAAACATACACATTTATGCAGACACAATAATAGAATTGCTGCATAGATACATATAGTAGATACATACGGTAGAATCTGATGGCAAAAGGAGACCAAAGCATACCTCTCAACCTCCTGCCTCACAAATCAGGGACAAGGGCTTAAAAGAATCAGGGACAAGGGACTAAAATCAGTGACACATCTTCAAAATTGGTGATGTCCACTCAGAAAGCTGGTAGAATAAGGGCCTTGGCATAAAATACATTTTCTAAGGAAGAACAAGTCTGTAACTTTCATTTTTGACATTATTTTGTAGTTACAACCCTCACTGTTTGGTCACGGAAACACCATTTTTAGGAGGGACAGAGTAAAATTTTGAGGCAAAATCAGGGATGTCCCTGAAAATCAGGGACAGTTGAGAGGTATGGACCAAAGGTCCATCTAGTCTGTCCTCACTAAAATTACTTCACCTCAGTGACCTATTGTCCTGGTGGTGATTTCCCCTTTCTTTCTTCAGTATCATCGCACAGTTCCCTATTACCCATCTTTCATCATATGTATCCATTTGCCTTTTCCTAACCATGCTTAATCCAATTAAGGGATGCTGCTCCCACCCCCACCACTTCTGCTAGTAGTCTGTTCCAAAATGACTTCCATCACTCTCTCTGTAAAGTGTAACTTCTTCATATTTTTCATAAATTTACCCCCGTTGGCCTCCTGTCATGACCTCTAGTGACTGCATCCTTTGTAAAGGCAGCCAACTGACCATCCTTTGCGAACACACCTGCCAACCTACCCTGTTGACTAGAGGAAGATTATAGTCTCAGACACCCTGACTGGAGTAAAAAGATCATGGAATGGAATGAAATGCAAAGTAAGAATATCTCTTTTGTCTAGGCCACCATTTCTTCTCTCAGTAAATAGTTTCCAATGGCAAATAGCAAAAAGGAGATAGAGAGGCACTCCACATGAAAAAATAAGTGTGAATAGTAACTTTTATTGGTTAAACATAGGCCAGATGAAATACAAACAGACCAGGGTGCTTCAAGGTAAAAGCCTTTTCTGCAACGATGTATAGCAGTGTTTCTAAGCAGATGTGTTAAGCTCATAATGGCTGCCATGTTTGTCTACATGTGATCTCTGCAGTCTGCACTACGTGTCTCTAATTAATTCGTTTGTAGAGTTCTTTTTGTATGAAATGGCCTGTATAAAATAAATATTATATTCCACTTCAAATCTGAGGCATTGTTTGGGGGGGGGGCCCTACAAATCTCGTAAGGCATCATTAAAACAAATATTTCTGCCACCATGTAAAGAAAATCTTTGGGTTTTAGGTGACAGAAATCATACAGTGCGGTTTCTGTTTTCAATCAACAGTGATTGTTTTATGAGCCATGTAACCCAAACAGAGCCAAACTATTAAACTTCAGACAAGCTAACACAGGTACACATATATACAGACACTCATCCTTATTAATTCTTTGAGCTTTTTTATCATTACATATAAATGCACTTGAATGAGTGACCATTTGGCCCCCTTTTGTCACAGACAGACAGCACAGAATATAAATAAGTTAGTGGGAAATGTAATATTTGTCATGTCTGGCCAAAAATAAATATAATACAGATCTATAACTGTTGGAAAAAGTTATTCATAAGGTTTTGTTTTGTTAACATCTCCGCTCTACTGAACATGCAACTGTTCTCAGTTACTATGGGGGGGCAAATCACATGAATGCAATTTACTCATCCAAAACTGTCTTCTTAAGGACATGAAGCAACTGCTTGTGCCTGAGTACCTGTAAGGCACAACAGGGCTCACCCACATTCCTGTATCCCTGATAACGCCCCTACCCTATATAAAAAGACCACAAAACCTTAGTTCTATTACAAGTAATCCACAGATCTCTCCCATAATGATACAGTGCATTATATACTTTCCTAAACTTAATCATTCAATATCTTACTTCCTCCCCTGCAGGCGTGTACCATTATATTCTACACATGGCTCCCAGCTGGTTTTCATTGCTGCCTTCAAAACATATTTCAACACTGGGAGATTTAGGGTCCATTACTTTATCTCCCTCAGTCAACTTCATTCATACTTTTTAAAAAACCAAATTATTATTAATGTTTAATACCCATGCAGTGGCTGATTCTTTGTCACCTAATGCACTTTATATTTGCTTTGGAAAAGAACATTTCTCCAATATGTGCTCCTTTTCTGAATTCTGCCAACACAAATTATAATTGTTTTGTTTAATTGCTCCCACACACGCAGCTTGTGGTACTGATGGGGGGAAAAAAAACACTGTGACTTTTTTATGTTTCTGATGGGACAAATTTAAAATGAAACATCAATGCTTCCTAAATATTTTACATCCCATGGATTTTAAAGGGCAGATTTTGTCATTGCTGAAACCTTTACCAGCACTGTAAATCATTAACCCTGTCAGACCCATATAGATAATTTGGGAATTCTGACAATAGCATATCACTTATAATGAGGCTGTGATCTTTCCTGTGTGGTCTGTGGGTAGTCAGATGTATTAACTGCAAATATAAAGTTACGTTTTTAACCCATTGACACTAATGTGTGAGCCCACTGTGTACTCAGTCCTTCATAGTGACTCCAGCTAGCTACAAAATGAAATAAAATGTCAAATTATGGCAGCTCTGGGGGTGCTAAGCAGTTGGCTACTACTCTGACATGATGGCAACCCAGATTTTGCCCTAAGCTAGGAGAGCAGGAGCAGAGGCTGTTAGGGAAGAATTAAAGGGACACTGTCACCCCCTTTAGGCCTCAAAATGTCCTGAGTTTAAAAAACCCATGTTGTGACTGTTCGTGTTCCATAAAGACTGCTGATGTAGCTGGTAGTTCGATTCTGATTTTTTTTTCTTCTTTTAAAAAGTGAAAAACAGACTGCCCACCGTACTAGTGTTACCACACAAACATGTTTGTTTATATTCTTGATCAATTCCCATGACATCATTCCTGGTCTTGCCACCCCCCAACCCAGTCTAGCCATTCATTATGCAGTGGAAGGAGCGGAGACTGTTGCATTATGAGAGGCTGTACTGTTTGGGGAGGGGGTTGTTTGTAAGGGTTAGAAAGTATGCAATAGCTAGAAACATAGACAATGGCAGCATAAGGAGTTATGGTCACTGGCTCTTAGTGGCTCCCCTACTCTCACTCCTCCTGCCATTTCCAAGTTGGTGAGCACCACATTGAAAATGACAGCCTGTCACGTGGCTTCCTCAACTAGCTGCACCAGCAGGCAGTCCTGCAATGTATCCAGCAGGGTCTGACTTCTGAAGCTCCTGGGCCACTGGAATGACCCAATCAATATCTGGCAGGTTTAGATCTCCCACCACCACCCTTTGCCACCCCCCTTTCTGGTTCTGCCCCAGCTCCTTATTTCTCTCATCCCCCTGTCCAAGAGGTCTACAGATCACCCCCATCTCTAGTTTCTTGCCTGAGGATGCTGTGAGCTAAACCCAGAGTAATTCTGTTCCCCCATTACTGCCCCTGATGTTTCCATCCTCCACTGCCTCTAGTCCCTCTCTGACATATAGGTCTAGACCTCCTGCTTAACACTTTCCTCTGTCCCATCTAAACCTGGTGTAGCCTGTGACTGTCAGGTCTTAGTCATTGTTCTGTGTGGCCCACATTTCTTGTGATGGCTACCAGATCTATCTCATTGTCTGCCACCATTGCCTGTAATGTAATGTAATCTTACCAATTACAGTAGATCAAAAATGTAAAACAAAACAAAGTTGGGTAGAATTAAACCATTAGCATGCCTTTCAGTTGTAGTAAGAAAGAAGGCAGATACAACAACCAGCAACATCAGTGAATTCTAGAGACAGTAAGCAATTATAAAATGAGGATTTTTAATTCAAAATAATATGATACACAACATTGATTGTGCCTTTAAGCATTCGCTAAGGCACTGTCCTCCATGGGATGGGAAAGTTATTTCCTCTTGTTATGCAGCTGTCTTCTACTAGTAGGCTGGAGACAGTATGTGACGGGAGATTCAGCACACAAGGGGGAAGTGACATTGTGGAGATGTACGGCATAGTGATATCACTCTTTACATCTGAGTGGGTGGGGGTGGGGCAGGAACTGTGGTTGACCCCTGGCACCTGCTTATGTCTCTGGCCCATTTTCAGCAGGATCCTTGCTCTCAAGACCCCAGGCCTGCCCTACTTATACAGTTCACTTCCTCCCCCTTCAGGCCCAGGGAGGAGGAGAAGGAGGAGGAGGAGGAGGCCCTCCAAGCACAGGGATAGACTTTGATGTCAGGTGTGCTGTGTGGCCCCTTCGGGATCAAGAACGTATAGTCCGAGATGCAATGCTCCGACGTGAGTTGGAACTTGGAGGCCTGAAGGAGTGGCAAGGAAAAGCCCAGGTAGGAGCAAATAAAAATATAATCAATTTATTATACAGCATATAATAATACATGTGGAAGTAATCTGTGTATCTCATTACTTTATTACGAACATACAAAAAATGCCAGCAGATACAGGCCCTAAGGTCTATTGAGTCTGCTTGAGTGTACAGCTATCAGTGTTTTTTGTTTTTTTTTACATTGCAGCTAGTTAGTCAGGAAAAAAAAAATAATCTTACTTTCTTAACAAAAGTATCCCTTTTATTCTTAGATTCTTCATTTGGATGTTTTTAATTTATACAACCATTTCTAAAACAGATTTAATTATAAGTATGTAATTATCAGTGCACTTTGTTAAAGATGGCAACCCCTAGCAACATCCAGCAGCCTCCTCTGAGATCACTCTTCAGCTGTGTGTACTGTATCCGTGATGCAGGTATGTCTGTGTGATACTAGCACACTTTTCTGGTGAACAGCAACACAATGCTCCCCACACTGCTTTGCTCCATCGTGGTGGTCTTTAATGGAAGCAATAACCCTTAACAACTTAAAAAAACAGTTAATTTATTTCAGGAATTAAATAAAAGATAAATACAAAAGGCTATGCTGATGTTTTTGTCTTAAATGGTGAATGGATTACTTGTTCTTGTTCATTTCATTGCTGGATTCAAGTTCTTGGCGACACCTACAAATACCAGAGATATACAGCTACGGCATGGAAGGAGATATTAGGTGGCAACCAGAACATTAACTGGGTTACACTATCACAAAGAATGGTAACAGGATCCAACTGGTTTACCATATCTGATAGCTGCAATTTACAGTTAAACTTTTTTATTAATTTTTCATACAATATACAGACAAACCTCTTACAGTACAGTACAATGTGAGGATTTTTTTTTTAAAGAAATTGAGGCAGCATATAATAAGAACATTGCTACAACAATACAAGGAACTTTTGGTTTAAAATATAGTAAACAATACAGATCATGTAATTAGCATATACTTGACATTTGTAGTGAACTTAAAGCGGATAGTATGATTAGATACGGTTTATATTAAAATGTTACATAATTATATATGGTGCTACAAAAGGGAAAAAAGTACATTCGTAAAAGGATTGTGGAGTAAGTAAAGAACGACTGAGAACAGAGTATAGAAAAGAAAAGATATATAAGAAAGTTGAGAAGAGAGAGAGGGAAACTATAAAAAAAGGGGAATAGCTGCAATTTACAGTGTTCTGCTACCTTCAGAACCTGAACTGTAGACTTCCTGACTTTGCTTGTGTCTGCTCAAATCTTATTTATTGTTTGTTCATTGTAGTTATAAGTACACAGAAACATAGTGATTGTAGAAAAAGGACCAAAGGTCCACCTAGTCTGCACAGAGTTCCCTATCTGCCCCATGACCTGTTGACCATATGGAGTTTTATCCCTCCCGGTTCTCCCCCCTGCACCCTTCCCTGTGTACATGAATAAACACAATGGTTTACTGTAACTTTAGTTCATTTCATGCTCCCCCCAACCCCCATGCTGCTGCCATGGAATACTATGGTAATGTTAATAATGTCACTGTTATACACTTACTATAAGTATGAGAAAGGGTAGCGTATTTGTTTGCTATAGTACCGTAGGAACACTGTTCATACAGTATGTCTGACAAATAGCCTCTGCATGCCATATTAACACTGTTGGTATAAAGTATCATAGAGACATTATTAAGAGATTCCATGCAAACACTTTTGGTATATCATAGGAATGCTGTAAGAATACCATACAAACTCTGCCATACATATAGTCCCTGTTTGCATACCATACAAATACTTATTTTTTATATACCATTTTATTTTATTTATTTATTGTTTACCGGGTAAGTGCACTAGACAAATCCTGCCTATTTTCAGGCACGACCCGGGGGAGGGAGATACAGATGAATGCCAACTGACCTTGAACCAGATTAAGCTGTTGGTGGTATTTTTTTAGTGAATGAGGGAAATTTGGCCAGGACACTGGGGAAATTCCCCTACTCTTTTTCGATAAGTGCCATGGAATCTATAACATTCACCTAATCTACCACCAATCCAGGCAGATGGGACCTCAGTTTAACGTCTCATCCGAAAGATGGCACCTCAGAAGTGCAGCACCCCTCTCATGCTTCACTGCAGTGTCAGTACTGGGGATATTAACCCAATTGCCAGATGTGGGAACTGAACCCACAGCCCTCTGATTGCCTGGCTATGGAGGTGAGTGTGCTACCTACTGAGTCACTGACACTGATACTATAAACATACTGTTGGTATACATTATGCATACGTACATTACTGGCATGCATATTGATAATGTTTGTTTGCCATACAAATACTATACTATCGCTATGTCATACAGCCAGTATAGGTATAATGTAAAAACTGTTAGTACATCATACAGACATGGTTGGCATACTGTGCAAAGACTGTTGGCCTGCCATGCAGACACTGCATATACTCTACTATATAAGCCCTTTTGGTATGCTGTTTAGACACAATTTACAAGGGAAGGGAGAACCATGAAGGTTCTAAAATTCTCAGAATTTCTAATATTTATTCAGGCCTTATCAGAACTTTCAGTGCCTTTTGGGGAGTTTGTGGATTAAAAAAACTGTTTTAAACTTTGTTCTAACCCATAATATACTGAAAGTAAAGGAAACACAGGACATAGTTAGATGAGGTGGAGGCAGTCCAGAGGAGAGCAGCTAAAATAGTGCAGGAGTTGCATCAAAAACCCTACACGGAGAGACAGAGGGCTCTCAGCATGTATACTCTAGAAGAGAAGAGAGTGATAGGGGACATGATAGAGACCTACAACTATCTCATGGTGTGAACAAGGTGCAGGAGGGGAGTCTCTTTCAAATGAGGAAGAGCACCAGGACCAGAGGGCATGCAATGAAGCTGGAGGAGGGGGAGTTAAGGAGGGATGTGAGGAAGTATTTCTTTACTGAAAGAGTGGTAGACATCTGGATCAGACTGCCAGCAGAAGTGGTGGAGGCAAAAACAGTGACAGGCTTCAAGCATGCATGGGATAGACATAGGGGAATATTAGCAAATAAGCAGGGAGGAGGAAGAGTTGCTGGAGATCACTTAGGGTCTACGTAGGCAGATTAGACAGTGACCATCTGGGCAGACTGGGTGGCCAAGCAGTCCTCATCTGCTGACAAATTCTGTCTTTTGGTTTCTAAATGTTAAAACAACATAATGCAATAGTGTTCAGTGTCATATGCACAGACGTATTTGTAGACCTGATGGTCTTGTTACAAAAGATAGACAAAGTAAGCAATCTGATATATTTTATTGGACCAAGGAGTAATTTTCAGTACACACACTTTCAGGCCAACACAAACCCTTCTTCAGATGATGGTAGCGTTTATTAAAAAAAAAATTGTATACATGGTACATTGTCTGGACAGTGCTACCTACTTACATCAATTAATATTATATTCACCAGTGCTGAGATGTACAGAGTACCTACTAAAGGTGTGACAGACTGCTCTGCTGTTGTGTAATATAACCCTGGGCACAGTAGAGTCATGTGGGACTTGACAACTACTGCTATATATATATATATATATATATATATATATATATATATATATACTGTATATACACACACAAACACACATGTCTATGTCTTCTGTTGGCATCCTTTGCAAACTGTGTGAGAGGCCTTTTGGTACCATGCATTTCTGCTTAAAGTTGAACCAGCATAATATTCTGTGGTGATTTGCATATGCAGCCATGTTGCTTTGCATTGTGGGGGCATGTGTGATTTTGTATTTCTTTGAAACTTGGCTTCCCGGCCAAATGCCCTTTGGGGTAACCATTAACTCAGGTTCTTTGTCCTATCTATCTATCTCTCTATCTATCTATCTATCTATCTATCTATCTATATTTTTTTAATTTATTTAACATTTTTGTTAGGTAACTAGAACTGCAAGTTTCACCTTTTAGCATTATATGGCCTAAACAGAATGTGCAAAGGATTGTAGTGAGATATCTTATTCATCCATTATATGTGAGGATAAGACTGTATAACACCTGCGGATTCATCACCTTGTGAGCAATGGGTATTAGTCTCAAAACTGGTGATATACTGTATGTGTTATCACACTAAAGTATAAACCATTATGTCTGTCTCTCTATCTATCTATCTATCTATCTATCTATCTATCTATCTATCCATTCACATCATCTATTTGTCTATCTGTCTGTCCATCTATATACACAGTACGTGTTATGTATTCGCAGAAACCATTAAAATAAGTTCTGGCTGCATGGCTGTTTTCCCTAAATACAACTAGTTTACTAGTACCACTATAATGGAAATGTTCAGTTAAAGAGACACTGTCAACCTTGTTAGGCCTCAGAGTGCATCTAGTTTAAAAAGCACATGTTATGATTTCACACATTCTGCAGCTGTAGCTGGCAGTTTCATTCGGAATCCTTTTTTTCTTATTAAAGGTGAAAAACTGACTGCCCACCACACTGGTGTTACCACACAAAAATATGCTTGTTTACAGTCCTTGATCCACTACCGATGCATCCTTTCTTGCCTTGGAAACACCCCCAACACAGTCTAGCCACTCATGGTGCAGTGGGAGGAGAGGAGACTATTGCATTGTGAGTGGCTGCACTATTTGGAGGTGTTCCTAATGTTCAGGAAATATGCAATAAGAGTAGATCAAGAATTTGAAACAAAACAAGGTTGGGTATAATTACACCATTAGCATGCATTTCAGATCTACTAAGAAAGGAAGCAAATAAAACAACCAGCAACATCAAGGAATTTTAGAGAAGGTGAGCAATCAGAAAATATGAGTTTTTAGCTAGAAGTAATATGATGCAAAAAGGATCTTCTTGCAGCAGTATTGGTCAGCAAAAAAAAATTACCATATAGTTTTTAAAAATAATGTAGTTCTCACATAGATTTATTCTCAGTGTATTTATAGTACTTTTAAAACAGCATTTATTACTACCTTTGTAATTTATGACTCATGCCATTAAAGATGGCTGCCACTTGCTGTTTTTAAAAATCTCTTCTGTTGTGGTTACCTGTTTAATGTACATATTTGATTCATACTGCGGATGCAGTAGGGTGGTGTCATCACATGTTTCTGAAGGCAAGCAGTGTGGCACTTTACTAAAATATTTAAGTTTTTCATGGTGGGCGTAGCAAGGGAACAGGAACTTTAAAAAAAACTCAAAATCCGTTCCTGTATCTTAGTTTAGGAATAAAAGAAAATGAAAAGAAAAATGGATATATTGAAATTTTTGCAAGCAAAACGTTATTTCTGAAAAAAAAAACTACATGGTGATGAACAACTGCTGCTTTAAGATGCTTAATGGTTTCTATGGAAAATATTACATTTTGAACATTAACGTCTTTAAACCTAAATTTTAGCGATATACGTTGATCTACTGTTTGTATGATTATCTAAATGCTTATTTTGAGTTTGATGCTGAAGGGGTATGTGGCACTAGGGTATTTTAATGTCACCAAGCGTAGAAAAAGCTATTTGATTAGTTAAATCATGTCTTTATGGCATACAAACTTTGAGGATATCACAGCTACTGTGAACATAATATTGCTTTTTCTCAGGCACTATAATGCAATATAATTTATTGACTCAAAGGTATACTCACTGGTGTGATAGGAATACATATGTTTGTCTGTCTACCTGCCTACCTGCCTGTCTGTCTGTCTATACAACTATCTGTTTTTGTATGTACACACACACACACACACACAACCTCAGTGAAATAAACTCATACTCATTAAAGTACTGAGTATAGTCAATTTTAGTAACAATGTGAGTTTTGTTATGTCTGGTCAGCTTTAATGTTATTGTCAGTTGACGTTCGGGCTGCATTTATATGTACTGTAGTTATCTTAAAAAATATTTAAGAATGTACTAATGGGATTATATGCAATGATGCAGCATATTAGCACATAAGATCTCACACTTTGTGAAATATTACAAAAATGGTGTTCCAGTCCTCAGTAGGTTAAGCTGGCTTTCTCCGTATTTTATCATCATCCTCCTCTTTGGTTTTTTGATTGCTTGAAGATGCTGTAGGCGTCCCTTTGTCTCCTTCAAATTAAACGTTTTACTGCTGGCTGATCCTGGATTAAAAAAATCATTATATTTGACTGGAAATCATCCAACATTTTTCTAGATGGATCATTTCCATGCCTGTTTGTCAACTGAAAACCTACTTGCAGTTCCAGACGGAATATCCCTCATTATATATGAACCATGGTTTACCTATAGTTCCCCTTTCTGTGGTTTTCTGCCAAACATTAGTTTTGCATTAATGATAAAGATGCTTCACAGTAATAGAAAATATCAACAAATGTGTACCAGACATTTGAGATGTTTCATAACAGAACTGGAAATGAAACAAAAGATCACATTTTGTACTGTGAAATGTAACATTTAAGATGGGTATGGAAAGTGTCTGTTAGCTCCAACATAAACATAGAAATGCTATGAACCTTTTCTGAGATTTATAACAGGAACATGTTTAGCTTCTGCTGCTTCTTCATTGCGTCTGTCTCACGATTGGCCAGTTGCAGTTGCTACAGAAGTGAAATCCTATAATGGTTATAAAAATACAATTAATACTAGTCAACAATCTAAAAAAAAATCACATAAAGAAATTACAGCACAAAATTCCAGTAGCTAGCTCTGCCTCAAGATGCTGTGTACTTGAAGTGTCAGAACCCCCCCACAGAGATTTACAAATCTAGTTAAGTTTGACTTGTTATGTAGCAGTTCTGTACAATCCCACTTTTACTACATTGTAATTTTTTAGTTTAGTTTATTTATCCAAGTTAGTCTATCTGAGATGTTTTCAGTGAAGTCTTGTTTCTAGCTTAGTTTTTGAGCTCATAGGTCAAGTGATTCATTGAAGGTCACAGAGTAAATAAGTGTCTGCAATGAGAGTTGCACCTTGGTCTCCTACTAACCACCCCTCTGCACTAATCACGAGACTCCACCGCTTCCATCCCTATTCCAGTTTTTCTAGAGGCAGAATGGAAAATACACCAGTATTAAAAATGTGCTGAACTTCCTATCAGAACTTCAGGTGGCTAGCAAACTGAGACATTGTCTGGTTCATAGAGCAGTTTAGGTATTTCAGAGTCCCCAAGGACAGGGGATTACTGTCTTAGAAATTTGAAGTGAACAGCTTGGATCTGAAACATGGCCCTCCCTGCTGTCTAAACCACAAAAATGTCACATGGGCAGAGTACCACTGTGAGAGTTGTTTTGGTATCCAGTTCCTTACCTTGGTACCCATAGGCTCAACACAACAGTTTCTCCCTGACTCTGGCTTTCATGGTTAAAGGAGTACAGTTGTGCATCTGTAGAAAGCTGTCGGAACGCACAAAACAAACTTTGTTCTGGTGAATATGTATAGAATAATGGCTGGGGATGTGGTTATAATGAGAATTTTACACCCTCCCAAGATGTGGGATGCCATATAAACCTTGAAAGTGACGCTTGAGGGGTTTGTAAAGGCATCCCACACCAAGCAGGTGTGTAAAATTTGAGTTTCACGCACCTTCCCAGCTTTTATGTTATATAATTGCTGGGGTTTGCTTTTTTTTTGCCTCAGCAGTTATATAAAATAAAGAGATCCCCATGGAGCCGTGCACTTGGTCAGGTTTGACGTGGTCTGCAGCTCATAGTAAAAATCCCCTCACGTTAGCCAGTTTGGGAAGCGGTCATTTGAAAGTTTTATTTGTTTATTTTTTAAATTAACTTACCGCCGATTCCAACTGGTGGCAAACTGTGAAGTGGTGTGTAGTGAAGAAGACCGGAAGAGCGGTGTGTGTGCATGCTCAGACATGTTATAACCTGTGGGTTATAATGGGGAAATTATAAGCTGCTTTCCCTGTGGGAAAAAGCGATCCCCAGTTATTATAAAGTGATTAGCATTAGTAATATTTATTACTGCAATATAGTTTTGCTCTTTTTTACTCATGTTTTCCATTTGATGTTTTTAGCTTTTGCAGACTGATGAAAGGCATTTGGTAACTTAGAAAGTATAGCCTGCCTAACTTCCTTTGTGGTGATATGCATATTTTTTCCATGATTCTTTGCATGGGGTGTAATGTTGTGTTTCTATAAAACTGACTTTATTGTCAATGCGCTTTCTGTGTAACCCCTTACATCAGTGCTTTTGCATTAAGGTTGTTCTCTTTGTAATTAATTTCTAACCAGGTTACATTACTGGCTGGGAATCCAGTAGCATCATGGATGTTTGAAGGAACCTAGTGGGATATGAGCAATCCATTTTTAAGACTACTGTATTAAATAGCAATTAAAAAACAATACTAGTAGCCGGCCTGGTGGTGCTGAGGGTTGAGGCGCTGGATGCCACACTGGCAATCCGGATTCGGGAGTGAGCTTGGGCCACCGGAGGTCAACAGGGGAGGTAGAGGATTGAGCATCTGATGACAGCTATCCTCTCCCGGGGACGGGTGGGCATGTCGACCCACTCCTTGTCTGCCTCCTGGTGAAGGATGGGGGGGGCAGCGCCAGAGTCAGGAAGGCAAGAAGCATGGCTTCATGATGCGTATGTGCCTTCACACATGTGTGATCATGGCTGCAAGAGGGAGGGACCAGAAAAGAGTGAAAAGTACTGCTGCAGGCTCCATGATGTTCCCTCCAGCATGCTGGTACTGCTACCTCAGGACCGCCCATATTTGCCTGCTCTGGATATGTTCATGGGAGGGGAGGAGGATGTCCCCCTCTCCATCCGCCTCACCATGGGGGGGTAATCTGTGGTGGAACTTGGGCTCAGGGGTACCAGGGGAGCGGTGATGGGGAGACTGGAAGAGGACAGATCCCTGCCTGCAGGCCGAGGAGGATAAAAAAAATAGTAGAAATAAAGCACTACAGGGAGTGGGTTATCTCAGTAATCGCACTCCTGGAGTAAATAACACTCAGCTTTGCTGTTTGCCCCAAGGTTGCGGTTATCTCATATTATACAATAGGTATCTATTGTAAGTCAGACAAAATAGAAAAAAAACTACCAATTAATACCCCATAGACTACTAACACCACTCTCTTAGTACATAAGCCATATTTAAGACATGCCAATGATAGTTCATCCACACTGAAAGGCGATATGATTTTATTTTTACATAATTAACTGTCCTCCCATTTTCTTTTCCATGCCAGGTATGTATGCTGATATGCTGTGACCAATTTTTGATAAATAAATAAATAATCTAGCTTTAGGATGTCCTCAGATCATCACAGAGTTCCACTCTCCTCACCAGCTACTGCTTTTCATATTTTTAAGACATTCCATGACATTAGTTACACCGTTTCATGATATTGATCCGAATGGAATTCAGAGTACTTAGAATAGATCAAAACATATCAGAATATTGGACAGACAATAAAAGGGAAACAGGATGGCCTCTACAGGTGTAATGTTTCCTATTCCTTTATGACATGCCCATGATAATTTATATCCATATGCAGTACACAGAAAAAAGGACAAAAAAAGCATCACTGACACTGTCCATTTCAACTACTGCAGAGCTTTTAAAATCTGGGCGTTACAACTCTTAGTCATATAATAGTAATAACATTCATAACTGAACACAGTACTCCAGATGGGGTCTCACCAACTGTCTGTACAGAAGTTGTTATCCCTCTGTACAGACAGTTGATGAGACCCCATCTGGAGTACTGTGTTCAGTTCTGGAGACCCCATCTCCACAAGGACATAGACAGGATAGAGGCAGTCCAGAGGAAGGCAACTAAAATGGTGCAGGGTCTGCAAGAGAAGCCGTATGAGGAGAAACCGAAGGCGCTTAATATGTATACCCTTGAGGAAAGAAGGGAGGGGGGGACATGATAGAAACTTTTAAGTACCTCCAGTGGAATCAACAAAGTCCAAGAGGGTAGCATCTTTCAGAAAAAGAGATGTACAAGAACAAGGGGCACAATTTGAAGATAGAGAGGCAGTTCAGGGGCAATGTGAGGAAGTATTATTTCACAGAGAGGGTAGTGGATGCATGGAACAGCCTTCCTGAGGAGGTTGTGGGGTCTAAAACTGTGGGAGAATTCAAGAATGCATGGGGCAGACATAAGGCAATTCTTGTGGGGGGTTGGAAGAAATAGGCTGTTGGTTAACTAGGATCTGCGGCCTATCCTGTAGGTAGGGAAATGGGCAGACTAGATGGGCCAAGCGGTCCTTATCTGCCATCAAAGTCTATGTTTCTATGTTTCAGGTAGCCAGAATATACTCTGAATATCGGCTTCTGTGGTTGATTAATAACCTCACCCTTCTGCTTCATTAGTTTAATCACCCACATCAGCCGGTCATTCCTTTGCATACTCTGGCTAACTAAAAGTTATCAGTTATATAAATGTCTGTTAGATGTTTACATCAATGTATTGTAGTGGTAGATTAATGTACTAGTACATCAGTATTAGGTACACATCAGTGTAGTGTTTTGACACCATTGTAGATTTAGAGGCCAACATCTCTGCAACTTTACATGTTTGAAACTAATACTATATACCGTTGGAAGGGAGAGTGTTGGGCTTTTCTAACAGTATATTGCGTGAGGTTCTAGCTTGTAAGGTACAAAAGATGGGCTAGATTTCAAAAGTTTTGATGCAGGACTAGCATAATTTTTCTGCTGCACTTTTGTCACTAGAAATGTGTTCAAATGTTTGCATGCAATTTTCAAAAATGTTGACACATTTGCGACACTTTTGACACTTTGCAACAAAAAAAAATGATGCAAGTGTTATTTATTTGACACGTGTCATTTTTAGTGCCCAGTGCATTAGTTTTGTTATGGGAGATGGAATTCAGGGCATGATGTATCACTTCACCGATGGCACTAAGTTCTATGGCAGGACCGACAGCGAGGAGGGAGTTAGGGAGATGCAAAGAGACTTGCAAATGCTAGGAGGTGGTCAAAGGTTTGGCAGCAGAAATTAAATTCTGAAAAGTGCAAAGTGATGCAGGTAGGGAACAAGAACTTGAGGACAGAGTGCTGGATGGGGGGTTAAGCTGGGCACAATCTCTGCGGAAAGAGTTCTAGGGGTCATCATCAGTGACTTCTTAAAACAATCAAACCAGTGTAACAAGGCCTACAGAAAGGCAAACAGGATGCTGGGGTGTATAGGAAGGGGTGTTGACACAGAAGGAAGGAGGTATTATTACCTTTCTGTAGGTCACTGGTGAGGCCCCACCTGGAGTAGTGTGCCCACTTCTGTAGTCCTCACTTGAGAAACAATAGGGACAGGCTGGAGACAGAGCAATATAGGTAACCAAAATGCTTCAGGGCCAGCAGTGCAGATTTTACCAGGATTGGTTCAAGGCACCGAAGATGTACTCCCTGGAGGCCAGATGACAGATGTGAGATATAACAGAGACCTTGAAGTTCCTCAGAGGAATGAACAAGATAAACTGCAAGGAACTATTCAGCATAAGTAGTGGATCAAGAACACGGGGTCATGAGCGGAAACTGACGGGGAGGTATAAGAAAGAAAACAGAAACTTGCTTTGTAGAAAAGATGGCGGAGACGTAGAACAACCTGCCTGCTGATGTGGTGGGTGCTAATACCATCAATGGTTTCAAACATGGCTAAGATCAAATGAAGGGCTTGTTGGCTGCTCAGGGTGGTAACAATACAGCAGGGAGCACTGCAGTTGATAGTGTGGGTTACAACCCTCTATGGACAAAGGTCCTGGGGTTTGTTATGGTTTTATGGGCACACTGAATGGACCAATGGTCTTTTTCTACTGTTGTTGTCTATGTTTCTAAGTTTCTTACATTTTCCAACATAAATAATAGCTCTTTCTTTGTTGGTTGATAACAGTTAGTGTGCAATGTTACACTAGAACAGTTTGATTACTGGGGGTGATTTTCAAAATGATCCACCAATTACTATTTTCAAAGTTGACATCTGTCCCAACTGTTAAACCGTCTATTAAATGTCTAACTGTATCCGAATTTCATGTCCAAAAAGACAGTTGAATCACAAAATGGTGAAAATAGCATTTACTTCATTTTTATTTTTCACAAATCTGGTCTTTTAGTAAGAAATGGATGCAGTTTGTTAAAATAGCAATAGGGTTGCTCAGCCGCAGTTGGTCAGATGCAGACACAGAGGCACCATGCATTTGCATCTGCTTCTGACCCTTTTGAAAATCACCATTTTTATTTGCTTGTTGTAGCCTGCATGGTCAGAAAATTAATATGCTATATTTATTTTTTTATATAACGATGTAGATTCTACATAGACAACAGTCCCAGCCTGCAAAAGAGAGCTCACCTTCAAGAGAAGAGGCGCCCCCTCCACCTCAACCAACTGAGGATAATAGTGCCAAAAAACCAAGATCTCGTACCAAGATATCTTTAGAAGCCTTAGGCATTCTTCAGAGTTTTATTCATGATGTAGGCCTCTACCCTGACCAAGAGGCCATTCATACCCTTTCTGCTCAGCTGGATCTACCCAAGCATACCATCATCAAGTTTTTCCAGAACCAGCGCTACCACGTCAAACATCATGGGAAACTCAAAGAGCACTTGGGGACAGTAGTAGATGTGGCAGAAATCAAAGATGAAGAGCTGCTGACTGAATCAGAGGAAAACGATAGCGAGGAGGGCTCAGAGGAGATGTACACAGTGGAGACTGGTGATGAAACTCCTGACAAGACAAAGGCCAAGCCCTCAGAGATAGACCAGAGATAATGATGTGACACTACAGCAGTTAAGCAATACATTGATCCAAGGTTGTATTCAGTTTTTCCAAAGTTACGTGTTACAGATGACACATGTGAACAGGATTCACTCAGTATTGCCCAATCAGATGTTGCCTTGATATAGACAATTAAGTGTTACACTTACATGACTGGAATAATCATCATGATCACTTAAGATTTGCCTTCATTAATCTTCTTGCACTTATGGAAAGGATAAACAAGTTACTAAAAATCTAGAGACTTTTGAAGTTAATGAAGGAAGCTCAATACGTGTATATTAAATATTGCATGGGACAGAGAACTTTGTAATCTTAAAGATAGACTGTGAAATGAGTTCTTCTTTAAACATGAAGACTTGTTTGTGTTCTAAAACCACTTCACACTGAGCTGCTTTGGCTTTCTTGATAAGCTGCCTGCTCTCAGGGTGTGGTGACTGTTTTGAATTCCTATTTATTTTCTATGTTTATCCCTGATTTTTTACTACATGGCTTCCTGTCTGGCGGGGACATTTTTGAGGTATGTATTTAAAGAAACCAACACTGCCAAAAAAATCAGGGCACCTTATGAAGACAAGAAAGTCCAAAAACTTCATGACATAGTACACACTTAAACAGAGAAAACATGGTCAGTTGTACAAATGCTCCTTTGGTGCATTTGACAAGTATATATTCCTAAAACTCAATGTTAATGTGAGTGACACTCATTGCTACCGAAGAGAAGCGGGCCTCCTTAAGAAGCAATTATTCATTAGAGAAGCTATGGTAAAATAAGGCTGTTGGAGTGGAAATGTAGAATTCATAGAATGAACCACAGTTTATGGGGGGATTTTATTTTCTTATTCCTAAAAACTTGTTGAAACCTTGAAGTCTGCAGGTTTGCTTTTTATTTCTGCAATATGTTTAACAATGAATGCCAAGCTATGAACTGGGAAAATATAAGTTTACAAAAAAAATTTGAGTTTAGTATAGAGATCCACAACTGGCTATTTTCAGTTGTTTTTCATCAGCATTGCTGGACTTAATTCAGGCTTCTTTTTTCTCTGTTCATGTTCTTCAGTCATTTCTGCCTTTTCAGTGGGCCATTGTTCAATTTTGGTACTTGATGTCACTGTCTGTGCGTGATACCCAACAGAGGAGCACCACTGTCCAAAGTGGCCGCCAGGGTCAAACCCATGTGGGAAACAGAACCACCAGACAGACACATCTTCCCCTGGCTTCTCCCTCCTGCCAGGTTGATCCTTCCAAGGCCCATGATGCCCAAGAAATAGTTTTTTTTTTAGTTTAATCTTTTTTTATTAAAATAATAATAAACAGGATGATTTTAAGATGTGTGAGCTGTCATGCTCATTTAGAGCAACATCCTTAGCATGCTTATCATTACCTGTTGCACAGTAATAAATAATGAATAACAAGCAGACATATATCTGATATCATCCTATAGCTTTTCAATACTATTGAAAAAAAAAAGAGCACGAACAAGCTAAAGAAAACATAAATAGACCCCCTACCTGGCCTGATTACCCCTTTAGAAGCCTACCTGTCTGCCATGATCAGTGATTTTCAAGAACTGGCACTGAGCATTCTCAGTCCCACCTCCCTAGCCTACCCCAAAAAAACTCACATGCCCCTGTACAGCTCCCCCCACCCAATTCCACAGTGGGGGGGGGGGGGCAGTAGGTCAGGTCCCAGAGGAAGTAAAGGAGTAGGGCTCATCACATTATTGATGATGATGGATGAAGCGCACTGCCTTCCTCCCTCGCTTCCTTCATCCCAGGTGCTTGCTGAGTCTATCAATAATACTGGTGTCAGTGCACTGTGAGATAACAGGGATTGGGGAGGGACTGACTAAAACTGTCTGGGAGTTGAAGTTTTGCCTCCAGATATGAACAGAGAAGGAGTAGGGCTTGTTCAAATGTATATGGAGCTTTAGAGGAAGGCTTGGGGTGATTGAAAATGCTCAGTGTCAGTTCCTACCATAGTACCAGAAGCTGATATAATCAATGATCATGGCTGGTGGGGCAAGGGGGTCTCTGTTAAGTGATTGGGCAAGGGAGGAGGGCTCTTTCGGAGGATCAGGCTGGAGAAGGGGGTTCTAAGGGGAATGGGGCTTGGGAGGGGACTTCTAAAAGGGAATCAAGCTGGGGGGGACTTCAAAGAATTGTAGTAGTAATTGTAGCATTTCATTTATTTACAGCACTTCTCCAGAACTCGGAACACTTTCCCATAAAAAAAAGCAAAAAAAAAAAAGCACGGTGGGACAGCAGTAAGGCATAATTTATCTGCAGTAATAATTAGACAGAAAGGTCAAAACTTCCAAATAAAGTCCAGAACCAGAGCCCTCAGTCCGACTAGCCGAATGTTTATGTCATCCAGTGGATGAGGGGTAATGACTGTGGAGTGAAACATAGACACATAGAATTTGATGGCAGATAAGGACCACTTAAACCCACCCAGTCTGCCCATTTTTCTCTACCTACATTATCACCACAGACACTACTTGATCTACAGATCTTTCCCCTCCCTCCTTCCTTACATAGAAATATAGAATTTGATGGCAGATAAGGACCGCTTGGCCCACCTAGTCTGCCCATCTCCCTACTTGATGGATAAGCTGCAGATTCTAGTTAATCAACAGTTTACTTTCTCCTATCCCCCACTAGAATTGCCTTATGTCTGTCCCATGCATCCTTGAATTCTCCCACTATTCCTGACTCCACAACCTCCTCAGGAAGGCTGTTCCATGCATCCACAATCCTCTCTGTGAAAAAATACTTTCTAACATTACCTCTGAGCCGTCCCCCCTCTATCTTCAAATTGTGCCCCCTTGTTCTTGTACATCTCTTCTTCTGAAAGATGCTACCCTCTTGTACTTTGTTAATTCCCTTGAGATACTTGAAAGTTTCTATCATGCCCCCCTCTCCCTCCTTTCCTCAAGGGTATACATATTAAGCTGCTTTAGTCTCTCCTCATATGTCTTCTGGTGCAGACCCTGTACCATTTTGGTTGCCCTCCTCTGAACAGTCTCCACTCTGTCTATGTCTTTGCAGAGAAGGAGTCTACAGACCTGTATGCAGTACTCCTGATGCGTCTCACCAACTGTCTGTACAGAGGGATAACAACTTCCTCTTTTCTACTGTTGCTGCCTCTCCCTATGCATCCCAGTATCCCCCCAGCCCTCCTTACTGCCTTCTCACATTGCTTGCCCACCTTTAGGTCATCTGATATAATTACTCCTAGGTCTCTTTTGTTTTTTGTTGTTGTTATTAACTCACTCCCCATTATGTACTCTTCCCCTGGGTTTATGTTTCCCAGATGCATTACCTTGCACTTCTTTGCATTGAATCTGAGCTGCCATATATTTGACCATTCCTCCAACCTTGCCAAGTCCCTTTTCATCCTTTCCACCCCACCTTGTGTATCAACCCTGTTGCAGATCTTTGTGTCATCTGCAAAGAGACATACTTTTCCTTCCAGGTGCTCTCCAATGTCACTTATAAAGACATTAGGCCTGGCCCGGTGGTGCTGAGGGTTGAGGCACTGGTCGCCACACCTTGCTCAATGCTGGAGACCCGGGTTCAGGAACAAGCCCGGGTTGTCGGAAGTTGGCAGGGGTGGACTAGGATCGAGCGTCCAATGACAGCTCTCCTAGTCTGGGGGAAAGGGGTGGGTGCATACCACACTCTAGTGGTCCCTGGGAATGCCCAGAGGTACTGCAGAGGTGCAGGAGCTAAGGTTGGGGGGGAGCATGGCAGACATCTGCACGCTAGTGCTCGGACGTCATTGCACGCCCATGCCCCCATTGGGGAAAGAACAGGGAAAAAGTAGCTCAAGTCTGCGGCAGCTTGATGGCCACAGTTCACCGACCCGATGATGCCTGGAGGTCGTGCACCGGTAATGGATCCTCGCCGTGCTCGGGGGCTTGTGGGAGCCCCTCTCGACAGCGATAGCTGCTTATGCCAACTGGGCATGACAGCTTCGGGGTCGGCAGTGAATGAGCGGTGGCTGGAGAATAGAAGGACTGTGGTTGCAGGTAGGAAAAAATGTTCATTGATAAAAAAAAATAAATAAAGACATTAAAGAGGACTGGTCCCGGCACAGAACCCTGCGGTACCCCATTAGTTACCCTCCTTTCTTCACTGTGGACTCCGTTTACTATTACCCTTTGCTTCCTGTTGTCCAGACAGTTTTTTATCTAGGCTACCACCTTGGGACCCACTCCAAGGCTGGCTAACTTGTATATTAATCTTTTGTGTGAGACTGTGTCAAATGCCTTGCTAAAATCTAGGTAGGCCATATACACAGGCCCTCCTTGGTCTACTACTTTGGTCACCCAGTCAAAGAAATCTATTAGGTTCATCTGACATGACCTTCGTGCTGTGAAACCATGCTGCCTTGGGTCCTGTGCCCCACTGGCCTCTAGGTACTCAACAGTTCTTTCCTTCAGAAGTGATTCCATCATTTTCCCTACCACTGAGGTCAAACTAACTGGTCTGTAGTTTCCTGTCACTGCCCTGCTCCCACTTTTGTGAAGTGGAATAACATTTGCCCTCCTCCAGTCCTTAGGTATAACCCCATCCTCCCATGATTTGTTAAAGAAAGTAGTCAGTGGCGTTACTAGTTCTACCCTTAGTTCTTTTAGAATTATTGGGTGAATCCCATCATGCCCAATTGCTTTGTCCACCCTTAGTTTCAAGAGTTCTTTCAAAACCCTTTCTTTTGTGAATGGACTGGTATCGACCCCCCAATTAAGAGTGTTTCTATTGTTTGGTTTAGGTACCTCCCCCTCCTCTTCCGTTGTGAATACTGAGCAGAAATATTCATTCAGTATCCCTGCTTTTTCACTGTCACCCTCTGCCCACATTCCCTTCCCTTTATTAAGTCTCTGTATCCCTCCCTGGGTCTTTTTTCACTCCCTAATGTACCTATAAAAGGTTTTATCCCCCTTCTTAACAGAGTTGGCTATTATTTCCTCAGTTTGTGCCTTTGCTATTCTGACTGCCTTCCCTGCCTCCTTCTGATTTAACTGATAAAGTTCTCTGTCCTGCTCCTTCTGTGTTTCCTTATATTTCCTGAATACTATCCTTTTCTCCTTAACCTTCCCTTCCACCTCTTTTGAGAACCATAGTGTTTTTTCCTTCATTTTGTTTTGTTGATTTGCTTCACACAAAGGCTTGTTGCCTCTGCGATGGCTCTTTTGATTATTCCCCATTGTTCCTCCACCTCTCCTTCTTGCCCATTTGCTAGTGCTTTTCTGATGCACTCTCTCATTTTCCCAAAGTCAGCCTTCCTAAAGTCCAGTACTCTTGTTTTTGTATGGCTTGACTCTATGGCTGTGTTTATTGTGAACCACACTGTTTGGTGGTCACTTGTTCCCAGATGGCTACCCACTTCTAAATCTGGGATCCTTTCTCCTTCCCCATCTGAGAGTACCAGGTCTAAGATTTCTCCCTCCCGAGTGGGTTACAACACTAGCTGTCTGAGGCATGCCCCCTGTAGGGCATCAAGAATGACCCTGATCTTGGATGTGCCTGCAGCAAAGGTACTTCAGTTAACATTTGGCATATTCAGGTCCCCCCTCAACAATATCTCCCCTTTTTCTGCCATTCTAAGGATGCCTTTTATCATTTCCTTGTCCATTTCTTCTCCCTGAGATGGGGGTCTGTACACAACCCCCATGCGGATTATGGTGCCATTTCCTGTCTCCAGGGTGACCCATAGTGACTCATCAACTTCCTGTTTACTCTTTAGTTCTGTTGCTTTAATCCCTTCCCTTATATAGAGAGCTAATCCTCCTCTTCTTTTACCCACCCTGTCGGTCCTGTAGATTGTGTATCCTGGTATGTTGACATCCCAGTCATGGTTCTCTGTGTACCACTGTGATTCACTTGTGCCTGTCTCATGCATTCTTGAACCTCACCACTGTTTTCACCCCACCACCTCCACTGAAAGGCCATTCCAGGAATCCACCACTCTTTTTATGAAGAAGTACTTCCTCACATCTCTTATGAATCTGCCCCTTCCAGTGTCATAGCATGTCCCCTTGTTCTTGAGCACCTTTTTTCTGAAACATACTTCCCTCCTGTACCTTATTTACCCCTGTGAGGTATTTAAAGGTCTCTATCTTATCCCACCCTCCCTCATAAAGTGGAACTCCATTCAGGGATCAGGGTAGAGAGATGGCTTCTAAATGGGGGATCAGGCTAGGGAGGGGAGGAACTATTGTGGGATCAAGATAGAGGAGGGAATCTTTTGAGGGATCAGAGTAGGAAATGAAGAATCTATTGCAGAAATCAGGCTAGGGATGAGGAAATCTATTGTGGGATTAGCCTAGAGAAGGGAGAATCTGTTGTGAGATTGGGCTGGGAATGGGAGAAGATGCTGGACCAGACTGAGCTAGCCAGGAGTTGAATATCCCACCATAGTGTTGTGGAATGAATGCTGCAAGGGGAAAGACCAACAGTGAAACAAGGATGCATGGAGCTTGTGGTGGTGGTGGTGGGGTGAACTCGGTGTTTGCCAGAAGTCGTGAATTTTTTTCTGTTAGGTTAAAAAACTAAATGCACTAGAACCATAATGCTCCCAAATCCAGAACCAGAGTGCCCCTGGGGCAATCACGAAAGAGGCATTCCAGCAGAGGAGATAATTATAGGGAGGCATTCCAACAGGGCTGTTAAGTAGGGGAGGATATTCAGTTGTGGGGGCAATGTTTCAAATTTGAGTTGCAGAACTGGAATACATCCCAAAGCCAGAATAGTACCCCCAAACAGAATACTCCCCCTAGTTAATGCCTCTCTGGGAATGCTCCCATCATTGCTGCCCTTGTTGAAATACCCCTCAGGCAGTCACTACATTCCAGCAAAGGAATTTGGGTATATTCTGGATTTTGGTGTTTCCCAGTTTTTGCTGAGTCCATTACAATGTATGGGAAGGGGATGACTGATTTAGTCTGGTGGGTATAAATAAGATTACCCTCATGGCCCAAATCCAGGGTTTCAGATAAGTGGGAGGGGATAACTATGCAATGATACTGTGTGCGGTCCTTGGGGACATTGGGCTAGGAAGGGAGGGGAGATTAGTGTGAAAATGAGTTTTATGAGTGAAAAACGAAGGGTTAACCACTTACCCAGGATGACCAGATGAACAATAAACTGCACTTACTCAGGCAGCATCTGCCTGAATAAGTGCATTTTATTAATTACGTAGTAAGCTGGGCTAGTGTGCAGCTGCTTGCTCTTCACTCCTAGTCCATATTTTTATGACGGAGCCTGTGAGTCTTGATATAGTCCACTTTCTCATTTTTTTTTCCTAAAAAGTGTTTTGGGTTATTATTTTTTGGGGGGAGGATTTTAAGTTCCCTTGCTTCTCTAGAAAGCCAAGGAAACATTGAATGTTGCACAGGTACCATCTAGTGAATTCATAATTTCTTTAAACTCAGCAGCACTGCTTCCCCGACTGGCAGCTATCCCTCTGAGCAGTAGAAACAGAATGACTGCTTAAGTACACTCACCTCCATTCAATAATGGAAACCGTTTCAGACCACCCTTGAGTAGCCAGTATTTATCTTAATGTAAAGTAATATTTAATAGACCTGCTCAGTGATGCATGAACATTATTAAAGCTGCAATG
The DNA here is from genome assembly GCA_016271365.2 of Neoceratodus forsteri. Classification (NCBI taxonomy): domain Eukaryota; kingdom Metazoa; phylum Chordata; order Ceratodontiformes; family Ceratodontidae; genus Neoceratodus; species Neoceratodus forsteri. The sequence goes on from CM028132.1 coordinate 30,076,170, forward strand.
TACTATGGCCTCAACAGTAATGTTTTCCAAGACCTCATCCATAGAAACATCTGTGGACTATTTCCAGCTTTCTTGAAATGTTTACCAAGGCCTCTTCTGCAATAACATTTTTAAAATGATTGTCCGCTGAATCTTCTTTTCAGACCTCATTGGCAATAATGACTTTAGAGTTATGTTTTATTAAGTCAAGAATCAAGTTGCAGTACAACTGCTGATGTTACTTATATATTGAAAGATAAATAGTAAAAACTGCTGAAGACCTTGATTCCGAGTCTGGTTTGCGCATGCACATAAGAAACACTCCTAAAGCAATAACATGTAACCTGCAGACCCATTTCTTCAGTACTCCCCTTCATTTTTGAAGGGAAAAATATTACATGATGTTAAAAACTAAAAACATAATAAATATATATATATAAATATATATTCTTAGAGCATCATGAACTCTGTGTCCTTGCAAGACAACTTGTATAATAAGGATTCTGGTTTACATTAACTGCTAAATTCTTTTATTTTTTAATTTTGACAATTTATGTTATTTAAAGTTTTCTTCCTGTGGTATACTGCAGCTTTAATCAGAAAGCGTATTGTTGGCAAAACAACACAATGAAAAGTCTCCAATCTGGAATATTCCTAAGGATGCTTCTCTATCACTAAGTTCTTATTTCATTGCTGTGGTCATATTGTGAGATAAAAGGACAACTGCGTTGAATTTGTAAACAATTTTCTTTACAGAAGTTTTTTTTTTTTCAGTACTGGTTGCACTTTGGTTATTGTTCCATCACTACTGAAATTACAATAAACTTGATTGATATTTGTAATTCCCACCCTAGTGGTAAGGACCATTATAGAACTGTCTGATGATGCTTATGTCCCTTTCAAACAGAGAGTTCTATAGTAGAACATGAAAGCATTGTGAAAACCAAATAAGAGCTTAGCAAGGACAAGCACAGCATTACCCAATGGCTAAAACAAATATTCAGACTTGATTGGCTAACAGCCATAGGGGCATCCCTGCAGCTACCCACGGTTAAAAAAGGACCAGCCAATAGCCTTTTTGATTTCATTCATAGCAGTCTGCCTTCTTTTACCCTGGCATCCATTCCACATTATAGTGTGTTAAAAAGGGCCCTGATTCAGCCAGTAAAACCACTGTTGCATAACTCTTCCAGGCTTAGGTTTCCAGTAAACCTTGCCTGCAGCTGCTGCTGCTGCATTCTCAGGCTATGGGCTCCTGCCACACAACAAAGGCTGGCAAACTACCATCTAAACTAAGAGCCATCTCTCTTTCTACCATTACCACACCTCTTCCTGCTCTCACATGGCACCTACTATAACAGCACCACCACATAGCAAAATAAGGGAACTATCTTACTGTACACTTACTTTGTAAACAGGTATATTTTTAAAATATTTTTATGTACACAAAAAAAACTTAGATAATAGTAATAAATAAATTCCCAGGTGTGGTATTTCAAGGCTATTACTACTTCTTGGGTACATGAGTCACTCAGCCTTCAGCCTCATGACTCACAATTCACTCAAGGCATTTCAATATCCCATTAAATATCACACCTTGTAATGTATTTTCCTTAATTATACAATGCATAGAAAGACTCAGCAGCCTGATTAGCTGAGACATCTTCTTACCCACGATTACATTTTTACTTTTATTTTATACTGGTAGGCAAGTGAGCCAGAATACCCATTTTCATGTGCGGCCAGTTACAACAAAGACTACAAACAAAGATAAGTACAAGCATCACAGTAATTCAGACACTGACAAATACAGAAAATACATGTGTGGTAAATCAGTAATGATTAAATCCCAGCACTTAATCAATTCATGGGTAAGAAAAAGTCCCAGCTGACAGGTTTTCTTCACCAACTTTGAATCCCACCATCTCATGCATCTAGCATATCCTCCAGACCAGCACCACCTACTGGTCCCCAAAAAAGGAGAAAAGGGACTAACTTTTTTTTTGCATATAGACATACACATAAAAACACTATACATCTTCATGAACAATGGATCCATTGCATATTAGCAATAATTCTCTATATGGTGTGGTATGCCAGGATATTGTCACTTCTTAGGTATACGAGACACTTGGCCTTTGGCCTTATGCCTGGCAGTGCACCCAAGGTGTGATGATATCCCATGACTAGAGCTGTGCAAAAAAAAAACTTCCTCCAGCAGAATTTCTGCAAAAGTCAGACTTTTGCTTACTTGAAAGTTTGAAAATCAAATTAGCAACTTTCATGGAAATCCTGACTTAGAACAGCAGAATAAATGTATGAATTGCGGATTATTACATTAAACTGCGGAAAAAATTCCACTGAAATAATCACTGTTAGTGGTCAGTTCTGCTGACTTTTTTCCCCACAGTATAATACATTAATCTGCAATTCATACATTCATTTCACAGTTCAGTGAGTCAATGTATTAAACTGCTGAAAGAAATTCCACAGAACTGATCACTGAACTGCTGAATAATTACACATATTGAGGAATAATCCATTAAACTGCGGAATAAAATTCATCAGAACTGTCATTCTACAGTTCATGTCTATTATTCTGCAGCAGTTCAGTCAAAAAATTCCACAGAACAGTGCAAAAATCCACCAAACACATTCGGAAGATTCCAATCTCACCAATGGTGGAAGTTTGGAAAATTCTGTAAAATTTCCCAAATTTTATGAAAGTTCAGCGAAAGTGGAATTCGCAACTTTCGCTCAGCTCTACCCATGACATACCAGACCCTGTTGTGTATTATTGCTTCATAATGCAGTGCTAAAATGGTCCTTGCCACCAGTATGTATCTCTGAAACACCCACTGAGTTTCCAGAAAGGCAAATAAAGATAGAACAATAGCAGAATGTAAAACAGTATTTAAAAAATGGCTTCTACAGAAAATCCTGGCTTGCAAGTGATATGCAGTTTCCTTTTAAAGGAACTCAATCTTACAAACGTTAATGATGGCAAAAGCATTTGGTGTCTTTTACAGTTTAACCAAAAATTTACTAGGTGTTTCAGATGCTAAAGTCTTGCCTTTTTAATTTTTAATTTCACTGCCAAGGGTTGCAGTGGTTTTAAGTGAATCTGTGGGCATTTTTAGCCTGTGGTCTTGCCAGAACTTTGCGAATTACAATGCATATATGTCTATTTATTCAATATCTGTCATATATTATCTATTTGAAAAAAAAAACTTTCTCTTGTAGTGCCTCTTGACAAAGCACAATTTTCCGCCTTTTTGTGAAATAAAAAAATTGTGTTTTTATTGCATTGTCAACAATGTGAATACGGATTAACATATTGTAAATGTTCTTTTTCCATGTAAATCAACTTTATCTTTGTTATCACTACGTGATAATTAATTTTTAACTTATGTGCATTGTTAGGCTGTTAGAATTTTTTTGGTTGTTAAAATAAAAAAGAGCATTCAATAAAGAGAACTAAATTTGCCAACTAGGACAGTTTCCTTTCTCCTCTCCAGTGTATTCTGTCTGAAAACAGGCTCCAGAGGAAAAAAAATAACATTGTTCCTATTAAAGATATATTTGTGCATTTGCTCCTCTGTTTCCTTAGTAAATATTTTCTGTTTATAATTAAAAACCACAAATGACTGCGTGTCAGGAAACTTTTGGAGCCCATATGTCCATGGTTAATGGACATAATAAAAGACATTATTGTACTGCTAGCTGGTACATCAACATGAGAGCAGAGAGTTACGCTAGGAGAATTAGCATGGCTGATAAATGTGCAACAATTATTTTAAATAATCCTCAGAAATGGAGGAAATGGCAGAGAACCTGAAGCTGCATAATGTAACCAAAACATGTTTCTGTACTAAAAATGGCAGAGGTGACAGAAAGACAAAAAAAAACAGCCTATTGATTCCCTTCTGTTTTTACCCCTTTCGGTGCTCCAAACAAAAGCCAGTTTCCTTACTTCTGTTTCTTTTTCAGTGTACTACTTCTACAGAATTAGGTCCAAGTGCCATGGTCTGTGGATTGGCAATGTACAGTTAAGGCCAGCGGTGTGTCATTTTGTGCCATGTGTCTGATCTGTGGATTGTATCACTGATGGCATGGCAAGCAATTAAAAGAACAAAGGGACAACACAGGTCCTTTTGTTCTTTTCATTGTGCCATGCAGCTCAGTACTGCGATCTGCCATGGCTGCTGTGATGCAGCAAAGCAATATGCCGCTGGTCTTACCTGTATTGTGGAAGCTTTCACCTCTAGCTCACTGGTTTCAGTTGCCTTCTTTATCTGCACAATGGAATCAGATTGAAACACCAATTTTAGTGGCACTGATGCTGCAACCATCAATAGTAAACTCATTTAGAGATGGGTTCCTGTTTTTAATTTGAATCAGATTGAAGTGCAGCAGTTCAGGTGAATTAATTTTTTTCAAATCCAGTTACTTTGTGCATGTAAACCTGATAAGGAGTTTTGCCATATTTCCTGTCTAAATGACAGCAAAAGGAACAAAATCGGATTCAGACTCCCCTCAGTTGCTATATATGTTAACATGCAGTGTGTATCGATCCCTATGTCATCAATTCAGTTGATTCACATCAATCCAACAGCATGTAAACCAAAAGGAACTTCAATCTGAAAGAACCCTATTGATGGATTGTGCCTGGGTAGATAGCGATGAAGGCATCAAGGAGATGCAGAAGGATCTACAAAGGTTAAAGAGGTGGTCTAAGGACCGCCCTGCCAGCGCAGCAGCAAGGCGTCTGCTTGTGGCACTGACATCACAGGTTCGGTGATGGACTCGGGAGTCAGTGGGCTGGCCATGGGGGAGAAGGTTGAACATCCCAGGGACTGCTCTCCTTCTCTGGGGTGAGGGGGACAAGTGTCCGATGGTATGTGAACCTCTGGAGGAGGCTGGGGATACCGTCACGGCTGACACCACATGTTAGGGGGGCAGACACTGGTGTCATTGTACATCCCAGCCCCAGGAAAAAAACTCACAAAAAAATGCTGGCCTGCTAATGACAGCCCCCGTCAGCGCTGCTGCTGACACTGCAGACCAAGGTCTGCCGGTGGGGGGTCCTACTTCTGTGGCCCCACCCTGGGGGGCAATCCAGGGCTATGAGACCAAGTTCCTTGGGAAGGGGGTGCCTGCCTGCTGGCCCTGCCCATGGGGTTAAGCCTGGGGATGGGGGGCAGTGAGCCGTGCTGGGAGACCAGAACCTCCGATGCCAGAGGGGAAAAATGGAGCTGGTAAAAATTAAAAAGAGGTGGTCCAAGGTTTGGCACTTGAAATTCAACACTAAAAAATGCAAGTGATGCATCTAAGGAAAAATAAACAGGACTGAGTACTAGATGGGGGGGATTAAACTTGAGCACTATGGCAGAGGAAAGGGACCTTGCAGCCATCATTAGTGACTCCAGTGACTCCCTCAAACCATCGAGCCAGTGTAACAAGGCCTGTAGTAAGGCTAATAGGATGGCGGGGTATGTTAACATAGAAACACAGAAACATAGAAGTTGTCGGCAGATAAGGACCACTTGGCCCACCTAGTCTGCCCTAAATCCCCTACCTGTAGTCCCACCCGAAGATCCTGCTTGGACTCTGGCTTACACTCCCCCTTGCCTCTAAGATTCCCTTGTGTCTATCCCATGCATTCTTAAATCCTGTGACCATTCTAACCCCCACAGCTTCCTCTGGGAGGCTGTTCCAAGCATTCAGCACCTTCTCCATGAAGAAGTACTTCCTCATGATTCCTCCGAGCCCCCCCCAACTTCATATTGTGATCCCTTGTACTTGAGCATCTTTTCCTTTGGAAAATGCTCCTTTCCTGTACCTTTTTTATTTCTGTGCAGTACTTGAATGTCTCTATCATATCCCCACCATTCCCTCCTATATTTTAGGAAGTACATATTTAAATCCTTAATCCCTTCTTCGTAGGGCTTCTGATGCAGACCCTGTGCCATTATAGTTATCCTCCTTTGCACCATCTCCACCCTATCTATGTCCTTTCGGGAGATGGGGCCTTCAGAACTGCACATAGTACTCAAGGTGGGGTCTCACCAGTGATCTATGCACTGGTATCATTACCTCCCTCTTTCTGCTGGTGATACCCCTCCCTATGCATCTGAGCATTTCACTAGCCTTTCCCACTGCCTTGTCACACTGTTTATCTATCTTCAGGTCATCAGAAATTACCCCCCCTCAGGTTTCTTTCCTGTTTTGTGACTGATAATACTCCCTTCCCCCAAGTTGGTACATCCCCACCCCCCAGGTTTTTGTGCCCTAAGTGCATGCGTTGAATCATAGCTGCTAAACTTGTGACCATTCTTCTAACTTCTTTAGATCCTCCCTTATTCTTTCAACCCCCCCCCCCTCGGTGTGTCTACTCTGTTGCAGATTTTTGTGTCATCCATGAATAGGCACACCTTTCCCTCCAATCCTTCTGCAATGTTGCTAATAAAGACATTGAAGAGGACCAGGCTGAATACTGACCCTTGTGGTACCCCGCAAGTCATCTTGCCCTCCCTAGAGTGTACCCCATTTGCCACCACTGTTTGGCTCCTATCACTAAGCCAACTCTCCACTCATTTCACTCTTTTAGGACCTATTCCTAGTCTACTCAGTTTGTTTACCAGCCTTCTATGTGGTGCGTTGTTGAAGGCCTTGCTGAAATCCAGATAGGCCATGTCAACTGCCCCTCCCTGATCCACTTCCTTTGTTACTCAGTCGAAGAACTTGACCAGGTTTGTCTGGCAGGACCTCTCCCCCGGTGAATCCATGTTGCTTCAGATCTTGTATGACTGGTAAAAAGGTATTCTCCAATCCTTTCCTTAAGTAGTGATTCCATTACTTTGCCCACTACTGATGTCAGGCTGACTGGCCTGTAATTTCCTGCCTCCTAACTATTTCCAGCTTTGTGGAGTGGGACTACATCTGCTCTCCTCCAGTCCCTGGTACCTCGCCTGTTTCTAGTGACCAGTTGAACAGGGCTGTCAGAGATTCAGTCAAGTGTTTTACGCCCATGTGAAGTGCATCATTAATTCTTTAATGCACACCCTAGAGTGGTTTACTGTGCTTATAAAATGGCTTGTTGTAGGTAATGAATGTTTCCAGCCTTTGTGATGAGATCTGGTTGCTGACCATGCATCAACAGTATTTTAATGCATGTTCATGTGAAGGCTGTCATCCAGTGAGGTCTCTGGATTTATCCTTGCCATTTTATAAACATCATTAACCTTTTACTTAAAGTACACCATCAAAGACCAAGCATGTGAAATACCATTGGGCCTTCATTGATTCCATGGCTAGATACCCGGTAAAGCACTGGGAGCTCCCTAGTCATACTGGGGCCTATGCATGAATGGGCGGGAATTAGACACTAAAGACGTGTATCCTGCCTGTGTAGCTCTGCGGCTCCAGATAGGTGCAGGGTGCATGGTATGTACAACCACAAGCACCCATGGGGCACCTGTCCATGGCCCTGCCTCTCTGGCATGCAGGACTGCACAGGGTGGCCAGGGGAGAAGTAGTGGACCCAGGTGGGCATCCAATCGGATGCCCATCCTGGGTCCCAGAGTGGATGACATATGCTGGGAAGTGCGGGTTCAAGAGCGTGAATAGCACATGCAGCTGCAGACACCTGTGCGGCCATGCCCTATCAGGTGGTGGACTCCTGGCCAAGCCCCTGGAGCACAGTGGCCACCTGCCTCACTGCCGCACCACCCCAACACACAGCAACCCTGTCACCCATGTAAAAAGGCCACCCCCCACACATTCCTACCCTGTTCCCATAATGCACAAACATCTGCCCCCGGTCCAACACATGACAGCCCCTGTCCCCGGTGGTATACAAGACAACTCCACCCCCCAACCACTCACTGGTGCCCCAGTTCTCGGTGTCGAACAAGAACTCCCCTGACACACACACACACACACATGTGTCCCAGTACCACACACCCAACCTCCGAAACCGGTACCTCAGCCCCATCATTGGTGGTCAGTGGCTCCCCCCACCCCTCAGCACACCAACACCCCCAACCCAATACCTGAATATCAGCATTGCTGCTTCAGATGCCAATGGCACAGCCCACTGCACACCTCCTTGGCCACTGACCATCCAACTGATGCTGGGAGTGCACTGCTTCTATGCATATATACATATATATATATATATATATATATATATAGCAAGAACTCCAGCATCAGTTGGTTATGCTGCTTGGCATCCGGAGCTGCACTGCACATTCAAGTATGGGGTTGGGAGGTTGCAGTGCCATGGGTGGTGGGAGCCACTGACCACCAATGATGGGGCTGAGGTATTGGGGTCAGGGTGTGTGGGACCTGGGCACTTGTGTGTGTGTGTGTGTGTGGGGGGCTCTTGTTCGACACTGGGAACCGGGGCACCAAAGAGTGGTTGGGGGGTTGTCGTGTGTACCACTGGGGACAAGGGAAGCCATGTGTGTGTGGGGTGGGGGGAGATGCATATGCCATAGAGGGATATGGCTGTCATGTGTTGGGGGATGTTTTTATTTCAATGGGGACGTGGCTGCCATGTAGGGGGGATAGACACTTATGGGGCAACTTGAACATCTGTATGGGCACTTGCCTAATCAGCTGCCCCAGCCCTCCCCATCTACCTAGTTGGCTGGGGCAACAGGGGGCTTGTTCCCTGGTCCCACTGTGACCAGCGAGTGCAGTCCATGGGGTTCACAGTGGGATATGGCAGGGTCCCAGCAGCCATAACCTGTACCCCCCTGTGTCTGGCATTACACTCCTTTGTGAATGGCATGTAGTGCCAGCAGACCCCCAACATGCCCCCCGGCACACTGCTGCCTGTGTGGCCAGAGGATCAGATGCATAACCACCTTGCATGTGTTTCATGAATGTCACCAAGGGTCGGCGGGGACCCCCATTGCATGGCTTTCCAACTTATGGTTGCCTATGCACCTCAGTTACGTGGTGCGTAGGCAACTTCTTGTTTCATGCATAGGGCCCATTAAGTGGTTAAGCACTGGTACCAGAGGGGAAAGGGAAGTGCCCATAGTAGAGGAGGGCTGAAATAAACATACTATATTGCACACTGATGTGTGGGGTGTGCACAGTTTTCAGGGCTGCACTTGGGAGGGCATTTTGTTGCAGCCTAGTGAAAATAATTATTTTGATGGGAGAGTAGCTGGCACTAGAGTGAACAGCACCTGGGAGGGCTTGAAAGAGCAGTCCTTAGTTACTTTACTGCACTACCTCAGTTGCTGCTAACCCCCTTCTTTTCCTCTTTTAGGGTTTGCTACCCTAAAGAAAGAATTGTGTTCTGTTGAAATCTTTGTTGTGTATTTGTTCAGCAAGAGTATTCAGTGCATGCTTTTTGGAGACTGTCATTGCACAGGGTTGGTAAGGTTAATGGGGGACCTAGTGGGGATTTGGGGAGCTACTGTATCCCAAGAGTTGTAATGTACTGTCATCAGGACCACTTTTTTTCTGGGTGAAGGTGCCATGCTATTTTCTAATTCAAATTGGATAGGAACCCCTCCCCCATCAGAAAAGGAGATACAAGGAATCCAGGCCCCTCATCCTTGTTTAGCTCACAAGGTAGGGGTAGCCACCAAAATGTCTATGATGGCCCAGTGGCATTGTAAGTTTGATGTGCGCTTTGACCCTCAAGGCACTTCAGTGGATGCTCTGGGCTCCTCTTACATATGGTAACCCTGTCAAAACCGGTTTACCACACTCAGATGCTGTTATCATAGCTAATAATAGTTAATTTGCTCCAATTGCGTTTGCTGCACTGCCTCCTGATATGGAGTTTCATAAGACTGACACTGTGGGAAAATGTGGCTTGCTTCCGCTACTCTAGGCCTAGGGATAGCAAGCTGCCAGTTCCATTTTTCAACATATGAATACTCCCCATAGAACAGGATCAGAGATCTCATGGAGAGCCTGACAGAGCTGTCCTCAAAGCAGGACTTCTTAAGACTTATTACACAAAGGTTTGAGGCTAATAACCAACATCTATCTCCGTGACCTTTTAGAGTCTGGTCTATAGAACTCCTTAATAAAAATCCATTTGTTGGCCATCTTAGCCTACCATGAGTTTATGGGGACCCTTCCCCTATCTCAACCCCCTTTGTTCAGAAGATTTCAGAGAACTGTTTAGCATATGAGACCACCTGTAAAGAAAGCTGTCACCAATTAGGATTTCATCCTGGTACTGGTCATGCTTACCCATAAGCCCACTGAACCAGTGGCTACCTGTGACATATGGTATCTCACTTGGAAAATGGTATTTCTAGAGTCCATTATCTCTGTGCACAGAGTTTCTGAAATACAGATCCTTGTGACAGATCCTCCATACATGGTTTTTCACAAGTATAAGGTTGTCTGCCTGAACAAATCTTAAATTTCTGTCAAAGGTGGTGTCAGTTCCACCTTTGCCAAACTGCTGCTTCCAGCTTTCTTTCCCAAATTAGAAAACCCAGGAGAAGTGATGCTGCACTCTCTCAGTGCTAGAAGAATCCTCAGGTTCTACCTTGATAGAATTAAGGCTGCAGACAAAACCCTCTCAAAATGTTGTCTCCTTCAATCCCAATCAAAAGGGTTTTCCTATCTCCAAACAGTGCTTGTCTAATTGAATTATCAGTTGCAACCACCACTATTACATGCTAACAGGGCAGCAGTTGGAGGGATCTGTCAGGGCACATTCCATCTGAGCAATGATTACTTAAGTAGCTTCTGTCCATTCGGTCCCTATTTTGGAAAGAATCAGGACAGCTACCAGGAGTAGTGTTCACAATTTCACTAAACACTGTTCTTTGGACTTTCACTCCATGAAATGTGCAGGTTTTGTATTTTCTGTGTTGTGAGGCCCACTTTCCTTGTGAGTCCCAGGTCTCCAGCCTCCCTAGTTGGTGGAACCTTTTCTGACTGCTTGTTACTAGAGACTAAAAGTGAGACTCTATAGAGAAGCAAGATTCTTGAAAACTAGAAATGTTACTTAATAACATAATGCCAGACCTTCAAAAATATCATCTCTATAGAGTACCACTCATCCTCCCTTCATACCCCAGACTCATTACAGGTGCAATGTATGTTTCCTTCTCCCCATCCTCGAAGGGGTATGGGCTTTAAAGACACTTGGTTGTTATGGTTGTCTCTTCCTATAGGGGGCCAATGAGCTCTTTTATATGCTGGTGTTATTCGTTACTAATTGACAGATAAATAGATTACAGTAGCTCTTCCTCATCAGTAAAAAAGGTACTGAAATGGTTAGAGATAAAGAAACATAGCATTTGAAGGCAGATAAGTACCTCTTGGCCCACCTAGTCTTCCCATGTTTCCCTACCTACAGTGTCACTGCAGACTCTACTTGATCTCCAGCTCTTACTCTTCCCCCATTGCCTTTCCAAAATGATTCCCTTATGCCTGTCCCATGCATTCTTGAACCCCACCACTGTTTTTGCCCCAACCACCTCCAAGGGAAGACTGTTCCAGGCATATACCACTCTTTATTAGAAGATGTACTTCCTCACATCTCTCCTAAATCTACCCACTTCCTGCTTCATTGCATGTCCCCTTGTTCTTTTTTCTGAAAAATGTGTTCCTCCTGTACCTTATTTACTCCTGTGAGGTATTTAAAGGTCTCAATCTATCCTCCCTCTCCCTCCTCTCTTCAATGGTGTACATATTAAAATCCTTTATTCTCTTCTCATATGGCTTCTGATGCAGACCCTGCATGATTTTCCCTCCTCTGGAAAGCCTCTACTCTGTCTATGTCCTTCCAGAGATATAGTCTTCAGAACTGGACATGGTACTCTAGCTGGGGTCTTACTAGCAATCTAAACAGAGGCAGCACCACCTCCATCTTTCTGCAGGTGATATCCCTTCCTATGCACTCCATCATCCCACTAGCCCCCAACTGCCTTGCCACACTGCCTGGTCACCTTTACATCATCAGATATGATTGCCCCCAGGTCTCTTCCTGCTTGACGGTCATCAATACCCCTGCGCCTGCCCTTAGGTTTCTGTGCCCTTAGTGCATTATTTTGCACTTTTTCGCATTGAAATCCAGCTACCATACTCTTGACCTCTCCTCGAGTTTTCTCAGATCTCTGCTTATTCTTTCCACCCCACCACCCGGATTGTCCATTCTTTTGCAGAATTTGATGTCATCTGCAAAAAGGAAGACCTTCCCTTCCCTTCCAGCTCCTCTGCAATGTCGCTTATAAAGACGTTAAAGCAGATTGGTCCCTGTACCAATCCCCGAGGCCACCCACTGGTCACCCTCCCTTCTCCACTGTGAACTCTGTTTACCACCACCACCACTGGGCCAGCCCAGACAGCCTCTGAATTTCCTCCTCCTTTCTCCACCTGCTGTCTTGTTTCTAGAAAGAGCAACAGGTAGGAGTTGGTGTTCCTGCCTCTGGTGGTGTTGAAGCTGCAGGGGGGGGCTGCAGGACAGGAGCATAGGAGGAGGGCTCTGGAGCAGAGGTCTGATCTAGTGGGTCTCAGGCAGGGTGAAAGAAATATCAGTTGACTGGTCCACATTGGAGGGAGCCCTATGGGGCCAGTGAAGGAGGTAAAAAAAAATCAGACTGTCAGAGGTACAGTCAGTACCTCTCTGAGCTCCCTCCATAACCCTGATTTCATCTCATTTGGCCCTATCACTTTGTCCACTTTCAGATTTACGAGTTCCTTCAGAACTCTCTCCTCTGAAAAAGGACTAGGGTCCACCTCCCTCTCTCCTCTAGTGCTCCCATTACTTTTTGTGGCCCCTCCCCTTCTCCTTCCTCTGTAAGCACTGAACAACAGTATTTGTTAAAGGAATAATGCCCGACAGGGTGGGTGTTATGCTGGGATAACATCCCACCTCGGGTGGTTGCGGCCTTGGACATCCAACACCCGAGAAGGGATGTTATCCCAGCATAACACCCACCCTGGAGGGCATTATTCTTATCATACAATGGCTTGTTGTTTTATGTAGAATTAAAAAAATAATTTTAAAGAATGTTTTTATTAGCGTGTAAAAATATTTTGTTTCTTAAGAGAAGATGCAAAATATGCTAACGCAAACAATGCTAATGCAAACGATCAGCTGGGATGTTATACCAGGATAACATCCCTGCTGTGATGACCAACTGACCAATCAGAAGCTAGGATTCTTTCTTGCCATTGTATAATCAGGATTTCTACCTTTTCCTGGTCCCCCTCTGCACAGTTCCCATTCCCTTTTCAACCTTACAGTACTTCCCTTGGCCTTCACCTTTTCACTTACATACCTAAAAAATGTATTGCCCTCTTAATTACCGCCTGGGCTATTCTCTCCTCAGTTTGCACTTTTGTGCTCCTTACTGCTTTCTCTGCTTCCATGTTTCTTCTGATACACCTCCCTATTCGCCTCCCTCTGTATCTCTGTATGCCTTCTAAATGCTACCCTTTTAACCTTCACTTTTTCAGCCACTTCTTTTGCATACCATAGTGGTTTCTTTTTCCTCTTGCTTTTGCTTACTTGCCTCAATCAAAGGTTTGTTGCCTTCTCTGTGTCGCCTTTTAGCTTTGTTCACTGTTCCTCCATCTCCCCAGGTCATCCCCCTACCAGGTTATTCCTGAGGTATTCACCTATCTTTTTAAACTCTGCCCTCCTGAAGTCCAGAACCCTCATCCTTGAGTGGTTTGATTCCATGGCTGTACTTACGCTGAATGACACTGTACAGTGATCACTGGTCCCCTATTGACCTCCCACCTTAACATCTGCAACACTGTCCCTATTAATGAGTACCAGGTCAAGTATTGTCCCATCACAAGTGGGCTGCATGACTAGTTGCCTGAAGAACGCCCTCTACAAGGAGTCTAAGATGTCCCTGCTTCCAGTTGAAGCTGCAGCTGGGAGCTCTAATCTACATCTATCTACATCTGGAAAATTGAAGTCCAGCAGCACCTCCCTCTTTTCTGCTATCTTGCCAGTGACTTCCACCAGTACCTTATCTAAATCCTCCCCCCGTACTGGAGGTCAGTAGATCACACCAGTACCAATAATGGCTCTGTTCTCCATCTCCAAGGTGACCCACAGTACCTCTGCCTCCTCCTGTGTTTCTTGTATCTCTGCTGCTTTTATATCTTTCCTCAAGTGAAGGCAAGGGCAAGGCAAGGCAAATTTATTTGTATGGCGCCCAATCCTGGGGGCTCTGGGCACCTCATAGTACAATAAAATAAATGTTAAAAATATAAATATAAAATAGCAGAAACACAGTTAGCACATAAAGCAAGTAAAAATGAATTGGGACCAGGCAACATAATAAAATTCATAATTCATTAAACGCCAGGCCAAAAAGGTGTGCCTTCACTCTCCGCTTAAAAGCCTCCACCGAGGGGGCCTCCCAGACTGCAGAGGGTAGTTTTCCACAGGGATGGCCCAGAGATACTGAAAGCGCGATCTCCAGAAGTCTTGAGCTGTACCCTGGGAACAGCCAGGAGATCCCTCGAAGAGGAACGGAGGGAGCAGGCAGAGATCATCAGTGTTAGGAGCTCAGACAGATAGCCAGGGCCCAGTCCATTTACAGCCTTGTAGGTAAGATGCCCCACCTTGAAAAGGACTGACCACCTTACTGGCAGCCAGTGCAGAGTGCGCAGGACAGGGGTCACATGGCTAAGCCTAGAAAGGCCAGTCAGTAACCAAGCCACCGCATTCTGCATTAGCTGCAGCCTGTAAAGGGTCCCTCCCATGACCCCCAAAGTAAAGAGCATTACAGTAGTCGAGTCTGGAGGAGACAAAGGCATGTACCAGCATTGGCAGGTCTTCTGGTAGAACGAGGGGCTTAATCCGGGCAATGTTCAGTAGATGGTAAAAACCACTACTGACAACAGACAACACCTAATCTTCAAAAGTCAGCCTGCTGTCAAGGATCACACCCAGATTCCGCAACCTCGTGGAAACTGTCAACAGAGCAGATCCTAGCACAAGATCAGAAGCTGCCTCAGACAGCAATCCATCATGCCTGTGACCTGGCTCAATCACCAGCACCTCCGTCTTAGCAGGATTGAGTCTCAGCCAGCTGGAAGCCATCCAGTCATTGATTTTAGCCAGACAGATGTTAAGCACATTCACAGCTCCTGATGTTCTGGGAACAAATGACAAATACAGTTGGATATCATACACATAGCAGTGAAACTCCACACTATATTGTCGAATGATCTCACCCAGGGGGAAGCATATACACTGCGAACAACATAGGTGACAGGATCGAGCCCTGTGGCACTCCACAAGACAGAGGCATTGGGGGGGAGGAGGAGAAATTCCCCATCACCACACACTGCACCCTGTCTGAAACATAGAAGTTGATGGCAGATAAGGACCGCAAGGCTCATCCTGTCTACCCAATTCTTTTTCTACCATATAAATGTGCCATCAGCCTTTGCTCTGTCAATGACCTGTCTATTCATACTCATCTGTATTGCTCCCTTATGCCTATCACATGCCTGTTTGAAGCCCTGCACTATATTCATATCTACCACTTCCTGAGGTAGGCCATTCCATGCATCCACCACCCTTTATGTGAAAAAGAACTTCCTCACATTACCCCTTAATCAGCCTCCCTCTAATCTCATGCTGTGTCCTCTTGTCCTGCTATTGTTCTTATATTGAAACATGTTAGACTCTTTCACCTAGTTAATGCCCTTAAGGTGTTTGAATGTTTTGATCATATCACCTCTCTCCCTCCTTTGCTCTAGGGTATATTGAGCTGCATTATTCTGTTCTCATATGTTTTCTGATTCAGTCCCTGCACTATTTTGATTGCTCTTCTCTGGACTGCCTCAATTTGGTTACTCTCCTTGTGAAGGTGTGGCCTCCAGTACTGCATGCAGTACTCCAGATGGGGTATAACTAGTGTCTTGTAAAGAGAGATTATTACCTCCCTCTTCTGACTTGTGATACCCTTACTAGTACACCATAACATCTCCCTAGCCTTACCTACTGCTTTAGTGGTCTGCTTGGATGATTTCAGGTCATCGGTGATGACGATACCCAAGTCTCTTTCTTCCCTTGTGACTGCCAGCAACTCCTCTCCCAGCTTATAGGTGGCTTCAGGACTTCTCTTCCTTATGTGCATGATCTTGAACTTCTTTGTGTTAAACCCCAGTTGCCACTCTTCCGACCATTTTGCTAGTTTATCCAGATCTCTTCTCATTCTGCCCACTCCATCTGGATCATCTACTCTGCTGCAGATCTTGGTGTCATCCGCAAACAAACAAACCTTACCCTCTAGACCATCTGCAATGTCACTAATGAAGATATTGAAGAGGATTGGCCCCAGGACTGATCCCTGAGGTACCCCACTTGTGACTTGCATCTCTTCTGACTGTATACTGTTTACCACCACTCTCTGTTTTCTGCCCGTCAACCAGTTTGCCACCCAGTTGACCAACCTCTGACCCATCCTGAGCCTACCCAGCTTATTAATCAATCTTCTATGTGGAACAGTATCAAAAAGCTTTGCTGAAGTCAAGGTAGGCGACATCAACTGCTCCCCCTTGGTCCAACACTCTGGTTACCCAGTCAATAAAATCTATGAGATTAGTTTGACAGGACCTTCCTTTTGTAAACCCATGCTGTCTTGGATCCTGTGTGCCTATGGATTCCAGGTGTTGCGCTATCCTTTCCTTAAGGAGTGCCTCCATAATCTTGCCCACTATTGAGGTAAGACTGACTGGTCTGTAGTTCCCTGCCTCCTCCCTACTACTACTCTTGTGGAGCGGGATTACATGAGATATAGGACTCAAACCACCTGATGACAGTACACCTCCTCCTTTTCTTCTCACCCTGTCTTTCCTAAACAGAATATAGCCTGATATGGCCATGTCCTAGTCATGGTTTTCAGTCCACCGTGACTCGGTAATGGCTACAATATCTAGATCAGCCTCTACCATGATGGCCTCTAGGTCCAGAATGTTATTTCCAAAACTCCTAGCATTTACACACATGGCCTTCCAGAGTTTGTTACCACTCTGTTTACTAACTCCCTTTTTTCCTTTTTGGCCCCCTCCCTTTTTAATTCTCTCATTCCCATCCCCCTTCTTTTCTACCACCATGCTTTTCTTTTTAATTTGCACCTGGGGATTCATCTCCCCTCAGGTTCTCCCTACTCTCTTCTTTAGTCTGTTGGGGGGGGCAGTTTATGCCTCTCTGAGTCCTTCCACACACACACACACACACACCCCCCCCTGGCTAGTATAAATGTTCATCAAAGTAACATTGAAATTGTACACTGAGGACTGTGATTCCCCTCGCGGATGAATGCAGACAAGCACCCCTGTATAGGCCCTTGTTCCTCCAGGTGAGTCCCCAGTCTCCAGTGTAGCTGAATCTCTGCACTATTCCTTCAATCATGAGTTGAAGCACTTGGTGTGGAAAAGCCTCTTCTCCTCCCTGGCATAGACAAACAGCACCTCAGCAAAAACTACTGAACACTCTACCTGCCTAAGACCCTCCCCAGCTCCATAAACTCCCTTGCACTAACCTAGCCCCATCCCTAGCCAGGTCATTAGTCCTCAGGTGGGCAATGATATCTAGCTTCCCCGTTCCGCCACTCTAGTGATCCTCAGAATCTGCTTCCCTTCCCATTGGGCTATGGCACCACGTAAGCACCTAAACTCCCTCTCCCCCCTTTCCTATTCCCAAATATATCCCCCTTGCAATTGAATACCCCAGCAGAAGTTGCTTCCTTCTTCTCTGGGTCCTCAAGCGTCCTCCTTGGGGTCTCTACGATGAAGGACCCCCACATTCATCCTGGTCACTTCCATGGGTGATTCCTCCCAAATTCCCACCCTGCCAGAGCAGAGTAGAACTTATGTAGTGGTATCAGTTGAGGAATGTGTCTCTGACCCCCCTACTCCCATCCTTCAGTAATCCAGCTGTTCCTCCTCCTCCCTGGCATCCTCTGAAGTAATGGTGACAGACTTTGTGACCCCAGGTGGGGGAAAGGTTCCATGAATCCCAGCCAACTGGGCCTGGACTATTGACCTCTTCACTCAACCCAAAGAGGTGCAAGCAGATGTGGGAGCACCACTGTCTCCAGAAGGTCTCTGTGAAAACTGCCCCCCACAACTATTACACTGTACCACTCCCAGCATTCCCAGTTGCTACTCTCCCTGTGACACTTGGGAATACTTTCATATCCTTACCCTCGATAGGATGTTCCTAGTTTTCCCCTTTTTTCACTTGCTTTGTGCTTTTGTATTTTTACCCCACATAGGGTTTTCCCTTCTACGCCTCTCAACCAGTAGTTTTCCCCCCGTATAAAGTATTTTCCTCCTTCCATTACCCCTTACTTTTCTCTGCTTTTTTCTGCTGAGGTAGCTGCACTTTCACCTTCCCCAAACCATTTGTTGCTGACCCTACATCAGTTGCTGTTAGTGTTCCCCTTTACCCTCTTTAAATCCCGTTATACTCCTACCCTAGATAGGGTGTTGAACCTATTCCCATTTCTGGCCTATCTTTAATCCTCCACCTTTCCCTGCAGATATTATTACAACAGTAGTGAACAGATACTTTATTTTAGATGATGGGCAGGGTCCCCTGCCATCCTGCTTCCTCGTGCAGACATCTGCCGACACCTAAGACACCAGTCATATACCTGTTCTACTCCTGCGCTGTTCTACTCACATGCTGGAACATAAATGTGTGTGTGGACATGGAAGGAGTGCTTCCTTTTATCCTCCCTCTCTGACCCTCTCTAAATGGGACTTCCTGTTTGAGACTGGGCCCTGAATGATCTTCAGGCAGCCATGTCACCCTACTCCATTCAATCTCCGACCTTTGAACTCCAGAGCCCGAGAGAGAGAGAGAGAGAGAGAGAGAGAGAGAGATGCTGTCCTACAAAGAGGAACTCTAATGAGCAGGTTAGTTGGAACACCAAAGTCAGCAAACCGTATTCTATCCCTGGTTAAAAATACCCGCCCACTGCACAAGTACCATTCCTAATATTGGTTTGTTTTGAGTTTTGTCCCTTTATGTGAGCTCTTGTTACCTGTTCAGTTATGCTGAACCCAAACCTAGAGAAACAAGAAAAAAAAAACACCTGTTTTAAATCCTCCCTGAGGTTTGTGTACTTGAAGCGCTTTTTATGTGAACACCCATCCCTGTCACCTTTTCAGTTTAGCTGCCCACAGCCATAGAAACAAGAAACCAGAATAAAACAGAGCACCCTTTTGTTGTTTTAAATCCTTCCTGAGGTTCATGTGCTTGAACCAAGTCTACTAGCTCTCGCCCAGTACTGTATTTATAACTATTTATGCTTTTAAACCCCTCCCAACTTACTATAGATCTCTTTGCTGCAAAAGCCTCTTTCCACTCCTTCCTGATCCAAGCTACTCCCCACCAAAAGGTCCTCTCAAGATGGCACTGAACCCAGTAAGCTCACTAGCAAGCCCCCCTCCGGGCTTCCTCTGCTTTCCCCTATCATCCGCTGAGGGCTGCTGTGTGCTAGCACTTGGTAGCCCAAGACTGCAGGCTCACACCACTATATATCCAGTGGATACACAGTCAATGCAATGCATTGGTGCTAAGCACTGATGCCACTGGCCACAAAAGTTCTGGTTGCCATAAGGTCATTTTGCCTACAGTGCTAAGACTTAAGATTGGTACTCTATGAAGAAGACATTCTTGGAGATCTGGAGTTACAGTAAGCAACTTTTCTCTTTTCTTCACACTAGTGGCTAACTTTATATACAGTACTGTCCTCCAGGATCAAGTGCAATATCATCATTTTTGCTGAGCTGCCTTGCAGGATACTGCAGTAACTCAGAGTAATCCATTAGTAATTACTCCAGTTTGTCAAGCAGTAACCTGTGAAATCTCATGCTGAGTGCTTGGTCCTGGTGGCTAGCACTGTAGCCACTGTACCACTTTTTGTAGGCCAGAAAACAGGTTTTGTTAAGATGGACCACTGATTTACCTTATATGTTAGTGATATGGACAGAGGTCAGGAAGGATAACTGGCTACAATTGCAGATGGTTCCAAAATAGAGGCGATAATGAAAATAAATGGAGGCAAACTTGCAAAAAAGAGATCTAGATAAACTGGCAGTATGGGCAGAGAGGAACAAGGTGAGGTTTAACATGAGAAATCATATTAGTGCAGGTGGGTACCATAAACAGGAAACTTGATTTTTATTTATGGGGATTGGAGAATAACCAATTTAATTTGTGTATAGAAACGTGAGCTGAGCACAGAACTTATTTAAAAATAGAATAATAAATAATAAATATGCATTACAAGGCTATAATCCCATTTTGAGGTTCTGGTGACATGTGAAGCTTGAGAGTGAAGCATGAGAGGCTCCAACATGTCACCAGAACCTTGAGATGAGATTATAACCGAGTCATACCATCCCCTATTTTATAATTTTTCTAATATATGGAGTCAGACAGAAGCTTCCTGCCTGGAATTGCAACCAAGAGCACTCCCCTGAACAGCTTCTTCTGTGACTGGAGATAGCTGCATGTTTCCTGTGCTTCAGACTCTCTGCATTTGTAAACTTCACTCCCGAAGCCCAGAGAGCACAAACTCTTCACTCCCCCCCCCAACAAGGCAGCAGTGGGGCAGGAGGGATCGGACACAAGAGGGGGTTTCTGTGGCACTGATTTTGTTTCTCCTGAGCTGAACTGCAGTCGGCTTTTACTGTGCCCAATGGTTATAGTAAAAGCTGGCTCACATGCAGCTGTGGTGAGTGTGCGCGCCACGAAGAAAGCTTGAGTCTCAAAGCACTGTCTTAAAAAATCCATTGATAGTATTATGAGATCTCGTAATACTATTGTTGAACATCGAACAATAATATTATGAGATCTCATAATACTATCGATGGATTTCTATGATAGCATTTCGAGGAATTTTTTGTATACCTCTGCAGCATTGTTAGGGATATTCATATACTACTGTTACATCTAATATACATTAGTTGAGAAAAAGAACAACAGGTAATCAAAATCATCAGGTCATCGTTAAACCGAGGTCCCATCTGCCTGGATTGGTGGTAGTTCAGGTGGATGTTAAAGATCCCATGGCACTTATCGAAAAGAGTAGGGGTGTTTTTATTTGCAAAAATAAACATAAAATACAACACGTTTTCACAGAAATCAAATAATAGCCAAAAAGACTACAACACTATATCCATTTAACTTCTTAGATCCACTTCTTGAACACCTGCTATCAATCTGTTTTTCACATTTATTCTTGCTTCTTCAGTTTCTTTATTTATACTTAATAAAATGAAAAAACCCTTTCCATAATTTCTTTAGTAATCCTGGGGATACTCTTAACATATCAGAGGCAAAAATGTTCTCCAACTCTTTAACAATTAGCCTACTAATGCAAACATACGACATTTTCTTTTGATATATAACCCATTGTATTCTGGCTTGCCACAGGAAGTATTTGAGACATCCCAAAATAAAGTCAAAGTCCCCTTATGCAATCCGAATGAACCCACTGGAACACTCCTAAAGCTAAGAATTCATATGTCATATTTTCAGCCATGTCAGGTTCCATACATCTGCTAAAAACCCACAATCCTGAAGCTATAGGAACAATCTAGTAAAAATGGACCATGGATTCCTCCTTATTAATGCATTCAAGGTAAGAGCATAACCTTTCCTGTAAGACTTTATATTTAGCATTCCCCTAACATTCAGTCTTCCATAGAAAATTAACCACTGTACCTCCCATTGTTTTTGGGCAACCTAGGATTATTCAATTGAGCCACTACGATGGGGTTCAAAGTTAATGAGGCAGTTTTTAAATTCCGGCTCTTGTGGGTATAGTTTTTTCATTAGATGGTGATACAAGTCCCTTGTACTATATGTGAGTGCTACTGTCTTCTGTATTTCCCATTTATATAATTTTTGTGCCGTTGGCGAAAGTGCTCTGGAATATGTAGATATTTATTAAGTTTAGGGGCTAAAGAAGTCCAACACTAAAGTATTTCCCCATAATTATTAAATTCCATGAATTTTCAGATCTGGATTCGATATCAACCCTTCTTTTAAGGAGTTGGTAATAAAGAAAACATGGGCGTATACCACTGGGTCTATCATTCCTAAACCCCTGTTTTATTGTTAGGTGAGTAAAACTTCTTTTAACTGGTTTAGAGCGGTTACTCCCAAAGCATCTGAAAAAGATGCTATATAACTTGGTTTCAAATTCTATTGGTAGTGGAAATATCATTGCCACAAATTGAATAATGGGCAAAAGGAATTGTTTAATTATCTGAACTCTTTTAATTTTAGACAAATGCCATTGCTTCCATCTAGAAACTTTATTTTCAACACTCCTAAGTATCCTCTGCCAATTATCATTAGGAACATTCTGAGGACCAAAGGTAATGCCCAAAATTCGGAGCGGGTCTCTAGAAAAATGAATTTTCTCCAGCCATAGTCCCAAAATCCCACACCCCCCAATAATCAGTCCTTTTGTTTTGTTTATGTTTATTTTTGCGTTAGACACTGTAGTAAATTCCTCAAATGCTCTCATAAACCCCGTAACTGATGAACAGTCCTCCAAATATATAACAAATCATCAGCATAAGCTTGAATATGTAGCTGTGCTAGACTGTTTTCTATATTGTATCCCTTCCATTTCTTTGCCTCCAATGCAGTTCATAAAAGGGATCAATAGCAAATGTATATAAAAGGGGCTTAAAGGGCACCCTTGCGAACCCCGTGGTTAAGGAAATCAGCCGCCTGTTCGCCTCTCACAAAAGGAAAAACCATCCCACTCTCGTACAATTGCTCAATTAAATTTGTCAGCTTAACCTGCACCCCATAATGCCTCAAAGTTTTAAAAAGAAATGGCAAATGGACCCTGTCAAATGCTTTATCCAGATCAGCTGCTACTAAACAACCTGTTAATCCCATCTCATTGAAATAGTCAATTACATCTCTGATCTGCATGATGGCAGATTGAATTCTTCTCCTTGGCAAGCCACAATATTGATTCGGCGAAATCACTTCCCCTGCGTGATGTTTAAGCCTTTCATTCAATATTTTGGCAAAGATTTTATAGTCAGTATTTAATAGGGTGATTGGTCTCCAATTCCCCATATCTTGCCTGTCACCTGATTTAAAAATATAAGTTAATAAACCTTCTGAAAAGGAGGGGTAGATGCGATTCTTGTCTAGAAAATCTTGAAATAATAGGCCCAGGCATTGACTTAGTTCATCCGAAAACTGTTTATACAAGTTATTTGTGAGACCATCTAGACCAGGTGAAATATTTAATTTTAGAGACCTGATAGTTTCCATAATTTCTTTCTGGGAGATAGTATCCCATTCTGCTTCCTTGTTATGCCTTATACATGATACCGGAATCTTGTTTAAATAATCCTCTATCTCTGTTATAGAAATAGCTTTTTAGGATTAAGGAACCAAAATGTTCCTTAATTACCTCTCTTAATTCCTGCTCTGAAGTTACTACACCCCATCAGATCTTTTAGCTCCTCCAAACCCATTGAATCTCTAAGTTCTTTGCACATCTGAAAGGGGTCCCCAAGAGGTGATTTCTTTACTCCATTAAGTAATATGGCCTGCATTGTTTTACTTCTGTCGTACTGATATTCTTTCATAGCATCTTTTAATAAGGAGATTTGATCTGAGTAATCCCACCTAGATGTGTAAGCTAAGGACAAAATTCTCTGAAGTTGCTGTCTCAAACTTAGATAGTGCAGAAATTTTTCATTTTTAATTTTCCTCCCAGTATTTTTGAACAGGTTACGTAGATCTGCTTTTCTGTCTAACCACCATATACATATATCTGTGTATAAAAAGGCTACTGAAAGCCTAGCCTTCAATAGGTTTCTTATCCTAATCTGGATAAAATTTAGTTCTAGCACTGAATTATTAAGCTTCCATCTTATGTGTCTTATTTCTGTCATCTCTGGAAGGAAAAAGGTGCTTACCAAAATGAATGATCTGAAAATTCACAGGAAAAATTTGGAATGAGTTTATGTGAATGTTTGAAGAAACAAACATATGGTCAATGAGAAAAAAGATTTCCCTTTTTGAAAAGAAAACTTATTCTTAAGATTTAAAGAGGTATTACAACTCACTAAACCTGCATCTCTAAGGATTTTACCTAAAAGCGTTAGTATCGATAGGTTTTCTTGCCACTTTGTTTACCATGTATAAGATCTGTAACTGTGCAGTTAAAGCCCCTCCCCATAACACTCTGACCGTCGTGAATAAAAGGCTGCACCAGTGTTAGGCAGTTCACCCTACCTGATTTAGTTTGAGGATTGTAGATATTAATGAAACGAAAACAAAACCCACCATTTCCCATCAAAATCAAACTCTCCCTGGTACCAAGTCTATCAGATTATGCAACTGAAATGAAAAAGAGTTGAATAAAATCCCCACTCCATCCGCAACATCCTCCCCAAAAGACCAATAGGATGGGCCCCACAGCCAATCTTTTTTAAATGCTAACCTTTGGTCAATGGTGGACATCCATGTCTCCTGTAGAAACCAAACTGACAAAGGAAAATCATGTATAAAATTAAACACAGATAGCTGTTTAGCTTTATTTAATAAGCTATGAGTGTTTAATGAACCCCAGGAGCACACCATAGTCCTTCATAATGGTCAATACCCTTCATTTTTTCCTTTTTTTCTTTTTTTTATCCTTATAGTTGTCTAGTATCTGAGATTTGGTTGAAATAGTGGATTTTTGGAGTCTGATTCGTCCTTCTGTCTTACCCCAAGATGTAAACAGAGCCGCATAGTATTGCTAGTCTCCATCTGGTAATCTGGGGGACCTTTAGCATGCAGATTTCTTGCTGATCTGTGTGTGGAACCAGTACAAAAGTATCCTCTGACTTTTTACCATTTCTGTTTTCCCTACTTTCTCATCAGAAAAACAAACCGGGGAATGTTTAAGATATTCAGAGGACCCATTCCATCCTTTTTAAATGTCCTTTGCTAACATCAGTACCCTGCTTATTTCTTTGATTTTCAGGAAACACTTTTCCCCTAGTACACCATTTTGAAACCAAGCTAGTTTTTCCTTTCTGTTGCACTCTGACCTCAGGGAGTTGTACCACAGAACCAGGAACAGAAATGGAACCCTCCTGCAAGGGGTGGATAGAACCACAGCTTCCTGTGCTTTCTGTATATAAGACTCAGAACCAGAACTATGTGACAAATTATATGCTGCCCAAGGGCAGAATTTAAACACTGACCTTTTGCCTCACATAAATCTGCTAAGATGGATTACCACAAAACATAGTTACGTGCCCTACCTCCCCACAATTATCATCATCTGGTTGGTCACAAGCAGCCTAGACAGGTGAGTCTTTGCTCCACATTTATAGCAGGCATGAGGTTGTCCACTGTAAAAGCACACTCCTCTGTCCTTTCCTAACAAAAAAGAGTTTGGAATGTGCTCAATTCCTGCTTCATTTTGCTTAAGCTTAACTTTATATTTCCACCCTCCCGTCCAAAATTGTTCTGAGTCTAAAATAGGCTCAGGTTCACTAAAACATCACACCTTTTTTAGCCAGAATGTAATATCTTCTCCAGACCCTTCATTCCAAACATTATAGTGACAAATTTAATCAAGGGCTTTGACAATGGTATCACAATAAAGGGGGTCCATGTTGGGGAAAATTTTACTTGCCCATAGCGTAACCAGAAGAGGTCAAGTGCTTGTTGAGACCTAAAGCTGATATCAAAATTATCTTCACCCGAAATGTGTATAAATGCATAAACATCCTTGGGAGAAAAATGCAAAGAATCTTTCAGTAAAACTTTCCCTACGTAATGTCTGTCGGGTCTGACTTCCAATCCCCCTTTATACCGTAAATGCACTGCATTCCTCCTTGGAGCAGCTTCTCTTTGTGCATTGGAAAAGAGTTCCGACAGCAAAGGCTTTTTATCTGGTTCCTTTTGGGGGGGGGTACTAACAATTCCACTGCAGGTTTAGGTAAGGCCTTATGAGACACAGCAGCCTCAGCTGAATCACTCAAGTTATTCAGGTTACCTGCAGTACCTAAAACATATCCTCCTCTACCTTCTTATCTGTACCTGAAACATTTTCCTGCAGTTGCACCTTTGGAGCCCACTCAGGAGAATCCTGAGAAAGGCTAACCCGGGCTCCAAGTGGGGTCAGGAATCCATCCACCTGATTCCAACAGAGACCAACCTGCCCCACTTAGAGCTTTTTCTGGCATCCAGTCTTTTTGCCCCTCATTATTTATAATAGACGCTGCTTTATTACCTAAACCTAATGCATTTGGCATGGGAATTACATTTTTCCTTGTGTGCCCCTCAGAAAAAGAAAATTCTGTAACCCCTAATTGAGAACCTACATTAGACTGATAAACCACATTTTTATTTGCCTCTACTGCATCCCCCTGCTTCATATTATTAGTCAACACAAAACCTTTTATTTTATCCATAGGGACAGCAAAGTCAGTAAAATCCATAGGCAAAGTGGTACAGCTCTTGCAGCATTAGTTGAAATAATGTCCTGTTCCTCCTTCCTTTGTGCAGGCTGAAAAGACAGGCTACAGTTTTTTGAGGCTTTCAGGGCATCCCAGACTTTTCTTCTTTTAAATCCTCCTGACTATATTGCAGCAGGCGCTTCAGAGCTCGGTCGTTCATAGGCTATTTTCTGTCATTAAAAGCCGAGATCTGAGTCCGTTTTTACACCGAAACAGTAGCAGTGTTAATTTTGGAAACGAGCTTGGCTGCAAGACGACAGGCAATTCTACCTGTTTGGACAACTTTACAGTCATTTCTGGAGCTAGAACAGGCAAATTCTCGTAGTTGGGAAAATGAAAAGTACCTGTTTGAATTGAGGCGCCTTTCACCCGGGGCACAGTTCCATTGGACAGCCGCCAGCTCACAGACACTCCCAATCTCTTCCCTTCTTCTTCTTGCTCCATGACCACCTCTGGTTGCCTTGTTTCCACCATTTTTTCATCCTTCCTTGTATTGCCATTGCAAATCACAGGTTCCAGGTTCAAATCCTGCTGCAACAAATAAGGGAATTCACAACCTGAAGTTGTAATCTTGTGCTCAGAGCCACTCTCTTCCTCAAGATCTGCAGATGCCATTACAGGCAATACCTCTGGCTGTAGTTCTTCAGTAAATTCCTTAGTAAGCTCCCCTGAAGATTCTCCTTTCGAGAGCTTAAATTCTGAAATAAATTCAGCGAAACACCGACTGCAGCCTCCTAACATGATAATAGTAGAGACAAGGCTACTCTCTCTACCAAAGACATCCTCCTCCTCCTCCGCCATCTTGGTCCCACTCAGAAAATGGGTCCCCCTGCTCACAGGAAGCAGTCAGTAGGGGAATTTCCCCGGTGTCCTGGCCAAATTTCCCTCATTCACTAAAAATACCACCAACAGCTTAATCTGGTTCAAGGTCAGCTGGCATTCATCTGTATCCCCCTCCCCAGGGTCATGCCTGAAAATAGGCAGGATTTGTCTAGTGCACTTACCCGGTCAACAAAAACTAAATAAATAAAATAATCATCATGAATGCTCTGAAACAGGAGTCCCAATGTCAACAGGCTGCAAAGAAGAGGATCTATATAGTAGTTTGCATAAATAAGACCTCTGAGTCAATTACAAAAGATGATAATGCCATAGAAACATTGAATATGACAGCAGATAAGGACAACTTGGCCCCCCTAGTCTGTTCATTTCCTTACCTAATGGATAAGTTGCAGATCCTAGTTAACCAACAGCCTATTGCCTCCTACCCCCCACTAGAATTGCCTTATGTCTGTCCCATGCATTCTTGAATTCCCCACTTGACCCCACGACCTCCTCAGGAAGGTCATTTCATGTGTCCACCACCCTCTCCATGAAAAAATACTTCCTTACATTGCCCCGAGCCATCCCTCCTCTAGCTTCAGATTATGTCTCCTTGTTCTTGCACATCTCTTTTTCTGAAAGATGCTGCCCTCCTGGACTTTGTTGATTCCCTTGAGGTACTTGAAAGTTTTGTATCATGTCCCCCCCTCTCCTTCCTTTCCTCAAGGGAATACATAGTAAGCTCCTTTAGTCTGTCTTCATATGGCTTCTGTTGCAGACCCTGCACCATTTTAGTTGCCCTCCTCTGAACTGCCTCCATCCTGTCTATGTCCTTGTGGAGATGGGGTCTAGAGAACAGCATGCAGTACTCCAGATGGGGTCTCACCAACTGTCTGTACAGAGGGATAACAACTTCTTGTTTTCTACTGGTGATGCCTCTCCCTATACATCCCAGTATCCCCCAGCCATCCTTACTGCCTTCTCACATTGCTTGCCCACCTTTAGGTCATCTGATATGACTACCCCCAGGTCCCTTTCCACTTTTGTTGTTGTTAATACCACACCGCCCCCCGGGGTTTTTGTTTCCCAGATGTATTTCTTTGCACTTCTCTGCATTGAATCTAAGCTGCCATACTTTTGACCATTCCTCCAACCTTGCCAAGTCCCTTCTCAGCCTTTCCACCCTCCCTTGTGTATCATCCCTGTTGCATATCTTTGTGTCATCTGCAAACAGGCATCTTTTTCCTTCCAGTCCCTCTGCAATGTTACTTGTAAAGACATTAAAAAGGACTGGACCCAGTACTGAACCCTGTAGTACCCCCATAGTAGCCACTTTACACTTCTCTGGTGAGGCATCCCCTAGAGCTCTGCTGCCAGTTCTGTGTACTTCACTATCAAAAAGACATCAAGATTAATTCTGACATCCAAAGGACCAACAAGCTGGTGTGGTAACTGAGGGGGGAAAACAGTCTATGTAGAATGAGAATGAGAGGAGATTTTAGAAAACTTGACACATGGTCAAGGGTATGGCAAACTGAGGCTCAATGCCAGAAAGTGCAGAATCATGCACCTGTGGCATAGAAACCCAGGAGCTGAGTATAAAATAGGGGGGGTACTGTTGATCACTAAGCAGGAAAGGAACCTTGGGGTTATAATATCTGATGACCTCAAAGTCACAGGGCAGTGTAACAAGGCAGTGGGCATGGCCAGCGGGATACTGAGGTGCATAGGGAGAGGTAGCATCAGCAGAAAGAGGGAGATGGTATTACCACTGTATTGTGAGACTACATGGTAACCCGTGACATGGGCGACCACGATTGGGTGCAGACAAAAACAGTGACTCAATTGTGGTGCATGTCATTGGGGCTACATACCAGGAAGGGAGACTGGATGGGGTTGGGTTCATGCATATAGTGACAGGATGTCGCTACATGTACATGTGCACGGGGGGGAGCGAGCATGCTCAACGAGGGGCAGGAGAGGGGAGCAGGGTTACTGAGGGGTGGTGCCACAGTGAGCTGCTGAGCTGGCCCCATGGCATGGTGGGTGGGTTCAGGGCTGGGGTTTGCAGTGTGCTGGGTTCAGGTCTGGGTGCAGGTATGCTTTGTTGCACCCGGCCCCATTTTTTTTATGGATTTGCACTCCCCCCCGACATGCACCCCTCTGGAGTTGAGAATCCTATAGTAGGGGATGTGTGGGGCACAGCCCTACGCATAACATTGAAAATTATAGTCTCAGTGCCACTTGCTGTGCGCTGGGGGCTGTGCGAGGGTGGTTTGGTGATGTGCGTCGCCCTAACAGTGATTGCCTTTGGCAGTCATTGTTATGACATGGAACCAACCACACCTAGAGTACTGTGTCCAGTTCTGGAAGTCACATCTCAAAAAAGAACATAGACAGGGTGGATGCAGTCCAGAAGAGAGCAACTAAAATGGTGCAGGGGTTGCAGGAGAAACCATACAAGAAGAGACTGGGGGATCTCAACATGAGGATCTTAACATGCACAATCTGAAGGAGAGAAGGGAAAGGGGGGACATGATAGAGACCTACAAGTACCTCACAGTGGGGGTTGGGGGTGAGCGGGGTGCAGGTGGGAGCCGGTTTCAAATGAGGACGCACACCAGAACAAGAGGGCATGCAATGAAGATAGAAGGGGGACAATTTTGGAGGGATGTGAGAAAATATTGCTTCACTGAAACAGTGGTGGACACCTGGAACAGCCTGCCAGCATAGGTAGTGGCAGTGAAAACAGTGGGATATTTCAAACATGCATGAGTTAGGCATAATGGAATACTGGTAAATAAGCGGAAGGTCATCGAACACCAGTTGGGGTCTGTGGAGACAGAATAGGCAGGGAGCATCTGGGCAGACTGGGTAGGCCACGCAGTTCTTTTCTGCCAGTGAATTCTGTTTCTATGAAAGGCTGTAGGTAAACTGTTTTGAATAGAACAAAGATGAACCTGAGGGGAGCTATTAGAGGTTTACAAAAATGTAGGATGAGAATCTAAGCAACAGCCTGAACCCTAGTGTAAGACTTTGCCTAAGTGTAACACTAGTGTAAGAAGATTACTGGATGGGTAAGCAGAAGATCCTAGAGGGTTGTTCTTAACAGGGAGTACTCAGGGGTGGAGTCACCAGTGGGTGCCACAGGGATCAGTTTTGGGGCCAGTCCTCTTTAACTTATTCATCTGCAACCCTGGAGTAGGGGGTCCAGGAAAAGATCTGCCTTTTTTTTTGCAGATAACACAAATGTCTGCAGAAGGGTGGACAGTGAGGAGAGGGCAGGGGTGCTGGAACATGGGGAAAAGTGTGCTGGGGAGCTGTAATATAGCAGAAGAGTCCATGATTGTTTCCCTTTCAACCTTGCATGCATTAAAAGCGCACTTTGAATGATCTTGGGCAAAAGTGGGGGGCTGCCGCTACCCCTCTCCCATAGGTTCTGGCACTTATGGGAGAGAGTTAGAACCATGAGGGAGGATCTAGAGATGCTAGGGAAAGGATCTAAAGTATGGCAGTTGAAATTCAATGCAGTGAAGGGTAAGCTGCTAAGACACAGAGAGAGAGAGAGAAAGCAGCCAGAGATTCTTTAAATCAAGGAGGTTATTTTCTAGACTACACTGGACTAAATTATTACTTTTTGGACCTGTGTAAGTAACTAGTTTTGATTCTGTTTTTTGGTGTTGACTTGTCTTAGTTTTAACTTTAATTTGCCAGGGAGGAACTGTAGCTGGGAGATATTTGCAGTAATTTGTAACTAGACCTGGTACTTAACCTCTGTGAAATAGGTGTTTGTTAAGGGGAGGAGCTGAAAGGGGCCTAGTTGAACTGTGGACTTAAAACAGGAGTTGTTTGTGGTCTCTGTCTGCTGAGACACAGAGAAAGAGAAAGCAGCCAGAGATTTCTTAAATCAAAGAGGTTATTTTCTAGACTACACTGAACTGAATTATTACTTTTTGGACCTGTGTAAGTAACTAGTTTTGATTCTGTTTTTTGGGGTTGTCTTGTCTTAGTTTTAACTTAAATTTGCCAGGGAAGAACTGTAGCTGGGAGATATTTGCAGTCATTTGTGACTAGACGTGGTACTTAACCTCTGTGAAATAGGGTGTCCGAAGGAAGGACCGGCACTCCCCAGGGTGGAGGTCAGAGTTGTAGTTGATTATTTCTGGATGGCATAGGTTTACTCCCTCCCACCTTTCCCGCACCCCACCCCCCAAGTGCATAACTTCCTTTATAGAAGGGGTTCTGACATCACTTCCCCAAAAACTGCTAACAACATACGCCTGTTCATATCCTTAAAGGCACAGCACACTGAATGGGGGGAGAGACACTCACAAGCTTGCACACACTAAAACAAGAACAAAAAAACAACAAAAGAAAAGCATCTGTAACAGAAAGAGACACACACATGTAGGGAGTGGTGCGATGTACTGGCTGTGGAGCAGCAGTCTTCCAGGATACATTCTGGAAACTGCATTGCTGCCCTATTTACAGGCACCTCTCTGGTCTGAGAAGGAGGTTTCTCGTCTCCATGCTGACCTGGCAATGATTCAGGAAAACCTGCTCCCCCAACCAGGGACCACTCAGGTCACAACCACTACCTCAGAGATTGCCAAGAAAGAGGAATGGTTGGACAATGGTGGGCTCAGGGAGGGTGAGGGTGGTGGAACAGAGGTGCATCTCTCCAGTTGTGCCTCTCCACAATTCATTTGCCACTCTGGCGGAGCATGGTTCCTTTATGGAGGCACCCGCAGTGGAGACCAAGGAGGATGCTGGGAACCTCCACAATGGAGACCCACAGGAGGGTGGCACAGGACCCCACAGGGGAAGGAAACAACTCCTGGTGGGGGACTCAGTTGTTAGAGGGGTAGAACTGGGGGAGGGAGGGGAAAGGGAGGTAAGGTGCCTGCCTGGCGACATGGCTTAGAGGGACAGGAAATGAATCCTCAGGATCATGGGAGCAGCTGCAAGGGGGAGTGAGCTTTATGTCATTATCCACCTAGGGACGAATGACCTAGCTGAGAATGGGATCAGTACAGTGCAACAGGAGTTTGTGGAGTTGGGGAGGGGCCTTAGACAAGTAGCACACACAGTAACTTTCTCAGAAGTGTTACCTGTCTATGGTATGGGTGAGGCTAGGGTACTCTGCACCATGGGATTCAATGACTGGTTGAAAAACTGGTGCAGAGCTCAGGGATTTGGCTTCATTGGGGACTGTGGCTCCACCTGGAGGGATGCAGGACTATACAGGTGCAATGGTCTGCATCTATCTTGGAGGGGAACCAGGATCCTAGGTGATAGGTTTAAATGTTTCATTGGCAAGCATTTAAACTAGCCAAGGGGGGAGGCACTGAAAAGGAGAAGAGAAATCCTAGCCCACCCCCAAAAATCAGGGTAGTTAGTGAGCTAAACACCAAGATACAGCAATCGATAGGGATAAGGGCAGGGGTAAATGGAAAAAAAGACAAAGGCAGTAAGGACAGGGATGGGGCAAAAAGAAATAAAGCCAGAAAAAAATGGAGGGTAATGAGTACCAATGCCTGTAGTCTTGGTAAAAAGCTCCCCGAAATTGTGGCCTTGATGGAAGAGAGATGCCTGGATATCGTGGCAGTCACAGAAACATGGTACACAGAGAACCATGATTGGGACATCAATATACCAGGGTACACAATCTACAGGAGGGACAGGGAGGGAGGAAGAGGAGGAGGAGGAGTAGCTCTCTATGTAAGGGAAGGGATCAAAGCAACAGAACTAAAGAGTAAACAGGGAGGAGAGGAGGCACTGTGGGTCACCCTGGAGACTGGAAATGGCTCCACAAATTCTCACAGGAGTTGTATACAGACCCCCATCTCAGGGGGAGGAAATGGACAAGGAAATGATAGAAGGCATCCTTGGGATGGCAGAGAAAGGTGAGATATTGCTGATGGGGGACCTGAATATGCCAGATGTTAACTGGAGCACCTTTGCTGCAGCCACATCCAAGAGCAGGGCCTCAGACAGCTAGTTTTGGAACCCACTCAGGAGGGAGCAATCTTAGACCTGGTACTTTTAAATGGGGACAGAGCGAAGATCTCTGAACTTGAAGTGGGTAGCCATCTGGGAACAAGCGACCACCAGTGTGGTTCACAATAAACTTAGCTATAGAGTCAAGCCACACAAAAGTGAAGGTACTGGACTTCAGGAGGGCTGATTTTGTTGAAATGGGAGAGTGCCTCAGAAAAGCACTAGCAAACAGGCAAGAAGGTGGGGTGGAGCAACAATGGGGAAACATCAAAACTGCCATCACAGAGACAACAAGCCTTTGCGTGAAGCAAATAAACAAATCAAAATGAAAGAAAAAAACACTATGGTTCTCAAAAGAAGTGGCGGGGAAGGTAAGGGAGAAAAAGATAGCATTCAGGAAGGATAAGGAAACACAGAAGGAGCAGGACAGAGAACTGTACCAGTTAAAGCTGAAGGAAGCCGGGAAGGAAGTCAGAATAGCAAAGGCCCAAACTGAGGAAAAGATAGCCAACTCAGTTAAGAAGGGAGATAAAACCTTTTACAGGTACATTAGGGAGCAAAGAAAGATGAAGGCAGGGATACTGAGTCTGAATAAAGAGGAAGGTGGTTGGGCAGAGAGAGATAGTGAAAAAGCAGGGATACTGAACAAATATTTCTGCTCAGTATTCACAAAGGAAAAGCAGGGGGAAAGACCTAATCCAGTCAATAGAAACACTCTGAGTAGCGGGGTTGATATTAGTCCTTTTATAGAAGAAAGGGTTCTGAAAGAACTCTTAAAACTGAAGGTGAATAAAGCAATGGGGCCTGATGGGATTCACCACAGAATTCTAAAAGAACTAAGGGAAGAACTAGTAACACCACTGACCACCCTTTTTAATAAATCATGGGAGGATGGTGTGGTACCTGAGGACTGGAGGAGGGTGGATGTGATTCGCCTTCACAAAAGTGGAAGCAAGACAGAGGCAGGAAACTACAGACCTGTCAGTTTGACCTCAGTGGTAGGGAAAATTATGGAATCACTTCTGAAGGAAAGAACTGTTGAGTACCCAGAGACCAGTGGGGCACAGGACCCAAGGCAGCATGAATTCACAGCAGGAAGGTCATGTCAGACAAATCTAATTGATTTCTTACAGGACTGTGGACATGGCCTACCTAGACTTTAGCAAGGCATTTGACACAGTCCCGCACAAAGGATTAATAAACAAATGATCCAGCCTGGGAGTGGGTCCCAGGGTGATAGCCTGGGTAAAACACTGGCTGGACAGCAGAACACAGTGGGTAATAGTAAATGGAGTCCACAGTGAAGAAAGGAGGGTTATTAGTGGGGTACCGCAAGGTTCAGTACTGGGCCGGTCCTTTTTAATGTCTTTATAAGTGACATTGTGGAGGGACTGGAGGGGAAGGTATGTCTCTTTGCAGATGACACAAAGATCTACAACAGGGTTGATACACAAGGCGGGGTGGAAAGGATGAAAAGGGACTTGGCAAGGTTGGAGGAATGGTCAAATGTATGGCAGCTTAGATTCAATGCAAAGAAGTGCAAAATAATGTACCTGGGAAACAAAAACCCAAGGCAAGAGTACACAATAGGGGTGAGATACTGACAACAACAAAAATGGAAAGGGACCTGGGGGTAGTCATATCAGATGACTAAGGTGGGCCAGCAATGTGAGAAGGCAGTAAGGAGGGCTGGGGGGATACTGGGATGCATAGGGAGAGGCAACACCAGTAGAAAACAGGATGTTGTTGGCCCTCTGTACAGACAGTTGGTAAGACCACATCTGGAGTACTGTGTACAGTTCTGGAGACCCCATCTCCGCAAAGACATAGACAGGGTTGAGGCTGTCCAGAGGAGGGCAAACAAAATGTGCAGGGTCTGCACCAGAAGGCATATGGAGAAAGACTAAAGGAGCTTTAGATGTATAGCCTCGAGGAAAGGGGGGACATGATAGAAACTTTCAAATACCTCAAGGGAATCAACAAAGTCCAAGAGGGTAGCATCTTTCAAAAAGAGATGTGCAAAACAAGGGCACAATTTGAAGATAGAGGGGGGGTGGCTCAGAGGTAATGTGAGGAAGTATTTCTTCACAGTGAGGGTTGTAGATGCATGGAACAGCCTTCCTGATGAGGTTATAGAGTCAGAAATAGTGGGGGAATTCAAGAATGCATGGGACAGACATAAGGCAATTCTAGTGGGGGGGTAGGAGGAAGTAGGCTGTTGGTTAACTAGGATCTGCAGCTTATCCGTTAAGTAGGGAAATGGGAAGACTAGGTGGGCCAAACGGTTCTTATCTGCCATCAAATTCTATGTTTCTATGTAAGGTAATGCATATAAGAGCTAGGAACCCCAAAACAAAATAGAGGATGGGGCAAATTGCTGTTGAGAGAATGACTGAGGAGAAATACCTGGGACTAATAATCACAGATGACTTGAAATCATTGGCCCAGTGTAATAGGGCAGTGGGAAGAACAACTAGAATGCTGGGATCCATAGTCAGGAGAGCAGCAGTAGTAGGAGGGAGGTGATCCCGTCCCTGTGCTGATACCCTGTTTGTCCTCACATTGAGTACTGTACTATACGAGGTTCTGGAGTGGAAAATGTAAGGAAGGACAGGGACAGGGTAGAGCTAGTATAGAGGAGAGTAACCAAAATGTCTAGGGATAACAAAGGATATCTTACATGAAGAGGTTGGAAGACCTCAACGTGTACACCCTGGAGGCAAGAAGGGAGAGGGGGATATGATGGAGATATTCAAGTACCTCCATGGAATAAATAAGGTAGACTGCAAGGAGTTATTCACACTGAGTGGAAAACAGGCACAAGAAGGAACTCAATAAAGCTGGTAGGGGATATTAAGGAAGGACATCAGGAAATATTTTTTCATGGAGAGAGTGGTAAGCATGTGGCACAAGCTGGCAAGGTAAGTTGTCTGTGATAAGTGAGTAGAAGGATTCCAACTCAGGAGGGAAAAATATGTGGGACAAGTAGGGATATAAAGAGATGGAGAGGGGAAGGTGAATAAAGGAGTGAGTGACCACTAGGGCCACCACATCCACCCATAGAAAGGGTTGGGTAGACTGGATCGGCCATTGTGCCTTCCATGGAATTCCATCACCGAGGACTGTACTTAGCACCAGGAGAACAGTGGGACTGACAATATCTGATCTGAGCTTATAAAAGCTGCAACATGCTTTACAGGCTACTGAATCTTCTACTGCTTCAGCCCAGCTCTGACAACAGCCGACGGAGATTCTGGGATTTCTGGTTACAGCAAATTTCAGCTTAGGAGTCAGCAGAATCAACTTGATACGATCTACTACACTGCAGTAAACAGTTAAGTAAAAAACTGTTGTTTTTTTTTCACCTAAAGTGCAAATTGGAACCAGCCCTGCAGTTGGGTGTTGGACTCTTACTGCTAATGGTTGCCCTTTAACATGTGCAAGAACTTTCCAAGTATTCTGAAGGATAGTTCAGGACAGCGCAATATTTAAATTATTACTGTACATCTTACTATTTTAGGAAACCAGACTGATGGCTGTTGTGCTGAAAAATGTTCCAAGGCTTTGAAACTGCATTTTTTTGGATTAACTTTTTTAAGAAAACATCTTACAAATGTTGCCACAGTACCCTAAGATAATGATGTGCATTAATCAAATGTACAGAGCTGCATTTTGTTTATTAAAAAAAGTAGAAAAAGGTGTGGTTCTCCCTAAATGGGAAACCACTAAAACCTTCCAAATTCCAACATTTACTGTACTAATTCACAACAAACTTTTATAGTTTCAAAAATAAATTGTGGGCCAACAGAATGAATGCACCGCAGAATTGCAGAATATGTGTCATTGTGGGATATCCTCACTATATGGGTGGTGTAAGGAAATCAGTTTTGCCTGTTAACCACAATATCTGAGGTCTGAGGATGCATCACAATAAAATATGCCCTGCTGTGCCTTATTGCATAAGTATAGTCTATGAAGGCAATGTTTAATATGGAAT
Organism: Neoceratodus forsteri; assembly: GCA_016271365.2. Lineage (NCBI taxonomy): Eukaryota > Metazoa > Chordata > Ceratodontiformes > Ceratodontidae > Neoceratodus > Neoceratodus forsteri. Next base: position 30,113,455 of record CM028132.1, read on the forward strand.
AGAAGTGATTAAGTAATGCAAACAATATAGTTATTTAAAATATGTCAACATGCTGTGTTTGGAAGAGAAAATATTATCCCATTTCAGTTCAATCAGGTTGACACACTGTGTGTGTCAAGATGTAATGCAGGATTACTTTTAATGCATTGACAATGAGTTTGCAGAAATGATGTAGATATAATTGCAAGTCCAGTAACATACAACCAGGCAACTCACCCCACTTGACCATAACAGAGATGAACACATATTTCTGGATGCAGGCTATTGTCTCCACTTTCCATTTTATTTCAGTTTTCCTGGGGTTTTTTTTATATATTTTTCATTGTCTCTATGATGTTTAATGCAGACTTAAAGCCACATTGCTCACTCATGATGTTTACCTAAGGAACATGTGATGTAGAATGCATTGCTTCTTTAGCTGTCTTGTATTTAAATGAGATAATGAATGCCTGAGCCTGCACCCCGAGGAAGAACCTGCATAGGTTCAATGCTCCAGGCATTAGTACTGCTACCTTTACTTTTTTGGTACCACAATAAACCCTGTTTGCAGCATTTAGTCTGCTTATTATGTATCATTATTGCACGCACAGCATTCTTTTCTTTTGGTTCACACCAGCTGTAACCTGGACCTCAATGTTTACTGTTGTACACTAATGGCGTTTAATAAATGTAGTCACCTTCTGAATTATCAATTTTGTGTGGTGACAATTTTTTCAAATACAGCTGGGGTTAGTTGTCTGGTTGTATGTTACTGGACTTGCATTGTTACCAGAGCACCGTCTGCTCAGTCCCTAGAGCAGCTTCTTTGCAATTATATTTATCAGATTTTAGCTTTGCTCAGGATTGGCTGTATTTTTAGGTTTGCTAAACGGCATCAAAGGAGCCACAGAAGGTAGCACAGAAGTGGATATTAATGAAGAAGCCTTTACTCTGCCACTTTTCTGTCAAGTAGGTGAAACTAACCCTTTGCTGCAGTCCCAGGCTTTGCTGGCTGACATTGAAGCAATTGGTAATGTAGCGGTAAATGAAAATATTACCATCAAGTAGGCATTTCTTCTTCTAGAAAGGATTGCACTGAAGACATGCCAACTATACTGGTGAAGAATGTCTTAGGTAGCCTATTTAAATGCTGGCCATATGCATAAGGGCTTGCAGATCTCAAAATGACCTGCTTCTGGCTGTGAATGATCAAAACACCTGGACAAGTGGCAAATGGCACTGTTGGAGACATCCAATGTGGTGATTCAATTAATCCTGGAGAACACTGTTTAGACGGAGGTGGCAGTAAAGACTGAACTGGTGGACAGAGAAAAGGCTAAAAAGCAGGACAAGTTGAAGATACTAATGATGACATCACACAGCAGGACCCAGTAGAGACAGTTAGGGAAATGGAAAGATTCAGGAAGAAACTGATCGTTTTTCCTCCAATGAATTCTGCTGTTTCAGTATTTATTTGGCTTGGTAATCACTTTAATGACTCGATTTTGGAACTTTAATTTGCAAGAGCACAAGACATGAGAAAAATATAACCACAATGGGAAAAAGCAATAAAAAAAGACTTTCTCCATAAAATACTGTGGTTATGATATTGTATATCATCTTGGTGCTAGCAATGTCTCCCATGTTTGTTTGTTTTTTGTGTGTGTGTGTGTTTTTAATACTTGGTCACTTTAAATATACACTTTACCTGGGATGTTTGTATTTATATTAGATTCATATAAATATTGTTGACATTTTATAATGTATTTAAATGAATAGACATACCAACCAGTTTTTGATGGGGGTCTTCCAACTGATTCTTTAAATATGCAAATAAGATGTGCTATTTAAGTAGTGATGTGAAAAATGTTCACCCTTGACAAAGCACTTGCTGTGAAATGTCAAGTCCACTTGTGTGCTACATGGAGCTCAACTTCTACTGTTTTTTAAACTAATGGTGTTTAATAAATGTAGTCAACTTTTGCACTATCAATTTTGCATGAGGGAAAAATATAGATCCTTGTTAAATGTGTTTATGTTTTTATGAGTCAACACATTTTCAAATCAAGTCATTATTAAATAATTTTACAAAGTGTCAATGCAAAATTTCTAAAAACAATATTCAAAAATATTTTGAAGTTTTGAAACATTTAGAGATTTTGTTTCACATTCAGATATAAAAAAACTGTATAGTCCTTTTGTGCAGTTAACTCCTAAGAGGTTAAAACATTCCTAAAATTTTGCAAGCACATCACAGACAATTATAGATGCATAGATAGAGTGTTAACTGCTTAAAAGTTGATAGACTGGGTTGGCCAAGCAATTATTTTCTGACGACAAATTATTTATTTCTATATTTCTATCTCTGTTGGTAAACAGACCCACTTGGCGGAAAAAGAACCACACCTATTTTTCTATTTTTTTCTCAAAAACAATATGCACTGGTTTATGGATTATTTAACCAATAGGATGTAGCTGGTTAAGGCTGAACATATCATTTCAGGTTTGACTAATTTAGAAGTTAGAGTGCTGCAAAGTTCCATATTAGGACCTTTGCTTTTTGCACTTTTTGTGAATGATCTTTCACTAGTCTGCCCCTCAGCCAGATGTATCATGTATGCAGATGACATGGTGGTATACTGTGAAAGCCACTTAATTTTTTTATTTAGAAATTCAGTAATCATCTACAAATGTGTCTATTAGAGAACAAATTGATTTCAAATGTGAAAATACTTAAATGATGACCTATTTAAACTCTGCAGAAATTGGTGTGTACAAATTAGCATTTACTTATTTATCAAAGGACTTTATTTATCTTTTTGTTTGTTTTAAATTTGGTAATTGGGAAAGGCATACTGAGACAAAGCTTGTTTCCACGTGTGACCCAGGGATGGGGGAGATGGAGCAAAACAACATCTGAACAGACAGATGAGCAATGTGTTAGAATAATAGAATAAATAAAGAGAATTTGCATGTACAACAATTAAACAAAGTGCAGTGAACTTTAGCAGTGCTTAGACTCATGGCCAGAAACTTGTATGGGTTAAAAATCAGACTTCAAGGGTAACTGGAAGAAGTGTAGCAGGAGCAAGTGGGGGGTTGAAGTTTCAGCTGGTGTTTGAAAGAGTTAAAAGATGGGTAGAGGGGGAAGGAGGAAGAGAGTTTGTTCCAGAGAGTGGAAGCCCGTAGGAGAATGCAGATTGTCTAGCAGAGGAGCATAGGGGAGGAATGACAAAGTGCAATGGTTAATGCCAGTAAAATCAAATCAGTTAATCTGTTAAATATTTAGGAGTTCAACTTGACAAATATCTAAACCCGTCAACCAATACAGATATAATTGCTAAGGGGCCTATGCACGAATGTGCAGAGTGGCTACACGCCACAGACCCATGGTGTGTAGCCACTCCGCACCCATTGTGCCACTCACATGGGATGCATAACCCAGGGCATGCAATCCCTATGCACCAGTCCCCTGGACATGTGGACAGCAATGCACCAGGGGCAGATTGAGGAGTGCCAGCACTATGCACTATGCACAAAGGTGCATAGTGCTGCCCTCAGGGGTGCAGAGGAGGGCATAGGTTACAGCAGGGAGGACCCTGCCATAACTCCTGTACACGCCCTATGCAGACAACAGTCCACCACCTGGACCAGGTGGATAGCTCACATTTCCCACCTACAAGATCTCTGCAGCCATCCCCAATGGCCACCCAGTGCCACTCACTCCAACACACAGCTGTGCCCCATCTCTGTGTAGGCTAGCCCCCCACACGCACACCACACATAGGAGCACTGACCTGGGGATTTCAGATACCCCCTTACTACCTCCATCCCCTACAACACCACCAGCCCATCCCCTGACCCCCACTCCTGGCCCCTCCGGGTACAGTGGTGGTCTGTTGCCCCCCCATGGCACCAAAAACACAAACCGCTACTGGCCCCTGTACCTGTCCTCCAGTGCCATGGGATGGTCAGCAGCACAGCCCTCCACACGCCTCCTCCGCCACCGGCCATCTAAGTGATGCTGGGAGTGTGCTGCCCATATATAGGCAGCTCCCTCCCAGCATCACTTGGACAGCCTGTGGCTGAGGAAGTGTATGGAGGGCTGTCCCACTGGCCATTCTGTGGCACCAGAGGACCAGTACAGGGGCTGGGTGTGGTCTATGCCTGCCATGACCGGGGACGGGACACAGATATGTGTGTGTGTGTGGGGGGGACTGCATCGATGTGAATGGGGCAGGGGCACCATTGTGTTGGGGTGGGGGGAATTCTTCACAGAGACTGGGCAGGGGCACGGATGTGGTGGGTATATGCCTACATGTGCACGGGAATGGGGCACAGATGTGTCTGGGGGGTTGGGTCCATCATGGGGATAGGACTGTGCTGTGGGGGGTGCAGGCATAAGGGACTGGAGTGGGGTTGCCATTGAGAGTAGGGGTTTTCACCATGGGCATGGTCAACGGATGCACCGGGTGATGGGGCCTGGCCGTGCAGGTCTGGATGTGCATGTAGCTATTCATGCACCCGGACCTGCTCCCTGCCACATAAGGGATCCACTGTGGGACCCGCAATGGGCATCCAATTGGATGCCTGCCTGGGTCCGTTGCTCCTCCCCCATCCACCCTGCATGAACCTGCAGACCAAGGGGGCTGGTCCACAGACAGGCACCGGTGGGTGTTCACAGTTGTGAATACACACACCCTGTGACTGTCTGGGGCCATGGAACTATGCAGGCAGGATATGCACCTCTGGCGGGTACTTCCCGCCCATTCATGCATAGGCCCTTAAGAAAGTAAATCACAAAAGAGGGTTGATATAACAAACAAACAAACAAACAAACAAGCGCTCCTTAACATCTGAGGCTAGAAGAATGATTGTAAGTCAGGTCCTTCGGCCTACGCTTGTATGTGGCTCTCACTTACTGTTCCTTTTAACAGCATTTGTTTTTTCAGCCTAGTGAAACCACCTAGAACATGTAAATGTGACCTTTACTGAAGTATGAATAGTCTTGCCCCTTTATTAAGCATACTCAATAATAATTAGAGGGCATCTTATGTGAGCACTTTTTGTAGAGCAAAGTGATTTTGTGCCACACAAAATTGTCTGCTTAGCACACCAGTTGCCACACTGCAAGTTGCATTTTGCACAGCACATAGTTCTTTGCTCTGCAAAGCAAAGTGAAGGTTTGTGCACATGTAAGTGAGAAGACAAGCCATGAATAACTGGTGCATGTTTAAATTCAACTGAAAGCACTAGCCTGCTGTTAGTACAGCACAAAGTGTTGCCTTTGAAAATCTTGTAATGGTGCACACACTGCAACAGACATGAGCAAACCCCCCAAAAGGGCTACAGAGCCCACCCAAGCACGGCATAGTGAGTATGGGCATGCATTCTTGCCATCTCATAGGGAAATGTGTACTTTGACATCTCTGGAGAAGGTCCATTGTAACCAATATTGTGCTATACTAAGCCTTTTACCTGTGACATTGCCCAGCTATATTACAAAAAAGGGATGATGTCAAAGCCCTGTCTTGCATTCTCTGCTCTGCTATAGAGAACAAAGATGTACTACAAGACAGTTCAGCAACATGGACAGGGACATAGTGCCCCACACCCAGTCAATCTAAAGAGCAAAGACTGTATAATTATATTTAAATAGGCATTATTATCAGACACACAAGTGGAGTTTATGCCTTCCATAGGAAAATCTGGTGATTAGCACAGAACAATTTGATTAGAGCACCAACCAGGGAAACAAATAAGGGGAGTAAAGGAGTATTTTACACCCATTTTTGGATCATTTATTCCCACTTTCTGATTTTAGGAATTTGTCTTCCACCCATTTTGAAAATATATTTGGTACTCCATGCACAAAACCGGCAGCACCGCATAATACTTGTAGCCGTGGCACCATGCACTAACAGAGTGAATGCTGTAGGAGTGGAGACTTCAAAGGGCATTAGTGTTAGCAATGTACTGCATGGCTCAGGAGGAGACAGTATCAGGAGTTGCTCAGGGACTGTAAATCACTAATGTAGTTTCAGCCAATCAACACGCAGAGCCACTGTACCTCTTACTCTGAGTACAGCATGTTGTTGTGCGGGAGTGCTCCACTTTGGTGCTAGGGGAAGGAGGATGATGCATAAAGTAAAAAAATGCTCTAAACTTGTAAATCACTCGTGCTAAACTTGAGTGATTTATAACAAGATCATACGGCATCTGAGGGCTGTCTCTTATAGTGTAAGAGACTTGTCTTTTGAAGTTTGGGCAGCCAGAACCATTCAGCTTCAATTTTTCGATCTGCTGGCCCAAACCTCATGCTTGGAGTCTCTTATACCACAAGAAACGTCCCTCAGAGGCCCTATTAACTTATAGAAAATGTTAACAATAAGGTCACAGCACTGCATGGCTGTGCTGCACCATGCAGGTTTTACAAATAAATGTGGTTGTCAAATTAGATGACCAAATGTTTGGGGTTGTTTTTCATCCCTGTGTTGCCTTAGCATGAACTTCTGCCGCATGGTTGTGGGTAAGTATCTTAGACCATGCACAGTATGAGTTGAGGAGAGCCATTGACTTCAGATGCCTTGTGAGTTTGAGACTTGGATTAGAACTGAGGGTTGAGATTGGTTGACAGTTGGCATTACTACCTTTTAGATAAAAATATTACCAGGCTGAAGAAGCTAGCAGTAAATATTTCTCATCTGGACTACTGCCACCAACACGTTTCTTCTAAGCTCCCTATCCTTCTTCCCAGATGGTGTCTCTGTTCCAACCAGCAGGGAGCTTTAATTTGTGATTGTGCTGCTATTAGTGGCTTACTTAGCACTGTGCACACAAGGGGGCATTTTCAAACATACATAGCAGAAGCAAACTTTGTTCTGCACCTGTTGGAAAATGCACTCCTTAGCACAGCATGCTATGCCGTGTGCAGATAAGACGATTTGCACAGCATTCTGCTGAAGTGTTCAATATGCTACTAAAAATATTTTATATTGTGTTGCTTATTTCCAACGATGTCATGTCTTGGCTAAAATAAATGCAGTAGCAACTTAAAACATCGGTAAACAGACCATACCATTCTAAGGTACCAGAAAAAATGTAAAACTAGGAACTGAGATTGATTCTTAGCAAATTTCAGGCCTAAAATACTAAATTCACTATCAATGGGCTTTGAACTGAATGACTCTGCAAGACAATTTAAGTTTATGCTTTACACTTATCTGCAACAGACCTATAATATATGCAGTGTAGCTTGATTATTCTGTACAATATTATATCTGATGTTGAGACATGCATTGTAGTGGTTTATATTACATGGATGGGAATTTCCCCATAAACATTATCAGTTATTTTTCTGTATACCCTTTCCCTGAATTTACAATTACATCTTTTTTTAGCTAGTGTGTGAAAGCTCCTTAACTGCAAGTGATTTAGACCCTTGTCATCATCCCACTTGTTTGAACTGTATGTTCTAAGGTTTATAATTGCTATGTAGATCACTATACTGATGCTGTATCTGAGCCGTTTGGTGGTGGTTAATACCTCGCTATTATTGTATACATGTCACATTAGGAGCAAGACCTATACGGGGAGGGTTTTTAGGGTGCTAATTACCCAAATTTTATTATTGAGTTAGAGTTACCTGTTGGGATGTTGAATGGTTTGTAGATGTATAGTGTTTTCATATTATATGGGGGCTTCCTCTTGGGTCCTTCTACTTTAAATGTTTGGGGTGTGGGGAGGCGGGAGAGTATGGGAAGTGTGTTCATTGGTTCTAGGGCACCATGGGCCTATTACTATATGTTGGGTATTATGGGGGTGGTGATGTGTTCACTTTGCTTTTCCTTCTTTTGGTTGTGGTATTCTTTGTTCAGAAGCATATGGGGTTCCCTATTAAAGTCTGGCTTAACTATATTATACAAGACTTTTGGGGGGTGGGTGGCAGAGAGGATGTTTTCGAGATTTGGTGCTACGTAGTAGGTTCTCATGGCATCAGTGATTAAATATGCTTCTTGAAATGTAAAGGGAGCCCACTCTAGAGTAAAACAGTACCAGCTTCTTAAGCATATACAACACGTCCAGTGTGCTATTACCTTTCTACAAGAGACTCGCCTCCTTATAACCTATTTCGTAGGCAGGGTGTTAACCAAGTCTTTGCTGCTGGGGACAGTTCAAATAGCAGAGGGGTAGCTATACTTGTTTCCAGGAGTGTTACATTTTCAAGTGCAATGTGTTTAGGGGACCCTCATGGTAGATATATATTTGTCAAAGGCTTATTAGAGCACACTGAGGTAATATTCCATTGTGTTTATGGCCCCATAGCGGACTCTCCATCTTTTTTTACTGCACTGTCCTTATCATTAGCTCCTTTCCTGTCTCTTCCTATGATCATTGGAGGAAACTGGAACATTTCCTTTACTCAAGATCTTGATAGGACGGACAGGGCCCGTGCCGGTTTGTCTCCTGCCCTGTGCTCCATCCGGGAAATATCTGACTCTTCAGGCCTGTGTGACCCTTGGCGTATTTTGCACCCCCAAACTAAAGAATTTACTTTTCATTCCCCAGTCCATGGGTCTTTCTGTATTGACTTTTTCTTCATTTCTTGGACTTTGCTGGGCAGAGTGCTGAGTTGTGAGATTGCTGCTAAGGTACTGTCTCACCACTCCCTTGTCTGGCTTAAGATCTCTTTATTGCCCTCTTTTCAGAAAGAAACCTCCTGGAAACTAAATAACCAACTTCTGAAAGATGATTTTATTATTTCCTGTATTAAAACACAAATAGAAACATTTACATCCCAAAATGTTGGATCCACTGGGAGAGCAGATGTTGAGTGGTATGTCCAGAAATGCTTTCTTTGAGAGGAATTCATTCGTTTGGCCTCCAAGTGGAAACAGAAGAGGGAGGAAAAACTGACAGGCCTGTTGAACCGGATTCAGAACTTGGAGAAGTCACCTCAGAGGACACTTGATCAGAAATGTTATTACTTAGGGACCAATATGCTGAACTACTAAGTGAACAAGTGGAACATGCCATTTTCAAAGCCCATGCAAAATATATTGACCAGGTAAAGAAGGTGGGCCATCTCCTAGCCTTAAACCTCTGCAAGCAGGAAGCCTCTTGGCTTGTATCTGCTACTCAATCAACCACTGATGGCACTATCAAAACCACCCCTAAGGACATCGTTTTAGAATTTGAAATTTATTACTGGGATCTTTACAACACTTTGCCCACCACCTCCCCTATCCTCTTCCAAAATCAATCACTATTTGACCTCTATTCCGTTACCTACACTTACCGAGACTCAGCAATCCCCTTTTTTGGCTCCCTTAAACGAGTGTGAAATATTATCAACAATTCAAGGCCTCCAGCTTGATAAGGCTCTGGGACCAGATGGTTTTACTCAGAATTTTTACAAGTTTTTCGCAGGGGAGATGGCTCCATGGCTACACCGTCTTTTCCAGTACTTATACCAAATTGATAATTTTGACAACTCTCTTCTGGAGGCCGTGATTGTCTTGCTCCCTAAACCAGACAAGGCCATCAACAAGGTCACCAGTTATTAGCCAATTTCCCTGCTTAACTATGATGTTAAAATTTTAGCATCCCAGATTAATCAAGTCTGGGCAGGTCTTATCTGCAACAAGCAAATAATTTTATGCCCTCTCGCTCCTCAGTAGACCACTTTCATAAACTCACCCACATCTTTTCTGTGTCCAGGGATTCTACCACTCCTTTGATCTCCCTGGATGCAGAAAAGGCTTTTGATAGCATCAGCTGGAACTTTCTGTTTGCCACATTAGAACATTTTGTTTTCCCCTCCCATTTCTCCACTGAGTCAGGATTTTATACTCTTCCTCGTCTGCCCGTATTTATTGTAATGGGGTTTTCTTGTCTACCTTTCCTTTGTTTTCAGGTACCAGGCAAGGGTGCCCTCTGTCTCCTCTATTATTTCATTTTTATTTGGAACCCCTTTTGTTAAAACTTATGGCCAGCTCCGACTTATCAGGAGTACGGGTTGGTTCGTGGGAGTTAAAGCTCTCTGCTTATGTGAATGATGTCTTGTTGCATCTCTCACACCCCAACTCAGCAATTCCTGTTACTTTAGCAATTATTCAGGAACTCAGTGCCTTATTGAATTACAAACTTAATTTAGATAACACCTCCATTATGCCCCTAACATCTAATGTTCTTAAATCAGATATTCTCGCCCTTGGTTTATCTTGGTCCCCTAAACATCTTAAATACTTAGGTATATTTCTCTCAAAAAGTACATCTCAAACTCAGAAACATAACCTTGATGATTTGGTCTCTACTATCCAGCAGGATTTGCACCTCTGGAAAGCCCTACCTTTGACCCTTTGAAGTAGGATTAATATAGTTAAAATGAATGTCCTTCTCTATATTTTCTACCCCATTAATATGCTTAACACCTGGCTTCCCCAATCCTGGTTCAAGAAATTACACAGTTTAATCTCAGAATTTGTATGGATAGGTAAGACTCCCAGGCATGCCTATAACAAGTTAGCAGCCTCTAAAGAGGTTGGTGGTCTTTGTCTTCCCCATTTTGCCATATATTTTTTAGCTAGCAACCTTAATAAATGTTTAAAATGGTGCTGTCCACAGCCGGTGAACGATTCCTCTTCTTATTCCCCTATGTCGCTGACTTTAGAACAAGAGCAGATTGCGACAGCTGGTTTATCCCCGTGGACTCTCCTGTATATTACTCCTAAAGCTCTACCTACCAACCTTTATGATTCTTTAATTGGGATGTCTGTTCATGTACATTCTCAATTTGGCACACTTTTGAAATCCACACAGGTAAGAGACATTTCTCAACCTGTTTTTAACAATGTTAATTTTCAAATTAGTGGTAAAATTTTAGGACATGCCTGGTTACCGCAACTTGCAGATGCTAGGATGTACGATTTACTTCATAACAATTTGCTGCTACCCATTAAAGATATTCTGGTTCTTTATCATCTAGAGAACAAGTTAGTATTCAAGGTCTATCAATTATATCATGTTCTTTTGCAATGTTTTGGCCCTATTTTGGGGATGTTAACCTTTTGAAGTTCCTGCATACCTTATCAGCCTAGTCTGTTAGCCCCATGCAGTATCCAGACTGTACCTGGCTTTATTCTCTAGGGTATTCTCAGAGTTCGAAGGAGTCTTCCATTATTGGATACCCAATTTCCACACTAGTCCTTTAATTGGTGCAAGATTTGGAAGGATGTTTACACTTGTACCTCCCCGGACAAGTTGCGCCTTACCCAATTCTGTATCTTGAATAATATGTACTATACCCCTCCTAAATCAGTAAAGATGGGTAAACTCCAATCCCCAGTATGCACACGGTGCAGTCAAACTGTAGGTATGTTCCTATGGCTGATCCACTGTTAGGGATTGACTGGGATTTTACTCTCAGGGTTTGTATAGTGGGGGATTATAGTAAGATAGATGTGAAAGAGCATATATATTTCTATAGCTCTAATCTCTCTATCAGTCAAAAGGCTGGTGTTATGCCGCTGGCTTGATACAAATCCCTTATCGTAAAAGGAATGGTTGCAGGAACTCTTATTCAGTCTTTGAATGGAACGGATGATTGCTAGCTTGTGAAACTGATTGTCTTCTTTCACCAAGAAGCGGGGTAGGTTGCACACCTTGTATACACTGTGAGTGATTTCAGCGGGGTTCTCATATGGATTTCTTACTCGATGTTGTTGGTTGCATAGCATATCAGCTAGTATATTCTGTTATTTCTTTAATGTCTCCTTTACGATGCCACACTGCCTGGGGAGGGTTGGGTGGGTAGGTGTGTGTGGGAGGAGAGATTGTGAGGTGCATGCTGTATCTTGTTCTTTAATTTGTTATTGTTGTATCATTGTGTTGCTTGACTGTTGGTTGTTTTGTAAAATTTTCAATAAAGTATATTGAGTGTAAAAAAAAGAATTTACAATTACATTCAAAAAATAGTAGCCATACAAATGTATGATATAAAATATACTATCGGAAATATACCATGAGGGAAGTTTGTGAGCTGATTACTGCTACTCACTCATTGGGCTCATGGCTGTTTACCACATGAGCTACCCTCAGTGATATATTCCCCCTGTATACCACAGTTGTCTGTCATTTATGCTTTGTGTATTTTGCTTCTTCAGTGTGGCTAAAAAAGGGACTTCACAGCCAAATCTACTTTAAGTAATCAATCAGTCAATCAATCATCCACGATAATATGGGCAGTTAATAAATTTTTTTTTCAGTTCAATTTTTTATTTATTTGGTAAACAAATTGAGGGGAAGCCACTCTTTTGCATTTGCAACCAAAACATTACAAACAATCAGTAAGTATAAAAGGCCTAGGCACATAATAAATACAGTTTCATTTATATCACTCACACCAGCCATACAACAGTCAACAAAACAGACTCAAAACGAGAAATTGTTGGTAAAATCTTGAATTTTGCAACATTCTGTATCTGCAGCCATGTATATAAGGAACAGAGTGTGATATGGACACAATATCTCCCTTTGATCTTGTTTTAACAAGTGTGAATGGAAATAACTCGTTCTCATCTTTTGATCTGTACAGTACTTCTTGCCATTAATAAATCAGTCAAGTTAATAGGGACTATGCCACAAAATTTTTTATATACAAAGGTGTATCAATGTAGTAGCCTTCTAGCACTCAAGGAGAGCCAGGCAACTGAATTATATAACACACAATGATGTGTTTGCCAAGGAAGTCCTGTTACAAAGTGTAAGGCAATAAGATGCAGTATAACAAGTGAGTTTAAAGCAGTAGTAGTTGCACTGAAGTAGATAATGTCTCTACATTCCAAATGAGATGTGAACAAATAAGTTACTAGCTATTTCCTAACAAAAGTACTAAAAAGCATTTTAGCTTGGTAAAAGAAGGCTAAAATGCATTTTAATTTACTGGATACATAAGCAATATGACAGTTAAGTGAGAGAACATTATCTAAGAAGATGCTCTGATACTTATGTAAATCCACTAAATCCAAAATTCAACCATCCCTGGCATTAATGGACAAGTTCATAGGGTTATCTGATTTAGCTCTGTTAAAAAGTATCTCTTGTGTTTTCCTGTTCAGTAGGAGCTATAGCTGAAATAGGGCATCCTGTACCATGTCAAAACTATTATGAATACCACCCGCTTCTGGGTCTTTGTGAGAAGAATACCGTATCGTATTGTTAACATAAATGTACAATTTAGTATCAGAATTACAAAACAGTACTTAGGCCATTAACATACAAAGAAAATAACAAAGGGCCTTATAACGAACTTCGAGGTACACCCTTTCTGAATATAACAAAATCTGAGTATGGTTCATCCACATGAATATATTGCATTCTATTGTGAAAGTTGGCCACAAACCAGAGTAAGGAGTTCTTACTGACACCAAGAGAACACAACCTACTGAGTAATAATGTGTGGTTCACAGTATCAAACTCTTTTGACAGATCAAGAAAATTGTAGGAGTAAAACACCCAATGTTGAAAGTCGAGTAAATATCACTAGCAACCTGTGATATAACGTGATTGATGTTATGGTCAGGCCTAAAGCCAGACTGACAGGAAGAAATCAAATAGTATTTTAAACGGTATGAAGTCAATTGCCTATAAACAAGTTTTTACAAACCATAGAATTGAAATTGGCTGATGGGAACTGGGATCAGAGATGTTACCTCCTTTAAATATCGGAATAATAAAAGCAGACTTCTAATCCTGTGGCAGGCTATGAGTCTGCATAGACAGATTTAAGAAAAAAGTAAAGTATTTAGCAAGAATTGGAGTCCAATTTTTTACAATATTTGTTCTGTTCCATCTATAATCGCTCCTTTACTGCAATAAAGATGAAACAATTCACCAAACCTTCCTTTTCAAAAATCTCATGGAGGCAAAACAATGGACCAGAAAAAGAAGAAGAATGACTCAAATTCAAAGCAGCAAGAGGGATATCAGGATAGTTCTGGCCAAAAAGAGGACTTGCCTTTGCAAAATGATTGTTAAAGACAGATTCCTGTTTTAAACGATCTGTAGCAATTAAAGAATCCATCTGTAACAAAGGAGATAGGGTACATTTACCACTAGTACCTTGCAATTACTTTACGCTACTCCATATTTTCCTTATCTCTACAGATGATCCTTTTATCTTGCAATTCTAGAAGAAGTGCCTCAAACTGTGGGTAATTGTGGCTGTATAGTCCCAGGTAACTCATCCAGATAATGATCTGAAAATCTTTTCATTTGATTCAAACAAAAACATCTATGTCTCAGATTGCAGTTCTATGGCTTATTTGAGCATCCTTAGATCGATAATCACCTTGGATATGTAAGTAATAAGCCACGACAGGGTGCACATTATACTAGCAATAATACCTGGCAGGGTGGGCAGTACTGGGCTCTAGCAGACTGCACTATGTGTATAATGAAGCCTGACATAACAGGCCACTGTTGTGCTGGCACCACTCCAGGCTTCACAGGCTCCACATGAGTGCTGAAAAGGACGTGGTGAGTGATTATAAATAGATACAGCAAAATAGCAGGAGCCAGCTATCTACACTAGTCACTGTAGATTAGGAAGTATTTATTTCATTTGATATTTAAAGAACACAGTCAGTAAGCAGAGAGGAGGAGACCAGCCACCAGCTGAAAGCTTGCTCAGTAAGCAAGAAAATAAACGGCAGCCAGTCGGCATTTTCAGTTCTACATTTGGAGCTTAGCTCATGAATTTTGTCAGGTAAACAGGCAGCTGGCAGTGGGGCTTTTTTTTTCCCAGTCTATATTGGCACATAAATGTACCCCCTGGCAAGGGGTTTAGCCAATCAGAGGCTGGGAAATCTCCCTACCCATTTTCTGAAGGATTCTAATGCATGCCTCCAGGGGTGTAGTATAGCACAAAGCCAAAAGTGAATGTCCTTATCTCTGGTATCCAGTGTCGATAGCGACCAAAAATGAGCGACTACAAAAATAGTGACTCATTTTCAATGCTATAATTTTAGCTTACCCTGCAAGGGTAGTGATGCAATAGACAGGACAGCGAACAAAAGGAGAATGATAGGGAGAGGACAGGAGGGATATGGAAGAGGGTTTAGGTAGGGAGGGTGTGCCTGCTGCAGCTAAGCCAGACCACTGGTGTGGTGGTGAGACTGCCTGGCTCTGGTGCAGTAGGCACTGGGTTCAGGCCACAGCGGGGTAAAGAATTTTGCTGCTGCTTGTGGCTGCTTTATTTTTTTCTAGTCCCAAGCTGGAGTGTTGCCCCCTCCTCGACATGCACCCCCCCCCCGGAGTTGGTAATCCAAAATCAGGGGGGTGTGTGAGAAGTGGTGCTACCTCCCAGCAAAAGCACTAAATTTTCTGGAGCTTGGGCACGAGAGAGTACATATCACAATTTGCCTTTCTCTATGCGACATCACCATAATCGCAATCACTGTTTTGTGATTGCTGTTATGACATGGAACCCTCATGCCCCTGAGAAGTGCATTGAAACTCTATGATGCACACCTTGGAGAGGCTTATTACACTTATAAAGGGCTCTATGTAGGTTTTTTGTTTTTGGGGGGAATAAGATTTGGAACACGACTGCATTTCTAGAAATGTAATGCACTGTCAGGTGATTGTCTCTCAGCCAATGAAATTTCTATTTTTTTCTTGCCATTTTACAACATAAATAATTCTAGCCAGCCTGGTAGTGAACTGGTAGCACTACTGCCTGCTATGCCAGTGACCAAGGTTCGAGAATGAACTTGGGTTGCTCTTGGGCTAGCTGGGGGAGGAAGGATTGAACATGCCAAGGACAGCTCTTCTCCTTCGAGAAGGGTGGCACTTCCACCTGCTGTTCAACTACTGCCCGGTGATGGCCAGGTGGGCACATTACAAAAGCCCAGAAAAGAAAGGAAAAGGCAGCTGCCAATTGCCAGGCACACATGACATATGTGTGTGCATCATTTCATGATGATCGATGGCACCATCGAAGGGGGAGAAAAACAGTAGCTGGAGGAAGCAACCCTTGTTCGCTGTTGTGCTGGCACCTCCCCAGGCCCACACATGACCGACATTGCAAGACACATACCTCTATCATGTTCCTGGATAAGCAGTAAGTCCATGAGAAGGTCAAAGACTTGGCTGCATTTAAAAAAAAACCATAAATAATGCCAAATATGGTAATTATTATCCAGAAACTTTTTCCCAAAATGGTTTATCCCAGATAAGGTTAACCACCGGATAATGGAGCTGGTTGACAGAGTGTGAATAATGCAGCAAATACACACTGTCCAAGGAACTCAATGTCTTGCCGTTATTATAACCGTAGAAGCTGTCTGTTAGATAACTGTGGGAAGACCTCAGAAAACTGGAGAGATGATCGGGAATCTGGCAACTTAGCTTCAATGCCAAGAAATGCAAAGTGATGAACACTGGAGCCCGGAATCCTAGGACTGAGTACTAACTGGGGGGTGGGGAGGTCCGGGCAGCAACAACGAAGGAAGAAAAGGACCTGGAGGTGGTGATTACTAGCGTCTAGAAGCACTCCTCACAGTGCAAAAAGACAGCAGTGAATGCAAACAGTATGTTGGGGTGTAATAGCCAGGGGAATCAGCAGTAGGGGGAGTGAGATAATATTGCCCTTGTACAAGTCACTGGTGAGACTGCGTATAGCATATGGAGTAAGGTACTGATGTTCATACCTTAAGAAGGGCATCTGCTTGCTAGAGAAAGTAAAAAGGAGGGCAACCAAGAAGATCATGGGCCAGCAAAGGAAGTCTTATGAGGAGAGGTTGAGAGCCCTGAGAATGTACTCCCTGGATGAGAGGAGAGACAGAGAAAAAGGGGATATGACAGAAACCTTTCAATACATAGCCAGCTTGGTGGGGTGGAGGGCTAAGGTGCTGGGTGCCTTACCTCCTGCCACACCAGTGACCTGTGTTTGGCAGTAGACTCGGGTCATCGGGGGTCAGCCAGGGAGGGAAAGGACTGAGCATCCCATAGGATGCTGTCCTCTCCCAGAGAGGGAGGGTGATGCATCTCGCTGCCACCTGCAGATGTGTGGGAAGTAGGGCAAGCGAGACATGGAGAGGGAGGGATGCACCTTGTTGAATATCACGTGAGCACACTCATGCAGGGAATGTAGTCCCACATGCTGGTGTCCCTATGAGGAGGAGGAGGAGTAGAGCGGGAACGAGAAAAGGGGAATGAAGAGTGGTAAAACACCCTGGCTGGCAGCATGATCACCAACCTCCACAGGCCCCACTCCCGGTGACCTAGGCTCCTTCACGTCTGGATCTCCCCACCACAGAGAGAAGCCGTGGAGGGACTTGGGGAGGAAGGTAAGGCCTGAGGGATGTCGAGGGATGGTGTTGGGAGGATTGACAATAAGGAGGGTCAGGCAGGATGAAGGAGAGAAACAGTGAATTAAAAATAAGAGATTGTTAAATACTTGAAGGGGGCAAATAGAGTGGATAGGGAAGCTTTCTTCAAGCTAAGAGACAACCTAACCACAAGGAGGCACAGTTTAATGCTGGTGGGGGGGAGGATAGAAGGGATGTAAGAAAGCATTTCTTTATGGAGTGGGTGGTGGACACATGGAATGCACTGCTGGAGGAAGAAGTCTCAGAGAAGACAGTGGGAAGCTTAAAGAGGGCCTGGGATAGGCATAAGAGGAACACATGGAACCATGAGGGGGGCAGACAGGGAGGATGGGATGACGAGAGAGGGGGCGCAAGGTCAATGGCATAAGCTAGGGACGCTGCAATAGCGAGCAGACTCAGTAGACCAAATGGCATTCTTCTGGTGGCTTTTTTGTAGTTTGTATGTTCATAATGATAATTTGGGGATCAGAACATAATCTGATGAGAAACAAAGCTATTGTTTCATACAGGAATGCTCTTATTTACTCTAGTATGCCTCCTACCGTAGCACTGATCAAACTACTGTTGCCAAATAAATGAGACATTAATGTTTTGAAAAGAAATCCTGTATTGTATGTTTCATTTGTAACTGAATGCCACCATTTCCTCCTTCTGTGAACTCTTGATTGGCCAGAGTTCACACTGAGATGGGAGGGTCATGGTGCCTCTCCAGTCTTCAGCCAGTAAGAGATGCACAGCAGTAGGTATGCTACTGTCTCCCCATACCCTTGGGACAGAACGTTTCAGCAAAATTCTGTAACACCCATAAAAGTAAGAAGATAACTGAATTTGTTTCCACAGAAGCAGCTTGGTCAGGGCCTGGTGGTATAGAGGACCAGAGCTTGGCATTTAGAAACTGAAAACAGTTATTTAAAATAATTCACTTAAATCTCCTTTACCAGCCAGTTCTAATCTATTTCTATCTCAGAAGAGAATTTTAATTCAGGTTTTTTTTTTCATAAAGCTTTTTCTCCTGCTGGTTGCTGCGGGTAGGCTCTCAGCCCTGTCCCTGCCCTCTCATCCGGCACCCATCTCTCCGGACCACCAATCCCGAGATCCCCCATGGATTGCCCACCATAGTGGGGCTTGGAAGGGGAGGGCCATCCTCCCCCACCTGATGGCTCTCATCCAGATTGGGCTGGCAGTTGGGTGGCAGTGCGGGACAGAAGTAGGTGGGTAGGGCTTCATATAGCTCATGCCAACCATTTTCTGTTTTCACCCACAGTCCCCTGCTGCTGCAGCACCTAGGCATGTATGTGGAGGCATAGACTCTATGAAACGGTGCCTCCTCCCTTCATGTCACTTGAGCTGCTGGCACCACCCCAAGGCCTCCAGCCAGGGGCAGCCAAGGGCTGAGTTGGCAAGCTGCCAAACCCAGGGAGAGGAAAGCTGTCCTCCGGATGCTCAATCCTCCCCCCCCCCCGGCCGACCTCTGGCAATTCGAGCTCATTCCCAAACCCATGTCGCCAGCATGGTAAGAGGTAAGGTGTATAACGCCTCAACCATCTGCGCCACTGGACTTGCTTAATTCACAGGTTTTTTTTTACTTTCTGTGGGACTCCCCAAGAATGGTGGACTGACATATCTGAATAATGTACATCTGCCTCAAATGCATTGCTAGCAAAGTTTTTTAACATATTGCTTAACTTTCAAATGTATGCAAAGAATGTCAGCCACGGGTAAGCAGAAACAGGTTATCCCTCAGGGCTTCCACTACCATTTAGTTTAATTGTTTTAAAGAAAACTTAGTCCAAATGGTGGTATAAACCCCAAAGGAGCACTTACTCTTCCTCCTGTGAAAAAAAATTGGAAATTTTACAAGCTTCTAAGCCTCCAGACTTTTCTGACAAGACATATTCATTAAAGCTGGTTAAATATACTGGTAAGCTTGTCAGTCATGTTTTCTTTGGTCTAGCAAATGGTAAAACCACAGCAAGTGCGGAACTGGGAAGGAACTCCAGTGCAACAAGTGCCAAAGATTCCATGACTTTTCTTGCATACATTCTATTGGGAGGAGGCCTCTCCTGACACAAGGAGCCAGGGCTGTCATCTGTGTTTTCCTTCCACTGCTTTTCTTTTTTTTCTGCAGGCCTAAACTGGCTGAGGGTCTGAAATTGATCTAGTTAATTTATCCACCAAGTAAGCAGATTACTAGAAAACTTTTTTTTTAAATGTAAAAAGAGCTCATCAATAACTGCTTTCTTTTTCTAAATTAAGCTAAAAAGTAACAGGAATACTGCACAGTCCTTCCCAACAAAAACTAATATAGCCATCAGTTTAGGATTCTTTAGTTCTGTGGCTAGAAATACAGTCATCTTGTCTAGTGCAACACCATTTCAGCAGAGCTCCAACTATTTTCACATAACTTCCCTGGTCTTAGCTCCTTTGCTGAAAAAAAAAAAGTAGCATAACAAGTATGAGAAAGCACTATTTCACAGAGAGGGTGGTGACAGGGTGGAGCACACTGCCTGAGGAGATGGTATCCTTGAAGGCGGTGGGCAGTTTTAAGAGGGGATGGGACAAAGTCAGGGGGAAGGTCACCAATGAGGCAATGGGAGGAGGGGTAACAGCTAGTACAGGCATGCATTTTGATATGTGGGTGGGGGGGGCAGCTGCAGTGTAACAGACTGCTAGCTGTACACTCGAGCAGACTAGACAGACCATCAGGCCTGTATCTGCTGGCATTCTTCGTATGTTCGTATAAGACTAAAAAGATTGGTCTCAGCTTCTAAAACTGCCTTGACATGACATTCGCACAACAGTTGTATTTAGTTTGAATCTGTTCATCGACCAAAGAATTCTGAGATGACTTTTAGATTTTCTGTTTTGAGCTTATACAGTTTTCTAAAGCCTAGGATTGGGGGGGGGGGGTACACCCCAGAGGAGCATGCATCAGTGTATAGCACTACCACTGTGGGGAAGGGTGGGGCGAGGAATCTGCCCCGCCCAAGGTTACCTTAATCTTTAGCTAAAATGATAGGCAGATGGGTAAGCATATGCTGTCTTTTTGTTTACCTTGAATTTTCCTTGATCATTTTCACAAGCTGTAGTGTGCAAATGCAGCATTTTAAAACTGCTATTTGTAACTGAATTGCAAAGTAAATTGTAAGGGATACTTTATGGCCTAGATGCAGGTTGTTCTAAGAGTGAGGGGGGAAGGACCATAATTCCTGAGTGGCAAAGCCATGAGTGAGTTATAAAGTCCCTTCCCCTCAGAAATGCAATAAACTTCATACTCTTAGTTATGCTTCTGTTCAATTTATATAATGCCCTTTTAAAGGTATAACCAGTAAATTAGATCTTTATAGGAAGATTTATCTGGTTTTTTTTTAGAGCTCACTGCTTTACGCGGAATGCAACACAGATCATCTGTGATGTCATCAAGTACTAGGAAAGCTGCTCCTCTATTGGTAAAGTATTCCATAATTGCAGGTCTAGAGTAAGAAAGAATACTGTAGTAGGTAATTACATATCTACAGTGGGAAAATCATACGTTTTCTAACTCTAGGCATTATCAAAAACGTATGTTATTTTACCAGATTTGTAGCTGTTACATACATTTATCAGATCGTCAAACCTCTAGGTAAGCATAAATCTTGATGATAGATATGTAATAATCATTAACCTAACCTTAGAACAGACTCAGTCAGAGGCGGCTTTCACCATGTTGATGACATCAAGGTTCCCAATAGCATGTTGCTGCCTTGAAACAAACTGTTGAACGTAAACAGAAACCATTCAAATGTTAACACAAATGACGAATTTAAAAATGAGAACTTCTAAACTGATGTTGTATGAATAAACTACATCTGTATACTGGGCTGGCAGCATAGCCTAGATGTTAGAGTAATGATCTGTGAATGAGCGTGGAACATCCAGCAGACCTGGGTTTGATTCCCACAACCACCACTTGCATACTGTGTGATTCTGAGCAAGTTATGTAACCTCCCCGGTGCTCCTGGGTCACCCCTGAAAAGGCATTGTGCCTAGTGGGCTTTACCTGGTGACCAAAGAATTAAAAATAAATAAATAAATAAAATAGCTTGTTTCAATGTGTGTTCGTCTCCATTTGTGAAGGGGCTGGTTTTTCATAAGTCACTCTTGGTTCCATCACTTGTGAGTTACAAAGAAGAGGAAAAATAATTAGCATTTATATGGTGCCTTTCATACACATTGTATCCCAAAGCACTTCACAAGCAAAAAGAGACTGGTAGTGAATTGACTGCAAAAATGTTGTGACAATGATTTCCTGCATTAGCATCCACACACAACTTTGGGCAATTGCATGAACTAGTTTTATGGGAAGGGGAATGAGGTCCAATGTACTGGTGAAAATCCCCTACCCTCCAGTAGGAGAATCTCTGGCCATCTAGCTGTCTGCCGAGACTGGTGGTGGAGGTAGTGAATCTGTTCCTATCAGCTAGCAGTCTACAATTTCTGCTACTCATGATACTGAATCGGTAAGCAGCGTTATTTGCACTGATGTTGAAATGGAAGAACTGGGTATCGAACTCCCAATCCTGAACACTGACATGATGGAAAGTAATACTGGTTTGGTTTCAAACTCTGATGTTATAGTTCATGAGTCCATGTTGGTAATTTATCTGCTGAGGCAATCCTTGTTGCAGGAATGAAGGAACGCTGGTTTGCACTCCTGCAGTTGCTGGCTGAGGGAGATGATGCTCTGGCAGCTGTTACTAAGTGGATGTCAAGAACTGTCAGAACTGGAGCTGACAGTCCCAAGTACTCGAAGCACTCAGACAGTGAGCAGCCCCATGGAGCCAGAGTGACTCATTCTGAGGAGCAGCCCTCCTACCCTGGCAATGCCGGTGAATGGCCCATGGAGAAAGCCCTGCTGGTGGCAGGGTGGGAGAAATCAGAAGGACTTCCATGGATTGCTGGGCTTCACCGAATGCTAGAACCATAATGATGACAGCCCATCAGGTAAATCTCCCCAAAACCCAATGTAAGACTTAAACTGTACCTGTTGTTCTTGGTACCTCTCAAGCAGTTTCCCCCCTGTGCAATGTCATTGTCATAACTCCTGTGAACACTGTACCCCACTGCAGTAGAACACTCCATGCATCCCCGAAGCAGCTGCTCCCTCTGCTGTGCTGTCTGTTGATCTACACGCTGTCGTCCCTGCTTGCAGCAATAATGTTGACTCATCCCCCATTTCCTTGCCCCAGGCAGCCATTCCTGGAACGATTGATTCTGCCTCTGTGTTTCAACCGAACGTGGTCACTGAAAATAATACACCTGATGATTCGGGTGTCACAGTCTGCATGTCAGCTCCTGTTATCAAAACTGTCCCTGAGATGCCACAGTGTAAGATACTTCCCTTGGATTCTGAGGATGCTCGGAGCGCACCTAAAGGTTTGAACCATGAGCTGTGTTACAGCCCATCACTGCAGGTTGAGCCTTTGATTTTTGCACCAACTATTGAGACTCGGGGGTGGCCACAAATGAATGCTACCTGGAGACAGTTTCTGTCATAAAAAACAATCCTAGCACTGAACAACTGAGTGCTGAGATCCCTTCTGAAGACCTCTCTCCTTCTAATACACAGGAGGCATCTGGTAATTTGGCTGGTATAAGGCAAGGGACACTTACCACTGGATCCTGAGTTAAAGCTTCTGCAGTGGTGGTGGTGGGGTTGCTCCAGTACCAGAGAGTTGGCTAGTGAGCCTCTATCTACACACACCGCTGGCCAGCAGGAAGAGTAAAGTACCAGCACCAGCCTCGTTCTATCCCTCTGAAGAGGAGCATAATGACAACGGGAGAGCTAAACCCAGGTTTACTATGCTATGCAGGTATTACTATGATAACTTTGTCTGGGGGCTAAAGTCGCACTGCACAGCATGCAAAATTAGCCCTCACCTAATAGCAAGCAATATTCAAAGGAATAGCCCAGGGGCAAAACTGTCTGAATATAGCAGGCAAACGAAGGTGGGCAAACAAGGCAGAAAATGCAGTGCAAAAATAGCCTGGCAAAGAAGACAGCACTGAATATAGCAACCGGGCAGTGCAAACTGCAACAGCAGCCCCGTGCACACAGAGGTGGAGTAAGGTAAGTTGAACTACGGGGCCAATGTAAGTGCAAGCAAAGATGTGTTGCACAACAACTGCAAACAACATTCGGCCAAATATTTGTATTTATTTATTTATTTTTATTTATTTAACTTTTGGAAACAGCTTTGAGCTACACGCTCGTTTACAAAGGTTCCATGTCAAATTACACATAACAACAATTAACAAAACAACAATAACGCAGAACCGTGCCGTGGTTCTGACAGGTTTGCCCAGGGCAAACTAATTTGCTTGGCACTAACGCATTTGCCCAGGACAAACACATTACCCCAGGAATAAATTTTGCTATATTCAAAAGTGATATGCAAATGAGCCTACTTAGGCAATCCGAGAGGAAACAGCCCCATTAGCATGTCATTATGGCCTGATTTGCATGCATTACTATGTGTGGTTTGTCCGGGCTATTTCAGGGTGCACACAGCACCACCTGTGTGTCAGCCAGGAATTACAGGACAGTAGCTGCAGGCTGGGGTGTTCACAGCAGCACATACTATTGTGCCCCAGGTGACTAGCACCACAGGCACAGGTGGTTGTGCTGCATGCCATGGACATATTGTTGATTCTGCTACAGTGTGTATCAGACACTACAGTAACATAATATCTGATATTGCGAGGGACACAGCAATGCTTATGATGTAGCAGGCAACAATGACTTCTTCTATCCACACAGTGACAGACCCAGCTGGCAGGTGTTTTCTGACAGTGGACACCACTGTCATACTGTCCTGTGAACCACATATGCTGAGCCAATGGTATGGGATTGTCACAGTAACATACATATGGCTGGCCATGTGTGATGGGGTGTCTGCACAGGTGTGCGGTTTGTACCCTGGGCAGGGGTGGCAGACACATACCATCATAATAGCACACAGATGTCAGGGGCATTCCCATCACTGGAACATGTGCACTGTGTGGATGGCCCCAGCCGTGTGGCAACACCTACTATGTGGTGCTGCCTGGCCACCTATACACCCTCCCCTCAACACCCTCCATTCCCCTAGTGCCGCACGTGTGTGCTGGAGTATGTTGGTGTAGCCCTGTTGGGGGACTGGAGGTTTGTGCTGCATAGACACACTGACATGGTTTCCACTGGGTGCTGGGACACCCTCAAATGCCTGGCAGAGTTGGGACCAGTACCAGATGACAGTGATGTGGGCGGCGCCATCTGGTGTGCAGCATGTCTCTTCCATGGCATATGGAGTGGCCCAGTGTGGCTGTCTGCCCTCTCTGCCTCCTCATTAGCTGCAGTTATCAGGTGCACCATGCTGCTGTTGTTGCATACAGCCTTGTAGCCTGTTGCTGCTGTGTCCTCACCCCCATCCTTGGTTTGCCCAGAGTTAAGGCAACCTTTCTATAGATGGAAATTTGCACTGCACTACATGTCATGCTAATATATGTTGCGTGTTGCTATGGCTTTGAATATACCGTATTTCACCGTTTTGTAGCCGCCCTCAAATAGAACCCGCCCTCAAATTGAAGCCGCATGCTCTTTTATTATAATGCAATAGAAGCCGCCCTCGGATACAAGCCTTTTATTACGGTTGTAAGTTCACCGTTGATGTCAAACAACATGGGAATCCTCATCTCCAGTTCCTCCGAGGGTGCTGAAGTTAAGGAGGGCCTATTTACAGGGACGTTTAGCTGTAGATCCTCTCTTAACCCCCTTAAACTGCACAACTCTCACCCACCAGCATGGTTTCCATCCACGTCGCTCACATCTTCTGTCCTGGTCTCAACCGCTAAAACAGAAAATGCTGCAGACGTACCTGATTCCTGTGCTAGTGTTAAATGGGAAGTTTTTGCTTGTCCTGAGACTGCACTCGAGTCGACTAGCAGGGGAGATTTTCTTATTTTTCTGTTGATAGGGAGTTTCAGCATCTTCTTGACAGGGAATTCCTCTCTGTGGCATGCCGCAGAATCTCGCTGGCTCACCAATTTGAACTCAAGATCATAGCACCTTTGCATTAAATGTGAATGTTGAATGGAAAAAAAAATATAGTAGCAAAGTTTTATTAATAGAAGCCGCCCACAATTAGTGACCACCCTCAAATATAAGCCCTTCCTCAGAATTAATTGAATTAATAGAAGCCGCGACTTCAAAACGGTGAAATACGTTGCACCTGTATGCATGTCCTCACCCTTCACTTTGCCCCATGCATACATTGTCTTTTAGCTCTGGCGCTAACACTTTGCACCAGTGCCATTTGGCCTTTTGAATATGGAAGTCTGGCACAATTGTAGCACAATCCCAGCACAATGGTTTACACCCAGTGCAAAGTTTTGAATATCTGGCCCCAGATCTCTTCAAAAATAGATCTGAGCCTGTCAAACGCAGGAGTGCAGTCTGGCTATGTTATCTAGGAACCTGACTCTGTACCTGACAAAGTCTACATTGCCAAGACGCTGTTAAAAGACTCTGAGATTTTTTACACAAGAAATTTATGCCCTTATCCATGTCTCTGGGGGACCTGTCTATGATATTAGTTCAAGACACTGAAACTCTTAGAAAGATTTTGAAAAAAATATTTCTAAGTTAAAAAACTCTCCCATCTGGTTTTGCTTTACAGCTTACCAAACTTCCCTACAAAAACATATAGGATAGTGTATGGCTACTGATGCACAACAGACCTATTCTCCAACCAAGTGATTACTATGCCGACTGTTGACTGCGAGAGCGCAGCTCGAGAGGTCTCACAGTTGGCATAGTAACCACAAGGTTGGAGAATAGCTTTGTTGTGCTTTGGGAGCCATACATTTTTTATATAGTGTATGGTGCAATGCTTGCTCTTTTAGGGAAAAAACAACAACAATCCTGACGATTATACTTTTAAAAATCCGGCAGTATTTACTGACTTTTTAAAGGTGGTGGGGATTGGGGGTTACTTGGGAGCAGACGTCCAACAGCTTAACCTTCAACTGGTTGCTAAACAGATGTGGACAGGAATAAAAAAAAAACATGGTGGCCAAATTCCTCGCTTAGCAAGAAGTGGTGGCAGCGAGGAGGCTCCATTCGTAAGTAAACGTTTGGGTCACTGGTTGACCCTGCATTTTAATTTTGCTGCAAACAATCTGGTTGATCCTGCAGTTCTAAATCACTGTTTAACTACGCGGTTCAGGTGATCGCCACAACCACAGCAGTTATCTAGTTGAGCCTACCATTTCTGTAGCATCTGTGTTGTGTGACATCGGTAGTGCAGCAGAACAAAAAGTCATCCTGCTACACTATGGATGTCACTACTGCAGCAGAACAACTTTCTACAACATATGGATGTCGGTAGATAACAACGTTCCACCATACACTACATTACAATATTTTCCAATGTAGTATTAAACTATCATACTGCTCACTACCAACATGGACTTTTTTCACATGAAAATATGTTGGATGAACTTACAGCAGTGTCCATGTCTGGCTTTCTGTCTGGTCTCGAGGTGCAGATCGCCAAGTCTCCAGTTAATGAGGACTATTTACTTACTGACTCAAAACAAACATAAAAAGAAAAAAATAGAATTGTTGTGGGTGTTTAAATCAGAACAGACCTATGGCATTCTGAGAAAGGAGTCTATGACTCATATCATTAAATTATATTATTGGGGGCTTTTGAATTGATTTACTGACCCAACACACCAAAGCAGAACAGAAAAAATAAAATTATCATGTTTAGGTTGGAGTGGACCATTGTCATTCAGAAAAAAAAATTTCTCTGACTATATTTATTTACCTACCCGAACACACCACCAAAAAAGGAGTAGATTAGAATCATGATTCATGGTTATGGGAGTGGATCCTCATTCTGAGAAAGGCTCTGTGTGTGTAGTAGGGCTGGGTGAAATTAGCAAATTCTGATTTCACAGAATTGTCATGAAATTCCGTAAAAGTTTTTGGAATTTCTGAAATTCCTTAATTGGTCATAACTCAGTCAATAGTGTAGTTAGAGATCTACAATTTGGCATGTGTACTGTTTGGAGAAGGCCCTAAAAGGATGCCAAGTTTTGTTTCATGGCATTTGGATGAAGGGTGGGCAAACTATAGGGGCTCAAAGTCTGTTGGGGTGGGGGAGGACATAGGCTGGTTTGGGCCTGCTGTGTCGCTATAGGCATGGGAATAGTGCAGACTGGGTGGGCCTGGCGGCCCTTATCTGCTGTCAGCTTCTATCGTGGACAGCAATGACAGCACAGCGAGGAAGCATTCCAACTCTCGGGGCGGGGATTTAGTATTACAACTCGGGGGAACAATTTAGCATTATAATTCCAGGGAGGAGGCAACATGGGGGGTGGTGATGAGCTATTCCAGCTCAGAGAGGGAGGTAACTCGGGGGGGGGTTATTATTGCAACACCAGGGTTGAGCCAACTCGCGGGGGGAGGCAATTTAGGATTCCCACCCCAGGAGGGAGAAAGTCAGAGTGGAGCAATTGAATCATATGGTATAACATCCCCACACTGTTATATAAATTTTTTTTGTTTTCTCCCATGGTGTGCATTTCACTGTACTGTTATTCAACTGTTATTTTGAGGGTATACCTTTATTGACACCTTCATGAATCAGGTCAGGAGGTGAAACTTTCTTTATCGGATCTTTAGCAACCTGAATTTATTATTTTTTGTCTCTAACACTCTACCTTTAGGTGCTGTGAATGTTCTTCCAGCCAAAAGTATTGATCATGCCCTAGTAAGTTCTAAAGTATGCAATGCAGATACTGTTATTGGGGGCACGAGTCTCTGGAAAATAACAGTAGTATATTACAGAATGCAGAGTGAGAGCATCCCTAGTTCAGTTTTATTCAGGCGAGCATATAGTTGAGTGTATGTACAATTCTGATTCAGGCTGGTGGGAAGACGTGAAGAAGATGCAGAATATTTCTTTAAAAAAATTGGCTGTGATATTACCTGGGAACGCTACTACAAGTATTTGTCTTTATTGTATCAACTACATAAATTACTTTCACATATTCAGGAGATAGGCATTAATGTGTCTTCCTAAATTTCTAAATATGATAGGGTAGCTTCCCTTCTGGCCGAACAAGGATATGGCAAACAAGGCATACAGCTGTCTAATACGTCCTTTGAGAGCTGTGCCAGGTGAGTTCGGAATAGGGTTTTGTCTTCTATCAAAGATAGCAGAGGTTCCCCCCCTTCATACCAATCTTGAAATATTATGGGAGGTTAATATATAGAAAAATACATGGGTGGGTGTGTCTAACCAGAATTTTACACACACTTGAGGTGTGGGATGCTGCATAAACCCCAAGATGGAAGCTCAAGGGGTTTATACAAGCATCCCACACCAAGGCTGTGTGTAATATTCTGGTTCTACACACACCCACCCACCCATGTTTTATTTTTTATAATTACTGTTGACCATTTTTAATCAGTGTGGGTTCACATGTTTGAGAAAGTGAAAGTGACTGTTGTTTTGGTAGCACTCGCGTCTGTCTGTATATGAGTGATTGACAGCTGATGATTACAACCACCTGGATGTAATGCAAAATAACTGGGCAGTTGTAATGTGATTTTAAGATCTGGTTATCAAGATATTAAAAGTGATCACCAGTAATTATACTGTGCAGGCTCCTCTCCTCAGCACTAGACTGTTCACCACCACTTGGCGCTGGCGATAAGTTATTTTTTGAAGAAAAAAAAAATTAACCGAGCTACAAAAAATGTATACTTGCAGTTAAAAAAAAAGTACATGTACATTTCTGTCATGAGCCACTACGGACTCACTGAAACATGACCTGTCCATGGCTCTGTAGGGTTGTCTGTTTATTTTATATAATTGCTGTGGCGAAAAAATGATCCCCGGTAATTATAAAATAAAGGTTGGGTAGGTGTGTAAAACTCAGATTTATTTATTTATTTTTTTAAATTATACTTTTATTAAATTTTCTTTATATAGAAAGGCAATACAGAAAGGTTGAAAATGAAAGAATATACCAATTTCATGGGACAGGGTACATCGGGTTAAAATGACATATGCTACTACAAACCTGAATACAGAGAACTGAATCCAGACCCCTCTGTGCTGAAATTAGATGTATTATGGGGAGCCTTGAAGTATTCATTAAGGGGAGAAATTATTCGTTTGGCTTCCATTAGGAAAAAAACATTTTCATCGGAATCCTCTATGTTACTACAGCAAATCAGAGCCTTAGAACAATCCCTATCTTCCCAGTCTCACACTACAGAATTCGAAAAATTAGAAAGCCTTCGATTTCGATACAATATTCTTCTTAGTGATAAGGTTGAGCATCTCCACTTTACATCAAAAGTTACCCACTTTGATCAAGGGGATAAGGCAGGGAAATTATTAGCTCTAAGACTCAGGGCACAAGTCATAGACAGGATTGTGTCAACTATTCAAGATTCGGCAGGTAGCCTCCATACTTCTCCCAGGGAGATTGTTTCCTGTTTTAAATCTTACTATCAATCTCTTTACTCACGTTCCCCTCTACCCTTCAATAGTACCACATTAGACCATTTTCTACATGATATAGATCTCCCATACCTGACCCAACACCAAATTGCTCTTCTACAAGTGCTTCTGACATTAGAGGAAGTACATGAGGCCATCGATGCACTCCCTGTAGACAAAGCGCCAGGCCCCGACAGCTATACATCTAATTTTTACAAAGCTTTTAAATCTCAATTGGGTACAATTCTGCTCTATACTTATAATTATATTTACAAGCACAGCCTTTCGGATCTTAGCTTTACTGCGGCTACTATCGTGGTGCTTCCTAACCCAGGTAAAGACCCCACATTGCTGCTGAATTACCATCCAATATCACTTATCAACGTAGACCTGAAAATTCTAGCAAAAATTCTGGCTAATAGGATGGCCAAGGTTTGACATACTTTATTAAGCCCTGAACAAGTTGGTTTCATGGCTGAACGCTTATCAGCGGACCATCTGAGTAAACTTTCCCATTTCATTTCTGCGTCCAGGGACTCCCATACTCCTGCAGCTTTGGTATCCCTGGATGCAGAAAAGGCTTTTGAATGGGTATCATGGGATTATTTGTTTAATTTACTTCCAAGATATCATATTCCTAAACAGTTTTTACAGTGGATACAAATTCTTTATTCACATACCTCAGCTCACGTACTATGTAATGGTGTTCTTTCCCCACCTTTTTCCCTTCAACAGAGCATGAGACAAGGCTGCCCCTTCTCTCCTTATTTGTTTAACTTATTTTTAGAACCACTTATTAGGAAAATTAACACCTCCACAATGATATCTGGAATCTCAATCAACCATTTGCAATATAAATTATCAGTGTATGCCGACAATATTATGCTTCATATTACTCACCCATCTATATCTATACCGGCTGCCCTAAGTATTATCCAACATTTTGGGGATCTCTTTAATTATAAATTGAATCTAGCTAAAACAGAAGTAATGCCCTTAATAATCATACTTTAAAAGCGGATATTGAACATCTTGAGCTCTCCTGGGTGAGGGATAAAATAAAATATTTGGGTATGTATTTATCCCAATCTAGTTCTAAAATGAAGCAATACAATTTGGATCAGTTACTTACACATATTAGGATAGATTTAAATCGTTGGATGCTACTCCCTATCTCCCTTTGGGGATATATAAACATAGTTAAAATGAATGTCCTGCCCCATTTGTTATACCCCCTTCAAATGCTTAATCATTTCCTCCCTAAATCCTAGTTTAACCAGGTGCATAGTATTATTTCCAAATGTATCTGGAAAAATAAGTCTTCTCGAAGGGCAATTACTAAATTACAGAGGTCTAAAGAACAGGGATGGTTACAGGTTCTCAACATTTACCACTACTATCTCATGATTAATTGCTCAGTAGTTTCACAATGGCTGAAACCCGTGGAAGACCCCCTCCTTGTGGCTACAAATAGAAAACTCAATGTGTAACCTAACTGGAGTAGATATTAAAAGTCTTCCCTATCTGGCCATTAATAAAGTCCCTAAACAGTATAAATCCTCACCTATTGTGGCCTCTCTTTAGATTCACATGCAGATGAATAAAACTTTTGGGTACCCAATAGAAAAGGACTCTTCTCAACCTATCTTGAAGAACCCCAATTTTAAAATTGGGGGCAAAGTTATTACATTGTCTTTTTGGCGAGCAGGGCTTGGAGATGCAGTAATAGATCTAACAGAAAATTACAAATTGCTCGCCTTTTCAGCTATAAGTACAAAATACAACCTGCCAATTTTGTTCTGCTTTAAATATCTCCAAATCTCCCATACATTAATACAGCATCTTGGTAGCGGCCTTTGGGACCGCTACATGCTTGGCCCTATCCTTGGTTCACTATCCAAGAGACCCTCTTCCCACTATGTTGCTTTTTATTATAAGGAACTCCAGGCATGACTCAGAGAATTAGAAAGTTCTCCTTGTTATGTTTGGGATAGGATTCTTCCCCCAACCTCTATGGTCCCCCGCCAATGGTCACAAATTTGGAATAGTTTGTATAAAGATGTTAGGTGGGATCACTATAGATTACTTCAATTTTACATATTGCATGACTTATATTACACTCCCATAAAGCTTAACAAAATGGGGAACCTTTCAACTGACATGTGTACCAGATGTGGGTCCCAGAGAGGTACTCTTCTTCATATTCTTAGGGAATGTGACAAGGTAACCCCCTTTTGGGAAGATATCCAATCTAAACTCGACCCTCTCCTGGTTTTACAGAATGCCTTTCAGCCAGAAATTTGTATCTTGGGGGACTCGGGAGAAACCCTGATAGTAAATCAAAGGAAGCATATGTCCTTGATATCGCTTTGTGCTAAGAAAATTATACTGCGCCACTGGCTAGATCAACAAACTCCTACATACACAGAGTGGCATGAAGAAATTATTTTTGCTCTACAAGTAGAATGTCTCCTTGCAAGTATCTCTAAGCATAGCAACAAATATCAGAAGGTATGAGCCCCTTTACACACCTTACTATCCATTTAGTGTTGTTTTGGATCTTTCCTGGAACTGACATAGTGCTGCGGATGTCAATGATTAATTTTCCATCCTCTTTCCTCTTGAATTCCAAGTTTTATATAGCGTAGTGGCAACATGGTAGGGGCGGGTGGGGGGATAGGGTGTATAAACTATCTTCTATATACTCTGTTTTTGTATTTAGCTAGCTTTGTTAAATATTTTCAATATTGCTCCTGACACTTAACTTTGGATATTGATGTTAGGTGAAGCTACATGAAGGCGTTTTCTCTGTAATAATCTACACTCTTGTGTAGCATGGGAATTCTTAGAACCACAAAGACTTGTTATGTATTACTGTTGATTACTAAGCTGTCTGTACAAGTTTGAATTGTTTGCAGACTGTAAATGTAATAGTGAATTTAAAATACAATAAAGTTTATTAAATTGAAAAAAAGAGAACTGAATCGATAAGTGGAACCCAATCTAAGCCTAATCCCATGAATATTCAAGAACCAATAGGTAATTCAATTGTTTAAAAAGAAAGGGAGAAAGGAGAAAAGGGGGAAAAAATAAAGGTAACAGGAGGACCAAGACCAGAGAAACAAAACAAAAAAGATAAAGAGAGAGCAAAGCAAATAAGAAAAGAGAAAATTCCCGGTTACATACATATAATCCAAGTACCATATCTTAAAGGTTGATCACAGGATAATTAATACATATAATGCATGGGCTAAACATATTGGTTAATTATGCAAAGATTCTTAGGCATATCTAGCCAAGACCTCTAAAATATTTAATTCTCTCTTTGTGCCTGAAAATGAAAAAAGGGCAACCAACGAGCCTTAAACTTTTCCTTTTGCAACCTTACCCTGGCAGTGAGTTCTTCCATTTCAAGAATGGTTAAACAATTCTTATACCAAGCCTTTGGCAAGGGGGTAGTCCTGGATAACCAACACTGCAATACTGCCTTGAAGGCCGAGGCCACCAAGATGTTATATAAATAACACTGGGTCTAATACCTAATCATCTTGGGGTATTTCCATAACACCCAATTCACTGTGTCAGTTGGTACTGTCACCCCAAAGATCAATCCCGTCATATCCAGAATTTGACTCCAGTAAGTCTGTATCTTGGGATATGACCAGAACACATGCATGTGGGTACGTCTCTCCCCACATTCCCTCCAACAGAGGTCTGAAAAATGCTGCCCAAAATGTTTTGTAATTACTGGGGTACAGAAATAATGAGAAGCTAATTTCCACCAGAATTCTCGCCAAAAGTTGGAGGCTGTTGTGCAGTGGAAAGCCTCCCATATTTCATCCCAGGTCGATTCTTCAAGGGCCCTCCCATGTTCCAAATTCCAAGTTTGTTTAATGTTTTTCAGGAAGTCTGGTTCAAGAGCTGAGAACTGTGCCACCAACTGAGAGACATAGCCCCGAGATTCTGCATTGCCAGCCTCAGCTACCATCAATTCCACCATTGGGTTACTACCATCTTCTTCAGACCCCTGTCCCCCGTAATCCTTTTTTTGCAAAAAATGTCTAAACTGCAAGTATCTAAAAAAGTCATTGACAGGGAATGCAAATTCTTGGGAAAGCTGCTGGAAAGATTTTATATTAACCTCTGAGTACATCTGACCCACCATTACCAAGCCTCTCCTACCCCAATTCTCAAAACCCAAGTCCCAAGCAAGGGGCAAGAAATCTAAACAGACTCTAATTGGTGAGTTATTTCTTATTAATCTCTAGCCAGGAAGATATAATCACCTTGGTCCAGGGGTTACTAACACACAATCCCTGGATTCCATGTTGGTCCATATATACCAGATCCCTAATATCACCCCGAGAGGATTCTGGTCTCTCAATCTCTACCCATAGTGGAGACTCATCCATGCCCAAAACAGACACCAAGGGCAGGACCTCAGCAGCCCAGTAATATTTTTTAAGGTCTGGCAGACCCACTCCCCCTTTTCCCTTATCCCTAAGTAGGGAATTCCACTTCATTATGGGAGGCCTACCAGCCCAAATAAACCTTGATAGAGAATATTAAGAGACTTCCAAAAACCAGCAGGAAGCCTGAGTGGCAGAGATGGAACAGAAATAGAAAATGTAGGAGCCCATTCACTTTCACACAATCAATTCTTCCGAACAGGGAGAGGGGTAATTCCCCCCAACGTCTCAGATCCTCTTGCACAGTCTGAAGAAGTCTTCCATTATTGGAGGCACACATCTTGGAAAGGTCTCTGGTTATCCAAATCCTCAAGTATTTAATATTGTCTTTTGCCCATTTACAATTACCTATGACTGGGAGTGCCCCTTTTGGAGGCTACCCTATAGCCATAAGTTCCATTTTAGTATCATTGATTCTAAAACCAGATACCTCACCAAACTCGTGAATTAGGGAATTAATTAGGGGTATCTGTTTTTCCAGGTCCATAATGTACAGCAGGGTGTCATCCGCATACAGGGACACCCTAATTTCTACCCCCTTTACCTGTATGCCTCTATAGCCAGCAGATTGCCTTATGAGAGCCACCAGGGGATCCATACATAGGGCAAACAACAAGGGTTGCAGTGAGTAACCCTGTCAACATTCCCCTACTAATCCTTATCTTATTTGAGGTTACCCCCTTCACCTTCACCCTTGCCCAGGGATCTCTATACAAATTTGCAATCCAATTTCTAAATTTATCCCCAAAGCCAAACTTACCCAATGTATGATCCAAGAAGACCCAGTCCAAGCGATCAAATGACTTTTCAGCTTCCAGGGCCATCACTGCCCGGAGTGTTCCAGGTGAGAATGCCCCCGAGGAAGACAAGATGTTGAACAATAACCTAATGTTATCCTAGATATGCCATCCAGGAATGAAACCCATCTGGTCTCTGTGCACAAACTCAGGGATATATTCTTGTAGGCAGGAGCTCAGGATCTTTGCAAAGATCTTAGCATCTTGACTAATTAAGGAGATGGGGTGATAACTCCCACTTTCTGTCAGGTCTTTACCTGGCTTTCGCAGGACGGTGATCACAGCCTCCCCCAAAGAAGCTGTGGACTCTCCCTGCTCCTGTGTCACATTGCAGACCCAGATAAGTAAAGGGGTCAGCTCTGTAGCAAATACTTGATAGAATTCTGCCACAAATCTATCTGGACCTGAGGCTTTCCCCCTGCTAAAGTTTTTAATTACCTTTTTGGCCTCCTGTTCAGAGACGGGCAATTCCAGTCTGCTACTCTGCGAGTCCTCTAGCATAGGTAGTGTAACCTTTTGCAAGAATCTCTCTACCTGTCAAGAGTGATCAATGCCTCTCTCCTGGGCATATAGATCCATGTAATAACTGCAAAAGCTCTGCTCTATTTGTAATGGATCCGAGGCAATGGAATGAGTTCCATGCTTTTTAAGCCGGGGAATATATCTTTCTGCCTCCTGCTTTCGGAGTCTAAGAGCCAAGAGACGATTAGCCCTTCCCCCATTTTCATAGTATCTTTGCCTAGTAAACCTAAGGGAGTTTTCAGTTTTCCTTTTCATTTCTGCATTATATTGGTCTCTAGCTTTCTGCAGCTTGACCAAAGTCAATGGATCCCTATTCTTTTTATGCTCCTCTTCCAAAGGTGCAATACTTCCCAACAGCTTTTCCAATTTGGCCCGGTAACATTTGTACTTGTGGGTAGCATAACTTATAATTTGGCCACAAAGGACTACCTTCAGTCCATCCCATATAAATCGAACATGTGTATCTTCCTCCTTATTTTCTATCACATACTGTTTAATAGAGTCCTTTATTCGGGCAACAAACACCTTGTCATTTAGAAGTCCTGGGTCAAATCTCCAGGACTCCTTAGCTTTTACCCCTGGCCAAGTCATCGAAGCACTGATCATTGCATGGTCAGAGAAGATATCCAGGTGTATGGTCATATCAATCGAATTTTTGGCATTCACCATTTGTGTGTAAAATCTGTCAAGCCTGGAGTACGACCCTGTGGAATCAGAGTAGAAAGTAAAATCCTTAACTACTGGATTTTGTTGCCTCCAGGGATCTACCCAACCCCCCTCTGACACTAAGGTTCTGAGGAGTTTGGAGCAAGCAAGCCCTCCCTCTCTTTCCACCTGAACTCTTAGCTAGAAGAGAATTTTCAATGCAGTTCCAGTCCTCAATCATTACCACCTGGCCTGAAGAGAGAGAATCCATTGTGGAGAAAAACTGTCTGAAAAAAGCACCAGAAGAAGGGGTAGGAGCATATACAGAAGCCAGGTGGAAGGTATACCCCATATATTCACCCGAAATTATAACATATTGGCCCAAACCCTTTATTTGCAAATTATGGACTTTAAAAGGAAGTCCTCTATGCACTAGTATAGCTACCCCTGATCTGGAGGCATCTGGATGAGAATCCAAGCACACCCCACCAACCCACATTCTCTTTAACTTGGCATGTTCCACCCTAGACAATTTTGTCTCCTGGAGGCATGCCAAATCATATTTTAATCGACCTAATTCCGGAAGGACCTGTGCTTGTTCAACTACCCCATTAATGCACTTAATATTGACAGAAACTACCTTAAGTGATGTCATAAAGATGAAATACAACTCCCTGATCCTCCATGCTCTCTGCAACTCCAACCCCTACCCAACATTCTATAAGTGTATAAGCATATGTATGTACCTGTAGAAAAGAAAATATTATGGTATAGAAACACATCACACAAAAATAGTAGTCAAAATCAACAAGAATAACCAAAAAAATGTGTACTAAGCACTGGGTTAACTTCACCCAGCTTATCCCCAAACGTAGGTCAAAAAAATTAAAACAAGGATACCAGTTACTTCACTGGATACCTGAAAGCTCAGGCAGAGCGTAAAGACTGGGGCTAGGGGTGGTAATGCACCAGAAAGCTAGGTGGTACAAGACCTAGGCACATAGGAAAAAGTGCTAAAATCATGCTAGGGGATGAGCCCCTTGTAAATCCAAGAGACCAGACCCTCTCCTAGCTAAGAAAATCCGGTTGAGGTGACAATCGGAGTCAATCACTCTGGGCAATATATATATATATATATACCGTATATATATTAAGAATAGAAATCACCCTTCAAATCTGTCATGATTTGGTCCCTATTCAGTTGCAACCCCAAATGAAAAGGGTTTCTTATACTATCACAGTAACATTTTTATTAAGGGGATCTGGACCCCCTGATAAACCTACGCCAGTCCCCGAGGGGTTCCAGACTAACTCCTATGATGTCCACAAGGAGTACCCAGAAAGAGCTAAAACTCCAAATTTGGTGGGTCCTGTAAAGACTATAAGAAGCCACTCTCTGTCCCCCAACATTCACATAACACAACGTAACTGTCCATTACCGAAAAACCTTTCTCCACTATAGAACGCTTTCCCCAACATTAACCTTAGGCTTAACAAATCACCCACTAAGTAACACAGTCAGTACTTTGTATTACATCCCATAATGTGGTATTGAAGACTGATTTAATCCACAAAAAGGAGAAATGAAAGTCAGTAATAGACAAAAAGAAATCAGGGTCTTATCTGAAGTCCAGTTCCAAACGTCTCCCCTGTGAAATAGGCGAGCCAGAGGAGGGTAGAGACTGTTGCACCACTTTAAAGTTCCCTCTCCAAACAGTCCTACTGGAAACTAAAGCCACTATTGACAAAGGCCCCATCGCAACATGCAGACAAGATGAGTCAGAGCCGATCCACAGGGTATGGAAGCTTTCAAGATTAAACTGTTAGTGATAAAGCCATAAACAGTTCCCAACTATTCAAACGGACAGGACAGGTATTCACGAACCATAGTGGTGCACTGAAGCCCTTTAGAAGCAATGGGCTTCAAGACTAAGAACCCCCCATGAGGGGCTAGCCCTAGAAAAACAAAAAACACCTCCCAATATACCCCTCAGGCTTTCTTTGCTTGCAGCCATTTAGCCATATCTGCATGCAAAGGCAGCAAGTCATTGCCTCTTCTCCCCTCTCGTTTCCTGGATGCTGGTGTAATGGTCCACAGGAAGTCCTCGACCTCTTTCTCGGCCTGTTCCTCCTTCATATCTTGAATGGGGATCCCCTGAGACTCAAGGTAGGGAGTGGCTGCCAGTAGGGAATCAAATACCTTTGCTTCTTCCTTATCCTGCACCCACAACCTCGCAGGATAGCTGAGGTACACCTTATGCCCCTTATCTCTCAATGTCTTCACCACAAGCAGCACTTTTTTATGACGAGCAAGCACTAAAGGGGGAAATTCTTGATCCACATACAATTTTTGGCCATCAAGATTGAGATCCCGTTTAGCCCAGGCCAACCTGATGATTTTTTCTTTTGTGGTGTACCTCAAAAATTTCACAATGACGGACCTGGGGGGTGCACCCTGCTTTGGCTTGGGTGCAATGGATCTATGCACGCACTCAATTTCTGTCTTAAAGTTCTCCCCCTAGCCCAGCTCTGTCTTCAACCAAGTATCTCTATAGTCCTCCACACAGGGGATTCTACCCCCTTCAGGATGCTAAAAATGCAGATGTTATTGCGGCGGGCTCTCGCCTCAGCATCCTCCGCCTGCATGGTTAGCTCTTTCTCCCATCTGTGGAGGTAGGCCAGGATCTACCAAAAGCCATGTGCTCTGTCTGGAGGCTCTCAAGATGTGTTTCCACTGAGGCAGTGTTTCCAGCTTTTTAAAGTCTTTCTGTATGCCCAGAATCCTGGCGTCAATGCAGTGGAGAATCTTGAGCATTCTGTGCCCATCCACTTTGGTGATGGGCGATGCAGCCTCTGATCCTGAACCATTGGAATCATCCCCCGAGGCTGTAATTAGGGAAGAATGAGATAGGGCTGGACTTGCAGGGCTTGGAACACTCTGGTCCCATGATTAACTGCCTGCTTCCACGGGAGGCTTCTTTTTCATATGATCCATACTGAAGGTAAGAGTAGGAACCTTCTTTGTCAAAATATAACTGGAGAATTAATCTGATGGTGATCGATTCAACAGAAGATTGCGCCCGAAGTGCCAGAGCTCCGATTTAAGCTGCCATTAATAGCATGACGTCACCGGAAGTTCATAAAACTCAAATTTTACACCCACCCTCATTCTGGAATGCCTTTACAAACACCTCGAGCTTCACTTTCGAAGTTTATGTGGCATCCCACACCTTGGGTATGTGTAAAATTCTCATTATGACCCCCTACCCAACCAATATTCTATATGTTAAGACTGCTTTGGAGGAAGATAACTTTGTTCATTCTGACTTCCCAGATGTTTGGATGATCTCATCTGTCTCCAGCAGAGTGACTCTTTAAGCAGTAGTCTTGTTGGGAACATGTCAGCTACAGAAGTTCAGGTTGCCATAAAGGCTCAGAACTCAGGCACTGCCCCAGGCAGTGAAGGGATCACCACAGAATGGTACAAAATAAGGCAGAATTACATCTGTGCATAACTAGCCTGTGTATCTAATCAGTATATATTTACTGGTTAGTGTTATTAATCAACTGCTGGCAGTGGCTGGCAAACTCCATTAGTCACACATGTGAATAATGAACTGTGAATAACGTAGTTTGCCCAAGCATCTCTCTCTCAAACATTCTGTCTGGGAAGTGCTCTCAGGCACCCCAGAACACAGAGAAGTCTGATCGCCATGGGGGTATGAGGAAGAGAGGGGACACAGGTCAGTACGAGTAGTCTAACAGCTTACCTGTAGTCTGCCTCTTATCCCTCTGTACTCATGTCGGGTCCCGTTGGGTGTGGTGGTCAGAGTTATGCGGTGGTTCCTGCTTCCTCTGGTGCCATGGTGTGGGCTCTCTTCAGCCCCTTTGTTATTTCACTGCTCATTTATTTTTAAATTAAAATCTTCCAGTCCCCCGGCAGTGGCATGCTGAAGAGCCACATCTGTGAGACACCGTCCTTCCCGGAAGAGTGCACCAGAGCGTCGACCATTCTGAGGTCCCCTTTTGTCAACCGTTTCCTTGCCTGCAAGTCCCTCCCTCTGCCAGCATCTCCCACCTCCTAAAGCAGTCTCCTTAACCCTGGGTCAGGGTGGTGAGTCAGCATCTGAACAAGAAGAGTGCTATCCACCTGGCACTTTTTATAGAAATTAATACAGTTTTTTTTATTGGCTAACACTAACCAGTAAATATGAAAAATAAAACATGAGAAATGTGCTTAAATGAGGATTTTATGCACACCTTTGGTGTGAGATGCAATAATAAACCCCTCAGGCTTCGCCCTTGGGGTTTATGGGGCATCACACACCTTGGATGTGCATAAAATCCTCATTATACACATCTCCCCATGCATTATTCTATATATTATTAATAAATATATCAGACACATTGTTACAGAGATACACTGTCACATTTAATAATATTTTAAGATTTGAAACTGGTTGTAAAAAACAAGAGCATCATTGTAGTATGAATCAAATTTTTGGGACTTTGCCAGCTGGACAGAGGATATTGTATTCAGTACTGATGTTCATGCATAAAACGTTGAGATTAGAAACTCCAAAGGTGATATATGATAGATTTAAGAGGGTTAATAAAACAAATACTTTACAAGCAATTTCATTAAAAAACTACAAAGAGAACAGGATTAATACAAAGGCTGCTGAGCACTCAGTGACTAATTATGGTCCCAAACGTTTAAACAATTTAATAAAGGCAAGGCAAGGCAAATTTTATTTAAAAATATGCCCATCTCGGAGGCTCTGGGCCCCAAACATATTGAAATTACATACAAAACTCAATCAATAGATTATATATACACAAAATAACACAATATTAGACATATATATATGATGCTATAATTCAATTATTATAAAATGTTATGAATATTATAAAATGGGGATGGGGATATAAATTTATAAAAATGGGGATAGAAGCTGATGCAAAGAAAAATATATTTAAAATTGGGGTAAGAGATTATTTAAATGCACACTCAGTTTTCTGCTGTTATAATACTTGAAGTTTATAGTATAGATCATATTCACACTCTGTAAATATTATATGTAAATGTGAAGAAACCATATTTGTACATTGTATAATATAATATGATTGTAATGTTTCATTGTATGTGTTAGACAATTGTTTGTATTCCTATTATACTTGCCCTTCCCCAGGCTTGGCTGAATACAGGTCTTTGATCCAGTCCACTTTACTGGTAAATCAATTAAAACATAGAATTTGATGGTAGATAAGGACCGCTTGGCCCACCAAGTCTGCCCTTTTTTCCCTACCTACCTTGTTACCGCAGACCGTACTTGATCTGCCGCTCTTTCTCCCTCCTCTGCCTTCCTTTCCACTATGACTCCCTTGTGCCTATCCCATGCATTTTTGAACCCTGCCACTGTCTTTGCCCCACCTCCTCCTCTGCTGAAAGATTGTTCCAGAAATCCACCACTCATTCTGTGAAGAAGTACTCCTAACATCTCTCTTGTATCTACCCCTCTCCAGCTTCATAACATAACCTTTTCTTCTGAAAAATGCTTCCCTCCTGTACCTTATTTACCCCTGTGAGGTATTTAAAGGTCTCTATCATATCCCGCTCTCCCTCTTTTCTTCCAGGGTGTACATATTAAGGTCCTTCAGTCTTTCCTTGTAGGGCTTTTGATGCAGAAACAGAGCCATTTTAGTTGCCCTCCTCTGGACAGCCTCCACTCTGTCTATGTTCTGGAGATGTGGTCTCCAGAACTGCACACAATACTTTAGGTGGGGTCTTGCCAGAGATCTATATAGAGGTAACACCACCTCCCTCTTTCTGCTGGTGATACCCTCCCTATACACCCTATGATCCCACTAGCTCTCCCAACTGCCTTGTTGCATTGTCTGGCCATCTTGAGGTCATCCAATATGATTACCCCCGGGTCTCTTTCCTCCTTGGTGGCTGTCAGTACCATTCCATCCATTTTGTACTCTGCCTCTGGGTTTTTGTGCCCTAAGTGCATTGTTTTGTACTTTGTCACATTGAAACCCAGCTGCCATACCCTTGACCACTCTAGTTTTCTCAGGTCTCTTCTCATCTTTTCCACTTCCCCCAGAGAGTCCACCCTGTTGCAGATTTTGGTATTATCCATAAAGTGGCAGGCCCTCCTTTCCAGCTCTCCTGCAATGTCATTTATAAAGACATTAAAGAGAACCAGTCTCAGCCCTGATCCCTGAGGTATCTTGCTGGTCACTCTCCTTTCCTTAGAGTGAACTCCATTCACCACCACCCTCTATCACCGATTTACTGTACCTATAGTGCTGTGACAACGTGGATGCTGACATCCCTCACAGTGACAGACACAATGCCGAGTGTCAGCATTGTTCTAGCAGGGATGTCGGCATGTTTTCATCGGGAGGCTGTGCCCCCAGCACCCCACACCCCCAGTCTCTATATTTACAACTCTGAGTTGGAGTTGTCTCAGGGTGGGGGCGCAACACCAGGAGATGCACTGCCAGTGTCTGCAAGGACCAGCACAGCGACCCAATGATTTTGGGTGAAATCTGTCGCTGTGCTGGTCTTTGAGGTTGCAGTGTCACTCTACAGTCGGTACATCTCTGTTCACCTATCCCCTAACCAATTTTTTTACCCAGTTTACCACCTTTGGACCCAATCATAAGCTACCAAACTTGCTTACTAGCATTCTATGTGGACTGGTGTCAAAAGCCTTACTGAAATCTAAGTAGACCACATCCACTGCTCCACCCTAATCTAATTTCTTTATCATGCAGTCAAAGAAATCTATCAGATTCATTTGACATTACTCCCCCCCCCATGAAACTATGCTGCCTCAGGTTTTGTAACTCACTGGATTCAAGATATTCCATAATCCTTTCCTTCAGCAGGGATTCCATTAATTTTCCCACCACCAATATCAGACTGACTGGCCTATAATTGCCAGACTCCTTCCTGCTACTACTTTTGTGTAGTAGGACTACATTCACCCTCCTCCAGTCTCCAGGAACCACTCCTGTCTTTAATGAGCTGTTAAACAGGACTGTCAGAGGTGCAGCTAGTATTTCCCAGAGCTCCCTCAATACCCTTGGATGCTGTCCATCCTTATCCACCTTTAGATTAGCGAGTCTCTTCAGGACTCTTGCCTCTAAAAAAGGACTAGTGTCCACCCCCCTTCCTTCAAAGCTTGTGTTACTTTTTTGAGTCCCATCCCCTTCTCCTTCCTCTGTGAACACTGAACAAAAGCATTTGCTCAGAATGTCAGCATTTTCCTGGTCCCCTTCTTCACAGTCCCCCCTTCTCTTTTTAACATTACAATCCCACCCCTGGTCTTCCTTTTTCACTTACATACCTAAACAATGTTTTGTCCCCT
Organism: Neoceratodus forsteri; assembly: GCA_016271365.2. Classification (NCBI taxonomy): domain Eukaryota; kingdom Metazoa; phylum Chordata; order Ceratodontiformes; family Ceratodontidae; genus Neoceratodus; species Neoceratodus forsteri. The sequence continues at coordinate 30,157,184 of CM028132.1, forward strand.
TTTATTACCTCCTGGGATATTCTGTCTTCAGTTTGTACCTTTGTACTTATTACTGCTATCCCTGAATCCCTCTGTTTCCTCGATACACCTCACCATCGTCATCCCTCTGTGTCTCTTTATACCTTCTGAATGCTACCCTTTTTGCTTTTACCTTTTCAGTCACCTCTTTCGAGAACCATAGCAGTCTCTCTTTCCTCTTGCTTTTGCTCACTTGTTTGATACAGATATCTTTTGCCTTTACTATGTTCTCTTTTAGCTTTGCCCACTGTTCCTCTACCACTCTCAGGCCATGCCCCCCCCACCAGATCATTCCTGAGGCATTTACCCATCTTTATAATATCTGCCCTCCTGAAGTCCAGGACCCTCGCCCTTGTGTGGTTCCATTCCACAGCCATCCGTATATTAAACCACACTGTACAATGATCACTGGTCCTGTTAGTGAATACCAGGTACAATATTGCCCCCTCATGAGTGGATTCACTGACTAGTTGCCTCAGGAACGTCCCCTGCAGAAAATCCAGGATGTCCCTGCTTCTAACTAAAGCCACTGCTGGGAGGCTGTAGTCTACATCTGTCCAGTAAATGTCCCCCACCAGCTGCTCCCCTTTTCTGCCATCTTGCCAGTGGCTTTTACCAGTACCTTGCCTAATTCCTCCCACTGTGCTGGAGATATGTAGATCACCCCAATGTGAATGGTGTCTCTAGTCCCCATCTCCAGGGTGACCCACAGTACCTCTGCCTCCCCCTGTATTCCCTGTACCTCTGTTGCTTTTATGTTTACTGTCACATAAAGCACCACACCCTCTCCTTTCCATCTCACCCGGTCCTTCCTGAACAGAGTATATCCTGGTATGGCCATGTCCCATCATGGTTTTCAGTGCACCATAACTCGGTAATGGTCAGAATATCCAGGTCGGGCTCTGCCATGATGGCCTTTAGGTCTGGAATCTTGATTTAGCATCCCGTGATGGATCTCCTACTTTGAAGTGGGAGAACAGTGTGTACTGCTGCTTGGTTGCCACCTAGTGGAGGGTAGATGGCACAGCAGCAGTTACTAGAATTGAAAATTGGAGGCAGGCATTGAAAGCATGCACTGTTTTTATGCCCTGCATGTATACTATTGCACACTGTCATATCTGACTCAAGGGGAGTAATGAGTGGAAAAGAACCCCTGTATGTAGGATGATGCTGTATTTCTGAAGGCACTGCACCACTACCATCCATGACACCCACTCACACAATGAGGTAAGAAGTAGATGGGGTGAGTCCTGGAGGCAGGGTGAAGGAGCTGGGGTTCAACAGCAGAAGGGTGGCCGATGGAGAGTGGTAGGAAGATAAATTCCATATGAAAAAAGGATTGCTAAAATATTTGAATGATAAACTGAATTGCATTTGATTCTCACATTTTTGAAAGTTATCCAAATGGTATCGGGGGATCTTTAAAGGGAACATAAACTATATGCAATTTAAATCCTCTAGTACTGGTGTTTTCTGTGCATTATTAATATGCTGCTAACATATTTGATGCTATTATATTTGTCTGCTGCATGCTGTTTTTCCCCAACTCTTAAGTGCTTTCAGATAGATGCTTCCTGCCTGCCACTAGGGAGAAACACACAGTATGAGGCTTGATGTTTATCTTCAAAGCCTGATGGTGTCTGCTACCTGGCCAATGGGAAGAAAATTAGTTTGATTGGTGGGGCTTTATCCTTTGAACTTCAAGAAGTTTATGCCCATCAGCCAGTTGAACACTGTCATCATAAGCCTTCTCAACACTGGCTTCTGACAGGCAAGCCTCTTGCATTTCTACATCCATTGGCTTATACAGTACACAGCTACACAGCCCCCTACACTACAATAGCAATATGTTTGTTTTGTGCATGTACACATGCAAACATAAAAATGACATTATCTTAAAAAAACAATTTAGTTTTCAAAAAATGACACTACACATAATTGGTATTTTAAATCAATACAGATTTCCTTTATGGAAACATGTTCAGAACTGTTGAATCTAGCAGGTTAAGGGATGTTGTAGATTTCTCATGAACATGTTTACCTGTCCCTGATTCAAATTCATGTAATGTTAAGAACTTCAGGACTCTTTTTGAAGCACTTTGGTTCTACCTCTGCCCATTTAATGGTGTTTCTACTTCACCATCTTTGTTTTATATTGTTGCATCCCTGCTTCACCCTATTTCTCTCTATGTCTTTATTACATTGAATTGATGGAATGTTTACCATGGAATAAAGGGATTAAAAATTCTGCACAATTCCACTGGTAGATTGTTTACCATCTATTATACACACTTATAAAATGGGTCTAAAAATCAAATAAACTTAGGGCCTGATTTTGAAAGGTTAGCACACCACCAAACATGGTTAATTTGTGCACCAACCCAAGTTTGCCTGATCACTCCTGGCCAGCCCATATTCAGAAGTCCTGAGAGTGCCCCACAAATCTGGCAACACCAAAGCACTAATATACCACTGTGCCTATGCAAATGGGGGGTCCTCTCATGCATAGCAGCACAGCGGTATATATTCAAATGTTTGCAGCAGTGGTAAACAGTTCCCCAAGTGGCACTGGTTACCACTGCTGCAGAACACTTCTTAACTGGATCCTAAGGCTGTGCCCTCACCTCTCAAAGGCAGGGCAGCAGTACTGCCACCTGCCCCCAAACTCCCATTCGAGCACTGAACCATTCCCTGGTGGTCTAATGTGACCCACTGATCACTCCTCCAAGTGTATTTTAAAATACCCTGATGCTCTAGTGTGAACCCCCTGATTGCTTCTCTGAACATGTTTTAAATTATTTTGGTGGTCTAGTGTGACCATCTCAATTGCTTCTCCAAATATATGTACACATACCCTGGTAGGCTATTGTGACCCCCTACCCCCCAGATCACTTGTTTCAAAACAGTACATATTCTCAGGTGTCCAGTGGTTCTCCCCAACCCCTATCACACATCTCAAAAAGGTGAATATGGCATAGTGTCCAGTGGTTTCCCCTACCCTCTGATCACCCATTTCAAAACAGTAAATATGCCCAGTGTCCAGTGGTCCCCCATCCCCCATCACCTGTTTGAAAACAGTAAATATGGCCTGGTGTCTAGTGGTTTCCCCACGCTTGATCACCCATTTACACAATTACAATGAGGCACTGGTTGTCCAATGGCCCCCACCTAACCTGCCCACTCACATCCCACTTCCCCACACCCCCCCTTACCTAGGTGGCTGGTGATCCTTCAAGCTCCATACAGTGACCATCACAGCCCTCCTCTTACCTCTGCAGCCAGCCACCATATAAGTTGTCAGTGAATGCACATAAAGTGTATGCACTGTAGGTGTGCTCACAGACAGCTCATATGGTGGCCGGCCATAGAGGTGACATGGGGGCTTTGCCAATCACTGTATCAAGATTAGATGATTGCTGACCACCTAGGTAAGGGGGGGCAGGGAGGTGGGATATGAGTGGGCCAGTCAAGTGGGAGGACACTGGCTCACCAGTGCTTCACTGTAATTGTGTAAATGGGCAATCTGGGGTGGGGGGAACCACTGAAAACCAGGGCATATTTACTGTTTTGAAAATGGGTGATTGGTCAGAGAGGGGGAACCACTGCACACCAGAGCATATTTACTGTTTTGAAACAGGTGATTGGGGGGTGGATTGTCACACAAGGTCATCAAGGTATGTGTACATACACTTGGAGGAGTGATCAGAGGTGTTGCACTAGACCACCAAGGTATGCGTACACACACTTGGAGGAGTGATTGGAGGTGTCACATTATAGCACCAGGACTTACATGTTATGTGGTAATGGTGCTAATGAGCTGCTATGCCCCACACAAATGAGCCTATAATGGACACACAGATGGCCTATTAGTTCCTTGCGTGCCCAATGGACTCATTTGTACATTTGGGCTGAATATAGCCCACAGGGATCTTGGTGCTACAAGCAAACATCTGAAATTGCCAGCAGATAAAGGACTTGTGGTCTATCAAGTCTGCTCGATTGTACAACTAGCACTGCTATCCCATTTCAGGCAGCACTATTCCTGGTGGGCTATACACAGCCCAGATCCATATCGGGGCAATGCAGTTGCACTTAGTGCCGCACCGACATGGCCCAATTTTCAGTCAGATGGTGCCACTCACTATCTGACTGAATACAGCAGCAGCCATGTCAGGCATGGACACAAGCACAGCACAAACATTTGCACTTTTATTTCAATATCTGGCCCCAGATTGGGTAAAAACAGTCCTGTGATGGTATATTAATACAGCATAATGCACGGTCATCCTGGTCCTAAACCGGATAGGATTTGCTAGTAGCCACATCACACAATTAACAAATCAGTCCTCCTTCACCTAAAACTGACCTTCCATCAAAAACATGGCTGCTACTTTTACTCACTGAAAACCTTCAACTAGGCAATAAAAATAAAACCTCCTTAAATAAAAAGCTGTCAGGGTTCTTTTTGTATGTGAAAATCAATAAAGTTGCAAATTTAAAAAAATAAATAAAATGAAAAGCTAAAAAAATAAATAAAATGTTGTTTCCCCTGCTTATCATATTCTCCTTACACACATGAACAAATCAGAAAAACAAAGCACTGTTCATAGTTTCCATTACTAGTGTTCCTTCGATGACAATGAACACTCCTCCTCCTATGTTTACCTGGTAAATCACTGCTGCTTACCCTGCCAGAGATAAAACTGAGTCTCTGGCTAGACATGAGTCCATCAGGATGTGAGTGTATGTGTGTGTGTAACATTCTGCCAGTGAAATTGACAAGAACTTTGAATCTGTGAATTCTATCGTAAATATTCCATCTGTTGAATGTGGAGAAAGACACAGGCTAGTCTCTGAGGCTGGAAGGCTGGAAGGTGACGAGTTCTAGCCCCACACTGGAAATGTGTGCTAAATCCCAATGCTAACACTGTGGTGCATCAAGAGAGGGGTGCTGCACACCCAAGGTGCCGTCTTTCAGATTAGACGTGAAACTGAGGTCCTGTCTGCCTGTTCTGGTGATTGTTCAGGTGTACATTGAAGATCCCATGGTACTTCTCAATAAGAGTAGGGGAATTTATTATCACAACTTAAGAGCAAAATACAAATAAAATAGTGTTCACTCCGTACAAAATCAAAATGCAAAGAAACAAAAATAAGTATTGCATCATACTTCAGTAAAATATAACAGATATTCTTCTCTTCAAAATTTTAGCAAAAATGAATCATGAAAGTATAGAATAAGACATATTCCCCATCTAAAAACCCAGGCTATACTGTAACAGTAAGAAGTTCATAAAGCCAAAGGAAAAAAATGTATTACCTCATACAAAAACACATAGACCCTCCCCCCACCTTCCATATGAAAAGAAAACCCTATAATACATATTCAGGAAAGATCCTATCACTAGATGAAGTTATGTACACAATAAACAAAATAATTCTGCCACCCCTAGTAGGTGTTAAACCTACAGTCCTTTTTTGACAATAAACCATTGTTCACTGAAACGTACAGTGTTATTATAGGGTAATAAACTATAACTAACATAAGAAAAAAAAAGTAACCACGTTCAACAATCATAAATCAAAGCAATCAATAAATTGTAACATTCATACATCAGCCGTATTCTATGGCATTCTCCTGTATCAGCTCTCTAAATAACCACCAGGACTTCCTAAAACTGTCATAAGGAATCCCATTTACTGTTTTTTTTTTTTTGAAAAACAGATGCTGTTGCTCCCTTAATTGTGTATTTACGGAATCCATGAAATATCTCTCCACCATTGTTGGTGTGCCTGGGCAGAAAATAAAAAGAATTCTCTAATGTTTATAATAGCATTTTCTACCATGTGAAACAACGGGAGTTCTGAAATCAACATTTGTTGGAGAGTAAAGCGACATCTCCCATGCCAGATGTATCATTTACAACATGCTAGGATAACACACAAAGTGTGTTTTTCATAGCCCAGCCAATCTCTAGAGAAAAGGCCTAATCATAAAATGTCAGGTGAAATTTGTATGAAAAGGGAAAGTTGGAAGCCGGCCCAGTGGCGCTGAGGGTTGAGGCGCTGGACGCCACACCTCACTCCATGCCGGCGACCCAGGTTCAGGAATGAGCCCTGGGCATCAGGGGTCAGCAGGGGAAGGAAAGGATTGAGCATCCGGAGGACAGCTCTCCTTTCCCGGGAGGGAGGGGGACACACACTCGGTGCCTGACTGGCCTCTGGTGGAAGCCGGAGGCACAGCAAGCGCATGAGTACACAGAGGGGGTTGGGAGTGGTTGACGTCGGCGGTGACACCTCAACGTTGGGGCATGCACCACTCTCACAAGAAAAAAGGGAAAATCACCCAGCAGCGCTCAAGGTGAGCGGAGCACCAGGCCCCGATCCCGGTGCCCCTGCCTGTCCAGGCACCAGCTTCCGATGACAACAAGAAGGACTTTGGGGTGGCCCGGCCCCCATGCCCACCTTTGGGGATATAACCACGGCTACTTGGGGGACAGACTGCACCGGGCTCCAGGTAAGAGGGTGGGGACTAGAAGGCCATAGGTGTCTCCCGAAGAGTGGGAGTGCTGCGGGCAGGGGGAGTATAAAGAATAAAAAAAAAAAAAGAAAAGGGAAAGTTGGTCAGCTCTGCACTATTAGCTCCCAAAAATTCTGTATATAAGGGCACTCAAAGCACAGATGTTGCATTGTTTCAACTTGTGTAGTGCACGACTGTCTAGGGCAGTACCTTTCCTCTATGCCTTTATGTTTTAAATTGCTTTTAACATTTAGACAGCCATGCAAAGATTGCCAGGTCACATTCCACATTTGTTTAGGGATACTAGGGGATTTCAACATTTTTCCTATTGCTGTCTTCTCCTGTAGAAGTCTATTACTAAAATAGGGTTGTTCTATGAACCATTTTTGCATAACATAGGAGTATATGTCCTTCCTCTGATATGTTTCAACTCGGTATTTAGAAACCATCCATAATTTAAGTTTACTGAAACAACCCCTAAAGTGCACTGGGAGATCTGAGATTGATCTTTGCCTGGGAATTATGCCATGTTCAGGCCATATTTGAAAAATGGGGTTTAGTATATCTATTACCCAAGGAATCTACAGCTTATCTTTGCTAAGCAATGCTGGTTTAAGTTATATGCAATATACATTGAAAAGAATGGAATGGGGTTGACCATTTTCAGACCACCCAGGGCTTTGTCTAAAAATAAAATCCCTCTTTTAATAGGGTTTAGGTGGCTGACCAAGATACACTTGAAAAAACAAGCATATATTTTGGTTTCTAGTTGTTGTGGTAGGAGGAATATATAACTGAGGAGTATTAGGGAGGCTAACAGATATGTTTTAATCACATACACTCTTTTCAATTTGGACATCCTTCACTTATTCCAGTTATCCATCTTCTCTTGGGCTAGAGTGAATTGTTGTTGCCAGTTAAACAAGGCCATGTCTCCTGTACCAAAGTAAACATCCAGTATTTCACATGGCTCTCTGGTTACTGGGATGTTCAAGATAGTGTCTGATGTAAACCCTGTGTCTCCAATAAGTAAGCATTTACTTTTTACAAAATACATTTTTGCTCCTGTGGTGTTCATAAAGGTTGATAAAATATTTCTTACATGGGTGCAGGAGCTGACATCTGCTAAAATCAAGCAGATATTATCCACATATGCTATTGTGCAGATTTCAAGCTCTGTACTAGAAAAGGAAAGCCCTGTAATATCTTGTAACGGATTTAGTTTCCATATCAGTGAGTCCATTGTTAAGACATAGAGCAAAGGACTTAAAGGACAACCTTGCCTCACTCCCATTGCTATAGAGGAGGGGCCTAAGACAAGTAGCACACACAGTATCCTTCTCAGAGGTGCTGCCTGTCAATGGCATGGGTGAGGCGAGGGTACTTTGCACCATGCAGTTTAATGAATGGTTGAAAAAATGGTGTGGAGCACAGGGGTAAGGCTTCATTGGGGCTTCATTGGGGACTGGGGTTCCACCTGGAGGGACTCCAGCCTATACTGGCAGGAAGGTCTGCATCTGTCCAGGAAGGGAACAAGTCTTTTGAGCAATTGGTTTAAATGCTTCATTGGCAAGCTTTTAATTTAGTTGGGGGAGGAGGCACTGATAAGCAGCAGGAACATCCCAACCTCTCCCTACAAAACAGGGTACTAAATGAGAAAAAGACCAAGGTAGAAAGGTCAGTGGGGGATGCTGCAACAGAAGGTAAAGCCATCAAAAAATGGAGAGCAATGAGTACCAATGCCCATAGTCTGAGTAACAAACTTCCTGAATTAGTGGCCTTGATGGAGGAGGAACATCTGGATATCATGGCAGTCACAGAAACATGGTACACAAAACCATGACTGGGATAAACATACCAGGATACACTATCTACAGGAGGGACAGGAAGGTAAAAAGAGGAGGATAGCTCTTTACATAAGGGAAGGAATCAAAGCAACAGAACAAAAGGGTAAACAGGGAGGGGAAGAAGCACTGTGGGTAAATTTGGAGACTGGCAATGGCACCACAATCCGCAAAGGGGTTGTATTCAGACCCCTTTCTCAAGGGGAGGAAATGGACAAGGAAATGATAGAAAGTATACTTAGAAAGGCAGAAAAAGGGGAGATATTGCTGATGGGTGATCTGATAATGCCAGATGTTAACTGGAGTGCAGTTGCAGCAGCCACTTCGAAGAGTGGGGTTATTCTAGATGCCCTACAGAGGGCATGCCTTAGACAACTAGTATTGGAGCCCACTCGAGAGGGAGCAATCTTAGACCTGATTCTCTCAAATGGAAATGGAGAGGATCACAGATGTAGAGTGGGTAGCCATCTGGGAACTAGCGACCATCGAACAGTATGGTTCACAATAAACACAGCAATAGAGTCAAGCCATACAAAGGCAAAAGTACTGGACTTTAGGAGGCTGACTTTGCCAAAATGGGTGAGTGCCTAAGGAATGCACCAGCAAATGGGCAGGAAGGAGGGGTGGAAGAACAATGGGAATAATAAAACTGCCATCACAGGTAACAAGCCTTTGTGTGAAGCAAATAAACAAATGAAACGATGTAAGAAACCACTATGGTTCTCAAAGGAAGTGGCAGTGAAGGTTCAAGAGAAAAAGAAAGCATTCAGGAAGTACAAGGAATCACAGAAGGAGCAGGACAGAGAACTGTATCAGTTAAAGCAAAAGGAAGCTGGGAAGGCAGTCAGAACAGCAAAGGACCAAACCAAGGAAAAGACAGCCAACTCAGTTAAGAAGGGGGATAAAACCTTTTATAGGCACATCAGGGAGTGAAGGAAGACCAAGGGAGGATAGTGAGGCTTAATAAAGGGAGGGAGAGGTGGGTATAGGTGACTGTGAAAGGCAGAGATACTAAACAAATATTTTGCTCAGTATTTACAAACGAAGAGGGAGGTACCTAAACAAACAGTAGAAACTCTGGATACAGAAGTTGTTACCAGCCCATTTACAGAAGAAAGGATTCTGAAAGAACTCTTAAAACTGAAGGTGGACAAAGCAATGGGGCCTGATGGGATTCATCCCAGAATTCTAAAAGAACTAAGGGTAGAACTAGTGACACCACTGACTACCCTCTTTAACAAATCATGGGAGGATGGGGTGGTACCCGAGGACTGGAGGAGGGCAGATGTGATTCCCCTTCACAAAAGTGGGAGCAAGGCAGAAGCAGGAAACTACAGACCTGTTAGTTTAACCTCAGTGATAGGGAAAATGATGGAATCACTTCTGAAGGAAAGAATTGTCAAGTATCTAGAGGCCAGAGAGGCACAGGATGCAAGGCAGCATGGATTCACAGTGGGAAGGTCATGCCAGACAAATCTGATAGATTTCTTTGACTGGGTGACCAAAGTAGTAGATCAGGGAGGGGCTGTGGATATGGCCTACCTAGACTTTAGCAAGGCATTTGACACAGTCCCACACAAAAGATTAATATACAAGTTAGCCAGCCTGGGAGTGGGTCCCAAGATGACAGCCTGGGTAAAGAATTGGCTGGAGAATAGGACACAGAAAGTAATAGCAAATGGAGTCCACTCTGAAGAAAGGGGGGTTACTAGTGGGGTACCGCAGGGCTCAGTATTAGGACCGATCCTCTTCAATGTCTTTATAAGCGACATTGCAGAGGGACTGGAAGGAAAAGTATGTCTCTTTGCAGACGACACAAAGATCTTCAACAGAGTTGATGCACATGGTGGGGTGGAAAGGATGAGAAGGGACTTAGCAGAGTTAGAGGAATGGTCAAATGTATGGCAGCTTAGAGTCAATGCTCAGAAGTGCAAGGTAATGCACCCGGGAAACAAAAACCCAGGGGAAGAGTACACACTGGGGGTGAGATACTAACAACAACAAAAATGGAAAGGGACCTGGTGGTAGTCATATCAGATGACCTAAAGGTGGGCAAGCAATGTGAGAGGGCAACAAGGAGGGCTGGGAGGATACTGGGATGCATAGGGAGAGGCATCACCAGTAGAAAACAGAAAGTTATTATCCCTCTGTACGACAGCTGGTGAGACCCCATCTGGAGTACTGCGTGCAGTTCTGGAGACCCAATCTCCACAAAGACATATACAGGATGGAAGCTGTCCAGAGGAGGGCAACTAAAATGGTGCAGGGTCTGCACCAGAAGACATATGAAGAGAGACTTAAGGAGCTTAATATGTATAGCCTCGAGGAAAGGAGGGAGAGGGGGGACATGATAGAAAGTTTCAAGTACCTCTAGGAAATCAACAAAGTCCAAGAGGTAGCATCTTTCAAAAAGGTGTGCAAGAACAAGGGGCACAATTTGAAGATAGAGGAGGGTGGCTCAGGAGGTAATTGAAGGAAGTATTTTCACAGAGAGGGTTGTGGATGCATGGAATGGCCTGAGGAGGTTGTGGAGTCAAAAACAGTGGTGAATTCAAGCATGCATGGGACAGTTATGAGGCAATTCTAGGGGGTGGGGGTAGGAAGAAGTAGGCTGCTGGTTAACTAAGATCTGCATCTTATCCATTAGGTAGGAAAATGGGCAGACTGGGTGGGCCAAGCGGTCCTTATCTGCTGTCAAATTCTATGTTTCTATGTAACCCAGCCATTCATTACAGTATGGTATAACCTTGGCATCATCATAATAGGGTCCAATCCATTGAATGAAAGTTTCAGGGACACCATACTCTTGCAGACAGTCCCATAAATATTGATGTTCCAAAAAGTCAAAGGCATTGGCTTGGTCTAAAGACAACAAAAAACCTGAGAGTTCCCTTTCTTGATCTTTCTGTATGATTTCTCTTAATAAAATCAGATTGTCTTGTATGACTCTGCCTGGGATTGCACATGTCTGGGCTGGGTGTATAAAAGTTGCTGCTGCCAGAGCTAACCTACATTATTAAGTATTTTAATGAGAATATTTAAATTGGAATTAAGAAGCATAATAGGTCACCGATTATTAAGTAAATTCCTGTCTCCTGATTTGTACAGCATCACCATCAGACCTGCTTTCATACTGTTGGTAATGGAATGAGATGTCAACATAGAATTAAAAAGGACAACTAGTTCATCTGATAGAAGTCTCATTAGGTTGGTGTATAGTTCATAAGGAATGCCATCTATTCCTGGCACTGAGCTTACTTTTAATTTATTTATCACCCCTTCTAATTCTCTTTTAGTAACTGGTTGTACTAATAGGTGTTGGTGTTATGCTGAGAGGGATGGTAAGTCACAGGATGACATCCAATCCACCCTATCCTTGTCTGAGGTAGAGTATTCTGAGAACAGTTGTGTGATGTGTTGTTTGTAGATCTTGTAGAATGTCTCCTTTATTAGTAAGTTGTTTCCCTAATGTGGACATAAGGGAGGAGATGGTTTTCTGTTTATATTATGCTTGTCAGAAATGAAAAGGGTTGACAAAATCTTGTTTGCCCTGAGTTCCAAATTTCTGTTCCAGTTCCAAAAATTTTATTTTATCACATTGCATGTTGGCCATTTTTTGCTTGGTTTCCACTATCTGATGCAAAACATCTGTGTGAGGCTGCTCCTGTATCAACTGTAAATAGTATTAATAATTCCTATATTGCTTGTACATATCTGTTTTTATTTTCCCTTTTAATTTCCCAATTGTCTGAAAATATTGCTTAACATGGAGTTTGGTGTCTCCCCACCACTCCGGGGGGGGGGGAGTCATACAGGAATGCCACTGATTGTCTGGCGATCAAGAGGTCCATAAATCCCTGTGACACTAGAGGGTCATTTAAAGGATTCAAGTTCATTCACCAGTACCCTGGCCCTTGCCCCATTTTATCAAAATTTGCAATTGTGATGGCTAATAAGGTGTGAAGCTATGGGAGAGACCGTTGCTGCCCGTACCTCTAAATAGTTGGATATAAACCAATAGTCTATCCTTGTGGTGATACAGCCTTTAAAATAAGTTTTGTGGGGTACATTATGACCAAGCTCAAAAGCATCCTTCAGACCTGTTTGGGCCAAGAGATTATTCAAACAGGAAACATCACAGAAAATGTTTGCTGTCTTTAAGTTTCTGTCTTTTAAATACCTACAACAATTAAAATCCCCACCTAATAAAACAAACCGAGACATAAACAAGAAAGGTAGTAGCAACTGAAACAATTCAATCCTAGCAGATTTTTGTCTGTGGAGCATAAACATCAATGCATTCGAATTCCATACTAGAAGTAGAAATATCTAAAAGTAATGCTTAGCCAGGGGTGATGTCCACCTCGTGAATCACCTTCGCTTTTGAGTTATTAATACAAATGCCTACCCCACTACATGTGTCTGCACCTTTTGACCAATAGGAGTTGCCCCAGAACCAGGCTCGACTTGCCTCTCGTAGTTCTGTGTCACTGTGGAGTCTAGCATCTAGGAAATTCAGAATGTCAAATTGGGTTTTCTCAAACTGGGCATATGTGGGTGTTCTTTTCCTCTCTGTCTTAATGCTGTTGACATTGAGGGATGCTAACTCCAAGTTATATAGTTGGGCCTGCATCAGTGAGGAGATTAACGTTATTTTCGAGACTATGCTCCTGTGCCCATATGTTTTCTCGGGGGGTTCAGATCATTGTCATCAAGTGGTAATTCCCTATCTGAGCTCCCATCTATCTGAGAGGAGTGTGTTGATGCAGAGTCAGACTCTAAGTCTCTCTGACTCTCCTCTTCCTGTAGGGCATCATATTGGTTTTGTAATTGTACCATAGGGGCTGTGGGTGGGAGTAGTTTATCGGGAGCAGTCTTCTTCCTATTAGTTCTTCTGTAACCTACCTGATATGTATCTTCGAGTACTTCAGTGGGGGGTGGTGGGTGGGGGTAGCATAACTGCTGTGCAGGTGGTGGCCTGTTTGAGGCCTGTCATTAGTCTAGAATCTGTCTCTGTACCTGGAATCTGAATGGAAGTAGATGGCATGGGTAGAGGTGTGTCAGAGGTAGGCCCCACAGGACCCCTAGCTCGGGTATATGGACATATTGGTGGGGGAAGGGGTGGAAAATTCCCTGGTCTGTAAGTTTTTTAAGGCTGTATTAATGTAAAAATACTGGATTACATAATCAGCATTTGTAGTGTTGTGTTCTGCCCATGGACAATCTGTAAAGGAGTGGGCTTCATCACACGGGCTACATCCTAAAACATTACGACAGTGGAACATGGAATGACCTATTTCCCCACATTGAGCACATTTCACCACTTCACATGTTCCACTCAGATGTCTCAGTGACCTACATTTGTAACAATGCTGGGGCTGCCCCAGGTAAAAGATGAAACCCTTGTCCCTACCAAGGTGAAAACAGTTCGGTAAATGATGTAAACCTGAAACATCTTAGAACAAATTTATTTTGATATGCCAGCCATCATTCCAAAACCCCTCTGAATCTAAAATGGGTTCTGGGTTTCCCTGCAATTTACATTTCTTTTCTAGCAGTAAGTGATGTCGGTAATGTTAACACTTTCATTATGGAACAGTACAGTTATGACTTCGAAGGTCTGTTTAGTCAATGGGATTGCTTGAAAATGTTCCCACATTGGGTTGTTTTTAAAGAGCTGTACTTAATCCAAAATCTGTCTAAAATGGCCGGAGTACAGAAACTTATGCCATAAGTACTTTCGCCTGGCGTATGGATGAGGGTGTATACTTCTGAAGGGTAGAACCCCATAGATTGTTTCAACAAAGTTTTTCCCATGTAAAACTTGTCGGGCATTTCCTCCTGCCTTCCCAGATATCATAACTGCACCGCTTTGCAGCGTTTTGCCAGTTCAACTGGTTTTTTGAGTAAGCTGGCATGTGTAGAGGTAGTGTGATCAGTTAGCATTTCTGCAGAGAGACCAGTGTTTAAAGGGGGTTCTTCCCTAATCATAACAATAGGATTTGATAAACCATCTAAGGGAGGGGGGGTGCATCTCCTGACCCAGTTTCAGATGGTCCAGTTGGTGCATCAAAAATTTTTCAGCAGTGTCTAGAGGAGAGAAGAAAATGTTACCTGCATTTGAAGCTGACTCAGGGGCAGAGATAGGGTTCTGGGTTTGCATTGCACCAGCATCTGGTTCCATTGCCCTCTCTGTTTGCAAATGATTGCCTGACATTTCTGCCTCGTTGCTGTACAGGTGACTCAGGAACTGGCACACTTCCTGGCAAAGGTATTGCGGGATTTAGTTTCCAGGATCTATCCATCTGCTAGAACCATCCTGCCCCAAAAGGGGCTTTTTCTGGAGACCACCTGTCTCTCTCATAGAAACATAGAAACATAGAAGTTGACGGCAGATAAGAACCGCAAGGCCCATCCAGTCTGCCCATTTCTTTTTCTACCTTATAAATGTGCCATTGGCCTTTGCTCTGTCAGTGGTCTATCTATTCATACTCATCTGTATTGCTCCCTTATGCCTATCACATGCCTGTTTGAAGCCCTGCACTGTATTCATAGCCACCACTTCCTGAGGTAGGCCGTTCCATGCATCCACCACCCTTTCTGTGAAAAAGTATTTCCTCACATTCTCCCTTAATCGGCCTCCCTCTAATCTCATGCTGTGTCCTCTTGTCCTGCTATTTTTCTTGTATTTAAACATGTTAGACTCTTTCACCTTGTTTATGCCCTTAAGGTGTTTGAATGTCTCGATCATATCACCTCTCTCCCTCCTTTGCTCAAGGGTATACATATTGAGCTCGGTTAATCTGTCCTCATATGTCTTCTGATGCAGTCCCTGCACCATTTTGGTTGCCCTTCTCTGGACTGCCTCAATTTGGTTAATGTCCTTGTGATGGTGTGGCCTCCAGTACTGCATGCAGTACTCCAGATGGGGAGCCTAACCAGTGTCATGTAAAGAGGATTATTACCTCTCTTACGACTTGTGATACCCCTACTTATACACCCTAACATCCCCCTAGCCTTACCTACTGCTTTAGAGTTCTGCTTGGATGATTTCAGGTCATCAGTGATGATGATGCCCAAGTCTCTTTCTTCCTTTGTGACTGCCAGCAACTCCCCTCCCAGCCTATAGGTGGCTTTAGGGTTTCTCCTCCCTCTGTGCATGATCTTGCACTTCTTTGCATTAAATCCCAGTTGCCACTTTTCTGACCATTTTGCTAGTTTATCCAGATCTCTTCTCATTCTGCCCACCCCATCTGGATCATCTACTCTGTTGCAGATCTTGGTGTCATCTACAAACAGACAAGCCTTACCCAGTCTAGTCCATCTGCAAGGTCACTAATGAAGATATTGAAGAGGACTGGCCCCAGGACTGATCCCTGAGGTACCCCACTTGTGACTTGCATCTCTTCTGACTGTATACCATTTACCACCGCTCTCTGTTTTCTGCCCGTCAACCAGTTTGCCACCCAGTTGACTAATTTCTGGATCATCCTGAGCCTACCCAGCTTATTTATCAATCTTCTATGTGGAACAGTGTCAAAAGCTTTGCTGAAGTCAAGGTAGGCGTCATCAACTGCTCCCCCTTGGTCCACCACTCTGGTTACCCAGTCAAAGAAATCTATGAGATTAGTTTGACAGGACCTTCCTTTGTAAACCCATGCTGTCTTGGATCCTGTGCCCCTATGGATTCCAGGTGTTGCACTATCCTTTCCTTAAGAGTGCCTCCATAATCTTGCCCACTACTGAGGTAAGACTGACTGGTCTGTAGTTCCCTGCCTCCTCCCTGCTACCACTTTTGTGGAGCAGGATCACATGAGCCCTTCTCCAGTCTTCTGAGGCCTTTCCTGTGCTCAGAGACTCACTAAACAGTTCTGCTAATGGCTCTGCTAGTTCCACCCTTAGCTCCTTAAGTACCCTGGGATGTATGCCATCAGGTCCCATTGCTTTATCCACACTGAGCTTAGCGAGCTCTTGTAGGACCCTTTCTTTTGTGAAGGGATTAGTGCTCACCTCCCTCCCCCTTGTGTCCATGGTGCTGAGCTGTGGGCCCTGCCCTACCTTCTCTTCAGTAAATACTGAGCAAACGTATCTATTTAGGATAGATGCTTTTACAGGGTCCTCCTCCTCACATGTTCCCTTTTCTCCATTGAGCTTAGCAATACCCCCTCTGGACTTTCTCCTTTCACTAATGTATGTATAGAAAGTCTTGTCACCTACTTTTACTGTTCGTGCTAGTGTTTCCTCAGTTTGGGACTTTGCCTGCCTTATTGCCTTCCTGCTTCCCTTAGGGCAGTTTGGTATGCCTCCCTATCTTCATCCCACTGTGTTCCCTTATATTTCCTGAAGGCCAGCCTTTTGGCTCTGACCTTTTCTGCTACTGTATTTGAGAACCAAAGTGGTTTCCTTCTTCTTTTGCACTTCCTTTTCTGTCTAACACAATGGGATGTTGCTTCAAGTATTACAACCTTAATGCTTGCCCACTTTGCCTGTATCCCTCACCTGTGTTTCTTTTTGCCAGGGCTAGCTTAACTCTGTTGGCCATCTTATCAAAGTCAGCTCCTCTGAAGTCCCATATCTTTGCCTTGGAATGGGATGATTTAGATGTAGTAGCCAAATTGAACCATACCATGTGATGGTCACTGGCCCCCAGGTGACCTTCTACCTGGAGATCTGTGATCCCTTCCCTGTTAGTCAGTACTAGATCTAGGATAGCTCTGTCTCTTGTGGGTTGTTGTACCAGTTGTTTGAGGCCCTCCCCCTGCAGGAAATCCACCATGTGTCTAGTTCTGCCAGATGTTCCTGCTGGTATTGACCAATCTGTATCCGGCATGTTGAAGTCTCCCATTATCAGAACCTCCCCTTTAGCTGTCATGTTTTGTATATCTTCTAACAGTAATGTGTCTAACTTCTGCCCCAATGCACTGACTCCCTCCTTAGTCAGATGCAGTCCATCAAATTTAAAGAACTTTCACTCCCAGAACTCTTGCCAGTTCCCTACAAATCTGTGTCCTTTTTCCTGGCACCAGCCCTTGAGCCACATGTTTAGAGCTCCCCTATCTCCCCTTCTCTGACCATCGGTCCATCTGTCCCCCTCTCCCAGACTGGCAGGATCTCAGAGTCTCCTGTCCTATGGGTGTTCCATGGTGTACTGGAGAATGCCTCTCCCCTTTCTGGGCCTTCCTGTTCTTCACTGAAACAAACACTTTGGGGGTATTTTGTGGCGTCAAAGTAGGAGATGTATGTGCTGCCTGTTTTCTTTTTTTTTTCCTCATTGAGCTGCTGCTTGGCTTCAAGGTAAACCTGTTTTGCCTCTTAAAATCATCGTTCCATGTTTTCTGCAGATTCCTTGTCAGCCTGGCCATCCATAGTGTTGTGGCCTGTATAAACAGGCTTTGCGATCAGGGGATTAGCCATACTCGTTTCTCCCCATGCAGTGTTAACAGCACCTGGCATATCCAATTGTAATGGAGAGGCTTGTGAGGTGATATGCCTGCTACCTGACGAGTACATCCCAGCCGCCTCTTGAACCTCTCCATGTCATCCTTGCAGTCATCCAGAGCTACCTACTGCTCCGTTGATCTCAGCATCCATTCTGCCGACACTCTCTCCAACGCTGAGTACCAGCACCCTCTAGCGTCGAGTAGGGGAATTTCCCCAGTGCCCTGGCCAAATTTCCCCCCATTCACTAAAAATACAGCCAACAGCTTAATCTGGTTCTGTAACTCAATTTACATCTGTACAAATATTCCCCTTCCTTGCCCCTGGGATCGCACCTTGAAACAAGCCATGGCTCAGTGTGCCTCTCCCAGTCACAAACTTTCAAATAAATAAAAACACAGAGACAAAAAACAGGGTGAAGAAATGAGGCAATAATACATATAAACAAAGAAAAAAAAGGTGAAAAATCCCATTTACATCAGCAGAGCCACTGGTTTGTTTTTAATTCAAGGGAGTTCTGTGTTCAGGGCCAAGATGAAGGTTTTTAGTGAGATAATGTGGCAGCCACATTTGAAATGGAAGGTGGGTCCTTTTGTGCAGTAGAATGATTTGTTGCATAGATGTTTAAAGACAAAAAAAAACTCAGGGTCCATCCAGTCTGTCTGATTTCTACCTAGAACCCAATCAGTCTTGCACTGGCTAGGCCTCTAATGATTCAATCATCCCATAGTCCTGCTTGAATTATTCACCCTACCCCATTTGGTGCAACCCCCATCTCACACTAATCTCACCAGTATCATGCCAACTCTAACCCCTCTTAAAAACTGACACTGTTAACAATGACTAGCTCCACTGACAAATTATTTCACCTTTCCACCACTCTCTCCATGAATTATTTCCTCATGTCCCTTATCCATTTTCCCCCTTCAAGCTTATAGTTGCAGCTGTTTGTGATGGACCCCTTGCCAAGCTTAAACAGTTGCTGGCTGTTTACCCTGTTTATACTATTTAAGTACTTAAAGGGTTCAGTCATGTCTCCCATCTCAATTCTAGCCTTTAGTGAAAACATATTGAGGTCAGTCAGTCTTTCCTCATAAGTCCTCCTCTGTGAAACATTTGTCACTCTCCTCCAGAATCCATCGAGGTAGTCCCTGTTCTTTTTTTAGGTGAGGGTTCCAGACCTGCACATAGTATTCCAGATGTTGCCCTGTGAAGGACCTGAACAAGGGTTGGATCACCTTCCTCTGTCTCCTTGAGAAGATCCTACCAATACCGCCCACTACCCTGCTCGCTTTCCCATATGCCTTGTTACAGTGGGCTTAGGTCTTGAGACTGTCAAGGTCTTGGGGCTACCATTAATTGTAACACACAGAACCTTCTCTTCAATATTCTGCTCCAAACGTACCCCCTTTCTTTTGATATTCAGCCCTGTTAATTGTGATGTGGTTACTAACAAGACCCAGTTCTAAGGTATGCAATTATGGTAATATAATTGTACACTTTGGAGGACCAGTTAGTCAAGAGGGTGGCTCCATTTTTCTTATCCATGATGTAAATACTGTATAACAATTTATCATTTTTTTTTAAGATCCACCGATCACATTAGTTTATCATAAAGCTGGCAAGCATTGTTGATAAAAATGTTAAGTAAACTGGCTCATCAACCAAAATGTTTGAGTCAGCCAGACACTGATACGTTCTTTTATCTCATTTAAAGCTTTAAGCATACAAAATTCATCCCTTGAGCTTTTTCTTCCACAGGGATTGTGACTGAATGACTGTGACATAACTGCAGGCTGCACTCACTTACAAAACAACTGCACTCATTTGTTAATACAAATAACCCTCCATATGGTTGTGTTTACCTGTTACCTTCTTTAAGGACACACAGCAAAATACAATGATTTTTTTTCACTCTTTGCTGCTACACACATTGATCTGAAAGTATAATTCCACTATGATGGATCAATTAACTTACTGTCTAGGTGATCAGTAATATAACACTATTTGTCATTCCTCAGTTGCAAGCCAAACGACTTGTTTAACTTACAGTTGCAGTCAAAGAAAAGGAATTATATTTCAAAAGACATTTTCAGACTTCACCTCAAAACCTACAGGCAGGAAAATCCCTCCCACTGAGAAAAATGATAATTACAGGCTCTGTGTCAGGCTCTTCAAAGATCCCTGTTTAAATATTTGGCTTTCCCCATGGACTGGCTTTCCAGAAAAACGTGAATAAATTAAACATATTTTTAACGTCAATGTTGGGGGGAAGGGTGCAGTTTGGTGTTATGTTTCCAAAGAAACCTGTACTTTCTTGTGTGACAGTTTTTCACTGGCTGGAACGTGTGGTACAGTATATGCAGAAATATAGTTTTTCACTGGCTGGAACGTGTGGTACAGTATATGCAGAAATATAGTTTTTCACTGGCTGGAACGTGTGGTACAGTATATGCAGGAATACAGATTAAACAATAGGCTGTATTTTCAGTGAACTCCACAACCTTCACACCTTACATACCCATAGGAGGATAGGTGTAGTGAGATAATGTGAAGTTTGCATATCTGTTATTCTAACAGCAAATAAGCTTCAGTGCCTTTCCTCTCCTAGGACTCATCTAGTCTTGTCTTAAAACACAGCACACTGCCTGATTTTATCCCCTCCTCTGGCTGTCCATTCCATGGATATTTTAAATGTTGTTACGCAGTTTGTGCACTTTGTAGAGCATGTTTAGTCCAGGAAAGGCAATTTAAAAATAAAAATTTCCAGCAACCTGTTTTTCTGTCTGCTAGTGGAGATGGTTGACAAGAAGAAGGTAAGCTTGGGCAAATCTTTGTTTACCAAAGCAGTCATGGGGTGCCCTAAATAGTAGGATGAGATATAAATCTCTATATATTAGTACATGTTTGCACTGCATGCTTTTTGGTCCCTGCTTATGAAGTGGGGAGGGGGGCATGATGGACCTATTTGTCAGTCTGTCTGTTTGTCTATCTATCCATGTAATAACTCATGATGGGGTGTGGATTACGCTCTGTTAAACACATGCCTAGGGGTGTAATTAGGCACAAGGCCACCAACTGAGTGCCTTACTACCACTAGCAGTGCATTTATCAGACTATAACGACACCCCAGAGTGAGTTAATGCACTTATACAATAAATTTCACCTTGAGAAATGTTTTTACAGTTTAAAAAAATTGTCAAAATATATAAAAAAATGTGCATTTTGTCCTAAACTGTCCTTCTGATTCAGTGTTGTCACTAGTGCTACTAGGGAAAGAGTAGTGAAAGTGAATGCTATTGAAAGTGACCCTTGCCTGTTGCTAGGCTGATGCAAGACTGAGATTGTCTTATGGTTTTGCTGGCAGCACACTATCATCTCTAGTAGTGAGTTTCAGAATATTACCATCAGTCTGCATCTCTCCAGGTGTGCTACTGATTGGGGGAGAGAAAGAGAGCACAGTCAGGCTCACAAAAAAGCAATTAAGTACCGGAAGCTATTTTTTGATTAGATATGTGTTCTGAATTTTCTGAAGTAGTAGAGAGCAATCTTTTTCAGGAGCAGGGAGCCAGCAATAGTGGTAGCTGAGAAAAAATGCCAGCCAAATCTTTTTTTGAAAAATGGATCAGTGGCGCATGGATTTTTATTTATTTTTTGTAATGGGGACACATATCTGAATAGTGTGCCTTTTTTACCCATGTTTCTATGAGAAAAATATGGCTGGAAAGTTGGTCTCAGCCAATCAGATTACATGATTTTCCCTATTCATTTTATAAATCTATCTGTGCTTTTTGAAAAAATCTTGGATTGTGATTAATGCACAAGTAACACAAAGCGTATTACAACAGGAGTGGGACACTTACCCACTGTGAAGTCTTGTGTGGCAGCATGCAACAGCCTGTCCAATTGTTTATGACACTATGGGAGAATTCTGGAATTCAAAGATTTAAGGTGAATTGTGATTAATGCACAATTAACGCAAAGTGTGTTATAACAAGAGTGTTTTGGGGCACTTACACACTGCGAAGTATGCTGTGGCAGCATGTAGCAAATTGCTCAATTCTTTGGCACACTTGAGAAAACATTTGGGAGAACAGAATTTATGTAAACTGTGATTCAGGCACAGATAACACTAAGTGAGTAACACAACAACATTGTTGGAGCACTACAAACACACAGCACAGTACCATGTAACAGTACCTGTAGCAGACTGTGACAAATTTATTTTGGTAGTTGAAAAAAATTTATGAAAGAGACAGATATAGAGATAAAAGGTATCAAGAAAATATAGGTTAGATATGTACATTTTTTGTTTCTTTTTTAAAGACAGTAGCAAGTGTACAGAAACAGATATAAAGACATGGGATTCTAAGTAAACCAATGGTTAGATAGTAAAGATAGATTTACATTTTTTGTGTATTTTAAACTTTTTTTGGTATTTTTGGGGAAACACACAAGTAGGACAGTTGGAAGGAAAGGCTAGAAAGATGATAGGAAATAGTTACACAGTAACTGGGATTTATCAAGCTTTAATGAGACAAGCTCACTGAATGCCAATACTACCAGGTTCTGAACCTCCACTGTGAAGCTCAGCCATCCCTTTCAATAGCTTCTGATTGGAGAGGACAATTTTTATATCCTGTTCCACCTCTGTGAATCAGCGAAGGAGGTCCTCCATTTCCTCACTTAGGCCTGCGAGCTCCAGTGCTGATGTTGTTGCTGCTGGAGTTGTAGGTGCTGCTGGTTCTGCTGGTTCAGCAGCTTTAAGTGAATTCAAGAGAGCAGCTGCTTCAACAGGGTTTGTCCACCACTCCATCATGTGGCATGAACTTCCCTGATGCCCTGTTTGGTGTACCACTGCTGACATGATGGACCACCATCTCCACCACCACTGCTCGATGCTTCCCTCTCTCCTTCCTGCCACTTGGCACAGTGATTTATTCTTAAATGTGTTCTTTGACCCCCAGTACCCAAATGGATACCCTACTTGCCCTGGCTGACCTGTGCCTTGCATAAATTACAAGTGACCATTCTGTGGTCACTGGGGTCAGTGGTAAAAAAATCCCACACCAGGGAAGATTTGAGGTACTGGCAGCACAGCCGAGCTGCTGCTGCTGCTGCTAGAGGAACAGCAGAGTGCAAGGATGATGAGTGGGGCTCCTCTGTAGGGGAGAGATGGTGCCAGTGGAACTACAATGGTGGGATACAGGGGGTTCATGCTGGTTCATCTCAGGAGGAACAGAGGGTTGCTGTTCCTCACGACTACTTTCTGACTCTTGCTACTGCTGCTGCTACTGGTTTGGAGCAAGACTCATCTCCTCCTGCTGCGGGTGTGGCCTGTTGGAGGATCAGGTGGGGCTGATTCTGCCACTGATGCATGGTTGGCAGGAGGTAAGGTGCTATGTGGGGGGCACTTCTTGAAAAAGACAGGATGGCGAAGAGATATAGCACCACCATGAGTGAGAACACCTCCTTGATAATGATTCTCTATCGTAAATTCCAATCCAAACAAAAAAAAGAAAAGAGCTACAGACAGAAAAGATTCAAGACAATGAGGAAATTAAAAGTAACAAATAGGTCTAACAAGCATTTGTCAATGCTGAAAGTTCACTGTTGGTAATGCTGTTGTACATGCCTCCCATATTTTTCTATGTATATTCCCCTGCCTTGCATTTTAAGACATCACTCTCAACACAAATGTCCTTATGTTCTTCCAGCACTGGTTTACTTCATGAGACGCCTGAGAGTCTGTACAGGGTGAGCATTACAGTTGGAAACCCTAACACCCAGGCATTTGTTGGCAATTTTGCTACAAATTTTCAACATGGGCATTTTGGGACCCCACCTCATGCACAGTGGCAGTATCATTTCATTACTCAATCCCAAAAGGTGATTTCACACAGTAAGTGTGCCATTTGGCGACACAGGTGCAAAAACACATTTCGGGCAGGATGTGAAAAATGACAGCTATACTGTTCATGAGGAGGTGTGAAAAATAGCAATGTTGAAAATCTGGGTGAAAATATAGAACAAGTATGAAATTGCAGTGTGTAGAAACTGTGCAGCATCCTCATAACGCAGTCATTTTTTGGAATATTTTCACCAAATTTTCAGTATGGCCTTTTTGGGACCTCCCCTCATGAATAGTGGCACTGGAATTTTGTTATTCTGTCCTGAAAGTTGATTTTGCACAGCAACTGCGCCATTCTACGCTACAGGCGCAAAAACACATTTCAGGAAGGATGTAAAAAATGACTGCTATGCTGTTCATAAGGGGGTGTGAAAAAATGGCAATGTTGGAAATTTGGAGGGAAAATCTTAAAAATTAATGACGTTATAGAGTGTCGTAAAACTGCACAACAGGCGGCTCATATGCAGTCATTTTCGAGATTTTTCACCAGATTTGCAACAAGGGCTTTTGGACCCCACCTCATCAACAGTGGCACTGTTGCTTTGTTAATTGGTCCCAAAAGGTGATTCTGTGCAGTGACCGTGAAATCACTTTTTGGGACCAAGAAATGAAATGACAGTGATAGTGTTCATGAGGTGGGAACCCAAGAACCACAAGTTGAAAATTTGGGACCAAAACTCCAAAAAGTGGCTGAAATATCGGCCTAAGTTGAAACCCCCCATTGATTGCCATTATAGGGCTTACCATGATTTTCTTCAGTTTGCAGTCAGCTTTTGAAGAGTGCAGACGTGTTCACAGTCCACAGAAGATCACTGCTCCCAACCTCCAGAGGTAAGTATGGGGGGGATGCAGGGAGGTGGGGTGTGCAGAGGGAGGGTGTGCATTGGGGGGCTGGCAGGAGCAACGAGGGACCATTTCCTTTTTGTTCAGGTTTAAAAAAAAAAAAAGACGTGGATCTGCTGTCTTTTTTACAGGTAAGCTATTTACGGATGTCGGCACAGTGTGGCGCGCTCCCAGTGTGCCAGAGTACTGGGGGGGATCAATGCCTACCCGGGGATTGGGCACCCTGAGGTCAGAGAATATAGGGGCGTGGGGGGGATGCATCCGACACTGAGAGTGGACATCCTGGTGTTGGAAACACTGCAGTTAGCTTTTGGCACACTGGGGTGGGCTCCCAGTGTGCCACATTAAAGGGGGAGGGGAATAACATGGGCATTGAGCACCCCGATATCAGCAGGTGGGGGGGATCCACTAGCACAATCGATCACACTTACAATAAATGTACCTTCGGGCACTGAATACTCCCAGCCCATACTGAGCTTAGACTGTGGCCTGCTCCGCACAGGTGGGAGAAAATAACGAAACAGAAACAGTGGGACATGTAGGAGGTAGGTGAGGAAAGCACCTCCTCCCACCTTTCAGGAAGGGACTGGTGGGGTGGCTAGGGGAGTGCAGAGACGTCATGACACAAACAGCTGTCTGTTCTGTGGTAACCTGCAGATGAAGGGAAAAAGCCGCCATGTGATTGGTGCAGCTTTTTCTTTTCAAGTGCAGACCACTTCAGGCAAAACAGCATCAGGATCAGCCTGGCTGATGATTGGTGTCATACTGTTGAGCCCCTTGCAGAGCACTCTGCATTGGACAGACAGTGTCGCACCCCTCAAAAGTCACTGTTCCAAGGAGTTTACAACGCATGCGTAAACTCAAAAACGAGATTCAGAATAAAGATTAACTATTAAAATAATGTTCACGTACAAAAGTACAATACAGGAAAGACAAAAAGATAAAAAAATTGCTGTAAACGGTATATAAAAATATATATATTCTTTCTTGTGCAGAACAGGCTCCTTCCGTTCTCTCTGTCTGACTAGATATAAGTAACAGGAAGCAAGTCAGGCTGTCACTGTACAGAGATATACCATGTGACCTGCAGACACTCTTCCATGTGACCTTTAGACAAGTTGTTTACCAAAGCCTAATTTTCACAAAAAATCACCTTGGCAATACCAAAGGAGATGTCACAAGATGAGGTCACATGGCGAGGTTGGAAATTCACAAATTTTTAGCACCGGGCAAATATATGCGAATATATCCATGAAGATGGAGTTTGGCAATTTGCCTGAACTTCAGGGATGAAATAAAACTTTGCAATATCTCTACTGATGACTGAGAGTATTCAGTTTTGTAGAGAGGCAGCACAGTATCTGAAGGATCTCCACCCCATACCTGTACACAAAGTGGGATCATAAGGAAATTGCTCACAGAAGAGCAGGAGCGTGAGAGGTTAACAGGGGTGAGTAACTCAGTGAGACACTGAGGCATGCTTTCAAACAGAGTCCTGTACACAAAATTAGCTAGAGTAAGTTACATAGAAACATAGAAACATAGAAGTTGACGTCAGATAAGGACCGCAAGGCCCATCCAGTCTGCCCATGTCTTTTTCTACCTTATAAATGTGCCATCGGCCTTTGTTCTGTCAGTGGCCTATCTATTCATAGTCATTTGTATTGCTCCCTTATGCCTATCCCATGCCTGTTTGAAGCCCTGCACTGTATTCATAGCTACCACTTCTTGTGGTAAGCCATTCCATGCATCCACCACCCTTTCTGTGAAAAAGAATTTCTCACATTCCCCCTTAATCGGCCTCCCTCTAATCTCATGCTGTGTCCTCTTGTCCTGCTATTTTTCTTATATTTAAACATGTTAGACTCTTTCACCTTGTTTATGCCCTTAAGGTGTTAGAATGCCTCGATCATATCACCTCTCTCCCTCCTTTGCTCAAGGGTATACATATTGAGCTCCGTTAATCTGTCCTCATATTTCTTCTGATGCAGTCCAAGCACCATTTTGGTTGCCTTCTCTGGACTGCCTCAATTTGGTTAATGTCCTTGTGAAAGTGTGGCCTCAATACTGCACACAGTACTCCAGATGGGGCCTAACCAGTGTCTTGTACAGAGGGATTAATACCTCCCTCTTACGACTTGTGATACCCCTACTAATACACCCTAACACCCCCCTAGCCTTACCTACTGCTTTAGAGGTCTGCTTGGATGATTTTAGGTCATCAGTGATGATGATGCCCAAGTCTCTTTCTTTCTTTGTGACTGCTAGCAACTCCCCTCCCAGCCTATAGGTGGCTTCAGGGTTTCTCTTCCCTATGTGCATGATTTTGCACTTCTTTGCATTAAATCCCAGTTGCCACTCTTCTGACCATTCTGCTAGTTTATCCAGATCTCTTCTCATTCTGCCCACCCCATCTGGATCATCTACTCTGTTGCAGATCTTGGTGTCATCTGCAAACAGACAAGCCTTACCCTCTAGTCCATCTGCAAGGTCACTAATGAAGATGTTGAAGAGGACTGGCCCCAGGACTGATCCTGAGGTACCCACTTGTGACTTGCATCTCTTCTGACTGTATACCATTTACCACCACTCTCTGTTTTCTACCCTCAACCAGTTTGCCACCCAGTTGACCAACTTCTGACCCACCCGAGCCTACCCAGCTTATTTATCAATCTTCTATGTGGAACAGTGTCAAAAGCTTTGCTGAAGTCAAGGTAGGCGACATCAACTGCTCCCCCTTGGTCCACCACTCTGGTTACCCAGTCAAAGAAATCTATGAGATTAGTTTGACAGGACCTTCCTTTTGTAAACCCATGCTGTCTTGGATCCTGTGCCCCTATGGATTCCAGGTGTTGCACTATCCTTTCCTTAAGGAGTGCCTCCATAATCTTGCCCACTACTGAGGTAAGACTGACTGGTCTGTAGTTCCCTGCCTCCTCCCTGCTACCACTCTTGTGGAGCGGGATCACATGAGCCCTTCTCCAGTCTTCTGGGACCTCTCCTGTGCTCAGAGACTCACTAAACAATCCTGCTAATGGCTCTGCTAGTTCCTTTAGCTCCTTAAGTACCCTGGGATGTATGCCATCAGGTCCCATTGCCTTATCCACCCTGAGCTTAGCAAGCTCTTGTAGGACCCTTTATTTTGTGAAGGGAGTAGTGCTCACCTCCTCCCCGTGTCCATGATGCTGAGCTGTGGGCCCTGCCCTACCTTCTCTTCAGTAAATACTGAGCAAAAGTATCTATTTAGGATAGATGCCTTTACAGGGTCCTCCTCCTCACATGCTCCCTTTTCTCCATTAAGCTTAGCAATACCCCCTCTGGACTTTCTCCTTTCACTAATGTATCTATAGAAAGTCTTGTCACCTTCTTTTACTGTTCGTGCCAGTGTTTCCTCAGTTTGGGACTTTGCCTGCCTTACTGCCTTACCTGCTTCCCTTAGGGCAGTTTGGTATGCCTCCCTATCTTCATCCCGCTGTGTTCCCTTATATTTCCTGAAGGCAAGCCTTTTGGCTCTGACCTTTTCTGCTACTGTATTTGAGAACCAAAGTGGTTTCCTTCTTCTTTTGCACTTCCTTTTCTGTCTAACACAATGGGATGTTGCTTCAAGTATTGCATCTTTAATGCTTGCCCACTTTGCCTGTACCCCCTCACCTGTGTTTCTTTTTTGCCAGGGCTAGCTTAACTCTGTTGGCCATCTTATCAAAGTCAGCTCCTCTGAAGTCCCATATTTTTGCCTTGGAATGGGATGATTTAGATGTAGTAGCCAAATTGAACCATACCATGTGATGGTCACTGGCTCCCAGGTGACCTTCTACCTCTCTTGCACTCTATGTTTATGTGACAGCCAGCTGAGCTGCTTGAGACTGGCATAGTGATGGAACCTTGAGCCCATGGAGGAGAAGTGAATCTAGCCAGATTGTGGTATATGACCTTTTTCTTGACTTGGGGTGGCATCTGTTACTATGGCACCATAGTCCGATAGCAGGAGGAGACTGCTTTGTGCTATTCTTGCTGTAGTGTCAGCTGTGAGATGCCTATGAATATGGTAGAGCTGCCCCAGTTTCTGGTGAATGGACATGACGGTGTTGTTTAAAGGAGAACTGCGCTGAACCTGTAAGTAATTTTTCCTAATAGAATCAGTTTTGAAGTACTGGTTAAATTTCTGCTATTGTTCCATCTATACAGGCCTTTTAATAAACTCAGTGGATGTTTCTGCTTTACATTCTGGTGTTAAGTGCCATTTTAGAATTGTATGATGTAGTTTATGTCCCTCTCAACCACAGAGTTCTGTAATAGGACATGAATGCATTGCGCCAACAATAGAAGAGTAGAACAGGGACGTAACCTGCATCATACAGTTCTAAAATGGTTCTTACCAGCAGCATGTAAATCAGAAACACCCATTAGGATAGCTAAAAACCCTGGATAGCTAGACCAATAACAGAATTTGAACTAGTATTTAAAAAATAGCTTCTGCTGGGGAAAATTACTTATAGATTCAGCACAGTTCTCCATTACGTGGCTGTTAAAAGACAAGCATAGGTGAAAAGTTATGTCTACGTATTTAAATTCAGCAACCAAATCAAGCTGGGAACTATCCAGGGTAGACACGACGAGGTTGTGAGAGTTGTGATTAATTTTTTGAGCTGTGCCAATAGGGCATGACTTTTGCCTTGGGCACATTCAGGACCAATTTTTCTTAAAGGAATCATCATTGGAGTGAATGAAAATTGTGCACGGGCATTGTTGATGTCAGCCATGTCTTTCCCATGCACATAAATAACTGCATCCTCTGCGTATAGCAGGGATTTAGCAAACATACATGATGAAGGCAGGTTGTTAATAAAAACCATGAAAAGAAAGGAACCAAGAATTGATCCCTGGGGCACATCACACGTGATTATGTGTGCACTAGAGAGTATGTTGCCAAGCTTGACAGATTGAGACCTGCTTTGGAGGTAGGCCACAAATCACTGAGTAGCTGCAGAGCCCAGGCTCAGTTTGCTTAGTCTGTGCAGCAGCAGGCTGCGATCAGCCAGTCAAAATCTTTGGACAAGTCCACGGAAACTGCACGTGTCATCAGACCCTTGTCCATAGCTTGGCAGACCGAGTCTGTAAAGCTGATTGAAGCAGTACAGGTTTCATGGCCTTTTCTGAAGCCATGCTGCTCTTCATAGAGGAGCTTGTGCTGGGTTAGGTAAGATGTTACTTGGTTGTGCAATATTCTGTCTTGTACCTTGACAAGGACCAAAAGGAAGGAGCCGGACCTATAGTTGTCCAGAACAGTACTTTTGTCTTTCTTAATTAAAGGCACCACTCTGGCTGACTTCCAGATATCAGGAACTGTTTGTGTCTAATTTCCATGACTCAACCACCCTTTCTGTAAAATAAAGCTTTCTCACATCCCTCTTGATCCTCCCCCTACCACCAGCTTCCACTCATGACCTCATGGTCTAGATTTGTTGCTCTTATTGAATAGTTTCTCGCAATTAACCTTATTCATTCCTTCCAGTCACATAAAGGTCTCTGTTATAGTTGGCCCAGTGGCACTGAGGGTTGAGGTGCTGGTCGTCTTACCTCATGCCACGCTGGTGATCTGGGTTCTGGAACAACCTCAGGTCGTCAGGCAGCCAGCATGGGGGGGTGAGGGAGGGAGCCGGATTGAGCCGTCAATCTGCAGCTCTCCTCTCCTTTCCTGTCCTGGTGAGGTGATCACCCCCTCCATAGTTCTGCTGTCGTGAAGTGGCAGTCCGGTGACAGCACAGGTGGGAGAGGGCAATGCAAAGGGATGGTGTCTCATAACATGACGTGAGCTGAGATAAGAGGATGGGAACAGGGAGTTTACCTTACTGAAGATATTGTTACACTGGCAAGATTCTTTAAGAGAGTCACTTATGATCACTTATAGATTCCTTTCCTCAGAAGTGGTGTCCAGCCTAACCTCTCCCATCCAATACTCCATTCTGGGGTTCTTGTTCCCTATGTGCATCACCTTACACTTTTTGGCATTACATTTCAGTTGCCAAACCCTGGACCACCTTTCCAGCTTTTCCAGGTCCCTCTTCATCTCCCATAACCCCTTCTCACTGTCTACCGTACCAGAGTTTAGTGTCATCTATGAAGAGACACATTGTGCCCCACAGTCCTTCTCCTATGTCACTGATGAACATATTGAAAAGAACTGGACACAGGATTGATCCCTGTGACACTCCACTGGTGACCTTCCTCTTCTTGGATCTGACTCTGTTTACCACTACCCTCTGTTATCTCCTTTATAACCAACTTCCCACCCATCTAACTATGCCATTTGCTGCACTCAGATCCTCTATCTTCTTCAGCAATTTTCTGTGTGGCACCGAGTCAAATGCCTTTTGCTGAAGTTGAAGTAGAGTAAATCCAGTGCATGATACTTGTCCACTTTCCAAGTAACCAAGTCAAATAATAGTTGGTTGGTTTGACAAGACCTCTGTGCCATGAACCCATGCTGTCTACTGTCTTTGATCCAGTTTTTCTCCAGGTAGTCAACTGGGTCCTCTTTGACTAGTGTCTTCATTGGTTTATCCATAATGGAGGTAAGACTGATAGGTTTGTAATTAGATGATTGCTCTTTGTTCCTACCCTCATGTAACAGAATTACATCTGCTACTCTCTAGTCTTTCAGAACCACTCCTGTCTGATTAGAGTTGTTGAATAGCCCTACCAAGGCTCAGCTAATTCTGATGTCTGTTCCCTGAGCATCCTTGGGTGCACCCTGTTTGGCCTTGGGGCCCTATCTATCTGCAGGACTGCTAGCCCTTTTCTAACCCTTTCAGTAGTAAATATTTTCTGCTTCATTTTCAGGACGCCCCTTTTGGCAGGCTTTGTCCTGCTCTTTGGTAAAGGCCCACTGTTCTCCCTATTGAATGCTGAGCATAAGTAGTCATCCAGAATGCCTGCTTTCTGTTCGTCCTCCTACTCTATTACCCTGACTCCCTTTGTTAGCCTAACAATTCCCACGCTTGCCTTTTTTCCACATTATATACCTGAAAAGCTGTTTGTACCCTCCCTTGACCCCTCCACAGTACGCAGTTCTTGTATCCCTAACAGCCATCTTGGTCTCCCTAGTTATTACTTGCTACTCCCCCCATTCTTCATCCCCTGCTTCTCATACCTGATGAAGGCCATCTTTTTGGCCCTCACTGCATCTCTTACCTTTTCCATGAACCATGTTGGTCTCTCTTGTACCTGTTTCTCTTGGTGATCATTCTCAAGCACGTCTCTGTCACCTTGAGGACAGCCCCTTTTATTTCCCCCCATTGTTTATGCTCTCCTCTTATACTGTACTGCTGTAGCTGAGATAGAGAGCAGCCACCAGCTTCCTTATAGCAAGGAAGTGATTTAATAGAATACACTGAACTGAATTCTTAATTTTGGGGCCTGTGTAAGTAAGCAGAAGTCAGTGTTTTGGTTCTCGGCTTTTGGGATTGACTTTTATTTGCTAGAGAGGAAATCTAGCTGGGAGAATATTTGCAGTCATTTGTGACTAGACCTGTTACTTAAGCTCTGTGAAATAAGTGTCTGAAAGGAAGAAGGCACTCACCGGGGTGGTGGGTCAGAGTTGTAGTTGATTGTTTCTGGAGGGCACAGGCTTAGATGAATTCCCTCATCTAGTTGAAGTTTGCCCTACTGAAATCCAGAACTTCACCCTTTGATTAGGGCTTACTGGTACCAAGGACCAGCTATAACCATATGGTGTTATGGTTGCTGGATCCCAGCAGTTTCCCAATCTGTACTCCGCCTGTCCTTTCCAAGTTCAGACCATTTGTGTGTACCTACTGACTATGTAATGCTTCTGTTTTCCCTGGCTCTGTGTAACTGCCTAAAGTATATCATGTTGTCTGATGTTGTATTTCCTTGTACTCTCCCACGTCGTACCTGAAAATAGGCAAATGTCTTGTCTAGTGTACTTACATGGTCAACAAAAGCTAAATAAATAAAATAAAGTTTGTGAACATCACGTCAACATTGGCAGCCTGCCTTTATGGGTTCCTTGACCGGCTGCACTGGGATGCAGTCCTGAAATGTATCTAGCAGGGCCTGGCTTCTGGCATTGCAAGCTGCAGGAATGTCCCAGTCAATGCCTGGCAGGTTAAAATGCTCCATTCCTACCACCTTCCCCTTTGCAACCCCTTTCTCTACATCAGCCCCTAGTTCTGTATCCCTTTTATCAACCTGACCAGGTGGTCTGTAGACCAGCCCATGTGCAATTTCTTACCGGATGCCTCTGTGAGCTGAACCCACAGTGATTCTGTTACACCATTCCCTCCCCTGATAAATCTATCCTCCACTGCCTGGATTCCTTCTTTGACATGGAGGGCTACCCCTCTATCTTTACCATTCCTCCTATCATGTCTACACATAGTGTAATCTGGGTTCTCAAACAAAGTCACAGGCCACACAGATAACTTACATTTTGGCTGTACCTACAGACACAACAAAAGCCTTTCCTCCAGGCAAGACTCCTACTCTTTGTTCAAATGCATTCTTTCTTCATGGCACCCCATTCTCCAAGGTCTAGTGGCTCAGACCTGACGATCCCATTGGATGACCCCCATTCAGCAATAAGGATGAGCCAATGATGAATTTGCATTTGGTAAACATGACAAAATGTGGGCACTTGGACACTGACAAAGCAAGTCTGAAGGAACTTGATTTCCTTTCTGCATTTCAACACTTTGACAAGCTGTTGGCATGTTGCACATGACCCTCAGTAGCCAGCCAGGGATACTGGAGATCAAGAACTCATGCTGCAGACATCTATGTGCAATTTCCAGCTCTCTCTCATAAGGGAAGCAGTGGCAGTGTTTACTGATGAAGCTCCTTTTATGTCACAACAAGTGACTTTTGATCAGCAAACTTTAGAAACCATCAGAGAATCATGTATCATCAATCTAGTTAACTAATTCACACCATGTTTAACTATAATATCAGGCAGACAGTACAGTGAAATTGTGGTTCTGAGGGAAGGACAGAGTACAAAATGTTGGCCTACACTGGCAGCTGCAGGCCCTGCAGCAGGAGCAGTGCAGAGTGAAATTAGCAGACTGGGAAAGATTCAAGGGATATTTTTGAATGCTTCATCTGACAAATATTTTTTACTGAGTACTGGTGGTATAGAGGGCACAGAAATGCATTTTTTGTTTTACTTTTTCCACTTGCAGCAGTAGAAGGACAGATTGAATTAAGCAGACTGGAAAAGGTGCAGGGAAAATTTGAAAGATGTATTTGACACAATTTTTAACTGACTGCCACTAGTGTAACAGGGCACAGAAATCCATATTTTCATTTTTTGTGTGTGTGCATGTGTGTGTGTGTGTGTGTGTGTGTGTGTGTGTGTGTGTGTGTGTGTACCAGCTAGTCAGTCAGTGAAAAGTACAGTAGATTGCTGTGTGAGACATAAAGGGATAAATTCTCAGAGGGACCTCAGATTGCTGCATGCTGCAGCAAAAGACAGCTTGTGGCAATGCTCGGTGTACCACGGACTCGGTGTACCACGGACTTGGTGCGCAATTCTCTATCAGGTAGGGTCCTGGCATCTTAGTCTCATGGTTTGTGGCATAGGTGGACATGCAGCAAAGAGATGGTGCATCTGGGGGGGTTTGCCACAAGCCAGGGGGCAGCCGTGCAGCACTCCAGGATGGCTAGCAATTGTGTTGGGGCATGCAGAACATTAGGGAGTGGGCGTGCATAGCTATGTTATACTAGCAGACCTGTAATATACATTTTCGTCATGGCAATGACATGACAGTAGGTACAGGTTCTCCAGACAGTGCTGAAGTGTACCTAACATGCATTGCCTGAAACACCTTTAATTACTGTCAATTAGTCATCTCGACGATCATGGACGCTAATGTGTGCTGGTATAACATATATATATATATATATATATATATATATATATATATATATATATATATATATATCAAAAAAACTTTGTTAATGCATCAGTTAGGGTTCATAGCACAGCAACAAAAGCATGGAAATGTAATATTAGGGTTAATCTCCCCTACCATATCATCACGTCACCCCACCCCCCACCTTCACACACCAACAGGCGTCGGGGTGTGCAGTGAGGTCAGCAGGCCCCACTCTCACCCCATTCTATGTGTAAGCAAACTGACATGCTACAGTATAGGAGAATGGGGTGAGAATTAGGCCTGATGACCTCATGGCACACCCCATCTGTTGGTGTGTGGAGGATGGGGGGATGGGGTGTGGTGATGGGGGGGTAACTCTAACATCACATTTCCATACTTTTGATGCTGTGCTAACAACTCTAACTGTTGCATTAACAAAGGTTTTTGCAATGAATTTCCCTTCTTTTTGAGAAAGTGCAATGTAACTGGTAACTGGTATGTGTTAGTGGGTGTGCGGGACCTCCGAGCCCTGTGCTCCTTTCACATTGTCCAGTTTTTGTGTAATGGTATGTGTATGTGGGAGCACAGGGCCTTCTGGGCACTGCACTCCCAATTACACATAAGTATGGAGCCATACAGCAGCCCCATAGTACTCAAAAGGAACCCTCGTAACACGTATTTGGCAATATCTCAGTAACCATAGCAACTATGAAAAAAGTTTCACTGCAGTTGTAATCACGACTTCCAAACCTCCATGCATGCTGAGTCTAAGGTGGTGGTAGTGAAAAATCTGTATCTCGAATCATTTTCGAGATACGGGTGCCAAAAGGCACCATGGGTGCTGCAATGTTATCCTACAGGAAATTTCTCAACTTCAGAGCACTGTAACTTTGTAACCGCTTTACATTTTTTTACCAAACCATCAAACAGTGTCAGTGGCTCAGTAGGTAGCACACTCGCCTCTGAGGCCAGGAGATCCGAGGCCTGTGGGTTCAGTTCCCACATCTGGCACTTGGGTTACTATCCCAGTACTGACACTGTAGTGCAGCATAAGAGGGGTGCTGCACTTCTGAGGTCCCGTCTTTCAGATGAGACATTAAACCGCGGTCCCATCTGCCTGGATTGGTGGTAGTTCAGGTGGATGTTAAAGATCCCATAGCACTTATCGAAAAAAGTAGGGGAATGTCCCTGGTGTCCTGGCCAAAATTCTCTCATTCACTAAAAATACCACCAACAGCTTAATCTGGTTCAAGGTCAGTTGGCATTCATCTGTATCCCCCTCCCCCGGGTCGTGCCTGAAAATAGGCAGGATTTGTCTAGTGCACTTACCCGGTCAACAAAAGTTAAATAAATAAAAGGCACATCTGTGGGGCTTGCCACCCTCCAAATTTGAGCCAAATAGCCCTAACCAGTTAGATGCAGTGGTGTGGCAAAGAAATTGTATTTTTTGCTGCAGTAGTGCCACAAATTGCGACAGTACAGATGCGACAGTGTCGTGATTTGTGACAGTGTCGCAAATGTACTGTCATGATTTGCGACACTACGGGGGACCTGATTTTAAAAAAGGTATTTCTAGGGGTCTTAGAAAAAAAACTGATGGCACCATTGTGTTCCTCAGGCCCCATTTAAACACAACTGTCAGTGTTTACCTAGGGGCAGTAGAATTTGAATTACAGACATTTTTCTTCACCACTAACTGAAACAAGATGGCTGCAGCACAACAGTAAAAGGGCCATTTGCAACAGTAAAATGTACTGGCGGCAGCTGTCATGAGACACATATATATTGTTTTTTCCCATTGACTATAATGGGAAAATTAAAATCTGAATAACTTTTGAACAGATTAATATTTTTTCACCAAATCTTCAAAAGGTACATCAGTGACACAGACTGCATCTTCCCTGACGATTTCTAACCTGTCAGACAAATTGTGTGGGCTATAGCCACAAGCAAAGAAAGGCACATAAACCCTGTTTGTGTGTGTTTTTTGGTGCTCTGCACCTCTGCAACTGCTCATTCGACTGTAACGTAACTAGCCAGATCCAGAGCTCCATGGTGCCCCAGCATGCATGCAACATTTCAGACAAATCCGTCATATGGTGGCAAAGTTATTCAAGTGCAAAATTTGGTGTTTAACATAGAAGTGGCTGGCAACCAGCTATAATATATATATATATATATATATATATATATATATATATATATATGCATGGCAATGTGTGGCATATGTGCTGTACCACCCCTATGAGGTAGCACAGAAGCACCCATGGGTGGCACACAGACCCTAAGACCAACCCAGGCTGGTCTAAGGGGTGTTTGGTTCTGGTGGCACCTTGCTTCATAGAGAATACAGAAAAAGGGGATATTGCAGCTTTGACCTGGCTCATGACCCCTTGTGCCATGCCACACCCATTTTAGTGCTGCAAGGACAGTGCAAGACCCCCTTGGTGCATGCAGCCTGTGGTTATTGCAGGCTGCATTTAAAAATTGCTCCCCATGCAAGTCCTGGCACAAGCCACGCCTTGCCCCATTCTTTCTGATGCAAGTTCCTTGTGTCAGTAAGGAAGCTCTGAGAATCGGGCCCAAGGTCTCTCCATGGGGTGCTGTGTGGTCTTTCAGTGGGGGTGAGTGTGGCATGGTGGTGTCATACTTCCCTGTCACCTCTCAAGTTACACAGCACTGTGGCTTGTCTGTAAGCTGGGTGTATATAACACCTGGGCATCTAACAATAATTTGCATTTATTTTTATTTATTTTAAAGAGCTACTGATGCCTCAAAGAAAACTTAAAAAAACATGATAATTAGGTACATTTCTGCTTGCATTCCATTTACATTTCATATATTTCTCCTCTCCATAATTTATTACTAAGGAAATGTTTATGAATATGTAATAGTTGTCCTGAAGAATTTATTTTGAGTTCATCTGCTTCCATACCTTACTCCCTACTCCAAGTCATAATCCTCTGTTGTGACATCACAATCTGTTGCCATGGGAGAAGGGAAAAAGCAGAAGGAATAGATTAACTTTTTTGGAGCAGAAATCCTGTTTTCATACAAATGACCTCAGTAACAAATAATAGGGAAGAATAATACAGAACTAATGGGAAATTCAAGCTGGACTGTGTCTAAATATTATGATTTATTAAAGTTCACCTGTACATGTCACCAGCTCTTTAAACATGTTTTACAAGGTAAACTCACAGAGCCCAGGATTTGTTTCCAGTTGTGACCTACGGGAGGGGAGGAATAGAGCAGTGAGGAATCTTACAGCGTTCACACATTACATACATTACACATTCCAAAAAAGAAATTAAACAAGTACATGGTAAGTAGCAAGTCCTGGTGCAGTAAATTATAGCAACAGGACAGGGTAGACCCAGGGAAAGAAAATAAAGGATGGAACCATGGCTGTATCACAGAGGGTCATAGCAGCTACCATAATGTACATCATTGGATTAATATGACATGCTAGATGACGTAGATAGGCTCAGGGTGGGGGTGGGGCTTAGCATTGGGGACATGACATTGGGGATTTGCAGTGGGACTTGATCAGAGCCTCACTTGATGCAGGGAATAATTGATGACTATGGTGAGTCATCATTGTTAGCATCCGGTGAAGTCTGCATGATGTCATGTGATGTGCGTGTGCTTTTGATGCATGTAGAAAGCATGAAGAGAAGAACAGGACTAGCAAGAGATGAGGGGGGAGGGGCAGATAAATGTTTCACCATGCCAGTTCCATGAAGTACATGTTCTGCAACCAGTAGTGGTGGAGAAGGAGCTGGTCATGGTGGAACCAGGATTAGTCATGTTGATGGCACTATGAGGACAAAGACTGGGTGCATAATTATACAGCCAATGAAACCATGGTTAATTAGTCATCAGAAATCCACTGGTTCAAATCCCACTGCAGTGCAAGTAGCCTTCCCTGCTAGTCATGTAGCACATCTGGTAATGAAAGCAGCAAACAAGAAGCAAACCAACTTCCCCCACTTCTTTCTTCAAGTGTTTCCAGTTCCCCTGCTCTGTATAGAAGTGATCCATATAGAAATGTTAAGTCTAGTTCCTAAAAACAAATCATCTTGCATTCACTGCTCAGTTCCTCAAAGTCCCACCCTCCACTGTCTCTAGAGGCTTTTAAAAACAGTATGAGGGAAGGGAGTCAAGCAGCATGCCCTAATCACAAGTTCAGTTTCAAGAATCCTGTTTTCTTGACCCATAACTAAGAATAATAAATACGAAATAATAAAAAAATGATAATTTATTGAATTATATTATATCATTTACTTCTGCATTATATCCTTCTCCTGTCACCTTCCCTCCCTCAGGAACCTGCTCCCCTCCCTCTTTTTCTCTCTCTCTCTCTCCATCTCTCACCCTCCCTGTTTCCTTTATGTGCCAACTAAAGCTCCTCCCCTCACCCTCTTGTTTCTGTCAGCTCACTACCTGGGCAACCCATGGTGCCCTTTCCAGCCCCACTATGGCTCCCGCCGGGGGTCTGTTCATGTCACTACAACTGCTGCACTGAATTGTTTAACCTGCTTTTGTTAACTTAATTGGGCACTGGTGCTGCTCATAGAACCACTTTCTGTCCTCCTTTATTGTTCTGTGTGGCACATAGCTCAGTGCTTGTAATACTTAAGAGCTGGATGAGATATGGTTGGTGCTTTGATATGTTAGAGCTGGACTGGTACGTAGGACGGTGCTTGTAGTATGTGGGAACTGGATGAGATATGGTTAGTGCTTAGATACATTAGCGCTTAATAGGAACATAGGTCAGTGCTTGTAGTACATAGGAACTAGATAAGATATGACTGGTGCTTAGATACATTTGAACTGGATGAGATATAGTTGTTAGCACTTGATCTTTTGGCCTTTCGCTGTATCCCACCTTCGGTGGGATGCTGGTTATAGTTAAGTGTAGGATTGAAGGCCCAAAAAGAAATGTAATAACCGATGTGATTACCTCCTCTGGCTCCGGAGAGTGTGACCAGTAGCACACAGGAGAGGAAACCCCCCCCTTAGGGGGAAACCTCCGAGGACCCATGGCTACTGACCTGCCCATCCTCTGTGCATACTAAAGAAGAGTAATCCTAAGGTAAGCAAGTATTAAAGCTGTCTTCTAACCAGATCCTGAGTTTTGATTAAAGAGCAGATCTTGAGTTCGATTGCAAGCAAGTAATCCTGGAAGATGAGGTACTGACGAATGAGTGTCCACCATGCAGAGATGGTAGCATGTCATGCTAACAAATCCCAGTCCATTATATCTATAGGTGTAAAGGGTGAGGAGTTTACATATCAGGCAGCTCAGACAACAGCTGTTCACAGAATCACATCTTGGAAGGGCGAGAATGTAGAAATTATCAATGGTCAATCCTGGAGTTCGAAGAAGAAGTCCATTCCAAAGATGTACTGGATTATGGTGAGCAAACAGCTAATCTTCCTTTGTGGGGCAGAGTAGGAGAGAATGGTGGATTCCAGATGATCTGATATGCATAGTTCCAGTAGAAAAGGTGCCAGGCCCCTTGTGAGGCAAAGCAGGGTTGCGGTGAGCAGGCAGCCAGGCCCTTTGTGGGCTAAGCAGATAGAAACCTCCAGGCCCCCTTGCAGGGTGAAGCAGGAATGTGTAGAGCAAGCAACATAGGCCCCATAGAAGGTGAAGTAGAAGTGTGTTGAGCATGAATCCAGGCCTTTTGTGGGAGAAGCAGATAGAAACCTCCAGGCCCCCTTGCGGGGCAAAGCAGGAATGTGTAGAGTAAGCAATATAAGCCCCACTGAGGGTGAGTAGGAGTGTATTGAGCATAAAGCCAGGACCTTTGTGGGGTGAAGCTGGGGACATGGTGGACCCCACTTGGTCTGCCATGACTGCGGTCCAGTAGAGAAGACAAGACCCCCATGTGGGTCGGCCAAGGAGTAGGAATTGTGGAGAGCAACAGCCAGGCCCTATGCAGGTGAAGACAGAGATATGGTGGACCTACATGGTCCACCGGTGCATAGGTTATAGTATGAAGGTGAGACCTCATGTAGGTCAGCTGAAGTGAAACAGATAGCATTAAGCAAGTGCTAGGCCCCCTGGCATGGTGAAGTGGCAATTAGAAAAGATATTCCAGGATAACGCTGAAAGCATAGGCCAGAGTCATAGGCCATCGTGGTGGAGACCCATTTGATGGTGGATGTCCATCGATGCTGTCAAGAGGGAAGCAGAGGTAGGATCGGCAAATGTATTCCTTAATGGGGAGCAGAGCTAGGTACAGTCTGGTGAGAAGTTAGAAAACTGTCCATGCATAATTAAAGTAGAAAGGCAGATGAAGGCTAGTATTCCTTGTTAGATTTCCAAGTCCTGTTGTCTAAGTCAATGATGAGCAGGAAGTCCACGTTGAAGATGACATTCCAGCAGATGGAGAGATCCAGCTAGGAGTGACATCTGGACGAGGGATGATGATTAATCCGTGATCTAGGGAGCTATGAACAAAATGGCAGTAAGCGTTCATGGACAGTCAGCATGAATGAAGACAAGTGCCAACAGAAATATATTTGAAGATGTAGAAATCTTGGAGGATGAAATGGTTGGTAGATGCCAGACAGGAATGATGATGAGGTAAGAGTCTGTGAGAATGGAGGCTTTCCTGAAGCTGGAATTCCAATGCAATAGTAGGTTACAATCACTTACTATATCAGAAGGGAGAATTGTCCTAAGATGTCCAAGAATTGAGGAAAACTTTACAGATGTGCGGCGTAAATACTAGGTTGGAACTGGACCAGAATTGAATTGCAATAGAAGAAGTAATGAAAAATGAAGTAGGGTAGGTCCAGATGGGCAAGCTGGATCATGGATTCCTTGAGGTCCAGAGTAAGCAGTGTGTGAACACTCGAGCGATCGAGTATGTATCAGGTGGTCAGCTTCAGGAAGAGAAGACCCCCACGTGAGTCTGCTTTTGTGAAGATGGAAAGCTGTTTGAGCAAGAAGAATGCCCTGAGGCTTGAAGGATTTGGGATGGCGCGACTCCCATGTGGGTTCGCCATTGTCATGACATGATATGCTCCGGAGTAATGGGGCAAACCCCCACATGAGTCTGCCTGTAGTGACTTGAGTACATTTGAACTAAGAAGGGATCCCTCATGGGGTGCGCATGTTAGGGATAGCAGGACCCCACATGATCTGCCATCGCCGTAAGATTGCACTTTCTGAATAAAGGAGCCATGCTGTTCATTGCAATGGTTGACAGTTGCACTCATCTAGGTGATATGAAGGTCTCTGGAATGTACACCAGAGGACCCTTTGGAGTCCAACAGAGGACAGCGTGTAGGGTGATCAAGGGGCGAGCTAGACCCCCACATGGGCTAGCTAGAGTAGAACTGGGTGAATCAAGCCAGGCCTCCATATAGGCAGCTGGACTGGCAGGACTTCCATGTAGGTCTGCCTGAGGAAGGAGTAGAGAGAGAGAGAGAGAGAGAGAGTCAAGCTATGCCTCCTCGTAGGCTAGCTGGACTGGCTGACCCCCATGTAGGTCTGCTGGAGACAGAGTAGAAGTGAGGAAGTTGAGCTAGGCCTCCATGTAGGCTAGCTGGACAGGCAGGACCCCACTGTTGTGAATCTGTTGAACATAAGGAAGAATAAGGACCTCGAAGGAAGGTAGACTTGTGTAGGACATATGAGGAATGAGAGATGGGCTACTAAGCTGTCCGAAGTACACCTGAGCAGAAACTGTAACAAAAGAGTCCAAAATGCAGGGGAGGATTCACAGGATGATGAGTCATAGGCTGACATGTGTGCGCTGACTGGAGTGTAGTCCCATTGTAGGCAGAGTTCTGATGACTGAACTGCAGTGTAGGATCCAGGTGGTCAGGCTAAGGAAGGGGACCCCTCATAGACATCCTTGGTGAAGAGGGAATATGTCGAATAAGGAGACCTGCCCCAATGAGGAGCATAGCATTTGGGGATAGCGGAATCATATGGGTTGCCATGGAAGACATTCAGAGCATTGAGCAATACCCCCTCATAGGTATAGTAGGAGATGGCGGGCACCTCTTCTCCGAGA
The DNA here is from genome assembly GCA_016271365.2 of Neoceratodus forsteri. Lineage (NCBI taxonomy): Eukaryota > Metazoa > Chordata > Ceratodontiformes > Ceratodontidae > Neoceratodus > Neoceratodus forsteri. The sequence goes on from CM028132.1 coordinate 30,199,693, forward strand.
CTAGTGGTATAATGATTGCTGAGGCTATCCTTGCAGCAGGCATCAGTAAGCCAATGGTAGGCAAATCAAGCTGCAATATCAACACACAACGAGTCCATTCAGCTGACAGTGCACAGGTGAGAGTGGATAGTAGCCAAACTGGATAATGCTGTAGCTACAGCCATAGAGGAAGTAGCTGTCCAATTCAAACTGATCTACTCAGATAACAGATAGGTCAGCAAGGCAGCATAAATGCTGTCAGACGAACGAGGGCATATCAGGATACAGTTTATGAGGTACTCCTATAACAATGTCCTCAATTTTTGAAGCCCTAGAGTTAGCCAGAACTGATTTGTAGGTGACAGCAGCTGAATGAGGTGCGGATCTGGAAGGAAAGAACATCACACGGTATGTGGTAGATGGCCAGCGACTGAGGTTGAGCGAGCACTGTAGTTCCAAGAAGAGGAATGCAGTGGAAGAGAGGAATCCAAGTGCTGAGCAGTTTGTGATAAATGGTGCTCAGGCACCACAGTGGTGTGACAGTGCTGACTCAGGAAGCAATCCAAGGGTTCCTCACCCTGGTGAGCAAGGGAGAAGTGGGAAAGCTTGATTTGTAGAGGTCTGCTGGCTGCAGTGGCAGGCACTGAGCAGGAAATGCTCCCTGACCCAGGGAGCAGTGAGGAACGGATGGTAGGAGAGGACTTGCACACCACAATGAGGCAGCATGAGAGTGTAAGCAAAACTGAAGCATGCGTTAGGAGCTGGAGCGAGAAGCAAGCACAGCGGCTACAGGCATGGAGTGATACTGTGGTCAGTACAAGTGTTACTGGCGCCGGAGGCTGTTGAGAAGGTAGGATGGCCCCAAAAGAAAACAGAAGCACAAAAAACAAGGGACAAATGAGCGGGGGAAGGGCGAGAGAAAGAGACAAGAAACCATGAACAAGGAAACAAAAAGGGGGTGTGACAGGAGATGGAGAACAATAGGGGGGCAAGCACAGGGGAAGAGAAAAAAGCCAGCCCCACAGCTGTGCGGCACGTAAGCAGAGGGGACATAATTGGAAAATTTAAGTAGAGGATGGGGGAGGAGCTATCCCCCCCAAACAGAACCACAGGCTACAGCCTTCCAATTATTTGCACTGTACCATGTTGACATGTTCACTGTTTAACTGTTTAGGATGCTTTTTCTGGCTGTATGCAATTTATTGTAATCCCGTTTCCTTTTCCCCAGGTTGCACCTGGAAATGAGCCTTGGGTTAGTGTGCCTTTCCTGATTACCAATATTCAAATAAATAATTAATAAATAAATATTAATATATGATAGTCAACTGTACTGTAAAAGCAAATATACTATCTAGGGGAGCTCACGGGGTAATTAGACAAGGGCCTGAAGGGCCAGTAGCATTAATTACCTTATGAGCGCCCCATGATGGTAAATTTCACAATTTTACTAATGTTGTTATGTTTTGTGTTATGTAATACATTTGGATGGGCACTGCTAGGTTTAATCACAAGTGTGTAGACAGGGAAGGATATACAAGGAATGACCTGCTAACCACTTCCATGGGGAAAAGTCCCATTCTGATACTATATTATATTATATTATATTATATTATATTATGTTATGTTATGTTATGTTATGCTATGCTATGCTATGCTATGCTATGCTATATTATATTATATTATATTATATTATATTATATTATATTATATTATTATTTCATAGTATATACTCAGGTATCTCATCATATTATTTATTATTTATTTATTTCAAAAATGTTACCAGGAAAAGCATTCTGAGCTGGTAACAATTAATTTGCAGATGTGTCCTGGGGGATAGGTGAAAGGAAAGCAGCACAATGCAGATAGATAAATAGTACAGTAAGGGTATATTGTATATCATGTTTCAAATAGCTGCAGTGAAATTAAGAACAGCAATTAATGCAGAGTATCATTTATATTAGATTAGATTATCTTCTCATATTTTTTTCTAGTTTTTGTCCACTGGGAAAGGAGGGCTAGACATTTCTGCTTATGTTCAGTCTTGTCCTCGGGCTGGGGGAAGGGACACAAATGCAAACTGACACATTGAATCAGGCTATGCTATTGGTGGTATTGTTAGTGCATTGAGGAAATTTGGCCAGGGCACTGGGGAAGTTCTCCTATTCTTTTTGAGAGCGTGCCATAGGATTTTTAACATCCACCTGAACGGCCACCTTAGCAGCCAGGTGGGGCCTCATTTTAATGTCTCATCTGTAAGATGGAAACTTCTTATCCAAAAGACGATATACTGTGATATACTGTACCATATCACATAATATCATATTGTGTCAGATTGTATATTTTTCCATATATCATATCTGCTGTCCTGCTGAAAGCTATTTGAAGGCTTGTCATTCAATGCCCCCCCCCCAAAAAAAAAAACGAAACCATTTGATATTGTTCAGGGTCAGTAAAGTCTACTCAAAATTTGGGAACCAGTTTTTGTGTGGATGATTTAAAATTTGAGAATGATTTCCTTTTCACGGCCATGTCCACTCCCAATCTCCAGTCAGTCAGATTGGGCTAGGTATGGGAAATTGGGAGACAAGACAGTTCATTCAAGTAATACAGTCACAGTTGGGGCAGCAGCATGAGACATCTGAGGCATCTCTTGATATTGTACTGGCACTGTATCACAGAGGGTCCAACAACTAAAAACTTTACTCTGGAGGTTCATGGGTCATCACGCACTTGGGTGTGGAAAAAAAACTCATTGTGCATACCTGCCTATTCATTATTCTATATGTTACCATTTTACTGCACAAAGCCACATACTGGAGACCAGTGCTATAAATTATCTGGCATGCACCATAATAAGCGATACATTTAAACATCTTTGGCAATAATGTTCTCGAGTATAATTTGTCATTAGTGCAAGCCTTCACTCCCATCATCTAGTGGTAGGTCACAGTGTTAAATCAGGGAGGAGAATACACAGCACTGTCTCACTAATTTGACCTTTGGACAATTGGTGACCTCCGAGTGCTCCAGGACACATCAGGGCATATAGACTGCAAGGCAAAGGGGGTTAAAACACAGAACACTTTTCCAATAAAGGGCAAAGTCCACAGTTGGAATAAACTTAAAAACAGGAACCTTTTACTAATTGATTGCTCAAGAGAATATCTTTCACTTCCCCAATGGAGCAAGCTGATATCCCACACTATCTCTGAAACATTGTAGTCTCTGAACCCCATGTCACCAAGGGGTGACAGTAAAGGCATTAATGGGTCAGCAAAGTCCATTTTGATGAACAGAATAGGGTTGTTCCAATGACCCAAAGGGAACACAGGTATTTCTCAGTCATTTCTAGTCACAGCTGAATTCACATTTGCATCATCACACAGCAACTAACCAAGACTGCACAATTTACTGGGTCCCCTGTATCCTTAACCCCAAAGGGCTCCTAATGAAAGGCATAATATTTATACTGCTGTGAGCATCAGGCTTTGCACTGCAGCCTTTCTTATGCAGAAATGGGGTATTTTATTCCTTAGAGCTACCCAGGGATTAGGATGCCAACTTACCCTGAATCCAGTATCAGTTTCCCTCTACCAGCCCCAGGGATTGGACTTTTGTGGTAGGAGCCCCAGGCCCTTAGATCCACATGTACTACACAAGCTTTCAGCACAGTTTAGACATTGGTGCCCATGAGGAGTGGCCTCCCCCACACACTATTTACATGGCCTGACCAAGCTAGAGCTGCAGATGTATAATTCTAAACTCTCCTGCCTAATGTATGGGGGGAAGGCACCGCTAGATGCGATGTGTGGTCTTGAGATAAAACAGTTTCTGTATCACCTCTATTTCTCTGTTTGAAATTTCAGTCAGTTCCCAGTTGCTTCTATCTCTCAACCACTGAAATGATGGCATACATAGTAGTTGCCCCCACCTGGGGATCCTTGCCAATGGTGGCCTCCATGACTCAGCAAGATATTTTAGGGCCCTCCATATACAGGAACAGACATTCAGCACCAGGGAGCAGGCACTGTATGCCTCTGTACTCCTCCCTGAACTGATGCCACTTCCTGCAGCTCTTTCAGATACAGGCAGCTGGTTCTTCCCCCTCAGGAAACTGGAGCAGGCTAGTTGGCCTAGCCCGCTGAGATGCCAGGAATTAACCCTTTATAGGATTCTAACCAGGTTACCCAGACTTACACTGGTTTTAACTAGGTCTAATAGACCTAAATGTGTAGCAGAGCTCCTGGCGAGCTGGTTCAGAGATCCACAGTGGAGGGCTTCAGGAGAGGGTGGGACAGACACAGAAAGTGGATTTATCAGATGATGGCCTGGCCCGGGGGGGGTGGGGATATATGGTAGGGGTTTCTGGAACACAAGGGGGGTGGAGGGCCTCAGTACCCAACTAGGGATCTGAAGTTCAAGCAGACTCGATAGACTGTAATGCCTAATCTGCTGGCAATTAGTATGTTAGTATGTTATGGGATTACATGACAAGACATACTGGCACTGATCATTTTTGGATTTAGCAGCAAGATGGCTTCTGTGCAGCTCCGCTCCATGCTGCTCTGTCCTTTTATTTAATTTAATACTGTTTCAGGGATTTTCTTGCCAAAAGTTACTGAATCCATCTGAACATCTATTCGGTTTTAATTATTGGCTTTAAAATTTAGTGAGCTGTTATTTTTATGTGGATAAGCCCATTTGTTAGTACTTGGAACACCTGGGGGACTACTAGAGTCTTTCAGTGTCCCTTGTGCTCAATCCAGAAGAACTGCCTCATTTTGGATGGTTGTGATTTTTTTTTCTGATGGTGGGTGAGACAGCTGAGTTTGTGGTATTTCCTTCATCACCATGGCAGCAGTTTTGTTGGTTTCTCAAAGCTGAACATTGCAGGTGGATAATCCTTTTAAGCAGTTCTGAGAAGAAAATGATGGGTAGCCTGAGTCTGTGGTCAAGGGAGGTGATGAGATGGCTGAACCAAAAACTCAAGAGAGTGTGAAGGTTTGCACTGTGCTGCTAGATGAATTTTGAATGAAACAAAAGGTATGCCAGCTTTGCCTGAGGGTAACAGGGTTTGAGTTTCCCTTGTTGAAGGAATTTACTACACTCAGATCAAGCATTCTTTTTTCTTTCTCCTTTTTACAGGTTCTTCTCAAATATAATCATAAACTTTGGGTGTACTAAAGAAGAAGGAGATTATATATATATATTGGAAACCAATATGAAATAGGCATTTCTCACCCGACTTATCCACAAACCTTTGTATGATGGGGCATAGTTTGGAGTTTGATCAACAAAGTCCCTTGTGTGGTGATTTTTCTCCAGCTCAAGTATCTGTTTGACTTTCCAAAGATGTGCTGGTGAGGCTTATTAGAAGGTATGACCTAAATTTTCTGATTGCAGAAGTTGACTGGACCGTGTTTATCAATTCAAAGTCACCCAGGGGATCTCTAAAATTAAACTTTATAGGGAGACTCAGCTCTGTCTGTAGCAAGCATGCTATACTGCAAAAAGAGTGTTTTATGTACCCTCTTTTAGGTACAGACACTATAAGGTTTGAATGTTTTTACGTTTCCATGGATGGAGAAAGCTTTGAATTTTAATAATCATGACAAGTTTAAAATAATGGAGTCAAAGCATTCTGGACTCTTCTCTCACATGAACATTATATAATGATGTAATGATGAATGTGATAAATTTGGTATTAATTTTATTTATTTATCTATCTCATTTAATATTTTTTGTGAGTTTTTGTATTTATAGGCCCAGATATTCAAAAGGGTTGAGCCATGCGCTAGCGCAAGTCCTACATTGAGCCATTCTGCGATATTCAGCAGGAGGCAGTTGAGCCACTGAAAACAGGTTGAGCAACAGCGCAATGCAAATGAATGCATGCTCAACAGGAGGGGGAGGAACCATGCATAAACTGCACAACACGATATTCAGTCGGGTTGTGCAGAGTTGTGCAGGCACAACCCCCAACCTGCGCCTGCACAACTTTGAGCCAAAAAAAAAAGGATCAAGTTGAGGGCCACCCACAGGTGGGCTGCTGTATTACAGGCGCAACACAGCAGCTACCACCCGTGGCTGGCCCTAACTCAGTCCCTGTGCCCCCCCACCAGCCCGATTGCGGGAGAGCGTGAAAAGAACCCCCAAACATCTCCCTAATGCCGAGTCGTGGGCAGAATGTATACTGACAACCCCCAGTGCCTGATCCGGGCAGAATGTATACTGACAACCCCCCAAACATCTTCCAATGCCGATCGTGGGCAGTATGTATGATGACAACCCCCGCATCTTAATGCCCGATCGCGGGCGGTATGTATAATTACAACCCCAACATCTCCCAATGCCCGATCGCGGGCAGAGCGTATAACCCCAGTGCCCGATCACGGGCAGAATGTAAGAGACCCCAACCCGAATATCTCCCTGGTGGTCAGTGGACCGTAATGCCTGATCGCGGGCAGAATGTCCGTGACAACCCCCCAAACATCTCCCTGATGTCTAGTGTCCCCCACCCACCCACCAGGAAGCCCCACCACCCCGCTCCCCGGCAGCCGGCGGGCGGCAGCAGCATCCCACCCGCCTGCCGCCCCTCGCTCCCGCTGACTGACTGTCCGGTAGGGCTGCCGCCCATTGGTGCAGAGCTAGAGCCAATGGGCGTACATCTCATATGACAGTCAGATTCTAAATCTGGACTGTCATCCTGATATGGGCTGCATGCCCATTGGCTCTAGCTCTGCACCAGGCGTGCACAGCCACCGGACAATCAGTCGGCCGGCCAGCGAAATGTGGCGGGTGGGATGCTGCCTCCCGCCCGGCTGCGGGGGGGCGGGGTGGTGAGGGCTTCTGTGGGTGGGTGGGGTGGGGGACACTGAACACCAGGGAGATGTTTGGGGGTTGTCAATGGACATTCTGCCCGCGATCGGGTTAGTCCTGGACCACCAGGGAGATATTCGGGTTGGGGGTCTTTATGTCTGCCCGACGATCGGCACTGGGGTTGTTCACGTTCTGCCCACGATCAAGTATTGGGAAGATGTTGAGGGTGTCATTATACATACTGCCCATGATCAGTATTGAGATGTTAGGTAATCATCTTATATACTGCCCGTGATCGGGCATTGGGAAATGTTGGGGGTTGTCAGTATACATTCTGCCCATGATCGGGCACTGGGGGTTGTCAGTATACATTCTGCCCGCGATCGGGCACTGGAGGTTGTCAGTATACATTCTGCCCGTGATCGGGCATTAGGGAGATGTTTGGGGGTTCTTTTCATTTCTGCCCATGTCGGGCTGGTGGGGGGTACAGGGACTGAGTTGGGGGCCAGCCACGGGTGGCAGCTGCTGTGTTGAGCCCTGCAATACAGCAGCTCACCTGTGGGTGGCCCTCAACTTGATCCTTTTTTTTTTGGCTCAAAGTTGTGCAGGCGCAGGTTGGGGGTTGCGCCTGCACAACTCTGCACAACCTGACTGAATATCGTGTTGTGCAGTTTATGCATGGTTCCTCCCCCTCCTGTTGAGCATGCATTCATTTGCATTGCGCTGTTGCTCAACCTGTTTTCAGTGGCGCAACTGCCTCCTGCTGAATATCGCAGAATGGCGCAATGTAGGACTTGCGCATGCGCAACCCTGTTGCACATGGCGCAACCCTTTTGAATATCTGGGCCTATGTGTTTGTATCAGTGATTGTTTTATCTATAGAGATGTGTTCATCTGAATCCCCTAAGTGATAAGATTGCAATATTTAACATTTTATTGCATTCTTGTGTAACATTCAGATTTAGAGTCTCAGCTATATTTTGCTCTCAGTTTCATCCTGTGAAGACCTTTTTATTATTATCTTCCAACCTAGATGTAGTAATTGCATGGCCTTATTATTTAAGGTGGCATTTTGTTATGGAAATGAACAGAGGACTATGCAGTAGAAAGCCTTATAAATACTAATACGTAGCTAAGTTGGACAAAGGAACCCCAAGATATTCAGTGTGGCACTATATGTCACCAGGATAATTGGGCAAGTACCTTACAGTCTTGTACTAAAGAAGGAGGGCATTAAGCAGTAGTTTGGCTTTGGATTTAGGTTAATGAGTCTGAAATGTGAATGATGAGCAGACATTTTTAGGGGCAAGTATGCTCTGTATACTCCTTTTTAAAGGACACTGTTTTGTTGCTCCATTTGGGGTCATGATTTCTGCTTGCCATTTTTTGGGCTGCAGTGGGTGGAGCCCTGCAGATCTCTTGCTTTGAGTAAAAAAGCACTCCCACATTCCTTGCAAATGAACAACATGTTGAGTGTCAAAAAATGTCAGCTCTGCATTGAAACACTCTGCACTCGCACTATCTTCTTTTTTTTACTTTCAGCGGTTTGTGAATGCCGAAATTCATAGCTCCCCACCCAATCCTCCCTCTCAGCACCCAACACCTCCCCCCAGAAACATAACAGTGTCACTGGGGGTACCCAATCCCCCAGTGTCCCAATCAAAATATCTCCACTCCACTACCACACATGTGCAGTTCTGCTTTCATTTTACACTATATATTTTTATACTTCCCTCCACTGACCCTCCCTCTCAGCACCCACCACCCCACACTCCCCCCCCCAGAAATGTAACAGTGACACTGGGGGTGCCCAATCCCCCAGTGTCGCAATCAGCATCTCGGTCCTGTTTATCATGCATGCGTAGTTGTGCTTCTTTTTTTAACCATTTATTTTTCTAATCCTTCCCCATAACTGACCCTCCCTCTCAGCACCCACCACCCCACTTCCCCCAAGAAATGTAACAGTGACACTGGGGCTACCTAATCCCCTATTGTTGCAATCGGCATCTCAGTCCTCTTTTTTTTTTTATTTGTTTTAACCTGTAACAAGACAACTGCCCATCGATGTGTTTGCACCATTTTGGACCCTCCACCTGACCCTCCCACTGAGCACCCACCACCCCACACAACCCCACGCCCTTACTCACCCATCAGGGGTCCAACACCATAATTCTGTCTGGACCACAGACATGTTTTCACTCTTCAAAGTTCGATCACGAACTGCAGAAACTGGTATGTCATTCAATGTATTTCAATGGGGTTTTGAACTTAGAAGCATAACTTGGGCATTTTTGCAGATTTTTGGCCAAAATGTTCAACAAACTGTCTTTGGGACCCCACCTCATGAACAATGTCACTGTTGTTAAGCAAATCTATCCTGAATGGTGAGTCCATGGTCACTGCGCAAAATCACCTTTCGGGCAGGAGATGAACATTTTCTCTGCCCCTGTTCATGAGGTGGGGTCATAAGAAGGTTATTTTGAAGATTTGGTGTAAAAGGTACAAGGTACCATTGTAAATGAGCCTATGGTGCAAAGGTTTTTCCAAACTGCTGTTTAAATAAAATAAAAAATAAAAATATTAAAAAACAACAAAGTTATGAGCCTGTGTGGAATTTTGTGAACACAGGCTTGTAAGTTTGATAATATTCAATATTTTTGCCCCAAATTTTTAATATTTCTATTTACAGCACCTCATGACTGTGACAGCTGTCATTTTACCAGTCCTGCCCAAAATGTATTTTTGCACCCTGAAACTTGACTTTGCAGTCCCTGCACCAAATCACCTTTTGGGAAGGAGTTGAACATTTGCTCTGCCCTTCTTCATGAGGCAGGGTCATAACAAAGCTATGTTGAAAGTTTGATGTAAAATTATTACAAAACAACAAATTTATGAGCCTACATTACATTTTGCTAACACAGGCTCATAACTTTAGAAACCCAGAAATATAGAAACATAGAATTTGACGGCAGATAAGGACCATTTGGCCCACCTAGTCTACCCATTTTCCTACCTAATGGATAAGCTGCAGTTCCTAGTTAATCAACATCCAACTTCCTCCTACCCACATGAGAATTGTCTTATGTCTGCCCCATGCATTCTTGAATTCCCCCACTGTTTTTGACTCCACTACCTCCTCAGAAAGGCTGTTCCATGTATCCACAACCCTGTTTGTGAAAAAATACTTCCTCACATTACCTCTGAGCCATTCCCCCTCTATCTTCAAATTGTGCCCCCTTGTTCTTGCACATCTCTTTTTCTGAAAGATGCTACCCTCTTGGACTTTGTTGATTCCCTTGAGGTACTTGAAAGTTTCTATCATGTCCCCCCCCTCTCCTTCCTCTCCTCAAGGGTATACATATAAAGCTCTTTTAATCTCTCTTTATATGTCTTCTGGTGCAGACCCTGCACCATTTTAATTGCCCTCGTCTGGACAGCCTCCATTCTGTCTGTGTCCTTGTGGAGATGGGGTCTCCAGAACTGCACGCAGCACTCCAGATGGGGTCTCACCAACTATCTATACAGAGGGATAACACATTCCTGTTTTGCACCAGTGATGCCTCTCCCTATGCATCCCAGTATTCCACCAGCCCTCCTTACTGTCTTCTCACATTGCTTTCCCACCTTAAGGTCATCTGATATGACTACCTCCAGGTCCCTTTCCATTTTTGTTGTTGTTAGTATCTCACCCCCCATTGTGTACTGTTCCCCTGTGTTTTTGTTTCCCCGGCTGCATTACTTTGCACTTCTTTGCATTTAATCTAAGCTGCCATACATTTGACCTTTCCTGCAACCTTTACAAGTCCCTTTGCATCCTTTCCACCCCACCTTCTTTATTGACCCTGTTGCAGATCTTTGTGTCATCTGCAAAGAGACATACTTTTCCTTCCAGTCCCTCTGCAATGTCACTTATAAAGACATTAAAGGGTCAATGCCATACTGACCCTCGGGTACCCTCTACTTCCCCTCTCTTCAGAGTGAACTCTGTTTACTATTAGCATGAGTACCACACCATCCTCCATGGTTTGTTAAAAGGGTAGTCAGTGGTGTCACTAGTTCTACCCCTAGTTCTTTTAGAATTCTTGGGTGAATCCATCAGGCCCCATTGCTTTGTCCATCTTCAGTTTTAAGAGTTCTTTCAGAACCCTGTCTTCTGTGAATGGACTGGTATCAACCTCCCTACCCAGAGTACTTGTATTCTTTGATTTAGGTACCTCCCTCTCCTCTCCTCTTCATTTGTGAATACTGAGCAGAAGTATTCGTTCAGTATCCCTGCTTTTTAATTGTCCCCCTCTGCCCACCCTCCTTTCTCTTTATTAGGCCTCACTATCCCTCTCTTGGTCTTTCTTTGCTCCCTAATGTACCTCTAAAAGGTTTTATCCCCCTTCTTAACTGAGTCGGCTATCTTTTCCTCAGTTTGGGCCTTTGCTATTCTGACTGCCTTTCCCACTTCCTTCTGCTTTAACTGGTACAGTTCTCTGCCCTGCTCCTTCTGTGTTTCCTTATACTTCCTGAATGCTGCCTTTTTCTCCTTAACCATCCCTACAACCTCTTTTGAGAACCATAGTGTTTTTTTCCTTCATTTTGCTTTGTTGATTTGCTTCACACAAAGGCTTGTTGCCTCTGTGATGGCTATTTTGATTTTTTCCCATTGTTTCTCCACTCCTCCTTCTTGCCCATTTGCTAGTGCTTTTCCGAGGCACTCTCCCATTTTCCCAATGTCAGCACTCCCAAAGCCCATTACACTTGCTTTTGTATGGCTTGACTCTATGGCTGTGTTTATCGTGAACCACACTATTTTGTGGTCACTTGTTCCCAGATGGCTACCCACTTCTAAATCTGAGATCCTTTCTCCATCCCCATTTGAGAGTACCAGGTCTAAGATTGCTCCCTCCCTAGTGGGTTCCAACACTTGCTGTCTGAGGCATGCCTCCATAGGGCATAGAGAATAACCCTGCTCTTGGATGTGGCCGCAGCAACCTTGCTCCAGCTAACATCTGGCATATTCAGGTCCCCCATCAACAACATCTCCCCTTTTTCTGACATTCTAAGGGTGCTTTCTATCATAACCTTGTCCATTCCCTCCCCCTGACATGGGGGTCTGTATGTAACCCCTGTGTGGATTGTGGTGCCATTTCCAATCTCTAAGGTGACCCACAGTGCCTCCTCTCCTCCCTGTTTACTCTTTTGTTCATTTGCTTTGATCCCTTCCCTTACATAGAGAGCTACTCCTCCTCCTCTTTACCCTCCCTGTCCCTCCTGCAGATTGTGTACCCTGGTATGTCGACATCCCAGTCATGGTTCTCAGTGTACCATGTTTATGTGACTGCCACAATATCCAGGTGTCCCTCTTCTATCAAGACTACTAGTTCAGGGAGCTTGTTACACAGACTGTGGGCACTGGTACTCAACACCCTCCATTTTGTGATGGCCTTACCCCTTTTAGCCCCATCTCTGTCCTTACTGCCTTTTTCTGCATTTACCTCTGTGCTGCTCCCTACTGATTTCTCTACCTTGGTGTTTACCTCTCTAGCTAATCTGTTTTGTGAGGGGGGAGGATGGGTTTTCCCTGCTCCTTTTCATTGCCCCCCCTTGACTAGTTTTAATGCTTGCCAATGAAGCATTTAAACCTATCACCTAGGATCTTGGTTCCTCTCCCAAACAGATGCAGACCATCACACTAGTATAGGCCTGTATCCTTCCAGTTGGACCTCCAGTCCCCAGTGAAGCCAAAACCCTGAGCTCTGATCAGTTTTTCAACCATTCATTGAATCCCATGGTGTGGAGTACCCTAGCATCACACTTGCCATAGACAGGCAGCATCTCTGAGAAGGTTGCCTTATGTGTTACTTGTTTAAGGCCCCTCCCCAATTCTTCAAACTCCTCTTGCACTGCTCTGATCCTATTCCCAGCCAGGTCATTTGTCCCTAGGTGGACAATGGCATCTAGCTTCCTCCCTAGTGCAGCTGCTCACACGATCCTGAGGATTCACTTCCTGTTCTTCCAAGCCAAGGCACCAAGCAGGCACCTTACCTCCATCTCCCCTTCCTACTCCAGTTCTACCCACCTAATGATTGAGTCCCCCACCAGGAGTTGTTTCCATCCCCTGTGGGCTCCCATGCCACTATCTTGTGGGCTCCTTTGTGGAGGTTCCCAGCATCCTCCTTGGTCTCCACTGCAGGTGCCTCCATAGAGGAACCACACTTTGCCAGGACAGCGCATGAATTGTGGAGAGGAACAATTGGAGGAATATGCCTCTGTTCCACCACCCTCTCCCTCCCTGAGTCCACCTTGGTCCAACCTCTCCTCTTTCTTGGCAGCCTATGAGTAGCTGTGGTGGCCCTGCTGGTCCCTGGGTGGGGGAGGAGGTTTCATGAATCCTAGCCAAGTCAGCCTAGAGACAAGCAACCTCCTCCCTTAGACCAGAGAGGTGCCTACAAATAGGGCAGCGTCACAGCCTCCAGAACATCTCCCAGAAGACTGCCACCCCACAGCTACTGCACTGCACCATAGATACATAGATACATAGATACATAGACAGTGTCAGCAGATAAGGGCCTATGGCCCACCCAGTCTGCCCATTTGAGCTTGTAAGTTCAGTTTGTTTTCCTAGAAGTCTGTTGCCCCTTACCCCTGACCTCCAGAATTCCTTTATGTCTATCCCATGCATTCTTAAATCCGTGATTGTTTCAGCCCCCACCACTTCCTCTGGCAGGGTGTTCCACTTGTCCACCACCCATTCTGTGAAGAAATTCTTTCTTATGTTTCCTCTGAATCGTCCTCCCTCCAACTTCATCCCATGCCCTCTAGTCCTGGAACATCTTTTTCACTTAAAAATAGTGTTTTCCTGCACCCTGTTCCTCCCTGTAAGATACTTGTATGTCTCTATCATATCCCCTCTCTCCCTCCTCTCCTCCAGGGAGTACATGTTCAGTTCCTTCAACCTGTCTTCATAGGACTTGTGATGCAATCCATGCACCATCTTTGTTGCCCTCCTCTGAACCTTCTCTACCCTGTCTATGTCCTTACGTAGGTATGGTCTCCAGAACTGTACACTGTACTCCAGGTGGGGCCTCACTAGTGTCTTGTATAGCGGAATTATGACCTCCCTTTTCCTGCTGGTGATGCCCCTGCCTATACATCCCAGCATCCTATTTGCTTTACCTGCTGCCTTGTCACTGTTTCCCTACCTTGAGGGTCTCAGAGATGATAATCCCAAGATCCTTTCCTGCTTGGTGCATGCTAAATCCTCACCCCCCAACTGATGTATTGTGCCAGGGTTTTGTGCCCCATATGCATTATCTTGCACTTCTTTGCATTGAATTTCAACTGCCAAACCCCTGACCATTCTTCAAGTTTCTGCAGGTCGCTTCTCATTCTGTCTACACCCTCTGGTGTGTCTACTCTGTTACAGAGCTTTGTGTCATCAGCGAACAGTGAAATTCTGCCTTCTAGGTCCTGCGCCATGTCACTGATGAAGATCATCATCATGTCTTATTTTGTGGCCCCTCTCCTGTTGCTTTGTATGCTTACTCTCTCCTCCCTACTTTTTTTTTCCTCCTACTGCCTATGTGCCCTTACAATTCTTGACCTTCCTGTTCTGGGACAGGAACTTCCTGAATTCTTCTATAGTCTCCTTCTTCCTTGCTCAGAATCAGACCTCCAACAGCTAGGGGGAGAGGGAGAACTACTCTTTTCCTTCAAGGATGACTAAGCCTATGTCTCTGAGTGATCCTTCCCTTCCTACTGCCAAACAGGAAGTTCCTGTTGTCAGTCAAATTCAGTGTCTGTAAAAGTATAGCTGGTTAAGGGTGGGAGGGTGGAGGGAAGGAAAGGAGGGCAATTAGTAAAAGAAGTTCTAGTTTTGTAGTCAACTGCTCCTTGCTCTGAAAGCAAGATTTCTGTCTGCCAAAAGCTAGCACTAGGGAACTATAATTGGAGACACCTGCTTTTGTATTCCTAAGCCACACCCTCAATTAACTTCTCCTCTCCTAATTTAGTAAACTCCTTTTCCCTAACACAGGAAAACACACTGGCTTTCTTTTTTCATACCCTAAATGAGACCCCCACTTCTAATAAAGTATATGTTTTCTTAATCCCAAACAGGCACTGACTCCTGCTGAGATAGAAGTGTTCTATTAGTAAAAAAAAAAGTTCTAGTTTTGTAGTCAGCTGCTCCTTACTCATAAAGCAAGATTTCTGTCTGCCGAAAGCTAGCACTAGGGAACTGTAATTGGAGACACCTGTTTTTGTACTCCTAAGCCACACCCCAATTAACTTCTCCCCTCCTGACTTAGCAAACTCCCTTTCCATAACACAGTGAATCACACTGACTTTCCTATTTTTACCCTAAATGAGACTCCCACTTTCAATAAAGTATCTGTTTTCTTAATCCCAAACAGGCACTGACTCCTACGGAGATAGAAGCATTCTATTAGTAAAAACTATTCTAGTTTTGTAGTCAGCTTCTCCTTGTTCTGAAAGCAAGATTTCTGTCTGTCAAAAGCTAGCACTAGGGAACTGTAATTGGAGACACCTGCTTTTGTACTCCTAAGCCACACCCCCAATTAACTTATCCCCTCCTGACTTAGCAAACTTCCTTTCCCTAACACAGAAAAACACACTGACTTTCTTTTTTTTTACCCCAAATGAGACCCCCCACTTCTAATAAAGTATCTGTTTTCTTAATCCTAAACAGGCACTGACTCCTGCTGAGATAGATGTGTTCTATTAGTAAAAAAAGTTATAGTTTTGTAGTCAGCTGCTCCTTCTCTGAAAGCAAGATTTCTTTCTGCCAAAGGCTAGCATTAGGGCACTAGCACTTTGGTAATTTTCAATATTTTTACCCCAAATTCCTCAGCTGTAGCCTTATTGACTCTGGCCAGAATTTGTTTTGTCTGATATTAGTGGTCATGAATAGTGAGTCTTATGCCTGTTTATACATCCTAAGAGTGTAGCTTGTTCCCACTCCATGTGACAGGATGATTTCTAGTGTTAGCCTGCAATTATATTTTTGGCTGACTTGATAGAGCTCATTCTGGAGAACTGGTGGCTCTTTCTAGCTAATGGTTTTCACAAATTAGTAAGATATGGAGCATAAACTTAATGATCTCATGCAGCAAAGTAAATATATAGGTTACAGATTTGAGAGACTTAAAAAAGGATTCACATAAACTCTAGGATGCAGCAACAATGAGAAGGTCATGTGGGATAGCCTAGTGGGATGTACACGGTGAGCTACCATTACACCTCTGCAAGAAACCATTCCCTGGGTGAACTAGGGGTCTGACTAGTGAGCCATGGTTTGGACTTTCAGTGATCTGAAATTGTGGCAAAATGCCTGGTTATATTGTGGAAGGTGTGATCTGCAGGAACCTGTATATGGTCTTCTAACTGTAGTTAACATATAATTCCTGCAACAACTGATGATAAGGGCATGCAGCAACATTTGTTGCATGGTGCCCTTGGAAATTCACCAATGATGGCAGATTTTAGTAACACTATGGGATGACAAAGTATGGGGCCAGTGGTTGTGATTTTTGTTATATTTGTTCAGGACAAAGTACTCCTCATGAATTGATCCTGGGCCTAATTCCTAGCCCTGTACACAGTGGGTCAGTTTCATCCCCTGAATATGGATAGGGATGGTTCATGTTTGCTGCTAATGCATGGCTAGTGTGCCTGGTTCTTCATTGGGTGAGACCTGGTGGTCCTTTCTAAAATGTCACATTTTTGCTTATGATGGGTCCTTTGTTATTGTTTCCATCTCAATAGCTGCTTACTGGCTACATTATTACAGATGCTGCTAGAGTTATTCTCCTCTGATATGGACTACCTCTTTCCACTTCAAAGGGGCAGGGCTGTGCCAACAACAGTAAGGGCCTCCTGTAAAATATTTTGTGGGGCCCACTTCCTCACCAATAAACTAAAAATAACCATTAGAGCAGATTTAAGTTTTACAGCATAAGTTTCTTAGTGTCAGTCTTGCTGAACATGCCATGCCCTCCCCCCCCACCACTGGCACCATGATCATAGAACTGAACAGTGTAATTTGCTCATGCTCCTCCTGGGGGCACCAGCTCCAGGATTAGACATTTTAAGTAGTGGGCGTTATTGCTTCTTTGTTTTGCACCCCCCAACTATGTGAAATTGGAGTTGGAATCTTCTGATATTAGTGCTGGCAGACCCAGTTTCAAATGGATAAGTAATATTCACAGAGAAAGGTGCAAGTGTATCTGTTAGAACAGTTGTCTTATGCTGACCTCTGATGCAGTGGGCCCCCTAACAGTGTGGACTCTACTGCAATTGCAGCTCTTGCACTCCCTTGGTCACTGCCCTGCAAAGGGGAGGGTTTATGTGGCTATGATATGAGCCCAACAAAGTCCATAGGGCAAGGAGATGGAACAATTTTTGCAGTAGTGAAGAGACAAACATGGCCTTTTGGGCCTTTGTGGAGTTCATTAAGTGGCCACTCTGTGCCTGCCATTAATACAGCAAAAGTAGTCACAGAAGGCTGTGAATAGGAGGAGCTCATTGCAGCATCCCTTCCCACTTACAGTATGTCGCTTTTATAATATAATGTCTGGAAGACACCTGGCTCTGTCTATGTATTTATGAAATTTAAAGTGCTGTGATAGTGCATTCTATTTATAAGTTTCCTTTTTATGCAGTTTTTGTATGTACAGTATCTATGCTGATTGTATTGTAATGGCTTTCAGATGACCAATTAACCATTAAACTGAATTATAAGGTTACATTAGTTTTGCAGCTTTGAACAGAGAGTATTAGTAATAAAATATTTAACTAAAAGATACTGAAAGACGTAACTACACTGTAGGTGTTTTGTCACTATGTTCTTTTCCCCAAGTCATCAGAATTGCACCATTTTGTTTGAAGCAGCTGGAGTGGGGCATACGTTTAGTCCTAGTACAATTTTTCTGCTGCTAAAAAGGGGCAAATTGAATCTCTCAGCATAAAGGCAATTAATTTTGCCAATATAAGGTTTTATCTCATTAAATTTAACAAACATAGGTTTTTATAATTGGCCAGTGGTGGAAATAATTAGAGACCAGCAACTTAAATAACATCAGGATGTTGATGACCTGAAGGATCAGTAATTGAATATTAACTAAAAAAAGCACATTGGCCAAACCCTGTGGTAAGTTGGAATTACAACTTTTAATTAAAAATAAAACAGTATTATTTTACTAGCGCATGTTACTAGTAAAATGAAACTACATATTGAAGTTGCCAGTGATCTTTAATCAAATATTAGATCAGAAATACCACAATCTGCTTGGTTACTTTAATGGTCACTAACTACAAGCATATGACAATGAAAGGAACTAAAAATGTAACATACTGTTACAGTACCTAGTAACCAGAGGCGTCAGCCACTACTTTCCAACAGAACTGATATACATTTCATGTGGTAGAAAAAGAAAACACCAGAAAATCTTTGAAATATACCTACAGCTTTTACAATGTAAAAATAACTTATTTTTCACATGGCAGTATCCCATACTCCTTCTTGGTCCTATCTGGATAGCCCCCTCCCAAACCTAGTCCTTATTTCTCATGACAGGGTTAGAAATCTTGCACTTGCCCCTCCAAAGCATGGTGGTCCACATGGTGTCCAGTTGGTGGGTACTAGGCCTGCAGGAGGGCTATCCATCATTCTGCTTTGGTAGGGACTTTTCCCCTCAATTTTCTCTGTTAACTTCCTGGTACAGCAGCGTGAAATTACATGTGGCATCTTTTCTGTGTACCACACCCTTTAGGTCTCCCATTTACCTTGACACCCTGCCTCTGAAGGTGTCAGGAGTATTGTGGGAAGCAGGAGCCCCCACCCTGGGAGAGAAATTCAGTCCCCTGTGTGCTCAGCTTGAAGCCATTCCCAAACCCATGTCACTGATGCAGCAGGCAGTGATACAATCACTAGGCTGGCTGTAACAACAACTTTTTAAAAGAAAATTACATTGGCTTATTATATGAAGATACCCTTACATTAACATCATTTCTCAATGTCTCAGATCATACCTTTGACTGATTATTTTCCCACTTGGATGTAGCTGTACTGTACTTTCCATTTTGAGCCCCCCCCCACACCAGGAACATTGACTAATACCCAGTACTGACATTGTACTGCAGCATTAGCTGTGTGTGCTCTACTGCTGAGGCACCATCCTTCAGAGGGGACATTAGCCAAGTTTTTTCTGCCCATCTCTTGTGGCTTTCCAGGTAGACCTTAAAGACCATATGGCACTTTTATCAAAGAGTAGGGGATGTTCCCCTGGTGTCTTGGACAACATTCTCCCATCAATAAAATAAGTTCATGCATCTCGCTCCTCAAGATGCATCTGAAAAAAAGCTGTCACAGCTCAGGGGGCATTTCCTGGTCAAATATTATAAATTATTAAAAAAAATTACCATTGAAGCTTGATTATAGATAACATAACGAAAGCCAGTCTGTGTATTTTTGTCCATAGGAGCATAGTAAATGTAATGCATCTAGACTGGTAAATACCCCAGACATAGGTGAACTGGAGTTACACAGTCCTCATTAGTTACTTCTATCCAGTATCTTCTCCATCACTGGCCAGGTTCCCAGTATCCACATGGGAGCACTGTATTCATCTGCAAATTTTTGAGCTTCTTCCATAAGGTACAGTACATTTAATCTAAGTGAACTTAGTCACTATGGCCACCCTAGGTATTGAACCTTCCTCAAGAGGGTTCCTGCATCTTCATGGTACTTCAAAGGGATGGTAGTCCCAGCAGCTGGGACAGAGAGATTGAATGGCCAAAAAGCAATGTTGTAAAAGCAGTCAAACATATCAACCATCCATCATATGTATCATTCCACAAGCTGCAATATAAACAGTCAGTACCGTATGTCCTTACCAATCACCCTAACAATCATCCAGTTACATTACCGGAGCATTCCTACACAAGGTGCACACTGTACCCATGAATTAGAAAAACAAAAACTCCACATAGTGCCCCTTCATTAGCCAAGTGTCACTTTTTGAAGGATTGTTTTCACAAAGTCACCACTTTTCAGACAAACCTGCCATCAAATGTGCCACTTTACCAACAAAGCAACACCTAACGGAATATTTTCCTCATGAAGTACCAGCTTTGTTGTGAATTCTGCAAATACTCTGTGAAGGCCAGAAACTTCACAGATTTCTCCATGAAGTGCAGCCAGTTCATCCACCACTAAAGACAACCCCTACTTGCTGCCCATCTTACTCCTTTCCACAGTCCCCTTACAAGTTCTGCTCCCTGATTGTAGATCTCTAGGAGACTCTCAGTGACATTTTCTCTTTGCTGCTCTCAGTAATCAGAACCAGCAAGGAACCCTTTCTTGCTGCCATCTTCTCTGATGTACTCCAGCTTTCTTGTTTCTATTTCTTCTCTCCCATAAGGAGCTACGCCACCTCTTCTTTGTCCTTTAATGGCCTTCCTGAATAATCTATACCCTTTTGTTGCTGTATCCCATTCATTAGACTCTTCACTCTATTTCTGTAATCCATATTATATCTATATTATAAGACTGATGTGCCTAACAATTTGATCAGTACCATGTTTTTTTCCTCGCTACCTCTTGGATAAAGAATAGTGTCTTACTGGAATGTTTTAAAAAGGCTATAAATATTTGGTACCTTTAATTAAATATGAGAAATTAAGACAGCGCAACAATTTTCAATATATAGCAGCACCAGACTTTGTAAAATATTTACACAGACAATAGTAGTGCTTTTGTTTAAATGTTCTTGAAGAGCTTCTGATGTATTCAGGAGACAATTATCAAAATATAATAGTTAGATGCAGTCAAGCTTGTATTTCACATTAGTTCTGTATTCCTCCTCCCCATTATTTATTGCTGAGGTAATTTGCATGAAAACAGGATCTTTGCTCCTGAAAAGATAATCTATTCCCATTGCTGTAGGTCATAATGCATGCCTTGTGACATCACAGGTACTTCCATAGCAACAGACTGTGATGTCACAACAGAGGATTATGACTTTAAGTAGGGAGTCAGCTATAGAGGCAGATGAACCTTGTGGGATAAAGATCATGCATTCATGCAAATATCCTTAGTAATAAATACTGGGAGGAGGAATCTCTAGAACATATATAGAATGGAAGCTAAATTGTACCTAATTATTGTTCTTCAAAGTTTTTTTTTAAAGTGTCAGCAGTTCTTTAAGGGTTCTGTTAATTTTTGAACACCACCATCAAGTATCTGGTAAAACATATCACATACAGTAAGGTTCATGGAGAATACTGGTTGGGCAACCATTTATAACTGACCTGTGCTGCCACAGAGGGGTTCTGATTACATCAGACCTCAAGAGTGAAGCATGAGAGGTCCAACGTAATCAGAAGCCCAAGGTGGCAGCACAGGCTGTTTGGACTTGTTGTTGCCCAACCAGTATTTTTTATAGTGCATAGTTTTTTGTTTTAGTTTTTATTTTTTCTAAACAAAAGTGTTTACACTGTGCTCTGCAGCAGCAGCAGCAACCATGCAGGTGGTTTCAGTTCAGAACTTAATCTGATTGTGGTGTGAGCAGCAGCATTGTGAAAAACGTTAGCTGCATTGAGGATTTCTGATCAGCTAGAACATTGTTGTACCACGGAAGGGTACATCCATGTTCCATGCCCTTTGAACTGTGGTAGAACAAGGTTTAAGCTGGCATGGAAAGCCATGCAGAACAAACTGTCACTGTTCACTACAGTACAGTACAGCTTGCAGTAAACTCAAGCCAAGGAGTTGCTTTTGCATTTCTCAATGAGTTGCCATGTCAGCACAAAGTTTTATTGTCAAAGAGTTGTAACAACTTTGCATTGTATTGTATTGTATTGTATTGTATTGCATTGTATTGTATTGTATTGTATTGCACTGCATTGCATTGTATTGTATTGTATTGTATTGTATTGCATTGTATTGTATTGTATTGTATTGTGACAGAGCTACAGCTATATGACAGTTGAGCTACAAAATCACTTCAAGTTTCTCTGGAGCTAAGTGCAACATAACAGAAGGATGTGAGGGAGAACAGTTGTTGACAGTCATTTGTTTCAGAAAACCACAGATGATTAAGTACAAGTTTATTTGAAATATTTAAAAGACTGCAACTGGGACAAAGTCAATAATCTAGAAGACAATAGTGTTAATAGTAATAGTCCTAAATATGAAAATTTCAAACTTCTGGAGTCTGATTTTGAAAGGGTAATTTTGGTGGAATTCATAAGTGTGGCATTTATTTGTTGTGTTCATGCTTTAATGAAGAATTTAGATTTTAAAAAAGTTTGACAGTAGATGAATATTTTATTGTCTACCATCTGTGCCACATTCCAACCTTTTCAGGGAAATTTCCCTTATAAGAACATATGAAATAGTAAGATTTATGCAATTCCATCGAAACTGCCTGCATCTTGAGAAACAGTAAGGTGTGCAAAATTTGTTTTTCCCCAATCTAGCTGCCAAGGGCTAGCTGGATGTTTTGAAGTGCCATGAGAATTTGGCTCCTGATTTTTAAGATACAGAAGCAAGTACAGAGGCTCCAGTCAAACAGGATCTTTATAAATGACAATCCTATACCATATTATACAATAACCCTTTTACTATTTGGCATGCAGTATGTCACCTGGAATAATTTCCAAAGTTCACTGTAACACTGGGCTAGAATTGATTAATTTTTTTTTTTGCAATTATTTACAATTTGGTGACTAGAATAAGCACACTGAGCCAAGGCTAATTTCCAAGCATGACCCAGGGGAGAGTAACACATGGGGCTAGAAAAGAAAATGGGTAAAATACATTACTGGGAATGAGACATAAATACAAATAAAGAATAAATAACAATAATGTGTGTAAAATGAAATAGCAAACAACAGTTGCAAAAATAGTTGCAAAAACAATAATACAGTAAAATGCATGAATGCAAATGAAATATAAATGCAAACTAAAACAGAATAATTCACTAAAAATACCACCAACAGCTTAATCTGGTTCAAAGTCAGTTGGCATTCATCTGTATCCCCCTCCCCCGGGTCGTGCCTGAAAATAGGCAGGATTTGTCTAGTGCATTTACCCGGTCAACAAAAGCTAAATAAAAATAAAATAAATTAAAACTGCAGTATGTGCAAATATAAGTACATTCTCATTCAGTTCAGGAGTTCCATTTTTGCTGTTTACTGGTGCAGTGTGCAGCTGAATGAGTTAAATAGGGAAGAATGGTTACAAATCACAGGAAGGGTCATGGTCTTACAACAGGAAGAGCACTCAGCATGCACAACTAGGTGTAGGAGATGGCCAAGTAAGCAAGGCAAATAGGATGCTGGGGTATGTAACTAGAGGGATACCATCAAGGAGGAGAGAGGTCCTACTGCCCCTGTACAACTGCCTGGTTAGGCTGCACCTGGAGT
The DNA here is from genome assembly GCA_016271365.2 of Neoceratodus forsteri. Classification (NCBI taxonomy): domain Eukaryota; kingdom Metazoa; phylum Chordata; order Ceratodontiformes; family Ceratodontidae; genus Neoceratodus; species Neoceratodus forsteri. The sequence goes on from CM028132.1 coordinate 30,222,928, forward strand.
ATTGTGTGCAGTTTTGGTGCTCATACTTGAGGGGATGAAGCCATTCTTGAGAGGTTCCAGAGGAGGGTGTCAAGAATGATTCATGGCCTGAGGGACCTGTGCTATGAGGCGAGACTACGGGATTTGAACATGTACTCTCTGGAGGAGAGGTGTGATAGTGGTGATATGATAGAGGTCTTTAAATATCTGAAGGGGATTAACCAGGTCAGCTCTGATGGACTGCTACAGTTGAGGAAGGATGGAGCCATGAGGGGGCATGGCCTGAGATTGGTGGGGGGAGGTTTAAGGGGGAGATGAGGTGTCACTATTTCACTGAGAGGGTAGTGGTGCCCTGGAACTCATTGCCATCGGAGTTGGAATACTCATCACTGCAGTCTTTATATACAAGTGGGCTGGGATTCTCTAGTTCAGAGAAGGTTGTACCACTGGTATATTTTTTGTTTATAATTTTGTAATGGGTGAACGTCCTTCATTCCTACTAAATTTGTTGCATGTAGAACAAGCAAAGAAATATTATTTGAGACTGAGTGTTGTGAAGAAATTTTCCACCACTAGATCATGGACAAAGCTGGAAGATTCTATCCTGTCAGCCTCAGCCTCACAGACTTGGGAGTACCTTAAGAAAAAGCTAAAAATACAAGTATTAATCCCTATTTCTAGGTTCAAGATAAAAATTCAGGGTGTTTTACACAAGCATTGTGACTGTTTTGGTTGACTTGATGAGTGCTTTTTGTGTGTGTGTGTAGCTGTAGACATCTATGTGAAACATCTATTGTATGTATGTTCCAATACATTGTCTATTTTTATAACTTTTTATAATGTTTTATAATTGTTTACCAATTGCATGCAATTGTAAAACAGAATTTCATTCTTAACTTGCTTTCAAATATACCTGAATGAATGATTGATTGATTGATTGAGTGATTGATTGATTAGTGGAGATGGAGACAGTGGGAGAATTCAAGAGAGGGTGGGATAGACATAGGAGTGTAGTCCGGGTGAGGGGAGCGGGCTATGTTCAGGGTCTGCAGGGGGTCACAAGGAGGGGGAAGCTACGGTAAGTAGACTGTAGGTTGTTACTTGAGCAGACTCAATAGACCCCTGGGCCTATTCTGCTGGCAATTTAGTAAGTTGGTATTTAGAAGGGGAAATGGTGCCAGAATAGAGGACTAGAGGTGTATTTGGAGAGGGAGGCTGTTTCAGAGGTTGGGGAGATGGACAGTGTATGTATACTGTCTCATTGAGGTTTTGCAATGAAAGATGGATCAGGAGGAGAGAATAGGATGAAGGAACAGAGAGATAGAGGAGAACAGACAGATACAATTAGAATGGAGGGAAAGTAATGGAACACCAAAGCAACTGTAATGCATATAATGGAAGAGGCCCATTCCCTCTGATTCCTAGTCCATACAATAAACATGCCATCAACTGCCATCAGGTGGGAGTAGAACTGGGGCCTGATTTTTAGAGAGCCAAAAGCAACCCAGGGGCTAAGTAGGATGTGCAAATTATTGATGTAGGAATTAAAGTTCCTTCTAGTGACTTGCAGAGAAACTCCTAATTTCAGCACTTCCTTAGCAGGGGCACAACTTTCCTGTTCTGCACACGTTAAGTCTGGTCATAAGAGGCATATCATATGCACAGAATAAAATGTCCCTGAACCACCATAAAGTTGGTAACAGGTTGCAGAATGACACCCATTACCCACATCATGGAGGTATCATGTGATGATAGCGATCGAAAAACAGCGATCACTATCATCACAAATGTATATCGCTAAAAAGCATTTTGACGTGCCCCCCATGCCCCCCCTCATGGGGGCCTTAACCCCCCCACACCACCCTTACTGAGAATTCTCAACTCCGGGGGGATGCATGTCAAGGAGGGGGTGAAATTCTGTCCCCCAAAAAAATACACAGCCATAAGCAGCGGCAAAATAGTTTCCCCCAGCAGGTCCCAAACCCAGTGCCTACTGTACCATAGCCAGTCACCCTCACCACCACACTACAGTGCTGACTTGGTTGCAGCAGGCTTGCCTATTCTTCTGAACCCTTCCTCCTATCCCTCCCCTACAACTCCCTATCCCTCTCCTTTCTGTCACTCTAGACGTTATAGCATTGCCACCCTTGCAAGGTAGCCAATCATGATAGCACTATAAATGAGTCACTGTTTCTACAGTAGCTTATTTATAAGTACTATTATCACGGGCTACCCATCAGGGACATGCATCAGGACTTGCAGGAGCACAAAAGGATCACCCCACTGTGCAACCCATCCTGACACATGTGCACAATTTTCATCTTCTGCAAATCAGCATGCTGGTTTCAACCTACATCATCATAAATCAGTTCTTTGTCCACAAAAGGCCAAAAATAGATTAATGCACTCAGTCAGATCCCCCTTTCCTGTTCAACACCATATTTTAAATCCCTAACCCCATATGTAAACCAACTATCCCCACACACCTTATGATCAAAAAATGTATTTTGCAGTCCTCCATAGCTCCATGATGGTGCGGGGCAATCAGCACCATGCTGCCATGATGGTGGTATGGGGAAATCCACACCATCCTGCCATAAAGGTGTGCGACACTCCATATTATCCTGCGATGAAGGTATGGGACAATCAGTGTCATCCTACCATGATGGTGTGGGGTAATCAGTACCATCCTGCCATGATGGTGTGGGGTAATCAGTACCATCCTGCCATGATGGTGTGGGGTAATCAGTACCATCCTGCCATGATGGTGTGGGTTAATCAGTACCATCCTGCCATGATGGTGTGGGGTAATCAGTACCATCCTGCCATGATGGTGTGGGGTAATCAGTATCATCCTGCCATGATGGTGTAGGGCAAACAGTACCATCCTGCCATGATGGTGTGGGTTAATCAGTACCATCCTGCCATGATGGTGTAGGGCAATCAGTCCCATCTTGCTGAGATGGTGTGGGGCAATCCATACTATCCTGCCATGATGGTATGGGACAATCAGTGCCATCCTGCCATGACAGTGTGGGATAATCAGTACCATCCTGCCATGAAGGTGTAGGGCAATCAGTACTATCTTGCTGAGATGGTGTAGGGCAATCCATACCATTCTGCCATGATGGTGTGGGACTAGCCACATTATCCTGCCATGATGGTGTGGGGCAATCAGTACCATCCTTTCATGATGGTGTGGGGCAATCAGTACCATCTTGCTGAGATGGTGTGGGGCAATCCACACCATTCTGCCATGATGGTGTGGGGCTAGCCACATTATCCTGCCATGATGGTGTGGGGCAATCAGTACCATCCTTTCATGATGGTGTGGGGCAATCAGTACCATCCTGCCATGATGGTGGTGTGGGGCAATCAGTGCCATCTTGCCATGATTGTGTGGGGCAATCAGTATCATCCTGCCATGATGGTGTGGGTCAATCAGTACCATCCTGCCATGATGGTGCAGGGTAATCAGTACCATCCCACCATGCTGGTGTGGCACAATCAGTGCCATCCTGCCACGATGGTGTGGGGCAATCTGCATCATCCTGGCTGCTCATTTAGCCCCCCTCCACTACAGTACCTAGTAGCTATTTGATAAGCTGGCTAGTCTCAGGCACACAGGGGAACATGCTGCTTCACTAGCCAGACTGTCAGAGCAGATCACAAAAGAGCTCACTGATGGGGGGCGCTCTGGAGCCCGAGCAAGATGGCAGCCATTAGCTGAGCCTCTGACACACTTTCAGCAAGTCAATATTATAAAAGTCAATTTTTGATTTTAGAATATCAAAATAAAAGGCCCAATAGACATCAGAACCAGCCTGGAAGAGAGATGGGCAAACCAAAGAGGGATAAGAGCCATCAGGATGAGTCATAAAGCAACAATATCCCTGATCCTCCTCTGGCCATGAATTCTGTACAAGGCTGTATGGAAACTTCAATGGAAGAATTGGGTGAAGAAATGCTCCAGAGTATTGGATGTATATTGAATTGTCTTATCACCTCGGTCTCCAGTCTGAATGAAAAATTCGATTCCCTGGGTAATTGAGTGGCTACACAGGAGACAGATGACTTTTGTAAAAACCAAGTTGGGAGAGACTAAAAAACAAGCAATGGCAGCTATGGGAACTACAAGCAGTCTACCCAAAGAAAATCATCACTTGCGGTCCCATTTAGAATTACTAGAAAACCAAGCTAGCTCAATGAACCTCCGAATTGTGGGCATGCCCGAGAGAAGTGAGGGCGATCATCTGTTGCTATTTCTGAAAGAATGGTTGGAGCAACAATTGGACCAGCCCCTACAGGAGAGGGGTTTCAACATCCTAAAAGCCTATCGGGTGGCTTACAGAGGATGACCAGACAACCCAGAGGCCCCAAATTGTTGCGGTTCTCAATGGAGTGGGTACTAGAGACCTTATTTGGGCAATGCACAGAGAAAATGCACCCTGCTTCATGATGGGCAACATGTCCATCTATATCCTAACTAGAGCTTTGCTACACCCCAGAAGAGAAAAGGCTTCAATGGAGTGTTGGCACTCCTGTGGGAGGCAGATATTGCCCATGGGATTGTATTTCCTGCCAGGCTGAGGATCTTACATCTAGGCCAAGTGTTCATCTTCTGTGACCCTACTGAAGCACAGAAATGGGGTCAGAAGCCCACGGCTCCTACCTGTCATCGAGAAGCATCACCAGATTCAGAGACGGATGATGAAGATGTTAGGCCAGTATGAATGTGACTTTAAAAAAGTTCTAACTGGGCTTACACTTCCTCCAATATCTCCCCGTTCTATGCTTATTACCTTATTTTGTACTCACTGGGACATTTTTTCTAACCGTTCAAATGTTAAGGAGTGAGATTTTGTTTTCTCAGTGCTATGGAGATGGGGAGGAGGAAAAACTATGAAACCCAAGGTGGATTTACTGTCAAGATCACAGTTGATATTAGTTAGTCTATTAACGAGGGGGATCTAAGTGTCTTATTTAAAAATGTTTAGCCCTAGAAGTTTTCTATACATTTACAATTTGTTGCTGGAAGATGTACGGAGCAGCAGTTAACTATAGAGGGAACCCTTTAATGGGGCATTAGAAATGGATAGTGCATGGACTTATTCCCTTTTGGGAGGTATATTATTGGACAGATATTATTTCTTACATACATTTGATAAAAACCATGCCGTTCATGGGCCCTATGTATGCAGCAATCATAAAGGTGTTTCAAAGTTTGTGTAAGAATATAAATAGGGATACTCTCCATGATGTATCTTATAGATGCAGCTCGTTCTTTCTACCTGCATGTATTAAGAGGGGTGGCACCCTCATTGGTTCTACTTACAAACGTTATGTACTGCATCAGGAGTTGGACTGTATGTTCATTGCAAAAACAATAAACATAAAGTTTAAAAAAAAAAAAGACCTCACTGATCTTAGACCCACATGGGTATGAACATCCACACTAGAACTAATTGCTCTGTGCCTCATGGATCAGGGGTCATGGGGGAACACAACAGTATATGCTTTTTGCTTTGTAAGGGACTTGAGAAGAGTCATGTTGGGGAGTAGGATACGTATTTAAAGATGGTCTTGGATGGGATAGAGGGGATCCTGCAGACAGCATATACAATACATATATTTACCCCCATCATTAATTGAGGGTCAATAGAGGGGCACAGTGCAAGCTGTTATTTTTTTTTTCAATTACTCTGTGGCTTGGCAAATCACCTTTTTCGTTAGAGTACATTATATCATTGATTCAAATATAGTCCAGGCCAGTACTAACCAAAATCAATTTTCTCATCTGATAAAGCCTATGCAAAGTGAGTTGTAATGGTAGCAGTTCATTTCCTAGTCAATAGTTCTCCACATTACAGAATCCATCATAAGAGCTGGTATTGATTAGCAGCCCTTTACTGGCAGTCTCAGATGGGAGTCCAAGGGATGACTGGGCATAGAGACTGAATTGCTCTCTCACCAGCAAGAGCTGGTTCCTTCACGCGGCACATTGGCTAGGTGACATGGGGTAAATGTGTATGATGACTACCATGCTGCTTTCATCATGTGGATTAACAGAGGTCATTTGTCTATTTTGCTGACAGTCTGGCCCCTTTTGTGAGCACTTATAAAACTGGCTAAATGAAATTAAAAAAAAGGAAAAAGATATTCATGAGTCAAGGGTAACTGGAACCTTGACAGATGGTCCATGACAAGTAGCTGAGACTGATTTCAGTGGCCATTTTATATGGGATCGTAGCAGTGATAAAAATGAAATGCTGTAATCAAGACCTCTGGAATTCTGTGGTTCTGCAATTGCAGAATTTTCCATAGAATTTGCATCATGCAACAGAATTGTATACTATTAGTGGGGCAACTTCATTATGGCACCACAATTAGGGCGCCACAGCGAGGGCAACAGTGACAGGGAAGAACTTGATTTTAGATCGCCCCATACTGTTACATTCTTCTGCACCAACACAATTTCTGTCTCCTTCAGGCATGCCCACCCCAGAGAAGGTTAGATTTAGATTTTGGGTCTGCCTGACTATTTCACTCTCAGGAGGCGCGATGCCTGGTGCAGCCATGCCAGACAGTGTATTACCTGCACCCAAACTGTCATCGACAAAATGACTGTTGCACTGATATGAGTGAACCCCACGAAGAATATATATCATGTCCATATAGTGTGTGTGTATATATATATATATACACATATATATACTGTATATATAGATATATAGTGCCACAGAATTCATCGTTCTTGGTAATTTTTCATTCAAGTATACAATTTTTCCACAGTGTCCAACTCCCTTCCCCATTTCTTTTATGCTAAAGCCCCTCTTCTGTGCCAAGATGTGATGTCATCAATGGCATCACAGCATATTTTAGCCAATGGTAGGACTGCATTCTGCCACAGAAATGAATAAATCATGCTGCAGAAATCAAAAAATGCTGCAGCTGAAATCTGGGAGCCCTGCCACAGACAGGACAAAGTGCCACAAAGCAGTAGGAGCCCTGGCTCTAATTTTCTGTATTACATGGAGGGAGCCACATCGTTGCACAGTTACCACATAATGTAGTGTTGACGTCAGAATGGTCTCTGCTGGATTGGCCCAGTGGTGTAGTGGACTAAGGCACAGGATACCCACCTCCTGCCACACTGGTGACCCTGGTTTGGAAAGAGAGAAGGGCATCTTGGGATCTGGCCAGGGAGAGAGGACTGAGTGTCCCTAGGACAGCTCTCCCTCCTCAAGGAGGGGGGGTGCTGTGTTCCACTGCACAACTGCAACCTGGAGGAATGTGGGTGGAAGTGTAATGAGACCACACACAGGAGAGGGGATCCCACACATTCAGGACACCAGGGGTGTCTCCGCAAAGGTGGAGTATGCACATTATGTCTGCTGTATACAAGGTGGGCCTGGGGTGGAAAAACTGGTGAAAAGAATCTTCAACCACAGGATGAAACCTAATCCCATGCAGGCCCCATATTTATGTGATAATGGCAATCACGGAAGGGCGATCGCCATTAGGGCACTTGTATATTGGCAAAATCCATTTCACCAATGTACACTCCTAGCGCATGGCCAAAGGGTGCTGGGAACTTGATTATTTTTTTTATGTGGGGGCTGTGTTCTCCACACCTTCCTACTCAAGATTCTCAACTCCAGGAGGGTGCATGTTGGGGGGGTGGAAAATGAAAAAAGGTACATTTTCAGCAGGTGCAAAAACCCCAATTCACCCAGCACCTAACATGGCACCCTCCCAACCATGCCCTGCCATGAACCCGCCAAACCACATGGCCAGCTCGGCAACCCACCGTCATGCTACCCCTCACAAACCCTCTCTCCCCCTCCACCTGTCACACGGCATGCTCACCCCCCATGTGCATATACATATAGCGACAGGATGTCACTATACCCGCATCCCCCCATCCACTAGCCCTGAGAACAGTCACCACTACTGAGTCACCCTTTCAGTAAGCACCCAATAATGATCACCTTTCTCATAGGATATCACAGGCCCTGCATGAGCAAACAGGCACCTCCTAGGACCTGTGGCAGAGGACACTGGAGAGAAGGTAAGTCCCAGACAAGCTGGGCGATGGGGCCAGAGGAACTGGTCATATTGGGGTGGTCAGTGTTGACCAGGTGGCAAAAACTTTAGATAAAAAAGAAAGGTCTCTGCTGGTTCTGTGGCTTTACAACATTCTAAAATATGGCAAGACCAGATAGATGTGGTAGGGCTAGCATATTTGCACAAACAAACCTGGAAAAGTTTTTCCATGTCTGTAACTTTTTAGGCGTGCAATTTCATGGATTCCTTATAATTTTAAAATATGCTGTCTTACATTATTGTTGAACACTAGGATTCTCATTGAGACTTACAGAACTTGCCCTTGGCTTTGTTGGGATAAAACACCATGACCAGATTTGGGCAAAGTGGTGTGGTTTGCTGTGCTTTGTTCTTCCAAAACAGCACATTCTTGCAACTGCTTATAAAATAATGTAGAACGCTGAAATGCTACAAATTGCTTTCCTCAAATGTGAAGGTTTGATGACACTGGGTAGACATAACATTTATTCTTGTGTTGTACTATATTTTGTTGGCTTGATTTTGGGTCACCATTATGAATGAGCTTATGCTCAGTGCTAAATAAAATATAATGAAAATTCTTGCTTTCACATCAGTTCCTTAGAATGCTACATTCTCATAGCCACTATAACCCACATCAAAGATTAAACAAAGTTCAAGCCTCAGGTGCTCCTTAATTGGGCTATCGTATTAAAATAAAAAAAAAAAAAATATATATACATATATATATATATCAATATATATATAGATATATATATATGTATATATAAATGGGTAAAAGAAGCAGCTCCAAATCCAATGTGCTGATTGTATAAAACATATCACATGACCGTGTATATATCAGAGCGCGACCGCACACTTACACTTTTACCCCCCTTCAAAACAATTATGCCATTTTATAAGATAGATAACCCACTCGAGGATCTGTGGTCGCGCTCTGATATACGCTCACCTTGGGTGGTTGACGCACTCAGCCTGTGGCCACGTGCATATAGCAGAGTGCGACCGCACACCTTTGAGTGGGTTATCTATTATATATATATATATATATTTACACCGTGAGGGTGAGATCAATCCCAGTGAAATAAACCATGTTATTTTCACTGGAGTGAAATAAATCCTGATGACATCAGCAGAGTTAAAATAAATACCATTTATACCTACTCTGCTAACATCACTCACCTGCATCTGAAAAGACTAAGAAACCCCCCTGTAATTTGCTGAGTTCTAAAACAGGCCCTATACTGAAATTAACACAATTAAGATAGATAATGACAGTCAGCTGCAGCACTCCTTCTAAATGTAACAATCTCAAAATCTCTTGTGCTGCTTTTCAAAACCTGAGTTTAGTACATTACTGAATCCTGCATTGCCACATATTGACCCACAAAACGAACAACAAAAAAACAGTATATTGCAAACATCCAGCTTGTTACAGAACAGAACCTCCCTCAGGCAACCAATTACTAAAACACAGCACACCCAATCAGACCCCCCCACACACACACACACCAACAACAGCTCACTACAACAACCATTCATAAAACTTCACACACACACACACACACCAACCAACAACAGCTCACTACAACAACCCATTCATAAAACTTCACACACACACAGACACACTACCACAGCACCGAGAATATTCCATATTCCACTCCTGCCCATCATGTATCTATATAGATATATATATATATATATATATATATATATATATATATATATATATATATATATACATATGCAGGAAGTTACTTTTACTCAAAGATCCTGTGAAACCAAATGGGATGACAGACACTACTTTTATGGGCAAAGTCCATAAGGGCATATATTAAGAGGGCTACTTTTTTTGTTACCTGCAGTTGCCCTGCATACAGTATTTGTATAACTACTGTGTGATGCCAACACTATGACTTGCCCTTTTATGAGTGGGAATACTGTAGACACCTCCTAATAGGAACCCCTGGGTAGATTCACTATCATCCCATTTAAGCAGGTTTTCCTTTTAAAAGGAATTTACCCATGTGATACAGAAAATGAGTCTACCAACAAATGAAGGGAATTCCTGAGATCAGAGCTGTGGTGTATTATCTGCCACCACGGTGTCAGGCAAGCTGCATTATATACAGTCAACAAATCTCTTAAGACCTCTATGGTTTTGCATCTGTAGAGAGAATAGGCAACATTCTGCCTAGAGAAAGATAATCGTTTTATAATTTTCAGCAAAGCAAAGCAAAACTACAACTGCAGCCCAGGTTGATGTGATGACAACTTCCAACTGGCAAAATGCCACCATTACCATTGGTGCTTTCTGTAACATGGTTTGTATAAAGACAGATAACTTATCCATGATGAATATTTGATGTACCAAGTGAGAGCGAGCAACTTGTTTCCTTTATAGCAAAAATATCAATAGGATAAGTTGATTTGAATGATTAACGGGGGGGTATTATCTTCCATAGCTAGATGATGAGAAGATTTGGGGTTACATAGGAAAATGAAGATTTTAAATAACGTGATTAGACTGGTTTAGAAATACTTTATCACTCCCAAATGTTTGGCATTACTATTTATTCTTCATAATTACAAAACAGAAAATGTTGAAAAGTACTGTATGTTTTTATTGTCTTTTTATATTTACTTAGACGTATTGTTATGTATGCCTTAATGTATTGGTTTTACTAGGAGAAGGCAAAACCAGGGAGGTTCTGATTCTGGTTTTAGTTTTCCTAAATCACCCCTGGTTTTGGTTCTGGTTATGGCTGTGGATTTGAGTTCATTACCCGTATAGGGTCAATATAATATTTGCACTTTCTTTCAGTTTTAAAGTATAATAACACAAAAAAGAACTCCTAAAATAAGTAAATAACTGTGAACGAAGCAGGTCAACAGCTATACACAACTCCTAAGTAGTGGTTATAAGTCAGAGGTAACTAAAAATTTGGAGTTCCACATCCCACAAAAAAAATTCTAATATAAGCCAGGGGCTACTGAAATACCAGAACACTACCCCTCAGAACAAAGTCTGGTCAGGTCCACCACGACTGCATAATGAAGTTAATGAAGTTATGTGGAATTGTTAAGGAGGTATAGAGAAACAGCACAATGATTTGTAAGTAGTAAGATTTGTTTTAGTTTCTGTTCTAAGGAAGGCATACACATTATTAGGAAAATATATGGAGGTGTACGTTTTAATGGAAGGAATGTGAAGCAGTATAGGTTTACAAAAGAACCCCAGAGCAACTGCCACTGATGTATGTGTTATCCTGGATGATATTGGCTGGACAGCCACATTTTAAAGAAAACACAATTGCACATACCCTAATAATGCAAAGCATCATGGGAAACATATGCAAATCCCCATGATGGTACAGAAGGTGGCAGTACATGAAAAAATAATGGCTGACATATGTTCAGTCTTGGGATTATTTACACTTTTTTTTATTTAAAGAAACAGGGTTTTTGTCCATGAGGTGATGTAAGTTATAGTTAAGCAATGTATTGATGTCAGGAAGTCAGGTGTAATGATGGACTGTTAGCAGAGAAAATGTGATAGTAACTTTCAGAGGAGGGGTCACTTTTGATAAGGGCAAGGTAATTATGCTTGTGATAATGGGAATATTAGGAAAGTATGAGGTCTATGCAGAAGTGGAGTACAAATATACACAGTTTCATAAGTATGTGCTCAGAGTGCAGGCAAATGTGATATGCAGGCTTGTTTTAGAAATAGGTAAAAATAGCTGCTGGCCCGGTGGCACTGAGGGTTGAGGCTCTGGATGCCACATCTCGCTCCACACCGGCGACCTGGGTTCGGAAGCGGACTTGGGTTGCTGGTGGGTCGGCCGGAGGGAGATAGGCTTGAGCATCCATGACAGCTCACCTACTCTGGGGAGGTTGGGCGCCAGCCTGCACTCTTGTATGGCTCTAGCGGAGGCTCAGTGTGCAAGCCCCTAGCATCAGGGGATGGGTGGCGCTATGCCGGCGGTCAAGCTCAATGCCTTGATGTCTGGGTCTCTGCACTGTAGGGGTGGGAGAAAGAAGGGAAAAGAGCATGCCATCACCAGGAAGATAGAGTCCTGGACACATGCCCTCAATGTGCCTTCGCCCACCTGATGGCTCCCGGACCGACGAAAAGATGATTGATGGGGCATAGGGGCTCTGCCCCATACCCGCTCAGGGAGTAAGCTGACTCTCCGTGGGGATCCAGGGGTCGTTCGGGCAGGGTGGAAGGTAGAGGGATGTCTGCCTTGGGGCTCCCAAAGGGTCAGGATGGCAGGCTGGGAAAGCAGACAAACAGAGATTTTAAAAAAAGAGATAGGTAAAAATAGCGAAACATGCAATTGATAGAAAGATAGATAATTACATAGACATATAGATAGAGAGAGACAGACAGGCAGAGAGGCAGAATAGGAATGGCAGTGACGTACTGAAGAGGTGCAAACCTCACCCCCACCCCGCAGACATGGACAGGCATTGGGGTGTGCCTTTGGGTCATTGCCCATAACGCTCATGCCATTTCACCTCACCCTACCCTGCAGACACAGACAAGTGTTACAGTATGCCTTGGGGTATTCAGACTTTACACTCACCCCATTCCATAAGGAAATAAGCTGAAATGGGTGCAGTATAAGAGAATGGAGTGAACTTTGGGGCTGAAGAGTCAAGGACACACCTCAATACCTGTCACTGGCTGCAGGGTGGGGATAGGGGTGGAATGGCATGAGCATTACTGTTGACAATCCCAAGTCACACCCCTGATGCCTGTCAGTCCCTACAGAGCAGGGTGCTATGGTCCAAAACCTTAATGTCTTGGGTGTTTCTTGGTATTTTCACTCCAAGTTTTCAGTATGGGCTTTTTGTGACCCCACCACATGAACAGTGACACTGTCAGTTCTTTAGCCAAAAGGTGATTTTACACAGTGACTGTGCCATTTGGCACTACAGGTGCAAAAACACATTTTGAACAGGATGTAAAAAATGACAGCTGCACTGTTTATGAGGAGGTGTAAAAAATGATAATGCTGAAAATCTAGAGTGAAACTATAAAAAAAATGGTGAAGTCATGACACTGCTCCTGCTAATGTATACTTTTTTCAAATTCATATGCATCCCATTGTTTTCATCTCTATTGCTGTTATGTGTAAGCAATAAGACATGATGGGGTGTGCATTACAGTGTGATAACCGCATTCCTAGGGGTGTAGTTAGGCATGAGGCCGAAGGCTGAGTGCCGGTCATCCCTAGGAGTGTGGTAATCACACCGTATTGCACAACCCTGGAGTGTCTTATTGCGCTTATAAAATGTCCCTTTGTTTTTAGAAGCAGTTTTTTTTATTTTTAAACATGTTTTTAAATAAGTAAAATGTATGTGAATCTGTGTTTTTAACATAAAAGGGTCCTTCCGCCAATTGGTGCCAGATTAAAGTAGTGTTATACAGTGTGTGCCTCCCTGCCCACTTAAGCTTCATATTCCCCTGCCAACCACATCAATTCACAAATGCTGTTTTTCTCATTCTAACTATGACACATAGCCACCTTATTTTATTTCATTCTTCTCACTTTGTAGACAAAACTAAAAGGAAGCCATAACAAGGGGCTTCTCAGTTCCCCAGTGCTGCAAACATGAGCGTGGTTCAAAACTGCCACACTCATTGACAGCATCGTGAACTGCTCACTGTGTCCTAAAAGACAAACAGCAGGGTGAGTCATCTACCACATTTTCTCTTTGTTTATATAGTATTATTGCTTACTTTCTTCATTCTGTTCCCCTTCCCCCATGTTTCCCCACATTCAAGAAATGGAATGTTTATCATGGAATGTTTACCATGGAATACAGGGATTCAAAATTCTGCTCAGTTCTACTAGCAGAATGTTCCTCTACTAACATACTGTACAGACAGACAACAAAGGCCTGTTTCAGAGCCAGAGACTCAATTATCTCGCTTGTCAGGGAAAGCAGAAGAGATTTCCCTGATGGGCAGGTAAAGATAGAAGGGGGAATTTTCACTGTTAGCAAACAAATAGTTGTAATGAAAACTATAAACAATACTTAATGTTTCTAATTTGTTTATCTGTGTAAGGAGAATGTAATGATCTGGTAAACAACATTTAATTAATTTGTTTTATTTTATATTTAAGATCATTTCAATTTTAGGGCCCAGTTGAAGGTTTCTACAGTGTAAAGGTAGTGGCCATGTTTGTGGTGGAAAATCAGGTCTGGTTGTAAGGAGACTGGTGGAAGATAGTTCTGGATGTAGGAGAACTGATCTGCTCATTGTGTAATGTGGTTTAGGACCAGGATGACTGTGTGTATATGGAAAATGAATGTACGGTCAGCTGATCTGTCTTGACCAATGAGATTTCTAGATTTTTTCTTGCCATTTTATAAGACTTCTTAACCTAGCAACAGCATTTAATGCATTACATTATAAGGGCAAGTAAATGTTTTTAACACATTTATAGACAGTTACATAAACTTAATTTCCTTCATAGAATAATTTAAATAATTTAGTAACAGTGGTAGTGCAAAGCAATTACTCAGACAACTTGAAAACTATAACTACTTTATATTGTACATTGACACCCCATAAGGACCTCCTTGAAATTGAGATGGAAATGTCACACATTTATCAGGAATATTTTACTATCCTAAATACATTTCTTGCTTCAGTAGCTGCTCAGCACATCTGTTGCATGATCTACTTATTGACATTTTACACCTGCTATGCAATGCATTGCTGCTTACTACACCAACATCATGAACCATAAAACAGATGACTGCCATCACTAGGGAGGCAGCATAGCACAGTGGTTTAAGGCTCTGAACTGCACATCTGGAGATCTGGTTTTGAATCGCACAGCCCCCACTTGCATACTGGGTGACCCTGAGCAAGTCACTTAACTTCCATGTGCTCCCAGGTTGCCCCTGTAAACAAGATTTCAGCTTAGTGTGCCACTCCTGGTTAAACAATTCAAAGAAAAAAAACACACTATATTATTTTTCTTCCTTTATTTTGCTACTACACGCTTTGACTAATACATCCATCCTTAAATGTACTTTTTATAGCTTATGTGTCTGTGACCTAGGCAGAACTATACTTGAAATCTTACACATAAATAAATAAATCATCAGAATAGCATTTATTTTAGTACTATCACCTTCCTTTTCAGGTGCCCATTACACTATGTATATATATTTATATCTTTTAACTTCAAAGCACTAAACCTATTCAGATGCACAAAACACAAGACTTTATTCTCTTCACACATTACTGTTAAACTTCGGATCGCAGAATAGCCAAGAAACAATTTAGACTTCACTCTTGCATGCCACTGTCACACCCACTTCTCATGCAAACAACAATCAATTACAGAAACCCTAAATTTCTGTGCTATGCACTCTTACATGAGAGAGACATAAACCTTACAGAACTGCTAAAAAAAACAAATATATCAAGACTGGATTTCTGAATTAAAACCTGTCATTTATAGTACTTACGTAAATAATAGTTTACTGGCTACAAACGATGCTACAGACATGACATTAACAAAATTTCTGTTTTACATGGAAAACATCCATATAATGAACTTGTCATACAGGATTTGCGACCTTCTTTCTGCATGTATCTGACAAAGGAAGAGGCACCTGCTTTATCCTTTTTTTTCTATTTTATTTTTATGCGCAACTTGCTCATACTGTTAGAGCCAAATATTGACATGCTTAGAGTAAAAAAAAAAAATAATCATGATGTCTATATGTGTGTGTGTGTGTGTGTGTGTGTGTGTGTGTTTGGGGGATATGCCTAGATGCAGTTTTAGGCATGCCTTAATTACTTCCCCAGACAGCTCTGATAGTCAGTTGTTCCAACATGATAGATCCACTTCATGCCCCTCCCACATGAACCAAAAAAAGGTGGGGGGTGGATCTTTAGGAGCTTCTCAGGTGGAGGTGGGGGTGGATCTTACTCCCCCCAAAAAACTAATGCTGCCTCCCACTACTCAGGTTCCAGTTTTTGTACCTCCCATTTAAGAAAGAAAATAGAGTCCTGCAACCATTGACTAACATGAAAGCGTATTTATTTGATTGCAGAAAACATTTCTTGGAGGAGGGTAAGGTGGAGGAGACTATTTACACCTTCAGTCAATTTCACGGACAGAAAACATGACATCACCCCTTTTGTACATGCCAAAACATCTGCAGGCTCTGCCCACTGCACCCATAAAAATCAGTGGTTACAAGTTTGGGGCTGCGCAAATAGCAGAGTGCTACCCCCTAAAGGGGCTACATCCAGGGGCTACTTAAATACTGAAACACTCCCTCCAAACAAAGGCTATCAACCAGAGACTGCTGAAATATCAGAGCACTACTCTTATTCACCCCAACGGTGAGTAAAAGCCAGAGGTTTCTCGAATGCTGAAGTCTACCCCACCACAAAATGTATTTTTTTAACTGAGACTTTTGAAGAAAAAACATTCTTTTTGTCTGTCTTGAAAGATATCACTTTTTTTAAGGCAGTGTGTCCTGAGTATTTCATATTCATTTTTTATTCCCGAGTGAACTGGAGGTAAAGGTTTAATGCAAGCAATCCAGTCATGCCAGGTCAGCATGGCTGAACCCCCACACGTAGCAGAGATTGGTCATGAGTCTGCATCTACCTGTCTTTTTTTTTTCCCATACCCACTCTTCCCTTTCTTCCACTATGATCAGCATATGAATATATAAAAACACTAGCAGAACAGGCCTCATGGTCTATCGAGTCTGCTCGATTGTGCAGCTAGCCCCTCAGTTTGCAGCTGCCCCACCCACTAATCTCTTTTCATAAATACCCCCCCCTCACTCTGTTACATCCTTTCTTAAAACTGCCCACTGTGCTTCAGGCTACCACCTCCTCAGGCAGAGCATTCCACTTGTCCACCACCCTCTCTATGAAATAATTCCTCCGAACATCCCTCCTGAATCTTCCCCCTCCAATCCCAGCTGGTGCCCCCTCGTGACCCTCCCCCTTCTGATCTGGAAAATCCCTTCTGTGCTAGTCTTGTTTATCCCTTTAAGTATTTAAAAGTTTTGATTATGTCCAGTCTATCCTTCTTCTCCTCCAGGGAATACATGTTCAGCTCACCCAGCCTCTCCTCATAGAAGTATCCCTCCAAACCCTGTATCATCCTTGCCACTCTCTGCTGGACACCCTCGAACAATCTGATGTCCTTCTTTGGGAATGGGCACCAGTACTTCACACAGTATTCCAGGTGTGGCCTGACCAGTGACCTGTACAGTGGCGGGATCACCTCCCTATTTTTGGAGGAGATTCCCCTCGCAATACATCCCAGCATTTGTTGGCTTTTGCTGTTGCTTTCCTGCACTGCGCTGAGTTATTCATGCTCCTCATTATAAGTACCCCTAGGTCCTTTTCCTCCTCTGTGCATTCCAGCTGTACCTCCCCCAGCTGATAGCTTCTCCACGATTATTAGCTGAAGTGCAGAACCTTGCACTTTTTAGTGTTAAACCCCAACTGCCATGCCTCTGACCACTCCAGTGGTTTAGTCAGGTCCTTCTGCAACCTCCTCCACCCCTCCTTGTCATCAACCACAGTCTAATCTTTGTGTTGTCTACAAAGAGACTGATCTTATGCCGGACCCCGTGGGAGATATCCTTTATGAATATCCCAAATAACACCAGTCTCAAAAATGATCCCTGCAGCACCCTACTTGTCACATCCCTCAGCATTGAAAGCCCCCACCCTTTGTTGTCTTCCCTTCAGCCAAATGGTGAGCCAATTAGCCATCTTTGTTCCTACCCCTATATATTCCACCTTCCCCCCCAGCCTCCCATGCTGCATGGAATCAAAGGCCTTGCTGAGCTCTAAATACAGGACATCCACCGCATGGCCTTTGTCCAGTTCCCTTGTTACCCAGTCATGGTACTCAGTCAGGTTTGTCTGGCAGGATCTTCCTGAGATAAACCCATGCTGCTGGACATCCTGGAGCCCATTGTTCTCCAAGAAGGTCAGCAGGTTGTCCTTTAGGATCATCTCCATGTGTTTTCCAACAATTGATGTGAGGCTCACTGGCCTGTAGTTGCCTGATTCGTCCTTTGATCCACTTTTGTGAATGGGTACCACATGGGCTATCCTCCAATCCTTTGGAACGCATCTTGTATCCAAGAAGGTATTGAACAGGTCAGCAAGAGGTCCTGCCAGGACCTCTGCTAGTTCTTTGAGTATCCTAGTGTGAATACCATCTGGTCCCAGTGCCTTATCCCCACCTCAGAGCCCTTAATCCCTTTAGCACCCTATCCACGCAATCCCTATATCTGTCACCCCTCCCCCCACTGTCCACTTCCCCTCTCCCAGGTGGTGCCTGCCCCTTTCTCCTTTGCGAACACAGAGCAGAAGTAATCATTAAGTGCCTCTGCCTGGTCCTCCCCCTTCTCCACCCCGCCCCTGTCCTTTCTAGTCCTTACAACCTGATCCTTGTTTTACGCCTTTTATATATATATATATATATATATATATATATATATATATATATATATATATATATTTATTTATTTTAACCAGGAGAGACACACTGCTGAAACTTGTTTACAGGTATGACCTGGGAATGACTTACTCAGGGTCACACAGTATGCAAGCCGGGGCTGTGGGATTCAGACCCAGGTCTCCAGGTTTGCAGCTCAGAGCCTTAAACCACTGCACTATACTACCTCCCATGTATCTCTCTGATGTAACTGAAGAAGTCCTTTTCTCCAGTCGTAATGCCCTGCACCAATCTCAGTTCTCTGGAAGCCTTGGCTGCTCTGGTTACCTCCCTGGACTTCTTCAGATACACCTCCCTGTTATCTCCCCTGATTGCTTGAGTCTCTGAAATGCCTATTTTTTAGCCCTCACCCCCTCCATGACTTCCTTAGTCAGCCAGCTGGGCTTTTTTAACCCTATCCTTGTTACTCTTTGTTCTTATACATGTCCCAGTAGCCTCCAGCAGTCCTTTCCTAATAATATCTCATTTCTCACTGGCATCCATGTGTGGTTGAATACCCGTCAGATGTCTGGCCAAAATTTCCATCTTTTTAAAGTCCACCCCTTAAAGTCTATCACACTGGTGCCCATACCTCCTGTTTCCCTGCCCATGTTAAGCATGAACCATACCATGTGGTGGTCACTCACAGCCAGAGGGGCCTCAACCTTCAGATCCCTTACAGCCTCCCCATTTGATAGAACCAGGTCCAGCATTCTGTCAGTCTAGTTGGCTCCCTGACTATCTGCACCAGGAAGCTGTCCTGAAATGCCTCTAATAAGAACTGTTTTTTAGCACTTGCAGTGGTTGGGATGCTCCACTCCACCCCTGGCAGGTTGAACTCCCCCACCACAGTGTTCCCCTTCCTACAGACACTCCTGATTAGTTCAGCTAACTTGCTATCCAAATCATCCCCTTGGGCTGGTAGTCTGTACACCATACTCATCCTCACTGTCCTACCTCTTGAGTCCTGACACAGCATCCATAGGGCCTCTGTTCTGCCTTCCTCCCCCCATCTCCCTTATGCACTTTATTCCCTCCTGTATGTACAGTGGCGCCCAGCAGGATGAAGTGCAGCACTGCAGAATTCTGAAGTAGAGTTATTGCAGCAAACAATCAATTTCAATGGGATTTAATCCCCTTTGTCATGCAGTAAACCCGTGACACTATGCTTCATCCTGGTGGGCTTGACTGTATATTGCCACCCCCCTTCCCTTAGCCCTATCCTTCCTGAATATTCTATACCCTGATATCATCAGATCCCATTCCTGGTACTGGGTGGCCCACATTTCCATGATTGCTGCTATGTCCACCCTCCCTACTGCCAAGAGAGCCTGTAAATCCAATGATTTGTTACCAAGACTTCGTGCATTCAGTGAGACCACCATCCAATCTGTCCCTGCTTCCTCCCCTCCCTGAAATACCCCCCTCTTAATCCCCCCATGCCACTGCTCCAAGTTCCTCCTTACCAGCCTAGGGGGTAAGCACATTTGTCTCCCTTCTCTGGGATCCCTGCCTACCATCTGACCTCACACCACCACCCCACCTAGTTTAAATCCACCTTCTTGGCTATGCATTCTCCTACCCTCTGCTTTAATGCCCCCTTCCCCTCCCTGCTCAAATGTAGCCTATCCCCTGCATAAAGTTCATTGTTGCCCCAGGTTCTGTCCCAGCCCCCCACTAACCCATAACCAATGGATTGACACCAATCCCTCAGCCAGGTGTTGAACTCCCCAATCCTTGCTTTCCTTGCTGTACTAGTGCAGGGTACTGGGAGCACCTCTGAGAACACCACTGACTCCCCCAGTTTATCACACAGCCTACCCAGTTCCTTGAACCTCTCCCTCACTACTCCCACCATCTCCTCTGCCAGGTCATTTGTACCCACGTGCACCACGAGATGCAGTTTACTCCTACCCCTCTTAGCACACTTAAAGATTGCTTGCCCCATCCTCTCTGCAGCTAATCGAGGTATGGACTCCACCCAGATGCAACTATGCCATTCCTCCTTGCTGCCCCATCTTATCCTTTCAAGTATTGAATCCCCGAGTACCAATACCCCTCCCTCTCCAATCCTCATCTCCCCCCCCAGTTCCTTGGTATCTCCGGCTAGAGTCCATCTCCAGTAAGCCCCTGCCCTTCTCTCCTATGAATCTGGATCCCTCCCCCTCCACTCCCCATTTTAACCTCTCACCCCCTCATCATTCCCTCACACTCCACTCCCTCCTTCACCTCCACCCAGGACTCCCCCTCCTCCCCTGCTAAGTCCCTCCTGATCTCCACTCCATCCCTGCTCCTCTCCCCTTACCCCAGCTCCCTTCATCCATCATTTTAGTTGTGCCCCACCACCACTTACCCCTACCGAAATCCTCCCCCAGCTACTGTCCCTTATGCAATCTTCCCACCTTCCTTTAACTACCCCCTCCCAGAGCCCCTCCTCCATTCTCCTCCATTGTTGCCAACACCTCAAACCTAATACCTACTCTCTCGGTCTTGCTGGGTGTAGGCTCCTTCCTTCTGCCCATGCCCCCTCTTTCCATGCCCCACCCCTTGTTGTATTTCTCCCTTCCTCTCCTTCACCCCCTCCAAACCACTGTTCCACCCTATTGGCATCCTTCTGTTCATTGCCCCAGCTACCTCCAACCTCCTCAGCTCCCTACTGAGCCACTGCACTTCCTCCTGAAGTCTCTTCAGCCTGTGACAGATGGGACACCCTCCTAGTTTCTGTAATAAATTTATCCAGACTGCTATCCTGCACACATTGCAACCCACTACTCTGCCCTGATGGCCCCTCTAGTCCCCTGCTGTCCCCTGTATCCCTCCTCCCTGCCATCCCCATCCTCCCACTCTAGTGCCACTCCATCCCCTATTGTGTCTTTCCCCAACACCCTCCATAAGCTCAGTGCTGTCACTATAATCACTGAATTACCCTCCAGTAGCTAGTCCTTCCTATAGAACGTGACCTTTCCAAATCCCTGCCCTGCTTCTTACAAGACCATGAGCCAACACCCCTTTCTCTTGCAGTGACAGTAATATGGAGCCCCCCTATTGCTCACCAGCTCCTGTCTCAGTGCTGCCCCAACAGCTCAGCTCCTATCCCAGTGCTGCTCCTGAAGCTGGCCCATCCAACTAAGGCCATTCAATAGACATCAGGACCGGGAAGGGTGGGTGGGATGAATAACCTACCACCAACAAGCAACACTGAAATCAGCTCCCTCCCAATAGTCCCCAAAACACAGCTAAAATATAGATTATCCTTCCCCTATCACCCCTCATGTTCCCTAGAGCACAGCTCACCAGCCTTTCATAGGCATCCTTCTCTCCTCATCGTGTCCTGCCAGATGAAAGGAAGCTGCTGAATCCCTAGAGCCCCTCTGCTTCTCCTGACTGTACTCAACCCAAAGAGAGCCCTGAGCTGCTTGCCTGAGTTTTTAAACCCTGGCCACTAATTTGAAAGTGATGTGCACACCCCAAGAGTGGACCCGATTGGTGCTCTCCTCCTGCATGTCACTGGAGGCTGTCACTATGCTCCCCACGTTGCCCTATGAGAGCTCCAGCATACCTGTAGGAGAAATAGTGGCCCCAACAGAAATCAAAAGAACCCTTCACAGCAGCATAAAAATAAAACCCACCAACAAGCAGCACTGAAAAAACCTACCACCTACAAGTAGCACCCTCTTAATAGTCCCCAAAACACAGTTAAAATGTAGCTTCTCCTTCCCCTACCACCCCTCGTGTTCCCCAGAGCACAGCTCACCAGCCTTTCATAGGTGTCCTTCTCTCCCTGTCATGTCCTGCCAGATGGAAGGAAGCCACCAAATCCCCAGAGCCCCTCCCCTTCTTCTGACATCACTTGACCCAAAGAGAGCCCTGAGCTGCTTGCCTGGGTTTTTAAACCCTGGCCACTAATTTGAAAGTGATGCGCACACCCCAAGAGCAGGCTCAATTGGTGCTCTCCTCCTGTGCACTGGAGACCATCACTATGCTCCTCACGTTGCTCTACAAGAGCTCCGGCATACCTGTGGGAGAAATAGCAGGCCCAGAAGAAATCAAGAGAACCCTTCACAGCAGCATAAAAATGAAACCCACCAACAAGCAGCACTGAAAAACCCCACCCCCAATAAGCAGCACTGAAATCAGGTCCCTCCCAATATTCCCCAAAACACAACTAAAATGTAACTTCTCCTTCCCCTACCACTCCTCGTGTTCCCCAGAGCACAGCTCACCAGCCTTTCATAGGCATTCTTCAGTCAGTCATAGCTTTTATTTTTTGTTGTAAGTGGCTAGCCTGATATAGTCTGCTTGTCTGCAACCCCATCACCCTCTGCTGAGCTCCACTGAGCACTTGGTTGTTGGTTCCATCCAGACCTATTGTGCGGTGGAAATTCAACAGCACAGAGTGGCTACACGTGATAGTGTTATATACAGTGCACTGGTGCGTGTGCACTCTGTCTTACAAATCTTGAGGTATAAACAGCACAAGTTTTCCTATGGCCATGGACCTTTCTTAGACTCTGCTTCAGTGTGCGCTTGTGCAGGACTGTGGAATCCACGTGACAGGGAGCTGGAGAGTTAGTTCAGGAGTAGAAAGGAATATGCAGTCTTATCACATGACTGAGGAGAGGGAGTGGAATGGAATACCACCACTCTGGGTAAGTATCAAGAACTAAAATTAATGAGCATGACTTTTTTTTTCCTTTTAAGCAACAAAAACAAGCAAAAATTCAAGCTTAACTTCCAAAGTTCAGCTCAGACTCTAGCAAAACAGAACCTCCCAAATTCCAGTAGGCTCCTTCCCCCCAGTAAGACTTTGCACACCTGTAATTTTTACACCAATATAACTTCAGAAGACAATATCTCTAAGACTGTACAGGCTAAATTCTAGTGCTCTGCACTGTTGATAAGGTATGAGTCTGGCCTTTCCCACCATGTATAGTAAAAGGTTCTAACATATACAGTTGAAAAGATATCTTCTTCAGAATGCGCACTGCAATTGCCAACATTAACTCAGTAGATCAATGCAACTATTATTTCATCAATACATAGATGATGTATCAACATGCCACAGGCATGTTAATCTGATGCCAAACTTTCATTTAAAACATGATTATGCCTTTCAAAATGGAATTAAAAGAATTAACATTAGAACTGTTTGGGCTAGGGACTTAGCTTTTCATAAATGAAAGCTTGGGATGAAGTCATTATGGCACTGCCATGTTGATACAGTTGTAATGCATTAATGCACATCAGACCAGGTGTCAAACTGTTAAATGAAGGTGGACAGAGCTTGAGGCTTCATATAATACTGGCCACTGGGTCAGCTGATACTAGTGGTATTCTGTCAAAGGTGAACCACAAGCTTTTTGTTCTAATTAAAGGTTCCACCATGTCAGTTCAACACATCCATCACGTCAGCTGACACCACAGCAACAACAAAATGCCAATGACAACCATGTCACCCGGCAAATGTGCCACCCAGCTGCCATTGCAGCAAAGCACTGGGTCATATTCCATCTATTTGTAGACCTGATGGAAAATAACATAATCACTTCCAAATTGGAGTTGTAGGGTAAAAATAGCACAACACTCCTGGGGCGGCTAGACGGTGGGCGCTGCAAAATCCCGACTGACGGAATGACTGTCGATCGAGTTGCAGCACTCACACTGCTGCTGATGCAAGGGTTTAGCTGTGCTGATGGCACACCCTAGTTAAATATCATTTCCATGTGTTAATAGGATCAAGGACTACCTCTGCATTCTTGACACCACTAAGAGAGGGTTTTTTTTTATCCTGAGTTCCACTGGTATGAATACTGGCTTATTTTCTGTAAAGAGGATATTTGGTCTTTGATGCTGACTTTTCTGGTTTTAATGCATGTTAGCAAAGCACAAAAGTCCAGCACCACACAATACAGTCTAAGAGAAATGGACCCACAGACAAATTATCAAACAAGTTGTTCAGCATACAGTAAATAATGCTGTATTCAACACATTCATAAATGCAAAAGCAGCCAAAAAGCACTTATATCCTTCTAAAATGAGAGCTTCCCCTCTCCTCCCCCCATTCTGAGCCTATGCAGGCTCTTGATGTAGATTTTTTCATGTTTTGTATATGAATTATATAATATATAACCAAGTGTGAGGTCTATGGTGCATCTTGAGCCTGCATTTCCAGTCATATTTGTTTTTTGTCTGGCCTCTGCATATTAGTGAAATGTGCTTTTGCATACCTACATGTCTACATATAGATATTCATCTATATGGTATTATTTCAAATTTTTTTCTTTTTGGTGTTTCATGCATTGTTATACCTCATGTTCATCTGCACTTGTAGTGGGTTTGTTGTTTTGTTGTGTATTCTGTTTGTTGTATGTTTTTATATATGTGTTTTACTATGGGTGTATGTCACTCTATGGTGGGATACTATGTTTTATACACTGTCTCTTTAAGATCCACCTTTATAAGTAGAGTACAGCACCTGTTTGAACACTCCCTGATAATGCTCTGAAGGGAAACTGGTAGGAGGTTGTGGGTCTCGCTCTGAGCTCATTTTAGAAGGATGTAAGTGCTTTTTGGCTGCTTATGTATTTATGAATGTGTTAAATAAAGCATTATTGACTGTATGCTCAACAACTTGTTTGATAATTTGTTTGTGGGTCCATTTGTCTAGACTGCAGAGGGTGGTGCTGGAGTTTTGTGCTTTACTGGTTGTTGCTCTTACTGGCACACCCCGGCCGTTTGGGGTGGATTTTTTCATTGTATTCATACATGTTACCCTGTGCTGCTTGAAAAACAAGAGAAATGGCAGATTCCAGCTATTCTTAGCATCTTATACATTTTAATGTGGTCTGTTGTGGTTTTAAATTGGTCACCCAAGGAAATGGGCATATTGCCCATGGATTTGACATATTTTAAATAAATCATATCAAATCAAATTAAATTTTACTTTTAAAAATGTATTCTTTATTTGGGTTCGATTAAGACAAAAAGATTCAAGACCACAGCCAGCTACAGATGCTTTGGGAAAAGCGAAAGAGGTATAGCCTTTGCTACTAGCCCAATAGAAAGTACAACATGCATTCTTGAACAGCTTTAACTCTCAGCAAATTGTGTTACTGTTTACATTTATATTTATTAAGAAAGGGAATCATAACAGGCCGGTCAGTCAAAACTGATTTCCAATTACAGTATAAACATTCTTTATACAAGTTGCATGTTTCATTACTGAAGACACAACAGCAGAAAACAGCAGTACAAATACATGACACGGGATGCAAATTGCATTACAATAAGTAAAACAGTGCAGTTATGGCAGTGTATCCTGTCAGTTATACCACTGGTTCCTAACAGTAGTAGCAATATCTCCTCCTGGTTATAGAAATGTCTCCTTCAAGTTACATTAATGTCCGGGTTACAGCAGAGTCTCCTCTCGGATATGGCAATGACTCTTTCCAGTTATGCCAATTTTGTCTCCTCTTTTCAGTGCCTCCTTCCAGCTATACCAGGGTGCCACCAGGAAAAGTCCTGCCTTCTCCCAGTAACTGCAGTATCTCCCCAGTTACACCAGTGACTCCACCCAGTTATGTCAGTGTCCTTTCCCAGTTATGCCAGTTTATATCAGTCATAGCAGTGTCTCCTTCAGGTTACACCAGTGTCTCCCCAGTTAGGCCAGTATTCTCCCTGTTATGCCAGTGTCTCCTCACTTTTTGGAATACCACATCCTCCACAGGTCTACCTGACACCCTATAGGTAGGCAAGTTGCTGAAACTCACCCTACCAAAAGGATTAAAGCAGCCTTTTTCAACATGTTTTGTTTTACAGGGATATTTAGAAATGACACTTTTAGTATCTCAGTCCTACCTTCCTGCAAGGGGCTGCACCACTGATTACCACAGCAGCCTTACCCTCACTGAAGTCAGCTTGTTGATGATGCCAAGTAGGGAATGGCACTGTAGTGAAGATTATGGAACCAAATCACAATTGGAGCAGAAGCTATGATTACATTCATTTTAAACATTTGCAGGTCAATGTACACATTGAGGTGGCTGGGACCTTATATTCTCACCAAACATGTACTGTGCGTTGGCATGCAAAGTTTATAGTGTGCATGCATTTACGAGTGCCCCCCACTACTATTGCCCTGTGGCTCCAGTATCCTTACTGCAGCCTTGCTCTCTGCTAAGTCATCAAAAACTGATATTTGTGGGTGAGGCAGCAGTGTTCAGTGGTGGCAGAACTGCTCATAGGAAGTTACAAGCAAGACAGTAAAATTTTAATTTCTAAATAACCTGGGAAAGAAAAATTCTAAATGAGACTTGTTTAGTCCTTTGAGCAGGCATCTCCGTGTAGTGAGCTGCCTGCCTACATGCTATCAGCTGCTCTTTAAAAAGCATATTTCCACTTTAATATACAATTCCATAAACATACTCCACAACACAACCATTGGTGCTTTCAAGTGAAAGCTCAGGCAGCACCTTGCCACAGATGACAGTTGTGACTCCGTTGGTCATTCATGATGACCAAAACAACTCTCCTACATCTGGACCACCATAAAGCAGTGGCACTTAGTGTTCCACCTAATCCTAGGGGCATCTACCTCTACAGCACTTCATTGTCCCACCCCCCCATCTACCCCTTCCCTCCCCACTTGGCACCCATTCCCCTCTCAGTCCCCCCCGTCTGCTGCTCTCTTAGCCCCGCTGTCTCCAACCTTCCTTAAATCTGTTCTTAACCCCGTATGCAGGCATATTCTTCACTATGCCACAGCTGTGCCTGTTCTCCACTCTGTTTCTCCCCCCACAAGTAGGCTTAACTCTCTGACGCAGGTGCCTTCTCACCAATGCTGAAGCAATGTCTAGATGTTATACCTTAAGCTAAATACTATCCCAGTCTTGTAATCCACATCAATTTGTTGTCTACCCAGCTTGTAATGTATTGTTTTGTACCAATGCAATTTTGTACTTGCTTATAATGTAATACCTTGTATGTAATGCCAAGCACCTCTTCACTTGCTTCTTGTAACTGACAGAACCTACAAATGAGCATCCACTTACAGGTGTTCTCCAAGATATCTTTAAATAAAATAAAAAATAAATAAATACTCTATTCCTTTATGGTAACTTACTTTATAAAAAAACACTTTTTTATTTGAAATAAATAAGTGTTTGCAAAAAGAACTGAATCTTTTTTACTCAGATGAGAAAAAAGGGAAAACATTTTGTTTTATACTGTTTCTTTTAGTGCTGAATGGAATTTTCAAATTCCAGCTGAATGAAATTTTGTGGAATTTTTGAAATTCTGCTGAATTTCACCAGAAACGGGATGGCAGAATTCCACAGCAGAAAAATGCGAATTAGTTTTTCTCCAACATTTCCATGGAATTTTATTCTGGGGATCTCAGTATTTTCCATGGAACTGTTTGCAGTATGATTTTCTGTGGAATAATTTCTGTTCCACAGAATATTATTCTGAAGATCACAGCAGGCACAATTTTGCTGAAGAACCAGCAAAATTCCAGTGGAAATGCCGCTGGCAGAATGGTCATTCGGTGCTAATTTTGCCGGTGGAATTTTGCATTCCGCACAGCACTAGTACCTTAACTGTTGCTACACCTCATTAGTCCTTAATGGTGACTCCACCTCCCCCTACTCCAGATTGGTTCAGGAGTTTCCCATCGCTTGGTACTTGGTCCCTTCCTGTTCCCTATCTTGTTTAGTGAGCTCCCCAGGGCCTGCCCATCTGCTTGCATTCATGTTATCTTGTATGCAGGAAATACTGTACTCTTGGCACTGGGTCCCTCAGCCATTGAGGTCAAACAGTCTCTCCAGTGGGACTTTGAAAATGTCAAACACTAGTTCTGGGCCAACAAACTCATTTTGAAAGCTAAATAAATAGCATTCATGTGCCTTGGTAGCAAAAGGAGAATTGGTAGGTAGCAGTTCATGCTTGTCTTCAAGATTATTGATGACACACATTGGAGGAAGTCCCTTCCATCATATACCTTGGGATCTGGCTTAACTGACATCTTGAATTCTCTTGCCACCTCAATGCCATCCTGAAGAAATTCCTCCCCAGACATTTGTGCATCATACCATAAAAAGTAGTGTCTCCTCAGCCCAGTCTGCCAGGATATCATCTTCAAAATGATCCTGCTGGGTTGCTCCAATGGCCCAGTGGCAGCACATCGTAACCCAGGTTCGGGAGCGAACTCAAGTCACCGCATCGGAGGCAGGCCAGTCTGGGGAAGCTGCTGTGTGGCAGTGTGCCTTAATTAGGGAGAATTGG
The DNA here is from genome assembly GCA_016271365.2 of Neoceratodus forsteri. Lineage (NCBI taxonomy): Eukaryota > Metazoa > Chordata > Ceratodontiformes > Ceratodontidae > Neoceratodus > Neoceratodus forsteri. The sequence goes on from CM028132.1 coordinate 30,251,790, forward strand.
TAGCAAGTTTCAGTTCTACTGTGACCCCTGTAGCTGGGCTGGGAAGGGTAGCTCTGGCCACAGGGTCTGTTGTGTGTGTGTGTGTGTGTGTGTGTGTGTGTGTGTGTGTGTGCGTGTGTCTGTGTCTGTGTGTGTCTGCTTGTGCCAGGACATTGGATGGCTATGCTCATGTCGGGGGAGGTGGGAGGGAGCAAAAAGGGGCATAAAACCCCACATGAGTCTAAATCATGGCCTGGGACTCTGAACTCTCCAGTACCCTAGGGCCTGTTGGTACTGGATCTTAGTATACATAGTGGACATCCATGGGTAGTGGACATCTGTGGAGGAGAAGCTGACCCTTGCCTGGAACCCCTGCCACTGAGGAAAGCCTGGGTGTAACTGGAAGGTTTCCATGGCATGGGGGGGTCATAGGATGCTGGTTAGAACATAGAAACATAGAAATTCATGGCAGATAAGGCCATTTGTCCCATCAAGTCTGCCAATTTCTCCCATATCAATGAGATCAGGGTTCATGATGCAAGTCACCAGGGAGAAAAACTCTATAGAAAAAAAAGCCCCCCCCCCCAATTTTTTTTATTGCAGCTCTGTTTTCTCCACTGCTGCAGCTCCTTACCAGCAGGGGCATCCAGCCACTGGCCCTGCCCGCAGGGAGAGCAGCAGGTTCACTTGCATGATGGGGGAGTCCAGCATGGCTGTAGCCAATCCACTGGAGGGCTCCCCTTCCCTACCAGCTGAACTGGTGCCACACACCCCCAGTGCAATTCCACGACAGTCCTCCCCGCATGGCAGGGCACGGCCATCAAGCTGCTCGGTCATGCCCAGCCTTTTCTATTTTCTCCCCAATGGGAGCACAGACGTGCAATGATGTCCATGCACCAACATGCAGATGTCCGCTGTGCTCGCCCCTTTCCAGACACCTGCACATCTGGAGTACCATCGGGCATCCCCAGGGACCACCAGAGCGTGGTGTGTATCTCACCCTTTCCACCAGGACTGGGAGAGCAGTCGTTGGACGCTCGATCCCAGTCATCCCCTGCTGACCCCTGATGGCCCGGGCTCGTTCCCGAACCCGGGTCACCGGTGTGGAGCGAGGTGTGGCATCCAGCACCTTAACTCTCAGTGACACCGGGCCAGGCCCCCCATTTTGAACTGCATGGATGTGGTCTACAATGTTTCCACAAAATCCTCACTGGCCTGACTGGACACCCTATTCAACTCCTTCTACCAGTTTACCTTAAACTGTCCCCTTCCCCTCTACATTCACCACTGCCCCTTTTATAGTAACCTCTCTCTGCCTTCCTTGGAAAAAAGGCACCTTTTCCTCTGTGCCACTTTCATCTTAAAACACTGGTTTGGCTCCCAGTCCTTCCCTACCCTGCTACTTCTTTTCCTGTCTGTCTATTGCCTCTCTGCTCCTGCTCACTGAGGTCTTCTGGCACTTGTTCTTTACTTACTTCTTTCTACAAGTCCTTAGATTGGCAGGTTTCTTATTCCTCTTGACTTCCTCACCTTGGAAGAGACCCCTTCTTTTTTTCCACTTCCTCCCCAGACAGTCCCCTTCCATCTTGCTACACACCCCAGCCCCGTAAACTGCCATCTCTAGGGCTTGCAGCCCCATTGCCTTGCAGTGCCTCATGGATTCCCTTCATGGTGGAGCCTCCCTGATTCCCCAGACTAGGGAGGAAAATAGGTTCCCAATGGAGTGGCAGGCAGCCCAGTAGGCAGTGCAGAGCATGCAAAGGACACACAGTGTCATCCAGCAGTGGCTGAGGACTTTTCCCACCAATTTCCCTCCTCCTCTCTTCTCCTCTCAGGCATCTAGTGGATGAGTGCTGAGCAGACCCATGCATGCACATGCATCCCGGTCAGGAGGTGCCACCTCCCCTTGTGGCTCTGCTTTTGCTGCAACCTGTGGTCACCCAGGTGGTAGTATTGCAACAGAGCTAGCAGACCTCCCTCCACAGAGGAAGACATTGCCCTGGGGGATGTTCAGTCCTCTTCCCCTGGCTGACCCATGAGTGACCTAGGTCTGTTCCAGAACCCGGGACACTGGCGTGGCAGCAGGCAAGGCACAGATGCCGCAGCCATCAGTGCCACCATGCCTTGGAACAGGCCCCTTCTTATAGCTTGTTCATCCTGTTCCCTTAAATCCAACCTCTGAGTTCTCGTCTCACGTCTGTTACTACAACTAGGGCTTCCTTTCTCCTTGCTACTCCATTCTTTCTCCTCTGTTTAGCCTCCCTCGGCCATTGGACTCCTGTCTAGCTGCCACAGATCACTGACCAGAGCTTCTAGTAATAAATTACAAAATTCTGAATTTTTGCTTTTTAAATAATGTACGTGACATTGCTGTATTAATTTTAGATTTTCTTACCTTATGCTTTATTTTTAGAACACTGTATATAATGGTATTTAAAGAAGCAGTATGTGCTGCTCAGCAAAATCAATCATCGTATAGTTTTTTTTTAGTAAAAATGTGTTTCTGACATCCTTTGATTCATCCTCAGTATATCTTTAGTTTTCTCAGATATTCTTATAACTAAGCAATAACACATGATAGGGTGTGTGGCAATGCTAAATTACTGCATGCCTCAGGTGGGTTGTGAGGCACGAGGTGCAGCTGAGTACCTTCAACCACCTGGGCAGTGTAGTAATTTATGACATTACTGCACACCCTAGAGTGTGTTATTTCACTTATAAAATGGTTTTAAAATTTAAAAAAGCAGGGAAAAAGAAAGTAAAATTTGAGCTGTGCTGTAATTGAAATTAAAACACAGTCATATGACCCATTTTGACCAATCAGATTGCTTGTTTGATTCAAACCATTTTATAACAGCTTTTGTAGCTAATTTCGTAATAATTGACTCACATCATTAAAGATGGCTGCCACTCATACTTTTTAAAAATCTCTTCTGTTGAGTTTACCTGTTAAATGTGCATATTATATTCATATTAAGGTGAACAGCAAGGCACAGTACCAAGATATCCAATTGTTTCATGTCAGGCATAGCACTGGATGGAACTTTTAAAATGTCAAAATCTTGTATCTCAGTTTAGAAATGAAACAAACAAAAAAAAAAGAATACATTGATGCTGTCTTACTTGGTTTTCATTCCATAATTAAAACATTTAACAGCTCATATTGTTATGTTAAAATTTAAAGTGTAGTTTCCTGACCGATGAGGGGGTCACGTTACTATAGATGGTCACTCTGATTGTGAGGCGGCTGAATGATGAGACCAAGAACCACTTCAAATGTTAAAATGATGGAAAGAAAACCAAGTAAGAAAACTGAATTGACTTGAATGAATTGCAGGCTTTCAAGCAGCTTTGGGAGGTGTGCACTGGTACTATAACAATGTGATATTGGTTTAGGCCACACACCGGGTGTGCCCCCGTAAACATTTAAAAAAATTAAGAAACATGTATAAGGAAATGTGATCAAATCTCTTGTGTATTAGCCAGGGTTGAGCTTGCTAAACCTTTAACATTGCATTTCAAACAAGAGAGGTGTGGCCTTCTCCAAACTGGTGAGCTCTCCAATGGTCACCATTGAGCCTGTTATGGGCCAGGGCATACTATATAAAAGATGATGCCAGAGAGTGTTCACCACACAACTAAGAAAGAACGCAGTGGAACCTCAACTCGTGTTGGCATGTTGAAATTTAGGTTTCTGACTCATGAGGGGGTCCCCTTGCCATCGGTGGTCAGGCTGATCGAGGTTTGGCCAAAGGATGAGACCGAGTACCCCTTTAAGTGTTAAGATGATGGAATGAAAACCAAGTAAGAAAACTGAATTGACTTGAATGAACTGCAGGCTTTCAAGCAGCTTTGGGAGGGAAACACTGGTACTATAAAAATTTGATGTTGATTTTGACCACACACCAGGTGCAATAAAATCTCGGTGTATTAGCCAGGGCTGAGCTTGCTAAACCTTTAACATCATATTAATACTTTTGCCAGAAAACAATATTGATAAATAAAACTATGCGCTGGCTAACAGATACTGTTGCTGTAATGTATGTTGCCTTCCCTTAGCCTCTTTAACCCCTTCCCCATCCCACGATGACCTTAGATACGAACCTTGGCCGAGGATGCCTTCATAGCCCAAACTTGTAAATAATTACATTTTAGCTGTCTTTCCCATATTCTGCTGTACATTTCCCCATCTTTTTCAAGATGTCTGTATTAAAAAGCTTTCATTAGGATTTTTTTGACTAAAGTGACAGCATACTGTAGTGCTTACCAAGGCAACGGATGGGGATCCCACAAAAGAAACTTTCGTGAGGTCAGCTGGGGACTTTCAGATGCTTTTGAACCAAGCAGTATAATAGTTTCTTGCTGATGTGAACCATTGAAATGACTGGCTATGGTACAATTCCAGAAACCTAGAAAACTTTAAATATAAATGCAATTGCCATTAACAATATATTATAAAAACACAATTCTAATAGATACTGCTTTTTAAACAAAAGGGCCACCATGCCCCCAGTGCCCCTGTTTAGCGATGGATTGCTGCATTGTAGACCACAGTTGTTATAATAGTACCTTATAACTGGAAGCATTTTAATACCTTCATTGCCTGTCTTATCATTAATACATGGGGTTCCAATTATTAGTGTCTCCTGGAATGCTAGACATTTAGGCCCAGCCTTTACTCCTCTAAAACAAACCACATCACTGTGTAATTATTCGTCTATCTAAATGCCTCGAAAACCAAGCACAGCATTTAGCTTGACATTTGTCGCTGGTGGTCCCGCTGAGAAACGGCTCCCCAAAAAAGCCACATCCTTCTAAATTTTATTTACAGACTGAGGAAGGCCCCCGGGGGAGCTAGCTTTCTTCTAAGTAAATTTGTTTTTATCATCAGAACTGATAGCCGCTGTTGCAGTTCTCTATTAGTCAATGAATCAAAGGTTTTCACCCACTCTTGATAGCAGCATTGGTCTCTAAAGAGCCACCATATGTGGAAACCCAAGCTCCTGGCATAGGTTCTCCTTGTGCTTCTATTAAAGACAGGCCTGATCTGCACATGAACAGTTTATTTGTGGAAATAATTTTCCCAGATTCAAAGCAGATTAGACCAGTGCCATCTTCTTTCAGAAAGAGGTATTGCCCTGTCACTGCCATGCTCCAAAGTGCAGGTGTTGTACAGACTGGCATGCCTGGGGCTAGCCTACAGTTATGTCATCAAGTCCATTTAGGCTTAATGCTTCATGACAACTGTCTTCCTATGATGTGATAATGGATTAAAAACTTCTGCAAAATTGATATGCCCCTGGCACTGGTAATAAGCCAAGAGTGTTAAATATACCAATATGACTCTACTGGGTCAAAAGGTTAAGCTCAGATTTTTTTTGTACCTCAGTTTGCAAGTAGAACTGATTTTTGCGTGAGTGTTTTTTTTTCTATCAGGAGCACATGCCATGAACTGCATATTGAATTTACAAATTAGTTATTAAATACCTAGCAGTTTTATACTTTGTGGACTTAAAAATGATTGCTGTCACATGATTCTGTATCAATCAACAGTCACTGTAGCTTAAAATGTGTATTCTGCTTCGACTCTGTAAACCTACCTTCATGCTGCTCCTTAGGGGGTGACTTTATTATGGGAAATTAAAGCATCAATTGGTTTTAGTTAAAAAACTATATATTTTTGTGCTGCCCATCCACACAGCGGTAGCACTACCACTGGTGATGCCTGTGACATGGATTTAGCTGTAGGGAGAATGATTGAGCATCCCAGGGGATGCTGTCTGCCTTGGGAGGCAACACCCAGCAACACCCAGCAGTATACCATGACCTGGGTGATCACAGGTGGTGGTGGTGTAGTTGGGGGGGGGGACTATGTTAGGGAAAGGAGGGAACTTCCAGCTTCTGCAGCAGATGTGCACATTTTGCATGTTTATTTATTTATTTAACAAATCGGAGATATCTTTGAGCCAAGGAGTCTTTTACAAAGGTTCCATGTTAAGTCACAAGAATAACAAATTACAATGGTTTCAGTAAGTAGTACAACATGAAGAAAATAATTACATAAACAAAAGAGTAATATGGCAAGATAAATATTGTGTCAAGTGCAGCCAGTGGCCTCGTCTGAAGAGGGGTGGAAGGGATTACAAGGAGAGAAGGATAGGGGGCAAATTGGGTTGGGGGTGGAAGGAGCAAAATAAGAGCAAAGAGAGAGAGCTGCCACAATGTAGCTTATGTAGGAAAAAGACCCACGGGGGGCAGAGGAGAGAACAAGATGAGGAAACAGAGGGAAGGGAGGGGGAGTGAGAGTGGAGCGGTAGAGGAATGGGGGATGAGGTAGGATGAAAAGAGGGCAGGGATGGGGACGGGAAAGGGATGAAGGAAGGAAGTACTGTATGTGGAATAGAGCAGCAACAGGGTAGGGCTATACAGGAGCGAATGATAAAAGAGGGAGGTCCCAGTGCATTTAGCTGTCTGCAAAGATTAGGTATAGCAGTCACAAGATGCTCTGGAAACTAAGAATTGACACAGCTTCCGCTTAAATGGTCCCAAGGTTGCAGATGTTGCAATCTCAGGAGGAAGAGAATTAAATAAATTAGCCTCTTTAACTGCAATGGATCACTTTCGGAGTGAGGTTTGACAGTGAGGGACAGTAAAAGTTTGGTTCACAGAACTTCATGTGTTACAAGTGCCCCAGAAGGGACTGAAAAGCTGAAGGGGACCTGGTGGTAGGAAACCAAGAGCTGCCTTCTTAGCCAGAAGGCAGGCTTGATATTCAATGTGAGCCTGGAGTTGAAGCCAATTTGCTTGTCGGTAAAGGTCACAAGTGTGAGTACGATACACTGCACCAGTTAGTAGACGGCATGCCTTATTCAGAGTTGTGGTGAGCCACCATAGGTTTGTGTCCATGGCGGTACCATAAATGACCAAACCATAGTCAATAATAGACACAATTGAACTTTGGATAGCCAGTCTGAGGGCTTCGGTAGTAAGACAGTGTTTATGCCTGTGTAGAAGGCCTAGGCGAATGTTAACTGCCTTGGCAACATTCTTAACATGGTGAGAGTAACAGAGCATACCATCCAGAGTAACTCCTAGGTATTTAAAAGATTGAATCTGGTCAAGGATTACACCAGCACTGTTTTTAATCACCAATTGTTTGGCTTTATGCTTGTTGTGGGTACCATGGAAGAGCATGACCTGTTTTTTGCAATTAAGCACCAACTTATGAGAAGTGAACCAGGACTCAACTTCAGTAAAACTTTTCTGAAGTTGGGCCTGAAGGAGGGTAGGGTCAGCAGTCTTTGAGAAAATGACCACATCATCCACGTAGAGAAGTAGTTGTTCAGAACAGGATGTCGGAAGATTATTGAGGAAGGTGCTAAATAGAAGGGTTCCCAGTATCGATCCTTGAGGAACCCCAGAGCAGACAGGCAGTTTAGCAGAAAGAGTAGACCCTGTTCTCACCTGTTGTGTGCAGTTTGCTAGATAGCTGGTGAACCACTTTAGGGAGTCTGAAAATATACCAAGCATAGCAAGTTGATGTGCCAGCAAATGGTGATTGACCATGTCAAATGCTTTAGACAGGTCAAGAAAGGTTGTGCCAACAAGTTGACCCTGATCGAAAGTATGGTGAATGAAATCTGCGAATTCCAGTAGGGCCCTTTCCAAAAACCGTGTCGTTGGACACATTGTAGGTAGTATTTTTCCAGGTTCTCCACAAACTGGTCAGCAACAATCCTTTCAAATGCTTTGAATGACGGGGAAAGAATAGATATTGGCCTATATTTCCCAGGTAGTAATCTGTCCCCACTCTTAAAAACTGGTGTAACAAGGGTGGATTTCCAGATCTGGGGGAACTGTGAAGGTATGAGGGAGTGTTTGAGAAGCTTGGTGAGGGGCATAGGACTTCATCTAGGGTTAGGATAAGAAGTTTCAGGTCGAGGAAATCACTGCTTGTCCTAGTTCCTCCTGGAACTTTAAGTAGGTATGTCTTGGCCTTGCTTTCTGAGATAGCTTTGAAGTAGAAACATGGGTGGATCAAGGCCTCTTCTGATTTGGTGGACGTAGGAACTGTGCTAGGTGGTTCAAAGAAATTTGAGGGCAGAATCTGGCTACGATCTGTGAAGGATGAATTAAATGTGTTGGCAATTAACACAGGGTCATGGGTGATAGACCCATAACATTTAATACAGCTGGAGCCTGCTTGGATGCTTTCCCAGTGATTTCTGAAAGGTTTACCCAGAATGTTTTCCCACCTGCCCAGGTCTTGGCAAGGATGTCCTTATAGTACCATGCTTTGTAGAGGACAGACTTCTTCTCTGTTTCATGTGCAGCCTGCTGTAGTGCAGCTCCCATGGGAAGAAAGGGGTGTAGTATGTTACACTGGCACTGGTGACCATGTCAAGTGTGATAAGAGGTTGCTCTGTGGTTGGGAGAACAGGCTATGCGATGTGGGGTTCCATCCAAATGAGAGTGGGACCCACAGTGCACAGAAAAGCGCTAGAAATAGTTTCACACCCTGTGATGCCATTGGACAAGAGAGGAACTAAGTGAGGTTCAATAGGATTTAGTAAGAAGGCAGTACCAGGAAGGTATATAGCAAGTAAAGTTGCTGTGACTTTAAGAGGGCAGACTTCCTTAAACGAAAGAACAAGGTCCCTCTAGTGGCAGATCTGTATAATCTGCTAATGGGAAACTGGCCACAAAAAAAATTAGCAGAAAACAGTAATTTTAAGTACAAAAAGCAATTGTGGCATCAGGAAGAATTAGCCAGGGGAAAAGCCCCTGGAGATACGGCAACAGAGAGCAGTGTCCAATCAGGATTTGGCTGTGGAAAGTATCAGAAATTGAACCTGTTGGCAGAGTCCTGTCATGCCTTTGCAGGGTAGGGGAGCTTTCTTCTGGGCAGACCAGCTAAGCAGTGCAGGTGGAGGCACTGAATGCCCACTCACAGCACTGTTCATCAGGATGGGATGTAACTAAAGGGTAAAACCCCTCTCCCAAGCAGAATGATGACCAAGGGTGCCTGCAGACCCTACATCTGACACCATCTCTGCTGACCTCAGACTCCCTGTCTGACTCCATCCCCTGTATCTTTGGATCCAGGGGTCCATCCCAGGGGCACTGCCATGGGGGATAGACCACAATGTTTTAGAGTGGTTGTACACCCTAGGAAATGGTAGGGTGATGGAGCTGGGGTGGCTGCTGAGGGGAAGCAGGGTATGTTCCATGGCCAGAGAAGAAGAATGAATAACAGACTGGAAGAAAAAAAAAACAATAGTTTACGTCAAGCCACAATATCAGAGAGCTTGTGATTTGTCAGTCTGCTCAGTGTCATCAGTGATGCCAGCCTCCCTTTCCCACTCCTTCCCTCCCTCCCTGGTGTGCACTTACACAGGAATTTAATTCTGTCCTTATTGGAGAGTTGTATATCTGAGGGGGAGGTTGTACATTCAGAGCCTTTACAGTATCCCCCAGGGGATTAGTCTCATGTGCGGGCAGCCAGGAAGTCATAGATACACATACATACATAAACACTGACAGCAGGAAGAGGCCTGTCTGGCCATCTAGTCTGCCCACCCTACTCTCTGAAACTGGCTACAGGGGCCATCCCTTCCCTTTGTTTTTGCAAGCCATTTTCTAACTTATCTATATGCCTGTCCCATCCCTGCTGGAAGCTGTTCACTAATTTGGTCTGTACCACCTCCAACAGTACCTGTTTGGCCTTGGCTGCACCTTGGTGTTGAGCCTGATTTGCCAGACACTCTTGTAGGAGACAGTCATCCCTGTTATGTAAGGCCCATGGGCACTGCACATATGAGGACCCATGTTCCTCACACAGATTACACCAAAAAGGGTTAGGGAAATGATAGCTTCAGTGCCCGTACTCCACACAGAGTAGGGGAGTACTCTGGTACCATATCCAACATTCCCCCCTCAATGAAGCAGGTCCATGTAACCCAACCCCTAGGATGCACCAGAAAACAAGTTATCACAGTTTAGTGTGCCTTTCCTGGTCAAGCATTACATAGAGATTAATGGATGGGGTGTTCTACGTTATGAGTTTTTTTACACACCTGAGGTGTGTAATACCACATGAACCACGAATGCAAAGCACAAGTGGTTTGTGATAGTACTACACATTGAGTGCATGTAAAAAAATGAATAATGTAGCACCCCATTCTTTATTTTATATAATTTGCTGGTCAGTTTATTGCTGCATGTTAAAAAAAAATCAATTTTGTTTCCATGAGTTACGAGACAGCGGGGGCTTTCACTTTCGGTTTGAATGGCTGATACCCACATCATAATAACTGGGTTCCATTCCATAATAACCAGACAGATATTATGGTGCTAGAAAGTAGTGTCAGTCCAGTCAATAAATGGGATTATCAGTAATTATATATAGAATAAATTCTGTGCAGATGTGTAATACGAGTTTTTTCACACACCCGAGGTGTATGATGCCACTTAAACCCCAAGAGCAAAGCTTGAGGGCTTCAACTTGGCAGCACACACCAAGGGTGTGTGGAGAAAGTAACACAACTGTACGTATTTTTCATAATTACTGATTTATAGCAAGTTGCAATAAAATGCTGCAACCTCACTATGCTGTAACCATGCTGCTAGGCTGAAATTAAAAATACAGGGAATTCAGTCAAGCATTCTATTGAAGCAGATCTATTTTTCTGGCACTAACAACAATAAGTTAGACAGAATTCATATCAGAATTAAGAATAAAAAATATTCAAACATGCTCGATTGGCTGAGAAATTGTGCTAGACAACAGGGAAACAACACTGCTGAAAAGCAAACATAGGCATCATTTCAGCACAGAAGCAGCCCACTGAAAATCCACAGTCATACATTTAAACATTTTTAAAAGTCTCACAATGTGAGATCAGGCAAGGTGTGTAAAACATCTAGACAGCACCATAGGTTGTGAGATGAATGATGGTTGTTTGAAGTATTTTGCCGTACTTACGCTCCAGAATATGGTTGTCTTGTGGGAGAGGGTGCGTGGTAAGTGAAAGTTCTGTGTGGTAAGTGAAAGTTATGGTTTTTCTTTAATTTCAGTATTGGGGAACTGATTACCTAAATCATGGTTGTTTACCTCTTTTCCTTCTCTGTTCTGCCCCATAACTCTTCTGGAGAACCTTCTCCAAGCCTGGCTCAATCCAGGTTTTAATAACTGGTAGCACTGATTTTTGTATTATGTGTGTATATTTTTATTGACCACAGGTCATACCTGTAAAAGGGATTGTATCTCAGAGTGCTTACCCATATACAAATAAAAATCAAATCAAAATCAGATCAGTATATCTACCAGTTCTTCTCAGGCTTCATACTCATTTCATTTCAGGATGCCCAAGGTACCCTGGGTTTTGCAGTGGATAGAATTTTTCTGGTTCCTGCAGATTAGGCATTATATTTCCACTCTCCCTATAGAGGCAAGATCTCCTGCCTCATCCCCAGTAGTGATACAATATGTTATTTCATTTTTTAGGGCAAGACAACAGCCATTGGTGTCAGTGTGGCTCAGTTCGCAGCACATCCACCTCTGGACCAGAAGGTCATGGGCTCTTGTCCCACACCAGGAGTAGACTCATGCCTAAAATGCTAGCATCAGAGTGCAGTATTGGGGGGGGGCTGTACTGCTGGGGTGTGCCGTCCTTTGGATGAGACGTTAAATCGAGGTCCCTTTTACCCATCCTGGTGCTGTCCTGATGGGTGTCCAGGTAGAAGTAAAAGAACACAAAGTACTCTTTGCAAAGAGTAAGGGACATTCCCGGTGTCCTGGACAATATTCCCCTTCCCATAAAACTGGTTTATGTAATTGTCCAGGCTGTGTGTGGGTGTTGATGTGTGATATGGCCGCCACTACACATTCAGTCACTTTATTATACATGCTGATTCTTCTTCTTCTTCATCTTCTTTGTCTTCTTCTGATCTCCTAAATCTATAGAGCACTGTCAGAATCTACAGATGATAACTCCCTCAAGCTGGCACAGGAATAAGAGGAGGAAATTGGAAGCTGATCACCGCTGATCATGAGAGTCTAACTTGCCCCATCAGCTAAGGTCACCAGCTTCCACCAATGGGAGGAATACTCCTGGAAACAATTACCTGTAATGTGCTTCTTTTACAGCCCAGTGATCTCATGTCACTATCTCTCAACCCAGAACTCCTCCTGTTGGCATAGGTGTGGGGGGCTACATATAGCCATATACAGTGGAGCTGCTCCTTGCTATTACCCTTTTTCCAGGAAATAGAGAAGTAACTTGGAGAGCTCTTCCGCAGACCTGTTCCAATAACCGCTAATCTGTTCCTACTTTTCCAGGTCCCGAAGGGCCTATGAGATGGATGTTCTCAATACTTGCTAAGCATATTACTTACAGTGGCCAAAAAATCTATTGCCAGACTATGCTTAGTCCACAAATGCATAAGTTGAAGACTTAGTGTAACACAGTAAACCAAATGTGCAGAATGGAAAAAATAACCCACTCCCTAAATGTTAAAATAGTCCTTTGCTCCTTTCATTGAAATGGGTGGATCCTGCATGTCACAAAGACGGTGATTTCATGCCATAACCTTGCAGACATACAGTATAGAGTTGGGGCAGTTTTAACTACCATGCTTGACTTAGTGTGGGCCCCATTTATGTTAGGGACCCCTAAGGTTTAATTCCCCTCTGGCTCTGCTGCCCCCCATGTCTCCCCTCCCCCACTAGGCTCTCCTAAATTGTCCTAAGTATCACTGCATAAAGTTACCTACAGCAACACTATGTTGAACTAGTTTAATCACACCCCTCTCATGCTGCACCAAAGGGGTAAGTAATCCATATTGCATTTTGTTTTGCAAGTGTTCATACTGTGGCTAATTGTAAGCTACAAGAGATCAGCTTAGCACTACCACTGTAACCATGCCATTTTGGTATTTCTATTGACCTGTACAGACTCAGTCCAAAAAAAATTATAGTTACAAAAATAGGAAAGAGTACAGTGGCAAAGGATGGTAAATAGAGAATAATGGATGGAGAAGAGTGTGATACGAGAATTTAATGTACACTCAAGGTGTGGGATGCTACATAAACCCCGAGGGCAAAGCCTGAGGGGTTTATTAAAGCATCCCACACTGAGGGTGTACATTAAATTCAAGTTTTCCACACTTCCCCATCTTTTATTTTATATAATATCTGGGGATCACTTTTTTCCATCCTGGGTCCTGTGATTCTCAGTGTCACTGACACACACTCATGCGCACACAAACACAAACACACACACACACACACACACACACACGGAGAGATACACAGTCTCCCTTTTCCTTAATTTTTATTTTTTTATTTTTTATTATTTACAGTTTGGACTCTGGAGTTACAATCGCGCTTACCTAGCGCTGTAGGGAGTCAGCTGTGGCCCCATTCATAGCTATGGGCTATTGCCCATTTCTCCTCACACTATAGCCTGAACTCGTCGAACAGCAGGATCAACCATTGAGCTTTTTTTTTAAAAGATTTAAAACTAAGAGAAATCATTTCAATTATAAAAAAAAAAATAAAGATGCTAAGGCAAGTTAAATGTTCTGGCTGCTCCTCAATAAGCATTGGTTGGAGCCGCTGTGTCTGTGAAATGATTTATCCTGCCCACGGAGCGAACGAGAGCCAATGAGGGAGCGCTATGCTTGATAAATGTAGCGCGTGAATGCCGTAACAACCGGCAGGTTATTACGGAAAATATCAACTGGCTGAGCACTAACAAAAAAGTGCTCACCAATTATTATAAGTGATTAAATGAAGCAACCAAGTGAAACTATCGATACAGTGTTTATTTCATAGTGATAACAACCTGCTACATGATTATTATGGAGCACTGTAATAACCGGGTATCCTGTTGTTATTTATTTATTTCTTGAAAAGTTTAACCAGGAAGTACATACTGAGCTGACAAAAAGCTAGTTTCCAGATGAGTCCTAGGGGAGAGGGGAGGAGGAGATTGCTAACAATAAAATAACTAGGTAAAATACAAAATACAAAAAATTTACCAGCTGAATCATAATAACAAAGGCAAAATAGCAAATGAAAGCAACTAGAAAAATAAAACACTCTCAAAATATACAGAAAGAAAACAAAAAAAGGAACAGCAAGGGAAAAGCAAGACAGAAGAAATAGAGAAGAAGAGGAAGGGATTAAAGGCAGGTGCAGGAAGGACGACAAAGGTCAGAGAGAATTGATTTTAGGGAGGGAGAAGAAGAGACAAAATGAATAGAAAGAGAAAGTGAGGGCCAAAGTTTTGAAAAGCAGTAAGAAAAGTCAGATTGGCTAACAATAGATTTTCTAGAAGGGATTAGAAGAAAAAGTAGAGAAGAGTTACAAAGAGAGGAAGAGGAAGAGGGAGAAAGGGAAAGAAAGGTTTGAAGATAAGAGGGAAGGGTGCCAAACCAGAATCTGGACAGCAAAGAGACACAATGGGAAAGATGCCTAGTTTTATTACACTATTTGAGTTGATATGACAAATTAGGTAACTGGAGATTGGGTTGATAATGACATTCACCAGTAATTACAAATAAAAATAACAAATGAAAATGAACCAAAAAATATTCCTTTCTCCCTTTCAGACTTTATCACAAAATTTCACAGTGCACACTACAAGCTGTACATACAACATATAGCATAGTGCATGGGGAACAGTTGACAACAGGGCTATTCTTTCACCGAGTTGGCACTATGACGACAGATTACCTTGAGAGCGCAGCTCAAGAGGTAATCCGTCGTCATAGTGCCAACGAGGTAAATGATGCCCTGTTGTCAACTGTTCCCCATGCACTTTTCTTTATAGTGTATGGTGAAACGTCATTTTTTTGGGAAAAAAATCATTACAGCATGTTTCTGCTTCAAAACACTTTTACTGGGTTACTAGAAGGAAAAAATAACTTTACATTGTGAATGTTTTCACTCTTGACAATTTAACTGTTTAAGAACTTTACATTATGAACATTTTAACACTAAACATTAGTACTGCCGACGACATTGCTGCTTTCGCTATGTGTCCTGTCTATGGAGTGAGCCCTAACTGTCAAATGCTGCTCGAGGACACAGTGTGACGTTCGCAGTGCAGTAGAAAAAATCATTTTGCTGCACTGTGAACGTCACTAGTGTGTGACTACAAGGTTTCGACAACGATGGATTTCGGTGGAGAACGACGTTCCACCATATACTATATACAAGGAGTGTAAAGAATTTGTGTGGGGAGATCAGTCTCAAACAGAAACTTTAGGTAAAGGGAGAGAACATCTATTTGGTACCTCGCAGTCACCCATACAAAACGAAGTGGGGGAGGGGGCAGAATGAATACAATGAGACTGCGACAGAAAAAAAGACACCTGACAAAAAGGTTTGCATAGGAATTACTGCTATTCTCCATAAAGGGGTACATTCATGAGCCATGCCCATCATAGTCTTAAAGTCTATGAAACACTCTTTTAAATCAGGTATTGGGCTTACCTGCAGCTGGTTGCAGTCCAGAGATATTGCTAATTAAGTCTTCCCCATGTTAATACTACATCACCACCATTTTAAGAATCTTGTGATGTCATGGATGATCAAATTGTGCCTAACCACATTATAGCCAAGTGCAGCTTGATCATCAGTGATGCCACGAGGTTGTAGAAATGATGGCAATGTAGTATCAATAAGGGGCAGACTTAATAATCAATATCTCTGGACTGCTTCCAGCTACTCAGGGGTCCAATATCTCTTTTAAGCAACATTTTCATGAACTATAATGGGCACTGTTCATAAATGTTCACCTTTAACTTTGAGCAATGACCAGTGAAAAGAGAAAAATGTATTTATAGCTTTACAGAGAAATAAGGCTCACTTTGTAAGCCGGTTTAGTGGTGCAGTTTCCTACTGTGAATGCTGAGACATTTTGGTTATGTAATGCTGTCAGTTTATCTGTGGTACTAAACCATGTTCACTGTCTTTTATTTTATTTTACTGTTACAACCTGCTACAGCAGTATAACGCCCTGCTTACCAGTTGTAAAAGATGTGTGTGTTTTTTGGGTGTAATGGGTTAAAAATGTCAATAGCTTACTATTCAGATACATGACAAATTGTCCCTACCCTATGTGCCACAGGCAATATCCAGCTAAGGCTTTTTATTGCATATAAAACCCAAAGATATATGCAATGTACTTCAAACCAAACCCCATGTGGCAAATTGGTCTCTCCCAGATTCAGCCTGCGACTGTCACCAGCTTTCTCAAACCCTTCAGCCACCTGTAAGGTTCCCTCAGTAGCTGCCACCACTCAGCATAGACACTCCCTCATGGTATCTGTAGGTCTGAATCCCACCAGAGTCACAACCCACAAGCACAGTGTTCCTTATCAAAGGGCAAATTACCTACCCCTCACTGTCACAGCTGAGAATACCTCACTTTAGGAACAAAATATGGCAACTGTGGCCTTCAGTTTGGAGACAGAACACAGTTTATGCCAAAATAAACCAGTTATCTGTACCTTCAAGGACTCAGTCACAGAAACATGAAGTATATAAGTATATAAAAATAATGTTTAATACTTCAATATATTTACACATTATACAGGATACTACACTAAAACTATAGGGAACAGTAGCTCTATGGAGGTCAAAAGAAAATGTTTTGTTCAGTAGAAAACACACAGAAAAAACTATAAAATGTAGACTTTGATGTCAGATAAGGACTGCTTGGCTCACCTAGTCTGCCCATTTTTCCTTACTTACAGTATCACCACAGACATTACTTGATCTATAGCTCTTCCTCCCTCCCCCCATTTACACTATGATTACCTTGTGCCTATCCCATGCATTCTTTAACCTCATCACTATTTTCGCCCCTCACCACCTCTGATGGAAGGCTGTTCCAGAAATCTACCACTCTTTCTGTGTAGAAGTACTTCCTCACATCACTCATGAATCTAACCCCCCAGCTTCATAGCATGTCCCCTTGTTCTTGAGCATCTTTCTGTCTGAAAAATATTTACATCCTGTACTTCATTTGCCCCTGAAAGGTATTTAAAGGTCTCTATCATATCCCCCTCTCTCTTCCAGGTTTCTCCTCATAGGGCTTTTTTCCATAAAGAGGTTTATTGAGATTTTCTCTTTTCAGCAAAGTAGACATACAAAGTGTATACAGGTAACACTGCACAGTTGCAGGGTATTTTCAAACCCAGAAAACAACAGGGAATTATCTTTAAGAAATACGGTAATTTGATACAACCACATTTGGGAAATGTAATTTATGATAAAACATCATCTTGTCTTAGAGTGCATAGACAGTACCCTTCTGGAACAGATAAACAATGTCTAGTATTTGTACTAAGATTATACCCCAAAGATTCAAAAAGTAAACAATTGTTCATAATATATTAGATGGTAAGGCCAAAGCTTAAACACTTCGATAAGGCACCAAGGTAGCAGAACTAATATCTTTATTGTGTTCAAAACCACTATTCTATCACTTGTTAGTACTTGATACAGCATACTCAATAAAGGTCTGTTATTATAAAACTGTCATTGTGTTTGTGTCTAATTTAAGTTAATACTCCCTGTTTAAGCTGACAGATGAGGTGGAACAATGAGATGCAAGGACAACTCCCCAAGAGAAGGTCTCCCAATATGGAGCAAGGGTGAGGGGTGACAACGTGGGAGAGGGGGAGAGAGGAGGGCAGGAGGAAGAAATGTGAAATAGCGGGTAACTAAAAGGAAGGTCTAAGTGACCAAACTACTGAGATGAGCCATCTGGGTCAAACGGCACAGTAGTGCTAGCTTTATGCTACAATTGTAGAGGACTGCCATAGATCATTACTGTCTGGTAGAGGCGACAGGAGAGAGAGAACTTCATCCACTGGAGAGATTTGGGGATATGCCTCCCTGAAAAGGGTTTAAGTATGGAGACCATATATTAAGGTATGTCTGGAGTTTCCCTACGGCCACATGGGATGTTCTTTTATAACAAGTGAAGATAGTCAGGAGAGTTAGCCATACCTGGACAGGGAGAAGGGGTCCCTCAGTGGTGCAGGAGAACACACTTGGTAGCCACCAAGGCTCCTTTTATCCAGAGTAGCTGTGATCAATGCAAAGTGCTGTTCAGCAATTGGACTCCAAGGAATCTAGCTGGGAATCTCTGACTCCTGGTACAGGAGCAACCTTGGCACATGTTGCTCAGACCTCCAACCAATAGGAGTCTAGTTCAGGGCAGGTCCACATGATAGGTGTGAGGTTACCTGGGTGGAAGAACACCTCAAGCAGTCACTCTGACCAATGAGCTCTGCTCATCACAGCCATTATGGGTCTTATAGACCGTATGGAGAAACTTGAATTGTAGGGTCTTAGACTGGAATTACACTGGCAGTATGCATTTATTCATCCCTCCAAAATATGGTGCAGTCACTAACTTTTTAATGTAGCGCAGCTGGTGTTTGTAGGAAGTCCATCAATCCAAAAGAAAATCAGTGCAAAGCATAAATTGGAAAATGTAAGTATCATTTATTAGAGTGCATATACACAGATGGACCACAAACGCTCCTAGTGCTTTGAGGCTCACTGCCTCTTTGAAAGGGAGTTACTAAAGAACATACACACACGGCTCAATAAATACCCATCACCCAGGCACCTATATATGATGTCACAAGGAAGTGTGCAATACTAATTTAAAACTTCTCCTTAAATAACATAATTTTCTAAACATATATCATTCATTTTACTTAGTGCCAGAAGCTTTTGTATTCCTTCTGTGTATATGCACTTTAATTAAATGGTACTTATATTTTCCAATTTATGTTTTGCACTGGTTTTCTTTTGGGTTGACGGACTTGCTGCAAACACCAGCTGGACTACATTAAAAGGTTAGTGAGTTGACCAGATTTTTTTTTTTTGTTATTCTGTTAACCAGGTAAGGCCCACTAGGCACAAGTGCCTGTTTTCAGGGGTAACCAGGAGCACTGGGCAGTTAAGGACTTGCTCAGAGTCACACAGTATGTAAGTGGAGGTTGTGGGATCAAACCTAGGTTTCGCCGGATGTGCCACACTTATTCACATCTCATTACTCTAACCTCTAGGCTCTACTGCCCAAGCTTTTGGAGAGGATGTAGGTAGAGGTGCAGCAACCTACATCTGGAGCAGCTCCTATGCTATTGGAACTACTAAGAATTAAAGATAAACCACTTTTAATGTTAATGCAGCACACAGATGGAGAAGGCTTTAACCCAGCAGCATAAGTACTGCTCATTGGGTTATATACCCATGCAGATTTTTTCAAGGTTTGAGACTCTTCATAAAATACAGGACAACAGCCAGAATGAGTTCTCCAGAAAGCATTAATTCTGAAACTAGTGAGGAATCTGAAGGTGGTGTGCTGGTTGAAAGATAGGAGACAGAGGTGATGGTAAAATTGCTATTCAGAGAATGGAAGAGTGACCAGTGGGTGCAACAGGGATCAGCAATGGTCCCTGTCCTCTTCAATGTCTTCATTATTGGGCCAGCCCAGTGGCACTGATGGTTGAGGTGCTGGATGCCACACCGGTCCACACTGGCGACCTGGGCTTGTGAACGAGCCCAGGTCATCGGGGGTCGGCAGGGGAGGACTAGGATCGAGTGTCCAACGACAGCTCTCCTAGTCCTGGGGTAAAAGGGGTGAGTACACACCATGCTCTGGTGGTCCCTAGCGATGCCCGGAGGAACTGCAGTGGTGCGGGTGTTCTGCAGGGGAAGGGAAGCATGGCAGATGTCTGCACGCTAGTGCGCAGATGTCATTGCACATCCGTGCTCCCATTGGAAGAACAGGAAAAAAGCAGCATGGTCCGCGGCAGCTTGATGGCCACTTGCTTCACCGGCCGATGATGCCTGAAATAGGCATGCACTGGTAGTGGATCCTCACCGGGCGCAGGGGCTGAAGGGGGAGCCCCTCTTGATGGTCATAGTTGACTATTCCAGCTGGGCACATCGGCTTCGGGGTCGGAGGTGAAGGTTGGAGCAGTGGCTGGATGTATGGCAGGACTGTGGCTGCAGGTAAGAAATAGAGTAGTGATAAAAAAAAATGTCTTCATTATTGACATTGCTAAGGAACTGGAAGGGATGGTGTGCCTCTTTGCAGATGACACAAACATCTGCAACAGGGTGGACTTTCAGGAGGGGTGGAGAGAATGCAAAGGGATCTGGAAAAACTAGAAGCATGGTCTAGGGTGAGTGGCAGCTGGGTTTCAGTGTCAAAAGTGCAAAGTCATGCACCTGGGGTGGGGTAACCTGGGGACTGTGTATAAGATGGGGGAGGTACTTTCAGTTACCAAGCAAGAGAGGACCTTTGAGTGATCATATTGGATGATCTTAATGTTGCAGCAGTGCAGCAGGGCAGTAGGCAAAGTGAGACAGATGCTGGGATACATAGGGATGGGGATCTCTAGCAGGAGAGGGGAGGTGGTGTTGCTTCTGTATTGCTCACTGGTGAGACCCACCTGGAGTACTGGGTCCAGTTCTGGAGGCTGCACCTCTCCAAATATACTGACAAGGTAGAACTGGTCCAGAGGAGGGCTACAAAAATGGTGAGGTGTTTGCATGAGAAGCCCTACAAGGAGAGACTGTGGGAGCTCAGTATGTATTCCCTGGAAAATAGGAGAGCAAGAGGGACATGATTGAGACCAATAAGTACCGCATGGTGGTGAATACAGTGCAGGTGGGAGCTTCTTTGAGAGGCACCAGTACAAGGGGGTATGCTATAAAACTTGTGAAGGGTAGTTTAAGAGGGATGAGGAAATTTCACAGAAAGGGTAGTAGATGCCTGGAACAGCCTGTATGAAGAGGTGGTAGGGGAAAAGACAGTCAGAAACTTCAAACATGCATGGCATAGGCACATGGGTAATATAAGGGGAGGTGAGGGAGGAGGGAGGGACACCTGTGACCAAGTAGAGTCCAGGGTGTACAGTTCGGTAGGGAAAATAGGGTAGACTAGATGGGCCTACCGGTCCATTTCTGCTTACACTTTCTATGTTTCTATGATGGAGGACAAGGGCACTGCCTTTGGGTACCTTGTCCTGTATTCTACAACCACCAGAATGTACCACTTGCTGGTGTGACTTGGAGTGCTGAGTGGCCCCACATTGTTCATGGCAACTCACCCAAATGAGTCTTTGATAATAGACAGGGGGAATCAAAGCTGCCTTAGCCTTGTCTCCAACCTTTCACACCCTCCTGCACTAAATAAATAGATAAATAAACAAATACATAAAACAATCTTGAAAGCAAAACACACAGAACCAACACCTCCAAGCTCTGTAACACTACAAAACTGAAGAAAGAAACAAAAGCAAGCATACCTGTCTTTGCTGCATCTACATTAGTCATTAAAAACATAGAATTTGTCAGCAGATAAGGACTACTTGGCCCATCCAGTTTGCCCAGTTGTTTCCCACATATTCTATCTCAGCAGACCCTAACTGGTCTCTGTCAACCCGCCGCCCTGTTTGTTTATCAGTATTCCCATATGTCTATCCCATGCATGTTTGAAACCCCCCACTATTTTCACCCCTACTACATCAGGTGGCAGGCTGCTCCAGGCATCCACCACTTTCAGTAAAGTAGTATTTCCTCATGTTCCTCCTAAATTCCCCTCTTCTAGCTTCATTGCATGTCTCTTGTCCTGTTGCATTTCCTCATTGGAAATAGGCTCCCCACCTGTACCCTGATCCATCTGTGAGGTACTTGTAGGTCTCTATTATGTACCCCCTCTTCCTCCTCCTCTCCTCCAGGGTGTGCATATTGAGATCCCACATTCTGTCCTCATATAGTTTCTCATGCAACCCCTGCATCATTTTAGTTGCCCTCCTCTGGACTGCCTCTACCCTGTCTATGTCCATTCTGAGATGTATCCTCCAGAACTGGACACAATATTCAAGGTGGGGTCTCACCAATGATCAATACAGTGGTAATACCACCTTCTTTCTTCTGCTGGAGATAACTTTCCCTATGCACCATAGAATCCCACAGGCCCCGCCCACTGCCTTGTCACACTGCTCTCTGACTTCGAAGTTATCAGATATTTTAACCTCAAGGTCCATTTCCTGCTTAGTGATGGACAGCCCCCCCATTTCATACTTAGCTCCTGGGTTTTGTATGCTCCGAGTGCATGATTTTAGACTTTTTGCCATTGAACCCAAGCTGCCATACCCTTGACTACTCCTCATGTTTTCTAAGGTCCCTACTCATTTTCTTCACCCCCTCTTGAGTATCCACCCTATTACAGATCTTGGTGTCATTGGCAAAATGGAAAAGTTATCATTCAAGCAGCAGGAGACTGGCTCTTCTTGGTTACTAGTGATGTCACAGTTGGTGAGGTTGCAATGCTGTTAATGTATAGGGGAATAGAAGTGATTGTGTTTGTCTCCAGGTAGAATGCTGTTCCACACATCACACCTTGCACTGTCAGGTAGAACATTTTCTAATTAGCAAAAGAGAAGAGAAAAATTACTTCTGATATAAGAAGTGATAGCTAACTACATCTGAAAGTCATTGCTGTCAACCCCATAGTCCTCAAAGTGTCTCTTGTTTAAAAAAGCATATTTTATGGTTAGTCTCATTCTATAGATTGCTGATGTATAGACGGTGGAGGGGTTCAAGAGGGGCTGGGACAGGTACAGGGGAAGGGTTCTGGAAGCAAAATCCAATGCAGCAAGAATATCCGGAACTGGGAAGGGAGAAGCCAGAGAAGGCGAGGGGGGCAGCAAGGTCAGCACCCATTTTTCCTTACTTACAGTATCACCACAGACATTACTTGATCTATAGCTCTTCCTCCCTCCCCCCCATTTACACTATGATTACCTTGTGCCTATCCCATGCATTCTTTAACCTCACCACTATTTTCGCCCCTCACCACCTCTGATGGAAGGCTGTTCCAGAAATCTACCACTCTTTCTGTGTAGAAGTACTTCTCACATCACTCGTGAATCTAACCCCAGCTTCATAGCATGTCCCTTGTTCTTGAGCATCTTTCTGTCTGAAAAATATTTACATCCTGTACTTCATTTGCCCCTGAAAGGTATTTAAAGGTCTCTATCATATCCCCCTCTCTCTTCCAGGTTTCTCCTCATAGGGCTTTTTTCCATAAAGAGGTTTATTGAGATTTTTCTCTTTTTCCAGCAAAGTAGACATACAAAGTGTATACAGGTAACACTGCACAGTTGCAGGGTATTTTCAAACCCAGAAAACAACAGGGAATTATCTTTAAGAAATACGGTAATTTGATACAACCACATTTGGGAAATGTAATTTATGATAAAACATCATCTTGTCTTAGAGTGCATAGACAGTACCCTTCTGGAACAGATAAACAATGTCTAGTATTTGTACTAAGATTATACCCCAAAGATTCAAAAAGTAAACAATTGTTCATAATATATTAGATGGTAAGGCCAAAGCTTAAACACTTCGATAAGGCACCAAGGTAGCAGAACTAATATCTTTATTGTGTTCAAAACCACTATTCTATCACTTGTTAGTACTTGATACAGCATACTCAATAAAGGTCTGTTATTATAAAACTGTCATTGTGTTTGTGTCTAATTTAGTTAGTTAATACTCCCCTGTTTAAGCTGACAGATGAGGTGGAACAATGAGATGCAAGGACAACTCCCCCAAGAGAAGGGTCTCCCAATATGGAGCAAGGGTGAGGGTGACAACGTGGGAGAGGGGAGAGAGGAGGCAGGAGGAAGAAAATGTGGAAATAGCGGTGTAACTAAAAGGAAGGTCTAAGTGACCAAACTACTGAGATGAGCCATCTGGGTCAAACGGCACAGTAGTGCTAGCTTTATGCTACAATTGTAGAGGACTGCCATAGATCATTACTGTCTGGTAGAGGCGACAGGAGAGAGAGAGAACTTCATCCACTGGAGAGATTTGGGGATATGCCTCCCTGAAAAGGGTTTAAGTATGGAGACCATATATTAAGGTATGTCTGGAGTTTCCCTACGGCCACATGGGATGTTCTTTTATAACAAGTGAAGATAGTCAGGAGAGTTAGCCATACCTGGACAGGGGAGAGAAGGGGTCCCTCCCAGTGGTGCAGGAGAACACACTTGGTAGCCACCAAGGCTCCTTTTATCCAGAGTAGCTGTGATCAATGCAAAGTGCTGTTCAGCAATTGGACTCCAAGGAATGCTAGCTGGGAATCTCTGACTCCTGGTACAGGAGCAACCTTGGCACATGTTGCTCAGACCTCCAACCAATAGGAGTCTAGTTCAGGGCAGGTCCACATGATAGGTGTGAGGTTGCCTGGGTGGAAGAACACCTCAAGCAGTCACTCTGACCAATGAGCTCTGCTCATCACAGCCATTGTGGGGTCTTATAGACCGTATGGAGAAACTTGAATTGTAGGGTCTTAGACTGGAATTCACGACTGGCAGTGTATGCATTTATTCATCCCCTCCAAAATATGGTGCAGTCACTAACTTTTTAATGTAGCGCAGCTGGTGTTTGTAGGAAGTCCATCAATCCAAAAGAAAATCAGTGCAAAGCATAAATTGGAAAATGTAAGTATCATTTATTAGAGTGCATATACACAGATGGACCACAAACGCTCCTAGTGCTTTGAGGCTCACTGCCTCTTTGAAAGGGAGTTACTAAAGAACATACACGCACGGCTCAATAAATACCCATCACCCAGGCACCTATATATGATGTCACAAGGAAGTGTGCAATACTAATTTAAAACTTCTCCTTAAATAACATAATTTTCTAAACATATATCATTCATTTCACTTAGTGCCAGAAGCTTTTGTATTCCTTCTGTGTATATGCACTTTAATTAAATGGTACTTATATTTTCCAATTTATGTTTTGCACTGGTTTTCTTTTGGGTTGTGGACTTGCTGCAAACACCAGCTGGACTACATTAAAAGGTTAGTGAGTTGACCAGATTTTTTTTTTGTTATTCTGTTAACCAGGTAAGGCCCACTAGGCACAAGTGCCTGTTTTCAGGGGTAACCAGGGAGCACTGGGGCAGTTAAGTGACTTGCTCAGAGTCACACAGTATGTAAGTGGAGGTTGTGGGGATCAAACCTAGGTTTGCCGGATGTGCCACACTTATTCACATCTCATTACTCTAACCTCTAGGCTCTACTGCCCAAGCTTTTGGAGAGGATGTAGGTAGAGGTGCAGCAACCTACATCTGGAGCAGCTCCTATGCTATTGGAACTACTAAGAATTAAAGATAAACCACTTTTAATGTTAATGCAGCACACAGATGGAGGCTTTAACCAGCAGCATAAGTACTGCTCATTGGGTTATATACCCATGCAGATTTTTCAAGGTTTGAGACTCTTCATAAAATACAGGACAACAGCCAGAATGAGTTCTCCAGAAAGCATTAATTCTGAAACTAGTGAGGAATCTGAAGGTGGTGTGCTGGTTGAAAGATAGGGAGACAGAGGGTGATGGTAAAATTGCAGCTATTCAGAGAATGGAAGAGTGACCAGTGGGGTGCAACAGGGATCAGCAATGGTCCCTGTCCTCTTCAATGTCTTCATTATTGGGCCAGCCCAGTGGCACTGATGGTTGAGGTGCTGGATGCCACACCTCGGTCCACACTGGCGACCTGGGCTTGTGAACGAGCCCGGGTCATCGGGGGTCGGCAGGGGAGGACTAGGATCGAGCGTCCAACGACAGCTCTCCTAGTCCTGGGGTAAAAGGGGTGAGTACACACCATGCTCTGGTGGTCCCTGGCGATGCCCGGAGGAACTGCAGTGGTGCGGGTGTTCTGCAGGGGAAGGGAAGCATGGCAGATGTCTGCACGCTAGTGCGCAGATGTCATTGCACATCCGTGCTCCCATTGGGAGAACAGGAAAAAAGCAGCATGGTCCGTGGCAGCTTGATGGCCACTTGCTTCACCGGCCGATGATGCCTGAAATAGGCATGCACTGGAGTGATCCTCACCGGGCGCAGGGGCTGAAGGGGAGCCCTCTTGATGGTCATAGTTGACTATTCCAGCTGGGCACATCGGCTTCGGGGTCGGAGGTGAAGGTTGGAGCAGTGGCTGGATGTATGGCAGGACTGTGGCTGCAGGTAAGAAATAAGTAGTGATAAAAAAATGTCTTCATTATTGACATTGCTAAGGAACTGGAAGGATGGTGTGCCTCTTTGCAGATGACACAAACATCTGCAACAGGGTGGACTTTCAGGAGGGGTGGAGAGAATGCAAAGGGATCTGGAAAAACTAGAAGCATGGTCTAGGGTGAGTGGCAGCTGGGTTTCAGTGTCAAAAAGTGCAAAGTCATGCACCTGGGGTGGGGTAACCTGGGGACTGTGTATAAGATGGGAGGAGGTACTTTCAGTTACCAAGCAAGAGAGGGACCTTTGAGTGATCATATTGGATGATCTTAATGTTGCGCAGCAGTGCAGCAGGGCAGTAGGCAAAGTGAGACAGATGCTGGGATACATAGGGATGGGGATCTCTAGCAGGAGAGGGAGGTGGTGTTGCTTCTGTTGCTCACTGGTGAGACCCCACCTGGAGTACTGGGTCCAGTTCTGGGCTGCACCTCTCAAATATACTGACAAGGTAGAACTGGTCCAGAGGAGGGCTACAAAAATGGTGAGGTGTTTGCATGAGAAGCCCTACAAGGAGAGACTGTGGGAGCTCAGTATGTATTCCCTGGAAAATAGGAGAGCAAGAGGACATGATTGAGACCAATAAGTACCGCATGGTGGTGAATACAGTGCAGGTGGGAGCTTCTTTGAGAGGCACCAGTACAAGGGGTATGCTATAAAACTTGTGAAGGGTAGTTTAAGAGGATGTGAGAAATTTCACAGAAAGGGTGGTAGATGCCTGGAACAGCCTGTATGAAGAGGTGGTAGGGAAAAGACAGTCAGAAACTTCAAACATGCATGGCATAGCACATGGGTAATATAAGGAGGTGAGGGAGGGAGGGACACCTGTGACCAAGTAGAGTCCAGGGTGTACAGTTCGGCAGGGAAAATAGGGTAGACTAGATGGGCCTACCGGTCCATTTCTGTACACTTTCTATGTTTCTATGATGGAGGACAAGGGCACTGCCTTTGGGTACCTTGTCCTGTATTCTACAACCACCAGAATGTACCACTTGCTGGTGTGACTTGGAGTGCTGAGTGGCCCCACATTGTTCATGGCAACTCACCCAAATGAGTCTTTGATAATAGACAGGGGGAATCAAAGCTGCCTTAGCCTTGTCTCCAACCTTTCACACCCTCCTGCACTAAATAAATAGATAAATAAACAAATACATAAAACAATCTTGAAAGCAAAACACACAGAACCAACACCTCCAAGCTCTGTAACACTACAAAAACTGAAGAAAGAAACAAAAGCAAGCATACCTGTCTTTGCTGCATCTACATTAGTCATTAAAAACATAGAATTTGTCAGCAGATAAGGACTACTTGGCCCATCCAGTTTGCCCAGTTGTTTCCCACATATTCTATCTCAGCAGACCCTAACTGGTCTCTGTCAACCCGCCGCCCTGTTTGTTTATCAGTATTCCCATATGTCTATCCCATGCATGTTTGAAACCCCACTATTTTCACCCCTACTACATCAGGTGGCAGGCTGCTCCAGGCATCCACCACTTTCAGTAAAGTAGTATTTCCTCATGTTCCTCCTAAATTCCCTCTTCTAGCTTCATTGCATGTCTCTTGTCCTGTTGCATTTCCTCATTGGAAATAGGCTCCCCACCTGTACCCTGATCCATCTGTGAGGTACTTGTAGGTCTCTATTATACCCCTCTTCCTCCTCCTCTCCTCCAGGGTGTGCATATTGAGATCCCACATTCTGTCCTCATATAGTTTCTCATGCAACCCCTGCATCATTTTAGTTGCCCTCCTCTGGACTGCCTCTACCCTGTCTATGTCCATTCTGAGATGTAACCTCCAGAACTGGACACAATATTCAAGGTGGGGTCTCACCAATGATCAATACAGTGGTAATACCACCTTCTTTCTTCTGCTGGAGATAACTTTCCCTATGCACCATAGAATCCCACAGGCCCCGCCCACTGCCTTGTCACACTGCTCTCTGACTTCGAAGTTATCAGATATTTTAACCTCAAGGTCCATTTCCTGTAGTGATGGACAGTGCCCCCCCATTTCATACTTAGCTCCTGGGTTTTGTATGCTCCAGTGCATGATTTTAGACTTTTGCCATTGAAACCAAGCTGCCATACCCTTGACTACTCCTCATGTTTTCTAAGGTCCCTACTCATTTCTTCACCCCTCTTGAGTATCCACCCTATTACAGATCTTGGTGTCATTGGCAAAATGGAAAAGTTATCATTCAAGCAGCAGGAGACTGGCTCCTCTTGGTTACTAGTGATGTCACAGTTGGTGAGGTTGCAATGCTGTTAATGTATAGGGAATAGAAGTGATTGTGTTTGTCTCCAGGTAGAATGCTGTTCCACACATCACACCTTGCACTGTCAGGTAGAACATTTTCTAATTAGCAAAGAGAGAAAAATTACTTCTGATATAAGAAGTGATAGCTAACTACATCTGAAAGTCATTGCTGTCAACCCCATAGTCCTCAAAGTGTCTCTTGTTTAAAAAAGCATATTTTATGGTTAGTCTCATTCTATAGATTGCTGATGTATAGACGGTGGAGGGGTTCAAGAGGGGCTGGGACAGGTACAGGGGAAGGGTTCTGGAAACAAAATCCAATGCAGCAAGAATATCCGGAACTGGGAAGGGAGAAGCCAGAGAAGGCGAGGGGGGCAGCAAGGTCAGCACCCATTTTTCCTTACTTACAGTATCACCACAGACATTACTTGATCTATAGCTCTTCCTCCCTCCCCCCCATTTACACTATGATTACCTTGTGCCTATCCCATGCATTCTTTAACCTCACCACTATTTTCGCCCCTCACCACCTCTGATGGAAGGCTGTTCCAGAAATCTACCACTCTTTCTGTGTAGAAGTACTTCCTCACATCACTCATGAATCTAACCCCCCAGCTTCATAGCATGTCCCCTTGTTCTTGAGCATCTTTCTGTCTGAAAAATATTTACATCCTGTACTTCATTTGCCCCTGAAAGGTATTTAAAGGTCTCTCATATCCCCTCTCTCTCCAGGTTTCTCCTCATAGGGCTTTTTCCATAAAGAGGTTTATTGAGATTTCTCTTTTTCCAGCAAAGTAGACATACAAAGTGTATACAGGTAACACTGCACAGTTGCAGGGTATTTTCAAACCAGAAAACAACAGGAATTATCTTTAAAAATACGGTAATTTGATACAACCACATTTGGGAAATGTAATTTATGATAAAACATCATCTTGTCTTGAGATGCATAGACAGTACCCTTCTGGAACAGATAAACAATGTCTAGTATTTGTACTAAGATTATACCCAAAGATTCAAAAAGTAAACAATTGTTCATAATATATTAGATGGTAAGGCCAAAGCTTAAACACTTGATAAGGCACCAAGGTAGCAGAACTAATATCTTTATTGTGTTCAAAACCACTATTCTATCACTTGTTAGTACTTGATACAGCATACTCAATAAAGGTCTGTTATTATAAAACTGTCATTGTGCTTGTGTCTAATTTAGTTAGTTAATACTCCCCTGTTTAAGCTGACAGATGAGGTGGAACAATGAGATGCAAGGACAACTCCCCCCAAGAGAAGGGTCTCCCAATATGGAGCAAGGGTGAGGGTGACAACGTGGGGAGAGGGGGAGAGAGGAGGGGCAGGAGGAAGAAAATGTGGAAATAGCGGTGTAACTAAAAGGAAGGTCTAAGTGACCAAACTACTGAGATGAGCCATCTGGGTCAAACGGCACAGTAGTGCTAGCTTTATGCTACAATTGTAGAGGACTGCCATAGATCATTACTGTCTGGTAGAGGCGACAGGAGAGAGAGAACTTCATCCACTGGAGAGATTTGGGGATATGCCTCCCTGAAAAGGGTTTAAGTATGGAGACCATATATTAAGGTATGTCTGGAGTTTCCCTACGGCCACATGGGATGTTCTTTTATAACAAGTGAAGATAGTCAGGAGAGTTAGCCATACCTGGACAGGGGAGAGAAGGGGTCCCTCCCAGTGGTGCAGGAGAACACACTTGGTAGCCACCAAGGCTCCTTTTATCCAGAGTAGCTGTGATCAATGCAAAGTGCTGTTCAGCAATTGGACTCCAAGGAATGCTAGCTGGGAATCTCTGACTCCTGGTACAGGAGCAACCTTGGCACATGTTGCTCAGACCTCCAACCAATAGGAGTCTAGTTCAGGGCAGGTCCACATGATAGGTGTGAGGTTGCCTGGGTGGAAGAACACCTCAAGCAGTCACTCTGACCAATGAGCTCTGCTCATCACAGCCATTAATGGGGTCTTATAGACCGTATGGAGAAACTTGAATTGTAGGGTCTTAGACTGGAATTCACGACTGGCAGTGTATGCATTTATTCATCCCCTCAAAATATGGTGCAGTCACTAACTTTTAATGTGAGCGCAGCTGGTGTTTTGGGAAGTCCATCAATCCAAGAAAATCAGTGCAAAGCATAAATTGGAAAATGTAAGTATCATTTATTAGAGTGCATATACACAGATGGACCTAAGCGCTCCTAGTGCTTTGAGGCTCACTGCCTCTTTGAAAGGGAGTTACTAAAGAACATACACTACGGCTCAATAAATACCCATCACCCAGGCACCTATATATGATGTCACAAGGAAGTGTGCAATACTAATTTAAAACTTCTCCTTAAATAACATAATTTTCTAAACATATATCATTCATTTCACTTAGTGCCAGAAGCTTTTGTATTCCTTCTGTGTATATGCACTTTAATTAAATGGTACTTATATTTTCCAATTTATGTTTTGCACTGGTTTTCTTTTGGGTTGACGGACTTGCTGCAAACACCAGCTGGACTACATTAAAAGGTTAGTGAGTTGACCAGATTTTTTTTTTTTGTTATTCTGTAGGTAAGGCCCACTAGGCACAAGTGCCTGTTTTCAGGGGTAACCAGGAGCACTGGGGCAGTTAAGTGACTTGCTCAGAGTCACACAGTATGTAAGTGGAGGTTGTGGGATCAAACCTAGGTTTGCCGGATGTGCCACACTTATTCACATCTCATTACTCTAACCTCTAGGCTCTACTGCCCAAGCTTTTGGAGAGGATGTAGGTAGAGGTGCAGCAACCTACATCTGGAGCAGCTCCTATGCTATTGGAACTACTAAGAATTAAAGATAAACCACTTTTAATGTTAATGCAGCACACAGATGGAGAAGGCTTTAACCCAGCAGCATAAGTACTGCTCATTGGGTTATATACCCATGCAGATTTTTTCAAGGTTTGAGACTCTTCATAAAATACAGGACAACAGCCAGAATGAGTTCTCCAGAAAGCATTAATTCTGAAACTAGTGAGGAATCTGAAGGTGGTGTGCTGGTTGAAAGATAGGAGACAGAGGGTGATGGTAAAATTGCAGCTATTCAGAGAATGGAAGAGTGACCAGTGGGGTGCAACAGGGATCAGCAATGGTCCCTGTCCTCTTCAATGTCTTCATTATTGGGCCAGCCCAGTGGCACTGATGGTTGAGGTGCTGGATGCCACACCTCGGTCCACACTGGCGACCTGGGCTTGTGAACGAGCCCAGGTCATCGGGGGTCGGCAGGGGAGGACTAGGATCGAGTGTCCAACGACAGCTCTCCTAGTCCTGGGGTAAAAGGGGTGAGTACACACCATGCTCTGGTGGTCCCTGGCGATGCCCGGAGGAACTGCAGTGGTGCGGGTGTTCTGCAGGGGAAGGGAAGCATGGCAGATGTCTGCACGCTAGTGCGCAGATGTCATTGCACATCCGTGCTCCCATTGGAAGAACAGGAAAAAAGCAGCATGGTCCGCGGCAGCTTGATGGCCACTTGCTTCACCGGCCGATGATGCCTGAAATAGGCATGCACTGGTAGTGGATCCTCACCGGGCGCAGGGGCTGAAGGGGGAGCCCTTCTTGATGGTCATAGTTGACTATTCCAGCTGGGCACATCGGCTTCGGGGTCGGAGGTGAAGGTTGGAGCAGTGGCTGGATGTATGGCAGGACTGTGGCTGCAGGTAAGAAATAGAGTAGTGATAAAAAAAAAATGTCTTCATTATTGACATTGCTAAGGAACTGGAAGGGATGGTGTGCCTCTTTGCAGATGACACAAACATCTGCAACAGGGTGGACTTTCAGGAGGGGTGGAGAGAATGCAAAGGGATCTGGAAAAACTAGAAGCATGGTCTAGGGTGAGTGGCAGCTGGGTTTCAGTGTCAAAAAGTGCAAAGTCATGCACCTGGGGTGGGGTAACCTGGGGACTGTGTATAAGATGGGGGGAGGTACTTTCAGTTACCAAGCAAGAGAGGGACCTTTGAGTGATCATATTGGATGATCTTAATGTTGCGCAGCAGTGCAGCAGGGCAGTAGGCAAAGTGAGACAGATGCTGGGATACATAGGGATGGGGATCTCTAGCAGGAGAGGGGGAGGTGGTGTTGCTTCTGTATTGCTCACTGGTGAGACCCCACCTGGAGTACTGGGTCCAGTTCTGGAGGCTGCACCTCTCCAAATATACTGACAAGGTAGAACTGGTCCAGAGGAGGGCTACAAAAATGGTGAGGTGTTTGCATGAGAAGCCCTACAAGGAGAGACTGTGGGAGCTCAGTATGTATTCCCTGGAAAATAGGAGAGCAAGAGGGACATGATTGAGACCAATAAGTACCGCATGGTGGTGAATACAGTGCAGGTGGGAGCTTCTTTGAGAGGCACCAGTACAAGGGGGTATGCTATAAAACTTGTGAAGGGTAGTTTAAGAGGATGTGAGAATTTCACAGAAAGGGTAGTAGATGCCTGGAACAGCCTGTATGAAGAGGTGGTAGGGAAAAGACAGTCAGAAACTTCAAACATGCATGGCATAGGCACATGGGTAATATAAGGGGAGGTGAGAGGAGGGAGGGACACCTGTGACCAAGTAGAGTCCAGGGTGTACAGTTCGGCAGGGAAAATAGGGTAGACTAGATGGGCCTACGGTCCATTTCTCTTACACTTTCTATGTTTCTATGATGGAGGACAAGGGCACTGCCTTTGGGTACCTTGTCCTGTATTCTACAACCACCAGAATGTACCACTTGCTGGTGTGACTTGGAGTGCTGAGTGGCCCCACATTGTTCATGGCAACTCACCCAAATGAGTCTTTGATAATAGACAGGGGGAATCAAAGCTGCCTTAGCCTTGTCTCCAACCTTTCACACCCTCCTGCACTAAATAAATAGATAAATAAACAAATACATAAAACAATCTTGAAAGCAAAACACACAGAACCAACACCTCCAAGCTCTGTAACACTACAAAACTGAAGAAAGAAACAAAAGCAAGCATACCTGTCTTTGCTGCATCTACATTAGTCATTAAAAACATAGAATTTGTCAGCAGATAAGGACTACTTGGCCCATCCAGTTTGCCCAGTTGTTTCCCATATTCTATCTCAGCAGACCCTAACTGGTCTCTGTCAACCCGCCGCCCTGTTTGTTTATCAGTATTCCCATATGTCTATCCCATGCATGTTTGAAACCCCCACTATTTTCACCCCTACTACATCAGGTGGCAGGCTGCTCCAGGCATCCACCACTTTCAGTAAGTAGTATTTCCTCATGTTCCTCCTAAATTCCCTCTTCTAGCTTCATTGCATGTCTCTTGTCCTGTTGCATTTCCTCATTGGAAATAGGCTCCCCACCTGTACCCTGATCCATCTGTGAGGTACTTGTAGGTCTCTATTATGTACCCCTCTTCCTCCTCCTCTCTCCAGGGTGTGCATATTGAGATCCCACATTCTGTCCTCATATAGTTTCTCATGCAACCCCTGCATCATTTTAGTTGCCCTCCTCTGGACTGCCTCTACCCTGTCTATGTCCATTCTGAGATGTATCCTCCAGAACTGGACACAATATTCAAGGTGGGGTCTCACCAATGATCAATACAGTGGTAATACCACCTTCTTTCTTCTGCTGGAGATAACTTTCCCTATGCACCATAGAATCCCACAGGCCCGCCCACTGCCTTGTCACCTGCTCTCTGACTTGAAGTTATCAGATATTTTAACCTCAAGGTCCATTTCCTGCTTAGTGATGGACAGTGCCCCCATTTCATACTTAGCTCCTGGGTTTTGTATGCTCCGAGTGCATGATTTTAGACTTTTGCCATTGAACCCAAGCTGCCATACCCTTGACTACTCCTCATGTTTTCTAAGGTCCCTACTCATTTTCTTCACCCCTCTTGAGTATCCACCCTATTACAGATCTTGGTGTCATTGGCAAAATGGAAAGTTATCATTCAAGCAGCAGGAGACTGGCTCCTCTTGGTTACTAGTGATGTCACAGTTGGTGAGGTTGCAATGCTGTTAATGTATAGGGAATAAAGTGATTGTGTTTGTCTCCAGGTAGAATGCTGTT
The DNA here is from genome assembly GCA_016271365.2 of Neoceratodus forsteri. Lineage (NCBI taxonomy): Eukaryota > Metazoa > Chordata > Ceratodontiformes > Ceratodontidae > Neoceratodus > Neoceratodus forsteri. The sequence continues at coordinate 30,286,233 of CM028132.1, forward strand.
CCACATCACACCTTGCACTGTCAGGTAGAACATTTCTAATTAGCAAAGAAGAAAAATTACTTCTGATATAAGAGTGATAGCTAACTACATCTGAAAGTCATTGCTGTCAACCCCATAGTCCTCAAAGTGTCTCTTGTTTAAAAGCATATTTTATGGTTAGTCTCATTCTATAGATTGCTGATGTATAGGCGGTGGAGGGGTTCAAGAGGGGCTGGGACAGGTACAGGGAAGGGTTCTGGAAGCAAAATCCAATGCAGCAGAATATCCGGAACTGGGAAGGAGAAGCCAGAGAAAGGAGAGGGGCAGCAAAGGTCAGCACCATTTTCCTTACTTACAGTATCACCACAGACATTACTTGATCTATAGCTCTTCCTCCCTCCCCCATTTACACTATGATTACCTTGTGCCTATCCCATGCATTCTTTAACCTCACCACTATTTTCGCCCCTCACCACCTCTGATGGAAGGCTGTTCCAGAAATCTACCACTCTTTCTGTGTAGAAGTACTTCCTCACATCACTCGTGAATCTAACCCCCCAGCTTCATAGCATGTCCCCTTGTTCTTGAGCATCTTTCTGTCTGAAAAATATTTACATCCTGTACTTCATTTGCCCCTGAAAGGTATTTAAAGGTCTCTATCATATCCCCCTCTCTCTTCCAGGTTTCTCCTCATAGGGCTTTTTTCCATAAAGAGGTTTATTGAGATTTTTCTCTTTTTCCAGCAAAGTAGACATACAAAGTGTATACAGGTAACACTGCACAGTTGCAGGGTATTTTCAAACCCAGAAAACAACAGGGAATTATCTTTAAGAAATACGGTAATTTGATACAACCACATTTGGGAAATGTAATTTATGATAAAACATCATCTTGTCTTAGAGTGCATAGACAGTACCCTTCTGGAACAGATAAACAATGTCTAGTATTTGTACTAAGATTATACCCTAAAGATTCAAAAAGTAAACAATTGTTCATAATATATTAGATGGTAGGCCAAAGCTTAAACACTTCGATAAGGCACCAAGGTAGCAGAACTAATATCTTTATTGTGTTCAAAACCACTATTCTATCACTTGTTAGTACTTGATACAGCATACTCAATAAAGGTCTGTTATTATAAAACTGTCATTGTGTTTGTGTCTAATTTAGTTAGTTAATACTCCCCTGTTTAAGCTGACAGATGAGGTGGAACAATGAGATGCAAGGACAACTCCCCCAAGAGAAGGGTCTCCCAATATGGAGCAAGGGTGAGGGTGACAACGTGGGGAGAGGGGGAGAGAGGAGGGGCAGGAGGAAGAAAATGTGGAAATAGCGGTGTAACTAAAAGGAAGGTCTAAGTGACCAAACTACTGAGATGAGCCATCTGGGTCAAGCGGCACAGTAGTGCTAGCATTTATGCTACAATTGTAGAGGACTGCCATAGATCATTACTGTCTGGTAGAGGCGACAGGAGAGAGAACTTCATCCACTGGAGAGATTTGGGGATATGCCTCCTGAAAAGGGTTTAAGTATGGAGACCATATATTAAGGTATGTCTGGAGTTTCCCTACGGCCACATGGGATGTTCTTTTATAACAAGTGAAGATAGTCAGGAGAGTTAGCCATACCTGGACAGGAGAGAAGGGTCCCTCAGTGGTGCAGGAGAACACACTTGGTAGCCACCAAGGCTCCTTTTATCCAGAGTAGCTGTGATCAATGCAAAGTGCTGTTCAGCAATTGGACTCCAAGGAATGCTAGCTGAGAATCTCTGACTCCTGGTACAGGAGCAACCTTAGCACATGTTGCTCAGACCTCCAACCAATAGGAGTCTAGTTCAGGGCAGGTCCACATGATAGGTGTGAGGTTGCCTGGGTGGAAGAACACCTCAAGCAGTCACTCTGACCAATGAGCTCTGCTCATCACAGCCATTAATGAGGGTCTTATAGACCGTATGGAGAAACTTGAATTGTAGGGTCTTAGACTGGAATTCACGACTGGCAGTGTATGCATTTATTCATCCCCTCAAAATATGGTGCAGTCACTAACTTTTTAATGTAAGCGCGGCTGGTGTTTGTAGAAGTCCATCAATCAAAGAAAATCAGTGCAAAGCATAAATTGGAAAATGTAAGTATCATTTATTAGAGTGCATATACACAGATGGACCTAAGCGCTCCTAGTGCTTTGAGGCTCACTGCCTCTTTGAAAGGGAGTTACTAAAGAACATACACATACTGGCTCAATAAATACCCATCACCCAGGCACCTATATATGATGTCACAAGGAAGTGTGCAATACTAATTTAAAACTTCTCCTTAAATAACATAATTTTCTAAACATATATCATTCATTTCACTTAGTGCCAGAAGCTTTTGTATTCCTTCTGTGTATATGCACTTTAATTAAATGGTACTTATATTTTCAATTTATGTTTTGCACTGGTTTTCTTTTGGGTTGACGGACTTGCTGCAAACACCAGCTGGACTACATTAAAAGGTTAGTGAGTTGACCAGATTTTTTTTTGTTATTCTGTTAACCAGGTAAGGCCCACTAGGCACAAGTGCCTGTTTTCAGGGGTAACCAGGGAGCACTGGGGCAGTTAAGTGACTTGCTCAGAGTCACACAGTATGTAAGTGGAGGTTGTGGGGATCAAACCTAGGTTTGCCGGATGTGCCACACTTATTCACATCTCATTACTCTAACCTCTAGGCTCTACTGCCCAAGCTTTTGGAGAGGATGTAGGTAGAGGTGCAGCAACCTACATCTGGAGCAGCTCCTATGCTATTGGAACTACTAAGAATTAAAGATAAACCACTTTTAATGTTAATGCAGCACACAGATGGAGAAGGCTTTAACCCAGCAGCATAAGTACTGCTCATTGGGTTATATACCCATGCAGATTTTTTTCAAGGTTTGAGACTCTTCATAAAATACAGGACAACAGCCAGAATGAGTTCTCCAGAAAGCATTAATTCTGAAACTAGTGAGGAATCTGAAGGTGGTGTGCTGGTTGAAAGATAGGAGACAGAGGGTGATGGTAAAATTGCAGCTATTCAGAGAATGGAAGAGTGACCAGTGGGGTGCAACAGGGATCAGCAATGGTCCCTGTCCTCTTCAATGTCTTCATTATTGGGCCAGCCCAGTGGCACTGATGGTTGAGGTGCTGGATGCCACACCTCGGTCCACACTGGCGACCTGGGCTTGTGAACGAGCCCGGGTCATCGGGGGTCGGCAGGGGAGGACTAGGATCGAGCGTCCAACGACAGCTCTCCTAGTCCTGGGGTAAAAGGGGTGAGTACACACCATGCTCTGGTGGTCCCTGGCGATGCCCGGAGGAACTGCAGTGGTGCGGGTGTTCTGCAGGGGAGAAGGGAAGCATGGCAGATGTCTGCACGCTAGTGCGCAGATGTCATTGCACATCCGTGCTCCCATTGGGAGAACAGGAAAAAAGCAGCATGGTCCGCGGCAGCTTGATGGCCACTTGCTTCACCGGCCGATGATGCCTGAAATAGGCATGCACTGGTAGTGGATCCTCACGGGCGCAGGGGCTGAAGGGGAGCCCTCTTGATGGTCATAGTTGACTATTCCAGCTGGGCACATCGGCCGGGTCGGAGGTGAAGGTTGGAGCAGTGGCTGGATGTATGGCAGGACTGTGGCTGCAGGTAAGAAATAGAGTAGTGATAAAAAAATGTCTTCATTATTGACATTGCTAAGGAACTGGAAGGATGGTGTGCCTCTTTGCAGATGACACAAACATCTGCAACAGGGTGGACTTTCAGGAGGGGTGGAGAGAATGCAAAGGGATCTGGAAAAACTAGAAGCATGGTCTAGGGTGAGTGGCAGCTGGGTTTCAGTGTCAAAAAGTGCAAAGTCATGCACCTGGGGTGGGGTAACCTGGGGACTGTGTATAAGATGGGAGGAGGTACTTTCAGTTACCAAGCAAGAGAGGACCTTTGGTGATCATATTGGATGATCTTAATGTTGTCGCAGCAGTGCAGCAGGGCAGTAGGCAAAGTGAGACAGATGCTGGGATACATAGGGATGGGGATCTCTAGCAGGAGGGGAGGTGGTGTTGCTTCTGTAGTTGCTCACTGGTGAGACCCCACCTGGAGTACTGGGTCCAGTTCTGGGCTGCACCTCTCCAAATATACTGACAAGGTAGAACTGGTCCAGAGGAGGGCTACAAAATGGTGAGGTGTTTGCATGAGAAGCCCTACAAGGAGAGACTGTGGGAGCTCAGTATGTATTCCCTGGAAAATAGGAGAGCAAGAGGGACATGATTGAGACCAATAAGTACCGCATGGTGGTGAATACAGTGCAGGTGGGAGCTTCTTTGAGAGGCACCAGTACAAGGGGGTATGCTATAAAACTTGTGAAGGGGTAGTTTAAGAGGGATGTGAGGAAATTTCACAGAAAGGGTAGTAGATGCCTGGAACAGCCTGTATGAAGAGGTGGTAGGGGAAAAGACAGTCAGAAACTTCAAACATGCATGGCATAGGCACATGGGTAATATAAGGGGAGGTGAGGGAGGAGGGAGGGACACCTGTGACCAAGTAGAGTCCAGGGTGTACAGTTCGGCAGGGAAAATAGGGTAGACTAGATGGGCCTACCGGTCCATTTCTGCTTACACTTTCTATGTTTCTATGATGGAGGACAAGGGCACTGCCTTTGGGTACCTTGTCCTGTATTCTACAACCACCAGAATGTACCACTTGCTGGTGTGACTTGGAGTGCTGAGTGGCCCCACATTGTTCATGGCAACTCACCCAAATGAGTCTTTGATAATAGACAGGGGGAATCAAAGCTGCCTTAGCCTTGTCTCCAACCTTTCACACCCTCCTGCACTAAATAAATAGATAAATAAACAAATACATAAAACAATCTTGAAAGCAAAACACACAGAACCAACACCTCCAAGCTCTGTAACACTACAAAACTGAAGAAAGAAACAAAAGCAAGCATACCTGTCTTTGCTGCATCTACATTAGTCATTAAAAACATAGAATTTGTCAGCAGATAAGGACTACTTGGCCCATCCAGTTTGCCCAGTTGTTTCCCACATATTCTATCTCAGCAGACCCTAACTGGTCTCTGTCAACCCGCCGCCCTGTTTGTTTATCAGTATTCCCATATGTCTATCCCATGCATGTTTGAAACCCCCCACTATTTTCACCCCTACTACATCAGGTGGCAGGCTGCTCCAGGCATCCACCACTTTCAGTAAAGTAGTATTTCCTCATGTTCCTCCTAAATTCCCCTCTTCTAGCTTCATTGCATGTCTCTTGTCCTGTTGCATTTCCTCATTGGAAATAGGCTCCCCACCTGTACCCTGATCCATCTGTGAGGTGACTTGTAGGTCTCTATTATGTACCCCTCTTCCTCCTCCTCTCCTCCAGGGTGTGCATATTGAGATCTCACATTCTGTCCTCATATAGTTTCTCATGCAACCCCTGCATCATTTTAGTTGCCCTCCTCTGGACTGCCTCTACCCTGTCTATGTCCATTCTGAGATGTAACCTCCAGAACTGGACACAATATTCAAGGTGGGGTCTCACCAATGATCAATACAGTGGTAATACCACCTTCTTTCTTCTGCTGGAGATAACTTTCCCTATGCACCATAGAATCCCACAGGCCCCGCCCACTGCCTTGTCACACTGCTCTCTGACTTCGAAGTTATCAGATATTTTAACCTCAAGGTCCATTTCCTGCTTAGTGATGGACAGTGCCCCCCCCCCCCCATTTCATACTTAGCTCCTGGGTTTTGTATGCTCCGAGTGCATGATTTTAGACTTTTTGCCATTGAAACCAAGCTGCCATACCCTTGACTACTCCTCATGTTTCTAAGGTCCCTACTCATTTTCTTCACCCCTCTTGAGTATCCACCCTATTACAGATCTTGGTGTCATTGGCAAAATGGAAAAGTTATCATTCAAGCAGCAGGAGACTGGCTCCTCTTGGTTACTAGTGATGTCACAGTTGGTGAGGTTGCAATGCTGTTAATGTATAGGGGAATAGAAGTGATTGTGTTTGTCTCCAGGTAGAATGCTGTTCCACACATCACACCTTGCACTGTCAGGTAGAACATTTTCTAATTAGCAAAAGAGGAGAGAAAAATTACTTCTGATATAAGAAGTGATAGCTAACTACATCTGAAAGTCATTGCTGTCAACCCCATAGTCCTCAAAGTGTCTCTTGTTTAAAAAAGCATATTTTATGGTTAGTCTCATTCTATAGATTGCTGATGTATAGAGCGGTGGAGGGGTTCAAGAGGGGCTGGGACAGGTACAGGGGAAGGGTTCTGGAAGCAAAATCCAATGCAGCAAGAATATCCGGAACTGGGAAGGGAGAAGCCAGAGAAGGCGAGGGGGGCAGCAAGGTCAGCACCCATTTTTCCTTACTTACAGTATCACCACAGACATTACTTGATCTATAGCTCTTCCTCCCTCCCCCCCATTTACACTATGATTACCTTGTGCCTATCCCATGCATTCTTTAACCTCACCACTATTTTCGCCCCTCACCACCTCTGATGGAAGGCTGTTCCAGAAATCTACCACTCTTTCTGTGTAGAAGTACTTCCTCACATCACTCGTGAATCTAACCCCCCAGCTTCATAGCATGTCCCCTTGTTCTTGAGCATCTTTCTGTCTGAAAAATATTTACATCCTGTACTTCATTTGCCCCTGAAAGGTATTTAAAGGTCTCTATCATATCCCCCTCTCTCTTCCAGGTTTCTCCTCATAGGGCTTTTTCCATAAAGAGGTTTATTGAGATTTTCTCTTTTTCCAGCAAAGTAGACATACAAAGTGTATACAGGTAACACTGCACAGTTGCAGGGTATTTTCAAACCAGAAAACAACAGGGAATTATCTTTAAGAAATACGGTAATTTGATACAACCACATTTGGGAAATGTAATTTATGATAAAACATCATCTTGTCTTAAAGTGCATAGACAGTACCCTTCTGGAACAGATAAACAATGTCTAGTATTTGTACTAAGATTATACCAAAGATTCAAAAAGTAAACAATTGTTCATAATATATTAGATGGTAAGGCCAAAGCTTAAACACTTGATAAGGCACCAAGGTAGCAGAACTAATATCTTTATTGTGTTCAAAACCACTATTCTATCACTTGTTAGTACTTGATACAGCATACTCAATAAAGGTCTGTTATTATAAAACTGTCATTGTGCTTGTGTCTAATTTAGTTAGTTAATACTCCTGTTTAAGCTGACAGATGAGGTGGAACAATGAGATGCAAGGACAACTCCCCAGAGAAGGGTCTCCCAATATGGAGCAAGGGTGAGGTGACAACGTGGGAGAGGGGAGAGGAGGGGCAGGAGGAAGAAAATGTGGAAATAGCGGTGTAACTAAAGGAAGGTCTAAGTGACCAAACTACTGAGATGAGCCATCTGGGTCAAACGGCACAGTAGTGCTAGCTTTATGCTACAATTGTAGAGGACTGCCATAGATCATTACTGTCTGGTAGAGGCGACAGGAGAGAGAGAACTTCATCCACTGGAGAGATTTGGGGATATGCCTCCCTGAAAAGGGTTTAAGTATGGAGACCATATATTAAGGTATGTCTGGAGTTTCCCTACGGCCACATGGGATGTTCTTTTATAACAAGTGAAGATAGTCAGGAGAGTTAGCCATACCTGGACAGGGAGAGAAGGGTCCCTCAGTGGTGCAGGAGAACACACTTGGTAGCCACCAAGGCTCCTTTTATCCAGAGTAGCTGTGATCAATGCAAAGTGCTGTTCAGCAATTGGACTCCAAGGAATGCTAGCTGGGAATCTCTGACTCCTGGTACAGGAGCAACCTTGGCACATGTTGCTCAGACCTCCAACCAATAGGAGTCTAGTTCAGGGCAGGTCCACATGATAGGTGTGAGGTTGCCTGGGTGGAAGAACACCTCAAGCAGTCACTCTGACCAATGAGCTCTGCTCATCACAGCCATTAATGGGTCTTATAGACCGTATGGAGAAACTTGAATTGTAGGGTCTTAGACTGGAATTCACGACTGGCAGTGTATGCATTTATTCATCCCCTCAAAATATGGTGCAGTCACTAACTTTTAATGTAAGCGCAGCTGGTGTTTGTAGGAAGTCCATCAATCCAAAGAAAATCAGTGCAAAGCATAAATTGGAAAATGAAGTATCATTTATTAGAGTGCATATACAGATGGACCACAAGCGCTCCTAGTGCTTTGAGGCTCACTGCCTCTTTGAAAGGGAGTTACTAAAGAACATACACACACGGCTCAATAAATACCCATCACCCAGGCACCTATATATGATGTCACAAGGAAGTGTGCAATACTAATTTAAAACTTCTCCTTAAATAACATAATTTTCTAAACATATATCATTCATTTTACTTAGTGCCAGAAGCTTTTGTATTCCTTCTGTGTATATGCACTTTAATTAAATGGTACTTATATTTTCCAATTTATGTTTTGCACTGGTTTTCTTTTGGGTTGACGGACTTGCTGCAAACACCAGCTGGACTACATTAAAAGGTTAGTGAGTTGACCAGATTTTTTTTTTTTGTTATTCTGTTAACCAGGTAAGGCCCACTAGGCACAAGTGCCTGTTTTCAGGGGTAACCAGGGAGCACTGGGGCAGTTAAGTGACTTGCTCAGAGTCACACAGTATGTAAGTGGAGGTTGTGGGGATCAAACCTAGGTTTGCCGGATGTGCCACACTTATTCACATCTCATTACTCTAACCTCTAGGCTCTACTGCCCAAGCTTTTGGAGAGGATGTAGGTAGAGGTGCAGCAACCTACATCTGGAGCAGCTCCTATGCTATTGGAACTACTAAAATTAAAGATAAACCACTTTTAATGTTAATGCAGCACACAGATGGAGAAGGCTTTAACCAGCAGCATAAGTACTGCTCATTGGGTTATATACCCATGCAGATTTTTCAAGGTTTGAGACTCTTCATAAAATACAGGACAACAGCCAGAATGAGTTCTCCAGAAAGCATTAATTCTGAAACTAGTGAGGAATCTGAAGGTGGTGTGCTGGTTGAAAGATAGGAGACAGAGGGTGATGGTAAATTGCAGCTATTCAGAGAATGGAAGAGTGACCAGTGGGGTGCAACAGGGATCAGCAATGGTCCCTGTCCTCTTCAATGTCTTCATTATTAGGCCAGCCCAGTGGCACTGATGGTTGAGGTGCTGGATGCCACACCTCGGTCCACACTGGCGACCTGGGCTTGTGAGCGAGCCGGGTCATCGAGGAGTCGCGAGGGAGGACTAGGATCGACGTCCAACGACAGCTCTCCTAGTCCTGGGGTAAGGGGTGATACACACCATGCTCTGGTGGTCCTGCGATGCCGGAGGAACTGCAGTGGTGCGGGTGTTCTGCAGGAAGGAAGCATGGCAGATGTCTGCGCGCTAGTGCGCAGATGTCGTGCACATCCGTGCTCCCATTGGGAGAACAGGAAAAAAGCAGCATGGTCGCGGCAGCGTGATGCCACTTGCTTCACCGGCCGATGATGCCTGAAATAGGCATGCACTGGTAGTGGATCCTCACGGGCGCAGGGGCTGAAGGGGAGCCCTCTTGATGGTCATAGTTGACTATTCCAGCTGGGCACATCGGCCTGGGTCGGAGGTGAAGGTTGGAGCAGTGGCTGGATGTATGGCAGGACTGTGGCTGCAGGTAAGAAATAGAGTAGTGATAAAAAAAAATGTCTTCATTATTGACATTGCTAAGGAACTGGAAGGGATGGTGTGCCTCTTTGCAGATGACACAAACATCTGCAACAGGGTGGACTTTCAGGAGGGGTGGAGAGAATGCAAAGGGATCTGGAAAAACTAGAAGCATGGTCTAGGGTGAGTGGCAGCTGGGTTTCAGTGTCAAAAAGTGCAAAGTCATGCACCTGGGGTGGGGTAACCTGGGGACTGTGTATAAGATGGGAGGAGGTACTTTCAGTTACCAAGCAAGAGAGGGACCTTTGAGTGATCATATTGGATGATCTTAATGTTGTGCAGCAGTGCAGCAGGGCAGTAGGCAAAGTGAGACAGATGCTGGGATACATAGGGATGGGGATCTCTAGCAGGAGAGGGGGAGGTGGTGTTGCTTCTGTATTGCTCACTGGTGAGACCCCACCTGGAGTACTGGGTCCAGTTCTGGAGGCTGCACCTCTCCAAATATACTGACAAGGTAGAACTGGTCCAGAGGAGGGCTACAAAAATGGTGAGGTGTTTGCATGAGAAGCCCTACAAGGAGAGACTGTGGGAGCTCAGTATGTATTCCCTGGAAAATAGGAGAGCAAGAGGGACATGATTGAGACCAATAAGTACCGCATGGTGGTGAATACAGTGCAGGTGGGAGCTTCTTTGAGAGGCACCAGTACAAGGGGGTATGCTATAAAACTTGTGAAGGGGTAGTTTAAGAGGGATGTGAGGAAATTTCACAGAAAGGGTAGTAGATGCCTGGAACAGCCTGTATGAAGAGGTGGTAGGGGAAAAGACAGTCAGAAACTTCAAACATGCATGGCATAGGCACATGGGTAATATAAGGGGAGGTGAGGGAGGAGGGAGGGACACCTGTGACCAAGTAGAGTCCAGGGTGTACAGTTCGGCAGGGAAAATAGGGTAGACTAGATGGGCCTACCGGTCCATTTCTGCTTACACTTTCTATGTTTCTATGATGGAGGACAAGGGCACTGCCTTTGGGTACCTTGTCCTGTATTCTACAACCACCAGAATGTACCACTTGCTGGTGTGACTTGGAGTGCTGAGTGGCCCCACATTGTTCATGGCAACTCACCCAAATGAGTCTTTGATAATAGACAGGGGAATCAAAGCTGCCTTAGCCTTGTCTCAACCTTTCACACCCTCCTGCACTAAATAAATAGATAAATAAACAAATACATAAAACAATCTTGAAAGCAAAACACACAGAACCAACACCTCCAAGCTCTGTAACACTACAAAAACTGAAGAAAGAAACAAAAGCAAGCATACCTGTCTTTGCTGCATCTACATTAGTCATTAAAACATAGAATTTGTCAGCAGATAAGGACTACTTGGCCCATCCAGTTTGCCCAGTTGTTTCCCACATATTCTATCTCAGCAGACCCTAACTGGTCTCTGTCAACCCGCCGCCCTGTTTGTTTATCAGTATTCCCATATGTCTATCCCATGCATGTTTGAAACCCCCCACTATTTTCACCCCTACTACATCAGGTGGCAGGCTGCTCCAGGCATCCACCACTTTCAGTAAAGTAGTATTTCCTCATGTTCCTCCTAAATTCCCCTCTTCTAGCTTCATTGCATGTCTCTTGTCCTGTTGCATTTCCTCATTGGAAATAGGCTCCCCACCTGTACCCTGATCCATCTGTGAGGTACTTGTAGGTCTCTATTATGTACCCCTCTTCCTCCTCCTCTCCTCCAGAGTGTGCATATTGAGATCCACATTCTGTCCTCATATAGTTTCTCATGCAACCCCTGCATCATTTTAGTTGCCCTCCTCTGGACTGCCTCTACCTGTCTATGTCCATTCTGAGATGTAACCTCCAGAACTGGACACAATATTCAAGGTGGGTCTCACCAATGATCAATACAGTGGTAATACCACCTTCTTTCTTCTGCTGGAGATAACTTTCCTATGCCCATAGAATCCCACAGGCCCGCCCACTGCCTTGTCACACTGCTCTCTGACTTCGAAGTTATCAGATATTTTAACCTCAAGGTCCATTTCCTGTAGTGATGGACAGTGCCCCCATTTCATACTTAGCTCCTGGGTTTGTATGCTCCGAGTGCATGATTTTAGACTTTTTGCCATTGAACCCAAGCTGCCATACCCTTGACTACTCCTCATGTTTTCTAAGGTCCCTACTCATTTTCTTCACCCCCTCTTGAGTATCCACCCTATTACAGATCTTGGTGTCATTGGCAAAATGGAAAAGTTATCATTCAAGCAGCAGGAGACTGGCTCTTCTTGGTTACTAGTGATGTCACAGTTGGTGAGGTTGCAATGCTGTTAATGTATAGGGGAATAGAAGTGATTGTGTTTGTCTCCAGGTAGAATGCTGTTCCACACATCACACCTTGCACTGTCAGGTAGAACATTTTCTAATTAGCAAAAGAGAAGAGAAAAATTACTTCTGATATAAGAAGTGATAGCTAACTACATCTGAAAGTCATTGCTGTCAACCCCATAGTCCTCAAAGTGTCTCTTGTTTAAAAAAGCATATTTTATGGTTAGTCTCATTCTATAGATTGCTGATGTATAGACGGTGGAGGGGTTCAAGAGGGGCTGGGACAGGTACAGGGGAAGGGTTCTGGAAGCAAAATCCAATGCAGCAAGAATATCCGGAACTGGGAAGGGAGAAGCCAGAGAAGGCGAGGGGGGCAGCAAGGCCCAATCGAGCAGACTCGAAAGACTGTTAGGCCTATTCTGCTGGCATTTTAGTATGTTAGTATGTTAGTATGATGCTTTGGTTCAGATTCCTTTTCTCTTTTTAAAAGTGAAAAACACACTACCCACCATACTGGTGTTACCACCCAAAAAATTGTTTTTTTTACAGCCTTTGATCAACTCCCACTGCATTTTTCTTGGACTTGGGAATACCCCCAACACAGTCTAGTCACTCATGATGCAGCGGGAGAAGAGGAAACTATTGTATCATGAGTGGCTGCACACTGTTTGGGGGTATTCCTAATGTTCAGGAAGTATTCAATAAGAGTAGATCAAGGGTTTGAAACAAAACAGGGTGGGTAGAATTAAACCATTAGCATTCATTTCAGTTCTTCTACAAATTGTAGGAAATAAAGCAACAAGCAACATCAATGAATTTTAGAGAAAGTAAGCAATCATAAGTTGTGGGTTTTCAACTAGAAATAATGTGATGTGGAAAGGGTTGACAGTGCCCCTTTAATTCCAGGCAGTGCACTGGCTCTTTAAAATCTCTTTATAAGTAGGATAACACTATAGAAACATAGAAACATAGATGTTGAAGGCAGATAAGGACCGCAAGGCCCATCCAGTCTGGCCATTTTTTCTGCGTTATGAATGTGTCATAGACCTATACTAACATACTAACATACTAAAATGCTAGCAGAATAGGCCTAACAGTCTTTCGTGTCTGCTCGTTTGGTCAGTCCCCAGCCTGGGTGCTGACCTTGCTGTCCCTCTCGCCTTCTCTGGCTTCTCCCTTCCCAGTTCTGGATATTCTTGCTGCATTGGATTTTGCTTCCAGAACCCTTCCCCTGTACCTGTCCCAACCCCTCTTGAACCCCTCCACTGTCTCTGCCTCCACTAGCCCCCTAGGCAGTGCATTCCATGGCTCCACCACCCTCTCAGTGAAGTAGCCCTCCTCCTTTCTCCCTGAATCTTCCCCCTCCAGCTTCCACCCATGCCCTCTAGTGGCCCCTTCCTTGAAGCACCCGACTGTTCCTCCCTATTTATCCTCTTCATGTACCTAAGACCTCTATCTGTCCCCCGGTCCCTTCTCTCTTCCAATGTGTACATATTTAGCTCTTTGAGCCTCTCCTCATAGGTCCTGTCCCCAAAGCCCCAAATCATTTTGGTTGCCCTCCTCTGGACCCTCTCCAGGAGATTAATGTCCCGCTTTAAGTGTGGCCTCCAAACTGCACGCAGTACTCAAGGTCTTGACCTCACCAAGCAGTTATACAGAGGTATCCTCCCCTCCTTCTGGAGGTGATCCCCTAGCGATGCATCCCAGCATCCTGTTGGTCTTGGCTGCTGCCCTCCTACAAGTCTCAGAGTTGTTCATCTTGACATCCACCACCACCCCAGGTCCCTCTCAGCCATCGAGACTTGTAGCATTTCCCCAGGGTGTACACTTGGCCTGGGTTTCTGGCCCCAGGTGGAGTACCTTGCATTTCCTGCATTGAACCTCAGCTTCCACTTTCTAGACCATCTTTCCAGAGCCTCCAGGTCCCCTGTGAGGCCACCCTCCCCTCCTCCCCATCCACCACCGCCCCCAGTTTCGAGTCATCTGCAAAGAGACTCATCTCACTCCTGATTCCTGTCCTTATGTCAGATACGTAGGCGTTGAACAGAAGGGGCCCAAGGACTGATCCCTGTGGGACCCCACTAATGACCCTCCTTGGGGATGAGACTATCCCACCAACTACGACCCTCTGGGTCTGGTCCTGGAGCCAATTGCCTATCCATCTGATCATCTGGTTCCCCACCCCCATTTCTCCCAGCTTATCCAACAGACACATGAGGAACAGAGTCAAATGCCTTGCTGAAGTCTAGAAAGGGGACATCCACTGGTCTACAGGTCCAAGGCACTCACCCAGTCATAGAACTCCACCAGGTTTGTCTGACACGATTTCCCAGGATGAATCCATGCTGTCTATCGTCCAGGCACCCTGACTTATCCAGGTCCCCCAGCCTCTCCTTGACAATGCCCTCCATCACCTTGCCCACCACTGATGTCAGGCTGACAGGCCTGTAGTTCCTACCACCTCCCTTGATCCTCCCTTGTGGATAGGCACTATATGCGCCACCTTCCAGTCTTGGGGCACCCACCCTGTCCTCAGAGAGATGGTGAAAAGCTCTGCCAGGGTTTACCAGGACATCTGCAAGTTCCTTCAGCACTCTGGGATGTAATTTATCGGCCCGGTGCTTTCTCCATCTTAAGGGGGCTGAGGCTTCCCTCACTCTCTCTGCTGTGATTTCCACTTCCAGTACCCTTCTCCTGCTTAGCCCTCCCCCACCTGCCAGTGATGCCTCCCCCTCCCCAGACCTGCCCGATCGGTAAGGGTCCCCCCTCCTCAGTATCTCTGTCTTCTCCCATGTATGATGCAGCATCCCCATTTTCCTTGGTGAAAACTGAGGTGAAGTACTCATTTAGTACCTCAGCCTCCTCCCCCGGGTCTTGTGCCCATCTCTCCCCTGATTTAATCCTGCTAATCTGCCCTTCACCCTTCGTTTTCCCCAATGTATCTAAAGAACCCTTGTTCCCTCTCTAATTTCCCTGGCCAGGTTCTGCTCCTTCCTTGCCTTAGCCGCCCTCACCACTCTAGTGGTCCTTCTAGCCATCAGCTCGTACTCCCCTCGATCCCTTTCACTCCTTGAGCACTTGAATTGCTTATAGGCTGCTTTCTTTCCCCGCACCACCTCCTGGACCTCACTGATCCACCAACAGGGTTTTTGGGCCCTACCGCATTTTCGTCTTACTCTTGCACAGGTGCTGGTAGCATCCTGCACCCCTCTCCTGATGATTTCCCACCTACTATCAGCGTCCATGTCTGACCCAATCCCATCCAAATGCTCCTTAAGTATCCTTCCCATTTCCTTAAAATCCGCCCCCCTGAAGTCGGTTACTTCAGTCTTTGTGCAGCCTTCTACCCCTCCTAGGTCCAGGCAGAACCAGACCGTGGCATGGTCACTCCCCGCCAATGGGTCCCTTACCTCCAGGCCCCCAATCTGGTCACTGTCTGCCAGGACCACATCCAGTACCGTGCCTCCCTGGTCGGTTCCTCACCTGCTGAGTTAGGAGCGCATCTTGAAAGACATCCAACAACCTCTGTTCCCTGGTCACAGAGGATGTCATAGTCCCCCAGTCTGTTCCTGGCATGTTTAAGTCCCCAACACCACCACCGTTCCTCTGCCCAGTCTGCAGTGTCTCCCAACATCTGCCACCAGACTGTCCTCCAGCTCCTCCGCCAGGGCAGGGGGTCTATACACCACTCCTATTTTTACTCTCTTGCCCCCCCTTGTTATCAAGGTGACCCAAATCGCCTCCACAGTTCCCTCCGCCTCCTCTACTCCCCCTATGCCAATGCAGTTTTTGACTATCATTGCTACCCCTTCTCCCCTTCCCTCCCCCCTGTCCTTCCTGAACATAGTGTATCCCTCCAGGTACTCTGTCAATGGCCTATCTATTCATACTCATCTTTATTGCTCCCTTAAGCGTATCCCATGCCTGTTTGAAGCCCTGCACTGTATTCATATCCACCACTTCCTGAGGTAGGCCGTTCCATGCATCCACCACCCTTTCTGTGAAAAAGAACTTCCTCACATTACCCCTTAATCAGCCTCCCTCTAATCTCATGCTGTGTCCTCTTGTCCTGCTATTTTTCTTATATTGAAACATGTTAGACTCTTTCACCTTGCTAATGCCCTTAAGATGTTTGAATGTTTTGATCATATCACCTCTCTCCCCCCTTTGCTCTAGGGTATACATACTGAGCTCCGTAAATCTGTCCTCATATGTTTTCTGATGCAGTCCCTGCACCATTTTGGTTGCCCTTCTCTGGTGCCTCCATTTTGTTAATGTCCTTGTGCAGGTGCGGCCTCCAGTACTGCTTGCAGTACTCCAGATGGAGCCTAACCCATGTCTTGTAAAGAGGGATTATTATCTCCCTCATACGACTTGCAATACCCCTACTAATACACTCCAGCATTCCTCTAGCCTTACCTACTGCTTTAGTGGTCTGCTTGGATGATTTCTGATCATCTGTGATGATGATGCCCAAGTCTCTTTCTTCCCTTGTGATTGCCAGCAACTCCCCTCCCCTCCCAACCTATCGGTGACTTCAGGGTTTCTCTTCCCTATGTGCATGATCTTGCACTTCTTTGCATTAAACTGCATTAGGGAGGCAGAATAGCGCAGTGGTTTAAGGCTCTGAGCTGCAAATCTAGAGACCTGGGTTTGAATCCCACAGCCCCCACTTGCATACTGTGTGACCCTGAGCAAGTCACTTAACTTCCCTGTGCTCCCAGGTTGCACCTGTAAACAAGCTTTCAGCTTAGTGTGTCTCACCTGGTTAAACAATTGGAATAAAAAAAAACATTTGTCACTCTTCTGACCATTTTGACAGTTTAACCAGATGTCTTCTCATTCTGCCCACCCCATCTGGATCATCTACTCTGTTGCAGATCTTGGTGTCATCTGCAAACAGACAAACCTTACCCTCCAGTCCATCTGCAATGTCACTGTACTGATCCCTGAGGTACCCCACTTGTGACTTGCATCTCTTCTGACTGTATGCCATTTACCACCACTCTCTGTTTTCTGCCCACCAACCAGTTTGCCTCTCTGTTTTCTGCCTGCCATTCCAGGGAAGAAGTATGGTATACAGTAATATATCACCTGATGGTTTAGATAAACCCACTTGATGATATGTTACTATACCAGTGTATTATTTATTTATTAATGGATTGATTTAGTTGATTATTTCATCAGGAAAGACATGCTGAACTGATACCAGCTTGTTTGCAGATGCATCCTGGGGTATAGAAGATGGTGCAAAAAGGAGAAATAAATCAGTATAATTAACATTATGCCATCTGTGATGTGGTATACTTTGTATAATTCAATGGGGCACAACAGTGCATTTGTGGCACACCATACTAGATTCAAGATGGCAGCCTAGATTTGCCAAATGAGATTTCAGATGCCAAGTTTTTTTTAGTTATAAAAATAAATATTTTTGTTAAACAACTAGGAGCTCTGTCTCACCATAAAAGGATTGTCATGGTTTAATTAAATGCATAATACTATATAAACAAAACCAATAGAATAATGAGCGTGATGGCACTGTATATAAAATCTCAGCCATTTTATTGGGGTGTCCCAGTTAGCTTAGATTTTTGATGTATACTCCTGGTTTGCATGCTTGTCGTGTTACTCATCTCTATTCTCAAACTGAGACAAGAAAACACAAATAAATACATAGTGATGGTAATCAGCAGTGAGGCAGATTTAATAGGACACACTACGAGCATAACCAAATGAAAAGTAAACAGTGTAGTAACTATTTCCCCACAGAAGAGCTCTGCCCATTCATGATTCGGGAAGAACATTTTTCAGAAGTATCTAGGAAAGTAAAGAAATACAGCTAAAACAACAAACCTTTGGTAGGGCAAAGTGGCTCTGTAGCTTTACAGGAACAGTAAAAATTAGACCTATGCAAATTAAACTTTGGGTAAGTGCTCATGACTAAAACCATTGTTTATATCATCTAGTAAGTACAAACAATGAAATCTGAAGCAACTCCAGTGATGTGCTGCAAGATTTTTTAACAACAGTCCTGGAGCATTTAACAACTTTCTTTTAATCATAATTTTTATTGATATTCTTTTAAAAATATTTGTCTTATACAAAATTATAAAACATCATATTAAGATATTAGCAAATTCATTAATGACCTCCCCTCTGTTTGCTCCCCCTCCAAAAGCCATATGTATGCAGACGATACCATGTTGTACTTTTCAGGCCCCTCTGATGCCAATGTCATTGCCCCCCTTCAAAGTGCAAAAATGGTACCACCTTAACCAGCTAAAGCTAAATTCTAAACAAACAGTATCCATGTTCTTTGGCTAGAGGCCAAAACTGTCCAAAACCCATAATGCCCCTACTTTCACCACCGTTGACAACTCACCCTTACAGTCGGTCAACTTTCAAATATCTAGGGGTCTGGCTGGATAGTAGCCTTGACTTCTCTGTCCACATAGACTCTATTTGTTCCAGACTCCAACCTAAACTTGGTGCTCTCTATCGACATAAAGAATGACTCCCAATGACTACTCTCCGAGACTTTAGTACCAAAACTATTCTTCCCATTTTAGACTATGCTGACATTGTTTATGCCACTGCTCCTACTACCTCTTACATCAGACTTGACACTCTACTTAATGCATTCTGCCGTTTTGCCACCTCCACCCCCCTCACTCACCACTGCACCCTCTATTCTTCTCTCTACCTCCAATCTCTTTCCACTATGCATCAGATGCAGAGCCTCACATTCATTAGCAAATTCTGGTTTGGGACTCTCCACTCCTACCTCAACTCCTGTCTTTCCCCAGTAAGCTCCCCCAATTACTCCCTTCATTCTAGGGATGCCCAAATGTTCTCCCATCCACACCCTTGTTCATGCACAGGTCAGGCAACTTTCTCTTACCCTCTCCCTCACCTCTGGAATAACCTCCATGCAACACCCGCCATGCTGCTACCTTCTCTGATCTTAAATCCCTTCTCCATGCCATTCCTGCAGCTCCATGCACTTGTACTCCTTCCACTCCCTTCCCCCTTTCCCTTCTCCACACTCCCTATAGGCTCTGCACCCTTGTCCACCTAATGATGCCCAGGTCTAACAGCACCCCTCCTGCCATTTACTATTATAATTTAAATCCATTTTCCTACCTGCCTTAAGAATTGATCTGCTCTGTACATACTTAAGAACAATCATCTATTTATGATATTAATATTGTTTTGTTCTCTGTATAGCTATGATGCTACTGTGTATTTTTTGTATTTTGTTTTACCTCTCTGAAAATCATGAACGCAACTGTGTTATCTGTAATGCACTGTCTTGTGGTTTTCTTTTCCCCTGTAAGTGTCCTTTCCCCTGGGTCACACCTGGAAACGAGCATCAGCTCAGTGTGCCTTTCCCAGTTATCAACTTTTAAATAAAATAAATAAATAAAATTAACAAATCATACTAGATTTTAGCATTCATCTAACTCCATATGTTTAGACATTTTTTATAATACTTATTCTATACTTGATCCCATAATTTCCTCCCACAACTGAATCTGATTTTTTAAATGTTATACATTCCTTACCAATTTATATTACAGCTTGTTACAAGCTTGGGGGTAATGAGTCCATTATTTCCTTCAATGTACTCCCATGTATATCATCATTAACTTTGTCTAAAAAATACATTAAATATTCAAACATCAATGTCTCTCTGAATAGATTCCACCATATATTCAAAAGGAAACTTGGTAATTTATTGGAATTCTAGCTGGCCAAAATAAGTCTTTTTGTAGCCATTGTTGCTAGTGAGAAGACTTTTTGGTTTGTCTTCCCTATGATGTTGTTATCAAAACAATTAAATAAAAATAATTTGGGTTTCATACAAATTATCAAATTTAACCCTTTTTGAATAATATATTTGTATTTTCTCACTACACTAGTATTTGAGGGCATTCCTTAAAACAGTGTATTAATGTTGCTTTTTCACCACAAAGATGCCAACAAATGTTCTCGTTGGATGAATCCACCTTGGCTATTTGGACTGGTGTTATATATGCCTGCTCTAACAGTTTTCATTGTATTTATTTGTTATGAGGGAAAATATATATTTTATTTGATAGGATTCTTAAGTTGGACCAGATCTGATTGGCCAGATTTAATTTTGCTTCATTGTTCCATTTATTACTTATTTTTGTTGTGTCATTCTCAACGTTCCCCATTATATCCTTACAGAGTCTGAATACAATCTTATCCCCTCCTTTTTACCTCCTTTTCTTGGCTCTTCTGAGTTATAGCTATTGATTTGTCTAATCCAGATAGGCCATACATCTTAATAAATTTCTTTTGTAATGTAAAAACTGTTAAATGGTATATCTTATGGTTCCTTGTTTAATCTGTAATTCTGTCCAATTTATACATGTATCTTCATTTATTAAGTCCTTCTATTCCTTTATAATGTCATCACTAATAATTTTAATTTGGCCCATACTTTGCTTTCCCCAAATTTCTTTGCTCGAGCCAATTTTCATATGTAGCCAGGGTAGATCCAATCGTTTCCTGCCCCTACATATCATAGATTTAATCAATGTAAACCATGAAAACAATGGATGGTGGAATTTCTTTACATCTT
This sequence comes from Neoceratodus forsteri, assembly GCA_016271365.2. Lineage (NCBI taxonomy): Eukaryota > Metazoa > Chordata > Ceratodontiformes > Ceratodontidae > Neoceratodus > Neoceratodus forsteri. The sequence continues at coordinate 30,306,827 of CM028132.1, forward strand.
TCCTATCCAAAAATAAATGATAATGGGACTTCCGGTTGACGCTACACACTAGATGGTGGCCTGAGTTGCTGCTCCCATGGCCAGGTGGACTAATCTTTAAATTCCTAAGCCATCTGCTACTTGATCTAATCATTTCACCAGTACTTTACCTTACCAGACATTAACAAATATTGGGAAAACAAAAAGAAAGATTTTGGAACTGCCACTGACAGATCCATATCACAGCTGGAGCAATGGCCTATAAGCCTGACCATGTCCCGATCCTCAATGTTAACTGGATCCGCCAATGAGGATGATGATTCTGGGTAGGAAACCACTACCACTTTTACAAAGGCAAATGGCCAACGTATGCTCAAACTCCTTCACTGGATGGATTCTAAAATAACAGGTCTACAAAATGACTTAAAAAAGTTAGAATCCTGTACTACATCAGTGCAGACTCACCTTGACACTCTTCAAAATGAACATATGGCTTTTGGCCACTTGCTAGCCTTTCTGCACCAGTGGCAGAAGGAACTAACATTATGAGTTAAGGATGCAAAGGCGAGGGCCAGAAGAAACAACATCAGAATATTCTGTATCCCAAAGGGGATGGAGCAAACTGATCTGGTGGCCTACCTTAAATGCTGGCTGAAGCAGGAGCTCTCATTGGGAGAGGACTTTCATCGCAACATAGAGAGAGCACATAGGGCTGTGGCCCCTAAACCGAAACCAGGAGCCCCTCCCAGATCTGTCATGATCAAATTCCTATGATTTTCTACTAAAGAGAAAATCCTTCGTCTAGCCTGGAATAAGAAGGATCTGAACCTAGATGGGCAAAATGTTTACTTTGACCCAGATTATTCACCACTTATGCTTGCAAGGAGAAAGAAAGTCCTTTTGGTGGCTAGAGCACTCCCAGAGAAGGGGCTAGAAGCTTTTTTTTGTGTTACCCTGCTAAACTCTGGGCACAGGACAGGGAGGGGATACATGTGTATGAATCTCTGTTACAAGCCAGCCCAATGCTAGAAGCTCTTGGTATACAAGTCCCTGATACAAGCGAGGAGCAGACACAATAAGAAATTAAAGGTTTGCTTTGGGCCATGGCACCGGGGGCAGGCACATGCAAAGAAGAAGGGTAGACTCTCTACTGCCTCTCCACGCTGATATCACCAGATGGATTACCCCTAAGCATCCTGCAACGTAAAGTATTTTTAGGATCTGAAGCTCTACTTTACCCCTTTTGTTGATGTAGCGGAGAGATGGGCTCTGCTCTGGGAACTTCTCTGCTGATCTGACCCCAGATAATTTTTCGTGCAGGGAACTCTTTGAAGGCCTAATGTAATTGTGCACTCGTGGCTCTAGGGGGAGCCATAAGCTGAAAACTGGAACTCTTCACATTGGTGTGTGTTTCCCCATGGTCTACACATAGGATTGGACTATATTCAGGGTATGACACTTATTGGATTACCCCCTTAATTACTCATCAGATTCATGTACATTCAAGCTGGCTACTCTGCAAGTATTGATTTACAGTCCATACTAAAACTCTGATATTGGTTTATTGCTTTTTCTTTTGTGTGGATTAATTGATGGGGGTGATATTACTTCCCTCTCAATCATTAGTCTATACATTATTAATGTTAGCATCGATAGTGGACTGGAAATGATGGCCTTCTTTAACTAACGTTCTGTACTTACAGTTCAACATTGACTTGTTCAACATGTTTGTCATTTAATTCATATAATTTTCTATTTTCAAGGGTTAGAAAAAAGCTTTTCAGCAGCCTGAGCTTTATTTGAACCACCCAAAGGTTTGGTGGGTTTCTAAGTTCACAATGTGAGAGGAGAGATTCTTTCCCTGTTGGCCCCCCCACAGAAGTTTGGGGAGGAAAGAGTGAAAATATCTGTAGAACTGTTGGTACATTTGGGGTATCACTGGGTGTTTGTGGGGGGTCACTAAATCAGGTGCCCTATTATTTTTGATCTCTCTTTGAGTTCTTAGGGCTTATGGTCCATTGTGCAGGAACCCGAAAGAAGACAGGGTGATTAATAATAATTCAAAAGAAAAGAAATTAAGTATTTGTTGGATGGATAATATACTAATATTGTTAGACCCTGGCTGGGATGAGGTTGCTCAACTGATTATCAACTGGGGTTTCCTAGAGAAGGGAAGACATATATTCACAGGTGTAGGCTGGTGAATCTGCCCTTGGCACATTGGGTGTTGCACTCTTCTATGACACTTGGAGGAATAATCTCCACCACTTGGGCCCACTTTTGGAGTATTGGGTCACTAGGGGTGACATTCTATCACCCTCATAGGCAAACGTTCCACCTAGTTTTGCCACCTTTTGGCCCCTATTGGGGTGTTTTCTATATAATGATAATGCACGAGTAGTGTGAAACCAGTCATGGTTGTTGGTCCTGAGCTGCTTGGTGACCGGTTTTTAAACTTTGAATAAATTGTTTCCCAACACCTGAGGTGCCTTTGTTTTACTTTTGGCATTTTATATATAATGCAGTTTTACTCCCCGGTTGGGACTTATAGGTTTTAAATGAGTGTCTGGATGATGTTAATGTTATTGTGTTATTTTCTTTTACTATTATTTTTTGTTTACAGGATTGGCATCCTAGTTGATCTGAGGGGATGGGGAGAGACAGTTAGTTGGTGTGCTACTTATGTTCCAGATGGGGTCACTTAATTTATGCTCGACTAATGTAAAAGGAATAAACAATGTAGTATGGAGAACTAGGATTTTAAAATAATTAAGGGAGGCCAAATGTGATATTGCCTGTATTCAGGAGACTAAGCTGCCAAAGGTAGAGCAATGATAAACTAAAACGTGCATGGGTGGGTTCTGTTTTCTCTGACTCTCACCCAACCTCACACAACATGAGCATGGCCATTCTATTCAGGAAGGGACTTCCATTTCAAATATTGAAAGTCCAGAGGGAAGGAAATGTTCGGTGGGTCCTTCTCTCGGGGGAGTTTTGGGGGTATCCCCTCCACGTGGTTTCAGTTTATGCACCCACTCCATCTTCAGGGATTTTTTTCAGAACATCATTTCAAATTGTGTCCAAGCTTTCAGCTGGACAACTGATTATAGTGGGGGACTGGAACTGCATGGAAAACTGTGCCTTAGCTAAGAACCCACCCACTAAGGGAGGAGCAGCCTCCAGCTCCAGGCTCCTAGGGACATTGGTCTCAGAGATGGGGTTGATAGATGTATGGAGGTGGCAGAATCCTACTGAGAAGGATTTCACATTCTATTCACCACCTTCCAATTCAAATTCAAGACTTGACCACATTTATACATGGAAAACTAATGTGAATACTTTTCAAAAGGCAATAATTGACCCAGTTACTTTCTCTGATCATGCCACGGTTCAAGTCAGAGTCAGCTGGGAAAAGCAAAATAAACAGGGGACATGGAGGCTGGATACTGGTCTACAGACCAACAAATCTTTTGTGACCTCAGTAAAAAAGACCATTAAATTTTATTTGCAGGAGAATAGGGAGGTGGATACCCCTTTAAAGTTCATTTGGGATGGTCTGAAAGCCATACTCAGAGGTAAATTTATTAGTTATTCCACTTATCAAAATAAGTTATATCAAGCTAAGGTTAAAAAAGCCCTAGATACTATTGTAACTTTAGAAGCATTACACAAGACCTCTAGAGATCAGCCCACTCTGCAAAAGCTTCAAAAAGCTAGAGAGACATACAATGAGTTAATGCTACATCATACACTTAATGCCACGAGATTCACCAATCAAAAATACTATGAAGCGGGAGAGGGCAAGCAGACTGTTGGCTTACACCTTAGGAAGCAGGCGGCGGATAGGTATGTCTCCTGGATCAGTGTTAACAGACCCCCGGGTGGGGTGGTGACAACCCCTTTGGAGATAGCAAGGGAATTTGCAGAATTCTTCTCTCAGTTATATACTAAAGACAGGGCCCCTGATCATGAACAAAAAGTAGCTCAATTTCTGATCAAACTAAATCTTCCCTTATTAGCTGAATCACAAAGACAAATTCTTGAGACACCCTTTACAGTGGGTGAAATTCAGTTGGTAATTAAATCCCTAAATTCAGGCAAAACCCCAGGCCCAGATGGATTTACTGTAGAATTTTACAAAACGTTTGTGATGGATTTGATCCCTATCCTTCTTCAGGTCTGTAACACAGCACATAAGGTGGGGGCTACCCCAGATTCCTGGGGGGAGGCCTTGATCTCAATAAAACCAAAACCTGGGAAGGATCCTCAAAAATGTGAAAGTCACTGGCCCATTTCCCTTTATAAAATGTAGACACAAAGATCTTTGCTAAATTACTGAGTATTAGACTTCAAGATTTGATCCCTGAGTTGATCCATCCTAATCAGTCGGGATCCATCCGTGGATGTCATATCCAGGATAATGTGCACCACCTGCTTAATACTTTATCAGCTACGAACCTCTCCCCATCCCGCACACTTAATGCGGTCATTTCACTAGATGCCGAAAAGGCCTTTGACCATCTTGATTGTTTTTTTTTTTTTTTGGAGATCCAACCTTGAACAAGTTTGGGTTTGGGGTTAAATTTAGGGACTGGATATCTAATATATATAGAAATCCCAGAGCAAAGGTGAAGGTGGATGGCAGGGTTTTAAATAATTGATTAGAAGTTTTTTTTCTTGGGACTATACTAACTGTACAGAAAGTATTTATATAGATTTTTTTAGAAGTGCTGTGTTTGTTAAACACAGTGAGGCAAGAGCTATGCATTTTCACAAAGATTTAGCACTTTTATGAGCAAAACACTAATCAGTTTTTAGAGTTAAATAAAACCCTGGGATGGGGTGATGTCTGAGCCCTTTAAGATTGAAAGGGGCACTAGGCAGGGCTGCCCACTCTGTCCTGTCCTGTCCTGTTTACATTAAGTATAGAGCCTCTGGCAGCTCTAATCAGACAGTCAGAGATGTACAGGGGAATCAAGGTGGAGGGGACCAAATTATGGGTGTCTCTGAATGTAGATGACACCTTACTATATGTTGCTGATCTGGTGAACTCTGCCCCAATTCTGAAATCTCTTTTGCATGATTATAGGTCAGTCTCTGGATTTAAAATTAACAATACAAAAACAGAAATGTTCCCTATAAACCCCCTATCAAGGGTATACTCCCTCAAATTGGACTATTAAATGGGCAAAAGAAGGATTCAGGTATTTGGGTGTTTGGATACCCATTAAAATTGGTAACTTATACCAAACTAACCATCTTAAACTACTCCAAAATATTCAGGAAGATCTGAATCAATGGAATTAACTCCCTCTTACACTTTCCGGCTTATCAATGCTGTCAGAATGAATGTCCTGCCCCGGTCTTCTTTTTAATTTTACTATGCTCCCTCTTAGTCCCCCATTCCCCCCAATTTTGGAAAAGCTTAAGAACCTCCATTTCAAAATTTTTGTGGAAACACAAACTGCCTAGGATTTGGTAGGAGATTTTACAGAGATCCAAAGATAGAAGGGGACTAGGCCTACCTGATTTTGTTAAATATTATTGGGCTTCTCAGTTGCAGGCACTTGCTGCTATGAATATGAAAGGAGAACCCCCACAATGGACAGAGTTAGAGAAGCCCTGGGTTACTGGTGTGAGAATGTCAGATATGATTTTGATGGATCGGGAAGGATTAAATAAATTCAATATCCCTAATCAGTGGTCACTGTCCCTGAAACAGGTCTGGTTGAGAGTCATGAGAAAATTGGGAATTCAGCTTAACTTAACTTCTCAAACCACAATCAGAGCTTGTGTGGATTTTCTCCCCTTTCAGATGGATGGGGGCTTTCTCAAGTGGGTAAGATGTGGGTTAAAGTACATAGATCAGTTATATGAAGGTAGCATTCAAAAATCCTTCCAGCACTTGGCAAAGGAATTCAACCTTCCCAGACAAGACGTCTTTAGGTTCCTACAGTTGCGACATTTGCTGCTAGGTAAAAACTTAGACCCCATGCACTGGATGAGATTAATCCATTTTTGGAATTTCTTCTTCCGTTGATCACTCAGAAAGATAGGAAAGGACTAATTTCCAAGGTTACAGCCTTTATGCTCACTAAGGAACCAGATACAATGAAAGCCCTGGAAGAAAAGTGGTTCAGAAAGTCAGGTGTGAGGTTGGGAGAGAATGAGTGGGAGCAGATATGGGTGGGGGTGAACTCTACTACAGCCTCTCTGACTTGGAGAGAGTTTAGCTGGAAGCTGATAATTAGATATTTCCATACACCAGTGCTAACTAAGCACTTTGGTACTGGTTCTTATGATCTTTATTGGAGAAAATGTGGAGAGAGGGGCACCCACACACATATATTTTGGACCTGTCAGAAGTTGAATGTGTTTTGGGAACATATAGCGCAAGAGGTGGGACAAATTTTTCAGGCCTCACTCCCTAGGGATCTGAAGATTTGGTTATGGGGTTTACCCCCGCACCATATTAAAACCTGTGCACAAAAACACTTATTTTATATTCTATTAGCTGCAGCTCATAAAGCCATTACCAAAAACTGGCTCATTGATAATCCACCCAATTTGACTGCATGATATTTCATATGTCTCTATATACTGGAAATGGAAAAATTAACAGCTAATTTGAGGCTTAAGTCAGATAAATGCAAAGCCAAATGGCTGCTTTTCTTTCACTATCAAGCTGAAAAAGAAAATAGAACTATTTTAGAAATATTGGCAGATCTTTCATAGTGGATGCTGTGCCTCAGAACAACTATCTGAGTGCAATAGGATCCAAAGTAGACTTCTCTCCCTTTAATACATAAGGGCAGACAAATATCTAATAAATTACCCTATCTCTACTGGGATTTTATATCCCATGCTTCTATGGATCCCTGGGGTCAGGCCGAGATAACTTAGCGAGTAAAGATTGGAATAAGATCTAAATTTGATCCCATCCTCCCCCTAAAGAAAATTTTAATTAGTATTCTCCCGGATCAAAGATGCCTACTTGTACTTATACTTAGATTTTTCTTTCTTTGATTATTAGTTTAGTTTCTCCTAGTTTGTCGCATTTTTGTGGTGAGAGACAGGTCTTGCCCCTTGTCTCTCTAATTCGGATATTGTACTCAATGTAATTAATTCATTGATATTATATTTATTAAATTTTATTTATTTATTTATTTTTTTACATTAATGATATTGTCTGTCCTTCTGTATTTATGTATAAGGCTGTGTTAACTAAAAAAATTAAATAAAAATGCTATTTAAAAAAATTGATAATGTTTAATATCAACTACATTTATCTGGTCCAACAATTTCTGGTAGATTACATCATCCTTTTCTTCCAAAAATGACAATTTCCACAATACTGATGCTATTTGGGTGTGTACATATTTGAGAGGGTCTGGACATCCAAGTCCCCTTGATGATCTTGGAGTAATTAATAATCACCATGCTATATGGAACTATACCAACACCATAGAAACTTCCTAAATATATGTTTTAAATCCTCAAACCATTTCAATGAGGGTGCTCCTAGGACGCTCTGAATTGTATAGATCAAATGGGATAGGATCATCATTTTTAAGGTATCTATTTTCCGTCAAAGGGATAAGGGAATTTTTGTCCAATTTGATAGACAGGTTTGAATTTTGTTTTTTGTATTTTCAAAATTGCTTTAAATATTTGTGTTGTAGTTTGATGAAAGAATTATTTCTAGGCATTTAATTTTTTTATCTATTTTTTTCCATGCTGGGCACGATGGGGGCAGACTTCGTCCCTGCTCAACACTGCAACTGCCCACCCGACTGCCCCGTCATCCCTGAGACCCCCCCCATGGATTACCCCCAATGGTGGGGCCAGGAAAGAGGAGAACCCCTCCCTGGAACACAATCTAAATCTGGGGAGGCCAATGGCAACACGCCGGCAAGTGGGGTTGGGGATCTCATAGAGTCCCCATTCATTATTTCCCTCTTTTCTTTGCCCCTTCCAGCTCACAGTTCATCACACATGCATGTGGGGGCACATGCATGCCATGCCAGCTGGCTTCTTGCCTCCCTAGCTTGCACTGCCCCCAGCCCCCACTAGAGAGTGAGCGACAAGCAGGATGACTTGCCCTCCCTCCCTGAGAGAGGACAGCAGTCCTCCAGATGCTTCATTCTCTCTTGTCCCTGCCAACCTCCAATGGGCCTGTCTCATTCCCAAACCCGGGTCACCAGTGTGGCTCGAGGTGTGGTGTTCCAGTGCCTCAACCCTCAGAACCACCAGGCCTGTGCTCTTTGTATCTATTTTAAAGTCCTGGACTCCTTCTAAAGAACAAAGATCTTTATTATTTGAAATTTTCATTATTACTGATTTTGTTTTATATAATGCATAACCTAATAATTTGGAAAACTGCTGAACTAATCCTAAATTTGTTTTAAGGAGTTATTTATATCATTGACAATCAACAAAACATCATCTGCAAACACACCAAGTTTTATTTGTTCATTCCCTTTTTCAGTCTATTTTATGCTTTTATTTATCTAACCATTTGCAACAGAGGTTCAAGGCATAATATACAAATAATAGGGGATAAGGGACAGCCTTGTCTAACACCACTGGTTAGAGTAAATTCCTCAGTTAATATTGACTTAATTTGAATTTTTGCAGATGTGGTTTTGTATAACTGTTTTATCAAATATATAATTTGAGGAGGTAAATTCCACATTTTTTATGTTTTTAACATAAATACTCTGTCTAGAACATAAAATACCTTACTAGCATCAAGTGAAATTGCATATTAAATGTCTTTACTGTAGTCTTTATTTGTATTAATAATATGGAAAATTGCTTGAACTGCTCTTGTTGCCTGTGCAATATTTCTGCATTTTATGAATTCATATTGATTTCCATGAATTAGGTTATGTAAGATAGGTTGAATTCTATGGTATACCGTCACTACAGTGGCAACTTTACAGCAACATGGTCAATGCCAAAAACATTGCCATGTCACTGTAAAGTCCTCCTGGGAACCCGGCACCCTTTCCTAAGGTCTTGCACCCCATCCCTGAATCAGCTGCATCTCAGAGTTCATAATCATAAGTAGGGGGGTGCAGGGGGCACAGACCCTCACAAAACAACAACTTTTAACTCGGCGATACCATATCAACCACAATTGCAGTCAATGTAGTGGTGTCAGAGAAATGTTACATCAACAAGAAATTGTTGATGTGGCATTGTAGATCCAGTCCTATTATTTACACGTTTGGCTATTATTTTATAATCAGAATTTAGAACTGATATTGATCTATAACTATCCGGTGACACTTGCGGCTTGCCTTCCTTATAAATCAACATTATTTTTGCTTGCTGTAATGATTTGGGTAAAGATTTGTTATCATTGATTAGTTCTTCCATCATAATGACCAGCCATGGAGCAATTTCTTTTGTAAAAGCAATGTAAAATTCATTTGTATAGCCATCTAATCCAGGAGCCTTATTTCTTGATAGGTTCTGAATTATTTTTATTATTGTGTGTAGCTTGAATTGTTCAAACTCTAAATTTGCTTGTTTAAGGTTAGAATGCTTCACGAAGTTAAACATTTTTTTCCTTATTTGTAATGTTTTTTTGTTTGAAAAATGGATTTAAAAAATTCTTAAAAAGTTGTTGCGATCTCATTTTCTTTAGTATGGAGTATTCCTTGCTCATCTTATTTTATTTTATTCTTTTCTTAATGGGTAAGGCCCACTAGGTACAGGTGCCTGTTTTCAGGGGTGACCTGGGAACACTGAGGAGGTTATGTGACTTGCTTAGAGTCACACAATATGCAAGTAGAGGTGGTGGGAATCAAACCCTGGTCTGTCTGCTAGAAATACCAAGCTCATCATCTAGGCTACACTGCCAGCTCATAGAGTTGATTAAGTTTCTTTCTTTTTTCATTCCTTAATAAACTTGCTAAGAATTTCCCCAATGTAGCCATATGAAAATAATTTGTTTTATGTATATTATGATAGTCTATACGCGTCTTGATTAATTTGATTTTGTTTCTGTAATTTTAAATAGTGCCATTCCACAGTGTATTTATTGTAATTGTGTGTTACTAAATAATCTAGGTTTTTAATTTTTGAATCTAAACAGTTCAGTTTATTTTTTCCTAATTTTATTTATTTTTATTTGATAAGAAATTATTGCTCCTCTAATTGTCACTTTAAAGACATCCCATAAGTATGTAATTGTGGACTGACTATAATAATTATAAAACCAGTATTCTGTATTTGCTGTTTTAATATGATTTTAAAATTCTGATTGTTTAAGAAGTTAATTGTTAAAGGACCATGTTTTCCTGTTTGGTCTGTCAGCATTAAATATAATAATACTTAACTCCACCATTGCATGGTCAGAGATTTTGTAATGTTTTTAAGTAATGCTTTAGAAGTAAAAATGTAATCAAGTCTACTAAAAATCTGATTTTTCTTGTCCCAGTGGGTATATTCTCTATTTGTTGGATTGATTTCATGCCAACAGTCTATTACATTTTCTGTAAAAAGTCTCTTAGCTTGACTGATAATATCTTGTTAGCGTTTGTCTGGTTGGATGATTTATTTAGGTCTGGTTCTAATAAAGCATTAAAGTCTCCTGATATAATTACTGATTCAGCTTTTAATTTTTGCAATCCTACTGCAATGGATGCTAAAAAAGTATTGTATTGGGTAAATGAAGTATATATTGTACCAATAATGATCTCGTTCCCATTTAACAAACATTTAATTAATATTATATGCCCATCAATATCCATAATTGGTCCAATATCTTTATATTTATCCCTTATTTATAATAATTAGTACACCACAGTCTTTCCTTATACCGGAGTAGAAAATCAAATGCAACATCCATTTTTTTCTTTTTTTTTTCCATTTCCATTTTTTCCAGATGGAGCTCCTGTAGATAGATTATGTTAGCATTTTTTTTTTCACATAAGTTAGAATTCTGGCACATTTAATTGGTGTGTTTATCCCATTTGCATTTAATGTAATTAATTTAGTTAATGATTAAGACCCCATGATAATTATGTTTCTATATATTTTTGAAGTAGCACCATTGCTTATTTTATAACTTAGGATGTCTGCATTTGAAATCAACCCTGGTTTTGGACTCAAACCTCCACCAAGCTTTCCATTTTTGGATAGTAAATCATTTACTAAAAAACTAAAAAAGGCAATCTTTAGAATATTTTTTTTTTCGCTGTTTCCCTTCCACCATCTCCCTTCCTCCCCAAATTGATGATTAAACATACCCACAAACAATACTGCATAAAGAATGTAAGCTCACTCAGCTACTTACATTCTTGCTTGTTATGCCTCCACCTGAACAGATTTTAACATAATAATGTTCTCCTAATTAACATACATCCTCTGAGAAAACATTCTTATCAGATAAACTTAGTCAATGAAAGATATGTGGAAGATTATTTTGCAGTTGCTTCAAAGCTTCCTAGGGTTTTCAAAAACAACATTTTTTCCTACTGTGTTTACCCTCAATTTAGCAGGGAAAAGTATTGAGGATCTAATGTTATTCTGCCAAAGCTTTGTGCAAATGAAATTGAATTTTTTTTTCTCTCATGTACTAAGTCCAGGGGTAAATCATTATATATCATCATTGTAGAGCCCATTAACTTTATTTTATTTTTCTTGTAAACTGTGGACATTAGGGTATCTTTATCTTTTGATTTTAAAAATGTCATAATAATAGGCCTTGGAAGGTGGGAATCTTCAGCCTTGATCTGATACCTTGATGTATTCTGTCAATTTCAAATTCAATATTGCCTGACTCAGTCTCCAGATATGCCGCAGAAATTTGTTTGAAAGTTTCTGAAAGAGGTTTAGTATTGTCCCAACTTTCCAGGACACCAAAAATTCTAATGTTTTTGCAGTGTGCTCATGTTTGAAAATCAAGCAGTTTAGCCTTTATTTCTTTGTTAGTGACTTCCAAATCCATAAGCTGCCTTTTATTAGGGAGTTGCTCTTCTATTAAAGTGTTAACTGTCTGTTGTAAACTCTGGATTTCAAAACACATTTCAGAGTTTTCTTTAATCAAAGTTTGAGTAAGACTAAAGTATCATTCTATTTTTTCCTGTACTCCCATCATTTTATCCATTTCTTATATTTGATATTTGTGTCACCAATTCTTTAGCACAGTTTGGAGTTGCCTCAGGTGCAACATTCTTTTGAGTACCTGCATTATGAGGCAAATGCACATATTGACAATGATTTTAAATCACCTCTTCTGGTAATTTTTTGGTACTTCCGTACTTAATCTATTTTCTCTGTTTATCATATTTACACTTTTCTTAGTAGTTTCTAGGTTTGCCTCCACTGTTAAACTGTGTTCAGCATTATTATTTAAGTTTAGGTTTTGTCCTACTATATTGGTGTCGTTTGACTCCTTCCTTGCCTGTTTTGTAATTGTTTTCTCCCTTACTGAACTCTAGATGGGATCTGGAGCTTTCACAGGGGATTTTTCCTTTGGCTGGTTCTCCAATGCAGATATATTCAATATACTTGATTTCTGTTGTTCAGGCTTCTAGTAGTCCATGTCTGTTATGCTGAATCCCCAAGACATGTCCGTTGTACTAGCCAGCTCTGTGTTTACTTGGTAATCTTGTTCCAGCATCTCAAGCATTTTCATTGTCTCTGGCATTACTTTTGAAACAGCTACCTGTTCAGGTACTGATGCTTTATTTTTATTCTGAAGTAAAGTTGCTCCCACCTCTGACTCCTCTTGTTGAATGGTCTCCTGGCTGATTAAATCAATAGGATCTCCTGAAATCACTGTTTAGCCTGTGGTGTTGGATTCTGCATCTCTGGTGCTCAGTAGGGAAACAGGTGCAATAACAGGTGTAGCTGAGTTGCTCCTTGTACAGATCCAGACAGGCCTCTCAACCTTGTTTTTGCAGTCACTCCATTTGCTTCTTCACCTAAACTGTCTGCTGTGGGAGTCACCACCACTGTCCCTTTCTCTGCTGCAACTGCAGTTGTGCTCTTGCAATTAACTGCCTTCTCTTGTTGCAAGAACAATGGAAACAATTCAGAAGCACCAGGTATCATTACCTCTGGGTTTTCAAAAGCAATGTGTGGCTGTTTCTGCTTTGCAGTTAGAGGGCAACCAGTGGGTTTTCTCAGGATTCAGTCCATGGTCCAGTCCTCTTTAATGTCTCTATAAGTGACATAGCATAAGAACTGGAAATGAAGGTGTGCCTATTTGCAGATGACATCAAGATCTGCAATAGGGCGGATAATCTGGAGTGGATGGAGAGAATGATTACAAACCTGAAGAAGCCTGAGTAATGGTCAAGAGTAATGCAGCTGGATTTCAATGCAAAAAAGTACAAAATCATGCACCTTGGGGTTCAGAAACCAAAGAGAGAGTATAAAATGAGGGGAGGCATTGACAGTCACCAATTAGCAAAGAAACCCAGGGGTAATCATAACAGATGACCTTAAGGTGGCAATGCAATGCAACAAAGCACTAGGGAAAGCCACTGGGATGCTGGAGCACATAGGGAGGGGTATCACTAGCAGAAGGAGGGAGGTGGTGTTGTCACTGTATTGGTCGCTGGTGAGATCACACCTGGAGCACTGTGTCCATTTCTGGAGACAAACACCTCAGAAAGACATAGACAGAGTAGTGGCCATCCAAAGAACAGCAATAAAAATGGTGTATGGGCTGTACCAAATATCATATGAGGAGAGTCTGAGGTATCTATACATGTACACCTTAGAAGAGAGGAGGGAGGGGGATCATGATAGAGACCTTTAAATATCTCACAGGGGTGAATAAGGTACAGGAAGGGACACTTTTTCAGAAAAGAAGGTGTACAAGAACTAGGGGCCATGTAATGAAGCTGAAGGGGAGAAGTTTAGGAGGGATGTGAGGAAGCATTTCTTTACTGAGAGGGTGCTAGATACTTGGAACAATTTTTCAGTGGGGGTGGTAGGGGTAAAAACAGTAGTGAGATTCAATCATGCATGTATTAAAGGAAAACTGGTATCAAAGTGAGGGAGGAGGTGTCCAGAGACCGGATAGGGTCTGCAGTGGCAGAATAGGCAGGGAAAAGAGGGACAAACTACTGTAGGTGAGCTAAGCGGTCCTTATATACTGACAAATTTTGTGTTTATATGTTTTTATTTGCATTCCTTGATAAACTACAATTTATCTTTCCTGGATTTGGGAACATCTTCAACAGTCTAGTCACTCATACTGCAGTGGGAGGAGACTATTGCATCATGAGTGGTAGCACTGTTTGAGAGTGTTCCTAATGTTCAGGAAGTATGTAAAAAGAGCAGCTCAATAATTTTTTTGAAACAAAACAAGGTTAGGTATAATTACACCATTAGCATGCATTTCAGTTCTACTCAGAAAGGAAGCATATAAGGCAACTAGCAACGTCAATGAATTTTAGAAAAGGTAAGCAATAAAGAAATGTGAGGTTTCAACTACAAATAACATGATGCAAAAGGGTTGACACTGTCCCTTTAACATAGAAAACCTTGTTTTTATTGGCAGTCACCTATGCAAGGCATGTGAGTGAGTTACAGGCATATAGACACAATGTTTTTGGTATTACATAAACATATGTTATGAAGGAGTGGGTAAAAAAGATAACTTTGGTGATCAGATCCCATTCCACAAGAGAGACAGCAACATAGCTGCAGAATATGTTCCTCCATTAAAGGTTTGTAAGGCTGATGTTCAGACACATTGAAATTATTTTTTCAGGGCTTCTGTTCTTAAGAGCCTGTTTCTGAAATAAACCAACAAAACCCCACCTCCCTAGCACTGCTTGGGGTCAGCATAAGCAACAATGTAGCCTCGCATTTATGCTGTTATAAGAAAAGGTTACGTACCTTGTAACTGTATTGTATTTCTTCGGATGAATGTTATGCTGATCCTTACTAACCCTTCCCTTCCTTCCCTTTTTAGATTTAAGAACATAAGCAGAGTGAAACTGTTGCTTTAGTATTTATTGTGTAGCTCCACTGTCTGTTTTATCCATATTTAATGCAGCATTTATGACTACAAATGTTTCAAATATTTAAGATTAACTATCTTAACTTATAATTATTATCACAGCTCTGCTGTAGCATTCTTCATTCCCTAGCTAAAGCTCTGCTACTGTGGAGCCTGAGGTCATATGACCAGCACAATGTGAAGGCATTCTTTAAAACTTTTAGCACTTTAAGTTCCAGGGCCCATCTACTGTGTGAGATGACTGCAAAAGTAATAATCAACACTACATTAATTAGCAGGAATACAGTTATGTGAGGAATAACCTTTTATTATACAATGGCAAGAAAAAAATCCTGGACTCTGATTGGTCAGTCTTGGGCTGGACTCGTGATGTTATCCCAGTACAACATCACAGGTCTAGTCTCAGCCTCACTGTGAACCTGTAGATGGACTTTTGCTTGATTCTGTGCTGCTTGATGATGTGATTCATTGTTTCATCTTCTTTTAAAAAACAAAAATATTTTTCCACACAAAAACATCTGTATAACAATGAGCCATTGTATAATAGCAATAATGCCCTCCAGGGTGTGTGTCATTTGGGATAATGTCATGCCTCACTTATTGGACGCATTCGGCCTGTGGTCTTGTGCCCAACCACCTGAGGCGTGACATTATCCCAGCATGACACACACCCTGTCATGCATTATTGCTTAATTCATGGACACTCTGTCTCAGCAAAGTGCCTTCAGTATTCCTTTCCATCCTGTGCATGAGGGAGATTAAATAATGCATGAATGGCTTGCTGTCCACCAGATCTACATAAGCAGCATTTCATGTGGTGGAATGGGAAGATTAGGAAACTAATTAATAAGAAAAAAAAGAGCATATTGTAAATACAAGCAAACCAATAGAGAGGATGAACTGGTTAAGTTTAAACAATTAGCAAAGAAAACAAAAAAAAACCAAATCCACATGGCAAAACAAAAAACGGAATTAAATATGGTTGAAAAAACAAACAATAATAGGAAACAGTTCTATAGTTATATAGGAACTTTAAAAGGGGCTCAGAATGATATTGGTCCACTCACCTCAAATGATGAAATATGGAGCATTGAGGCAGACATGGTTGGAACACTTAATAATTACTTTGCAAGTGTCTTAAAAACAGAGAGCAGAGTTGAGTTGGCTGCTTTGAATGTAAGTAACCCCCCAATTACCTTTACCGAACAGCAGGTTTTGGAATCAATTGGGGAAACTAAAAACTGGATCATCCCCAGGGCCGGATGGAATTAGTCCTCATTTTATTAAAACAGTGTGCAAGGAATTCCTGAGTCCACTAACACTGTTATTTAATACTTCCATTCAAGAGGATAAAACCCTGGAATCTTGGAGAAAAGCAAATATTATTCCCATCTTCAAGGGGGGAAGTAAACAAATGTTTGTAATTTTAAACCAATCAGCCTAACATCTATCATCAGTAAATTAATGGAGCAGTTAATTAAGCAATAAGGCATGACAAGGTGTGTGTTATTGTGTAATAACATCACTCCTGGGGTGGGTTGACGCACAAAGTGAAGCCAAGTGCTTCCACCGCCCCAGGAGTGACATTATTACATGATAACACACCTTGGAGTGCCTTATTGCAATTATACAATGGCTCAATGTTATACAAAACAAAAATAAAAATTAAAATGTTTTTAGTAGATTTTTAGTGAGGCAGTATAGCTTTGTTTCTGAAAAAAAAAATCCATATCCTCCAAAAAATCAACACAGTGCTGTTATTGTGTAATACCATCACTGTCTCAGGCACACACTGACCAATCAGAGTCCAGAAAATTTTCTTGCCATTGTATAATTCAAAATAAAATACTAGGCCATGGTCAAAGAGATTTGCCAATATATGGGACCCCTTCTATACTCCTTATTCTTTGTAAGGATGAGATTGGTGTTTTATTGTGTATGTCAGTTTGTTTACTTTGTGCTGGGGGGAAGGAGGGATGGCTAGGGAAGGTAGGTAGAAAGGTATAATCATTGTCAAGTCACAGAAGGTTTTTCTGTATGGGAATGTAATCATGTCACGGTACCTTTCTCTGCATGAAAAACTTTAATAAACTTTGAATTGAAAAATAAAAATACTAGACCATATTAAAAATAGTGATAGCCTAGACATAGCACAGCATGGATTTACTCCATGTCAGTCATGCTTAACTAATCCGGTAAGTGAGACATTAGAACAGGGACTGCCCATTGATGTGGTGTTTTTAGATTATGCCAAAGCATTCAGCACAGTTTACCATAGTGTACTAATAGAGCAACTGCATAAAATAAATCTTGATGGTAAAATAATACAATGGATTGACTCATGGTTGAGAGATAGACATCAAAGAGTGGTTCTTAGGGGATTTGAATCAGAGTGGACCAAAGTCACTAGTGAAGCACCCCAGGGCTTGGTACTGGGTCCACTACTCTTTAATGTACTTATTTCAACTATGCAAGCAAGTAAAGGGGTCTGGATCAGTAAATATGCAGGCGACTGTAAAGTCAGATGTATTGTGAATGATACTGTGTCAATCGATAATCTGCAAGAACATTTAAATAAATTATGTAATTGGGCCAACCTTTCTAAAATGAACTTCAATGAACATAAATGCAAGGTAATGCACAGGGGTAAACACAACATTAAGGCAATCTATGTGATGAATGGAATACAATTAACCACCACTACGGAAGAAAAAGATTTGGGCGTTATAATCGCTGAAAACCTAAAACCCGATACACATATAAATAATGTGGTTAAAAAATGCTACAACATTTTTGGGTGTATCCAAAGGCACATTAGAAGTAGAAATAAAGAAGTCCTATTACCTCTGTATATTAGACTTATTCAGCCTTACCTGGAGTACTGTGCTCCCTTTTGTGCACCAACAGCAGTGGGAACCAAATAAATGGTTGAAAGAGTACAACGAAGGGTGACAAATAAAATTAGTAGTGTCAAAAACAAATGCTATAGTGACAGACTAAGAACCCTGAACTTGTACTCCTTGGAATACAGATCTCTAAGAGGGGATCTGATTCTTATACTTAAAATATTCCAAAGATAATGCATTGTTTACTACAATTTGTCTTGAAAAACAAATAACTTATAATAATACTAGGTCACATAACCTTCAACTTAAGACAACTGTGAGCAGAACAATAAGGTGTAAATTTTTTTTTACACAAAGAGCTCCACCAATATGGAAAGCTTTACCAAGATATGTAGTCATGAGTAAGACACTGGAACAATTTAAAATAAACTTAGATAATCATATGACAGAAAGTAAATTTGGTTTCCATCACTAAACTAGTGGTGGTGGGTTCGTAATGGGTCTTTGGCCTCAAGAACCTGTATAATACTATGAAACTATGAAACTTAGCGCATAGTGCGCTTGTTCAATATCAGAGCATATATCACTAGTGTGAAACTTGAACTCATGATCTTCCAGCTCAGATGTAAGAGTTCTACCAACTGATTCATACTAACACTATGGTATAATGACTGTGTGCATGCCAAAGGGGAATAAAATAATGCAAACTAGGAGAAATGCATTTAGTATTGCACTAAGGATTGGTAAAGCCACACTTGAAAACATGCTCATTTCTGGCCACTGTAATATGGAAAAAAACAAGCAAACATTTGCCAATGCTGAATGTTCACCACTTGTATTGCTGTTGTACCAGGTCCTGTTTGTACACATTTTTAAGATAGACTAGATGAGATGTAATACTGTATGCAATTTGCAATAGGGTCCTGCCTTTTCTTCTGTAGAGGTCTTTTTAGTCCCTCTCTGATAAACAGTAAACAGCCATTTCAGGTTGGATTTTAACTTTGACACCCATAGTCTTCATTAAAGTGGGACTAAAAAAGACCTTGATCTTACAAAGTCAATAAAAATAAAAAACAAACCGAATGTGAAGTGTGAGTCCATTCTTTTCAATTGTGTTTTTTTCCTTAGTTCATAACTTTTTTGTTTTCTAATATTTTTACTTACTGTTTTTTTTTTTAAGGTCTTTTTTAGTCCCTCTCTGATGAACATTGTGAGTTACAAATGCTTGTTAGTTGTACTAACGCTCACACTGTGAGTTTTCACATGCAGTATGCCATTGTGATGATATAATTTGGAAGATCGGCATTGTGACTGCAGATAACAGCAGGATCCCTGCTCCTCGATCACATTGCTCAAGTAAATAAGGTAATTAATACCCCCACCACAAAAACCACTTCCGTAAAAAATGTCTCTCATGTCCAGTCTGTCACAAACTGTCTGTAGTCTTCACAGAATCCAAAAGTGTGCTGAAAAGAGAAGTGGCATTCACATTACACAGGCTCAATGTATGTAAGTAGCAAATAAGGTTAAATGTAGTTTCTGGACTTGCAGTATGTAATCTGTGACTCTTTACTGACTGCCAAGGGGTCTGGGCCCTCTTTCGCTGCCACATTGGGGTTGCTGCTTTTCTCCCTGCTGCAAACTGTACAACACAGTCTGCCCATTGATGCAGCCATTAACCCACTGCTGGCTGGAAGAGAGGCACACGTCCCTTACAGAAATAATTATATAAAATGTTTTCATGCTGCGTACATAAAACTACTCATGTGATATGCTTGCTGCAAGTATGATTTAAATGTTAAATTCGAACCAATTGCATGCATGTGGCTTGCATGCAGCAAGCAAGTGTAGAAAGCATGCTTTTTATTTTAAATTGGAACAGACTGCATGCATGTGGCATGCATGCAAAAAGCTATGGTCACTGATAACTGCACACATAAAAGTTAAGTGACTTGCTCAGGATCACACTGTATACAAGTGGGGTTGATGAGATTCAAACACAGCTCTTCAGGTCTCCTGGTGTGCAGTTCAGTGCCTTTAATCACTAAGCTATATTGCCTGCACACATATGGCTTGCTTGTACTTCAATACAAATCTTCATACATCAGCACGCATGTGGCATGCTTATAACCACTGTTATACTTTTTAGTTTTCTTGTCCACCCTCATCTCAGTTGCACAGCTGAACTGTAGCACACACACCAATGGAAACACATATGGTTCTTTTCACCCCCAATACACACACTTACCCACAAACTACTTCATTACTTCTGTCTGGCCAGTACTCCTACTATTTTCTCTCCGTGGTTTTGAATGCTTCCATGCACACAGACTTTAAGGGGCAAACACAAAAGTAGCAATAACTCAACACCCCCCCACATGGCCAGTCCCCCTATTCAAATACACTGTAGCGGGTGTGGCCATGCTGCTACAGATAATCCACCAAGTATAGATGTAAGCTGAGAGTTTCTTACCTGAGTACTAGCGATCAAGAGGCAGGAGTCTTTAAATGATGATTTCCATGGGTCAGAGTGCTGGGGCGTACCCCCTTGAAATGAATGGAGTTATTTTTTATTACTATTTAATATGTCATGATGATGGTGAGTTGAAAAATAATGAAAGTCACTGTTCTACTAACAAAGCTCTTGTTTGTTGAGTGGTGGCCTTCATTAATCTCCAACTAACCATCATAATGTATAAAATAGTAAAAAAAAAAAAAAACATTCATTTCAATGGAGCATGCCCCTGCACTCTCCCTTGTCCTATGTCATAATGTGCCTAAGAGTGGGGATGTGGAGGTCAGCTTCTGTGGGGGGGGCATAAGCCTGACTATAATGGGGCTCCAATAGTCTATGCATACCATGCCTCTCAACTGTCCCTGAATGCAAGGGACAACCCTCATTTTACCACTGAAAACTCCTCTGCCCCTCATACATTCCTCATGGAAAAAATGCTGCTCACACTTAGGATGTCCTGTAAATTTAGACTTTATGGCAGGGGCACAATTTCAGATTTCAGCAGGGGGGAACCAACAACCAGTGGAGGCCAGGTTCTAGTTAGCCCCTAGGTGCAAAGCTCTGGAATGTCTGGAACATCTCTAAAAGGTAAAACATATTTGTTGTGACTTAAAAGTGATGTGCAAATCAGGAAAAATTCAAATGTATAAAATTCATTGGTCTATACACCAGTACAGTGCATCAGATTTGGGCTTAAACCCGCCTAGTTACTAAATAATTTTTTTTCCTGGCTGAAGTTCTGAACCCCCCCCCCCAAAAAAAGTCCCAATTTCTCTCCCCATCTCCATTCCATTCCATACCCATCCCATATGGGTCTTGAAGCCATCCAAAGGCTCAGAAATGTGAAAAACATCTCAATATTTCAGTCCTTCCTCCTTCCCCAATCCCCCTGTAAAAAATTATTTACTTTCACATACCCTGCTATCTGGACAGAACCTGCAGCCTAGCCCAGTGTGCCACCAGCCCAGTTTTAAGACCACTCTGCCTCCATCCTTCTGCTAGAAGTTGGATGCTAGAACTGACCATCTCAGGTTCCCAACATGGTCCGTGACCAAGTCATCTCACCAACCAAACCCACCCAAGCTGTGTTGCTTGCTTCTTGCTTGACTGCTGACATGGCTGCTGCCACACTGCACTGATCAAGGCCTATGAAGGCTGCCAATGCCTCTGTCACCACTGCTGCTAGGCCTAGCTTGCTGCAGTGGGGTGCCCATGCTGTTTCTTTTGCCAGGTGAGCCTAGTAGAGTAAGTAGGTAGCCTAGTCTCGAGTTAGCTTCTAGCTCACCCCCTACCTCTTCAGCCACCAGGGGAGATGGAGACTCACTAAGAGTAGACCAACAAAAATATGCTCCCACAACACTGCTATTGAGAGTTCAGTGCTCACCGACTCCTCCAAGCTGTAGTATGCAGGTTATCTACTCTGTGTTGGGAAAGACAGTGTCATATTCACATAACTCATGTGCTCTTGTTTGGCTGTAGCTCCTACACATCATGTGTGATGGAACCATAGCTAATAGGTGGAGAGAGTGGACAATACAATGCAGACACAGTTGAGTCAGGAGTGCACCTGCAGTGTGAGTGCGCACAAGCTTGGGGGGAGCACTTATTGTGCAAATAATTAAATCCAAATGTAATGCCATTATTGCCACGCCATAAGAACAATCTAGGCACAAATGCAGGAGGGGGGCAAGATCCCCCCTCTGCTCTACCTAAATGGCACCACTGCTTTATGGTAGAAATTCATTCACAGGTGCTAATATTGATACAAGTAAATGCAATGGCTTCCACTGTGTTCTGAGATACTGTATCTCCATATTTTAGGATGTGCCCTGATCGTCGTGAAGGTTATTGTCCCTCATTGTCCCTCATCTTGAGTGCCCATGTCTCTCATTTCAGTGACAAAACGTGAGATATGGTGCATGCTTCAAAGACCCTACTCAGCACAAAGAGTGCTGAGCATGGCCATAGTGTACATGCTCCATACAGAA
The DNA here is from genome assembly GCA_016271365.2 of Neoceratodus forsteri. Taxonomy (NCBI): domain Eukaryota; kingdom Metazoa; phylum Chordata; order Ceratodontiformes; family Ceratodontidae; genus Neoceratodus; species Neoceratodus forsteri. The sequence goes on from CM028132.1 coordinate 30,329,150, forward strand.
TGACAAAGGGAAAGTGAGTGAGCTGAAACAGTCATGGAGAAATACATTTGTAGCACTAAGTATGCATAAGGGGAATTGCATGACCCAAAACAAAAAGGTCAGGCTTCACAACACAGAGGCCCCTCTTCACACATCTGGAATGGGGGATGTTGGCTGACTATATCCTGGACACTTAATGCAGTAAGCAAACAATACTTTACAAATTAATGGCAATTTAATGACAAAAATCAAAAGTCATTAAACAACTTGCAAAAGGATCACAATTAATGAGTTTACCTAATTTTAATGGGAAATCAATGAAAATGGTATTTTAATGCTTCTAACTTCTAGCAGTACTATGAGAAAAAGAAACTGATGTGTTTTTTTAGATGAGATTTGCACCAGCTTAATTGCTGCACACATGGCAAGTGTGCAGCATGTGAACCTGATGTGATTTTTAAATGATGTTCACACCAGCTTAACTGCAGCACTCATGTCAAGCGTGCAACATGTGAACCTGATGTGATTTTTAGAAGATGTTTGCACCAGCTTACCTGCTGCACACATGTCAAGTTTGCAGCATGCGAACCTGTTTTGCTTTTTAGACCTGGTTCACTTAGGTTCACTTTGCGTATGCGAACCGCATGCAAACATTGCACAATTAGGCATGTGGCTGCATTCTGCATATACACAGCACACTAATATTTCTATAGGGGATTTGTTGTTCCCAGTCTGCATTCTCAAATAATTAAAATGTAATTTGTAACTTCACAATTTTTGCATACCCCACTGGGGTATATCTCCACATGTTAACAGCAGGGGGACCTGACCTGAGAAACCCTTTTCTTGCCTGTCACCATTGTACTTTATTCCTTATTGTCCCTCCCTTCCTTCCTACATCTACCCTTCCTTCATCCTTAAGGTATTGAAGTTCTTTTTGTATGTTAGATTTGTTACTGATGTGTAACAATCACTACTTCAGCATGAATATTTCAATGTACAGATGTTTTTAATTGCAAGGTTTAAACTGTAGTTGTTAGTGTTCTATATATGTATTTATATTGGATACAATATCTGAATCAAGTGTATAAAATGGCTTCAACATATCCAGTTTAGCCCTCCCCCACTTCGAAGTAGTGGTAACCTGACAAAGATTAATTTGTCATGAGCAGCTTTAAAAGACATTATGGGCGAGACGCACAGATCAATAGTGTCAGAATGTCAGGGATAGCGGAGTGCATGTTCTGTAGTGGTCAGGAGTGACAGGAGTTAATGAGGTGAGCATCAGTGCTGCAGAGCTGGAGAGTGGGTCCAGTATTAGTCCAGCTGAACAGCAGCAGCAGCAGCAGCAGGAGGTTTTGGCACACCCGCCAATGTTTACATCATTTGTGAGATAGTGGGGTGAGAGGCAAGTAACGCAGACAGAAATTCAGCAACTCCATCCCATGGCAGAAAAAGAGGTTAGAAGAGTGAGAGTGGGCTAACCTGTCAGAGCCAAGACATCCAGGGGATGGGACGGGGATTAAAGTAATAAGTACGACTGTCTTCATTGTCAGTCTCCGCACTGAAGCTGTCTTTTTTGGCAGCACTGATGGCTGCATCACATTCAGCCACTTCAAAACACTGTGAACATTGGAAACAGTAGCTCTCTCTGATGATCTGCAGAAACACCAGTCAGCTGGTTGGTGGGCAGTGTCATGCAGATGAAGGAAATCAGCTGCTGCCTAACTCTTTTCAGCTACACAAAGTTTCTGCCCATCAATCAGCAGGGCAGCACCATGATCAGCCTCACCGATCTCTGGACTGTCATGATTGAGTCTACTGCAGCTTGGCTCCATGGGACCTGACAGTGACAGTATAATGACAAAAGCAAACAGTATATATGTAATATGCCATGGGCTACATGAAAATAAATTATTTATTTTGAATGATTGGTTATGACCAAGGCCACTGTTTTTCGGTTTTTACCGGAAAATCTGGTAAAATTCAGAACTAGGGCTGCCTGAAGACCGTAAAACAAAGATTTCATGGAATCTGGCATTTTATATCAGATCAGTAGATCTACAAAACTTGGGTTTTTCTTTTAATTCCTTCCTGTACTATTTTCAATTTGCTCTATTTAATGCTCTGTATATTAAGCCTTCTTTAATTCTGATTACTCCTGCACATACTAAAAGAATGATAGTAGAATCCCGGTAAAATCCGGAAATTAGAGTAACAATCACCGGTGTAATTCCAGAATCTGAAGTCTTGAAAATGGAATTTCATTATTTTAATCACCGTAAATCAGTGGCCTTGGTTATGACCTCTATTGCTCTCATGAGTGGCGGAGCTATGAGTGAGGTCTATAGAGGTTATGCCCAGCTGTTATAAATCATTCATTTTCATGCAGCCCATGGCATGTACCATTTATACAATGCCACAGGCTGGTAAGTTTGATTGTTATTTGTAGAATTCTGATTGTAAAATAATGTTTTTTGTACCATTTTTTACTGGCAGGCCTGGACTGAATGTTAGGTATAAAGGAAGATTCTTCTTAGAACATTATGGAGCTGGACTGTAAATAAATGATTTATTTTCACCCAAGCTCCCTTTCCCTTAAAAATAAATGCATATACAACAGAAGTGGGGTAAAATGACAAGGTAAAAAAGCTATCTTAGTTAGTGACATCAGTAACAGCGACATATCAAAACAATTGTTGTTACTGTTGTCACAATGGATATTTTTTAGATTACTGTCATCACAGTGGAATACTGAACTAATCAGAGAGCAGCTTTCACATTGCTGATGACATCACAATGCCTTGTCTAGCACTAAAGCCAGCTGTTATCAAAGAAAAATAGCAAACACTTTAGCCAAACTGCAGATTTGAGAGCTATAACTTGTAAACTACTGTATGTATGTGTGATATATATATATATATATATATATATCAAAGAACCTCTGTGCGCAAGCACTGAGGCAATGGTTACCCCAAAGGGCATTTGGCTGGGAAGCCAAGTTTCAAAGAAATACAAATTCACACATGCCACCACAATGCAAAGCATCATGGTCTGCACATGCAAATCACCACAGAATATTATGCTGGCTCAACTTTAAGCAGGAATACATGGTGCCAAAAGGCCTCGCACACTGTCTGCAAAGGGTGCCAACAGAAGACGTAGACACATGTTTCATCCTACCAGGACTCATCAGCATGCCTCATCTGTTTGACACCCCAGTGGAATGAACCAGCTACCCTAAGATGGCCAATCTGGGTTATGTTGTGGTGAACCCAATTAAAACAAAAAACAATTTAAAAGTCAAAGAACCTTTGTGCTCTAGCACTGGGGCAATGGTTACCCCAAAGGGCATTTGGCTGGAAAGCCAAGTTTCACCCAAGGCACCCTTTGCAAACTGTGTGAGAGGCCTTTTGGCACCATGCATTTCTGCTTAAAGTTGAACCAGCATAATATTCTGTGGTGATTTGCATATGCAGCCCATGATGCTTTGCATTGTGGTGGCATGCGTGATTTTGTATTTCTTTGAAACTTGGCTTCCCAGCCAAATGCCCTTTGGGGTAACCATTGCCTCAGTGCTTGCGCACAGAGGTTCTTTGACTTTTAAATTGTTTTTTGTTTTAATTGGGTTCACCACAACTTAACCCAGATTGACCATCTTAGGGTAGCTGGTTCATTCCATTGGGGGGTATCAAACAGACGAGGCATACTGATGAGTCCTGGTAGGACGAAACACGTGTATATGTCTTCTATTGGCACCCTTTGCAAACTGTGTGAGAGGCCTTTCGGCACCATGTATTTCTGCTTAAAGTTGAGCCAGCATAATATTCTGTGGTGATTTGCATATGCAGCCCATGATGCTTTGCATTGTGGTGGCATATGTGATTTTGTATTTCATATATATATATATATATATATATATATATATATATATATATATGTATATATATGTATATATAAAATATACAATAGCCTGACTCAAAATAGGTAATTTATCATCACTTGTGAGTGGCAGGACTTTCAGACTTTCATAACTCACTTGTGGCTCTGCCACTTGTGAGTTATGGTCCTGCCCCCTCATGTTTAAAGATAAATTGCATATTTTGAGTCAGCCCATTGCATATCCCCTACATATCTGTGATTTTTTTATACCCACTGGCATTGTACAAAAATTGTTTCAGAGTAGTTGGGAACTATAGCGTAGTAGAATTTATTCATACTAGTCACCTTCACACTGAAGCAAAGGAATAGGATAGACTCATTAATGGAAGGGGTGAGCCCTATTGGATGGTTTGGTGTTCTCCTATCCTCAAACTGTCTCATGTCCCTGAGTAAGATATTATTTGAAAACGTATCCTTGGCAAGTTAGTCACAAATTATTACTCAGATGTTTTAGCTGTGAATAATATTGGAAAATACTGAGTCCAGCAAAGACAAAGGAAGAGAGAGACAAGAATAAACATGGGTACACTGGACACATCCTGTCTTTCAACTAAAAATGAACAAAACAAATCCCTTGATTGTCAGCGCTGAATCAGCAAATATAGAAAAACCAAAGACCATCAACCCTATAGTTACAACCCACTTGAGGTTTCCAAGCTGACAGGCTAGACGTTAAGTATAAATGATCCTCCCACTGTCGGTTTATAAAGCTTTAAATTAGTCCTGTCCTTCAGTCTGGCTCTCTGAATATCTGAGGTTATGACTGTATTACTAGCCTTCTTGTTTAGGTTAATGCTTACGGTAACAAGCATTTAATAAATGGAAACTTTGACTTTCAGGTTAACTGTTTATTCCTGACCGTGGAAGTGCTGTAGTACCTGAATGTCTTTGATTACAGCCCAGTCTAAAAGTACAATGCACTCCAAAAATAATATCCAGTAATTTGTGATAGAATAGTCTATCTTTTTGTTTTCTTTCTGATGTTTTGTGGCTATTTTGGTTAGTTTCTGTTTTCTTGTAAAACAACAGCTTTTTACATTTCACTCCCCGCCCCCCCAAGACACACACACTTTCTTTAGCTTTTAAAGCCATATAGCACAGCTGGGGGGGGCACAACAGTAGTCTTGGGATAAACATAAGAATGTTAGAATTTTCAGGGTCCTAGTGAGCCATCAGGGAAGTGGGGAGGGGGGACAGAGACACTAAGAGAGAATGAATAAGAATTAGCTTATGTTCTCTAAACTCTTCTTGTTTGATGTTAACAATATATCCCCTACTATTAAATAATTTTTTCCTTTCTCTATTATTTTTTTGTGGTATTGTTTTCCTGTGTCTTGATTAGTCAAATGTGCCTGGATTGTTCCAGATGTCTTATTAGTTTTTCTTCCCTTATAAAAAAAAACAAAATCCAATTTTTATCTCAGGGAACCTAAACAGCAAAAAGTAAAATTACACAAGGGTACCAATTTTCAAAGGACCTGACATGGCAAAGACACTTAAGTTCCCATGTGCAACTCACCAGTGTGGGTAAAAATGTCCACACTAGGAAACAAAAAAGATTTAAATACCTCACTGAGATAAATGAGGTACAGGAGGAAAGTATTTTTCAGAAAAACAGGGGCTCAAGAGCAAGGGGACATGCCATGAAGCGGGGGGGGGTAAATCATCAGTAGTAAATGACGGGATAATGAGGACAACATTGATAAAGTGGAGAATGCAGTACCCAAAAGGATAATGACAGCAGAGAAGCAGAATGGGGGAAGGTCGATGGGTCTGGGATAGTAGAGGGGGAACACTGGCGGGAAGTGGGAGGATGGTCAGATGTAATGGATGTGGAGCAGCCATCTTCCTAGGAATAATGTGGAAGGAAGGGGGATGTCTAGTCTGCAGGCAGCTTACACAACTTAGGGAAGAAATAGAGTGACTACGATGGGAATTGGGAAGAAAATGGTGAGGAAGGAGGACAGAAAGGCAGGGGAATAGGGGGTCATTCCAGATGAGCAGGTCAGGGAGAGGGCCAATGTAGGAGTCTAGGAGGACACCTCAGAGCAGGGGCTCACTGGAGACACAGCAACCAGGGTGGAATGAAGGGGAAGACTAGAAGGTGGGGGGGGAGTGGGGATGTGACAGACCAAAGAGGAAGGAAGGGTGAGCAGGGGAGGCTGGAAGAAGCCATCACGGGCAAGGGGAATAGGAACTCAAACAGGTTCACAGTGTTGCAGGGTCTGGAAGACCAAGAGGAAGAAAGGGAGTGTGAGATGATGGAAGAAGTAGAGATGGAAATGGGTAATGGGGTCAGGGAAGAAGGGAGGATCACCAGGCAGGAAGGGAAACAGGGATAGGGAGGCTGGAGGGACAGACAGAGGGGTGGCCAAGAAATGTGGGAACGGGAGGGTGGGTGAGGACTGTGGCATGGACAAGAAAGGGCCATCACCAGGAAGGGAGTCCATGGGAGGGGCAAAGAATGGGGTAACCATGGGAAGGGGAGAAGTGGGAGAGCAGGAAAGGGGTGTTCCACTGGGAGGTGGCCTCAAAGGAGGAGAACACATGAAGGAAGCTCACCAAGGTAGGCATTTTGCCAGCATGAGTAAAGGACCAGGGGAGATAGTAGTTATAATAGGGGACTCTATTCTGAAGGGAATAAGATGGGGCAACAAGGATACAGGGAGTAGCAAAAGGAGGGTGGAGTGCATGCCAGGCATGACGGGAGGGTGGGGGCAATTATAACAAGATGTGTGGGGCAGGGGAAGCCTCACATTCTGGTGCATTGGGGCACCAATGATCTGGCAGGCTGTGAGGTGAAGGCAGTACAAGAAAGGTTCACAGAGCTAAGAAAAATCTGCAGTGGAGTTGGACAATCAGTAGCCTTCTCAGAGGTAATACCAGTTCTGACAGCCAGCACCATAACACAAATGAGGATTGAGGAATTCAACTCATGGCTGGAGGGATGATGCCTAGCAAATGGGTACAGGCTTGTGGGAAATTGGGGTAAGACATGGGACAATAAGGACCTATATGCACCAGACAGGCTGCATCTGAGCAAGGAGAGCACAAGGGTCCTGATAGGCAACCTAGACAGGTACTTTGACAGGCTAAATTTAAACTGAAAAGGGGGACACCAGGGAGTAAGACACTTGGCACCAGGTGAGGGGGGCACTGGACCTCCCCCCCAGAAGGACAGAAAAAGGGAAAGGGGAGAAAGAAGGGTCAAGAGGGTCTGGAGGGGAGGAATGGCACATTAGGACCAGGAACAAAGAGGAACAGGGGACATGCTGGAAAGTGGTGTCCTTGAATGCAAGGAACCTGGCCAACAAGACAGCAGACCTACAGGTGAAGATGGTGGAGGGGAATGTGGACATAGCTGCCATCACAGAGACATGGTCAATGCAGCACCATGACTGGGACCGTGAGATTTCTGGATACCAACTGTATAGGATGGACAGAGAAAAGGGAAGGGGGGAATGGCACTCTATGTAAGGCAAGGGATAATGTGCAACATGGAGGAGGGAGAGAAGGGCATGGGTGGTAATACAGAACACCGCTTGGAGGAGAATCCATGTGGGGGTGGTGTACAGACCACCTTCACAGACAATAGAGTTGGATAGGGAGCTGGGGTGACAGATCAGGAGGGTGGGGGGAGAAGTAACACTATAATCATAGGAGATTTCAACCTACCTAGAGTAGAATGGAGCAGCCCAGCTACCTCCTGTAGCAGGAAACAGGTCCTGGATGCTATCCAGGACTGTTTCCTGATACAGGGGATCACAGATCCAACAAGAGAGGGGGCCATACTGGACCTAATACTGTCAGATGGAGAGAATGTCTGGATGTGGAAGAGAGGGAATCCCTTGCTGGCAGTGACCACTGCACAGTGTGGTTTTCTATTTACATGGGAAAGGAAGCAGCCATGACAAAAACAAAGGTGATGGATATTAGGAAGGCAGACTTCAATAGGATGGGAAGCATAGTGCAGGAGCTCCTAGTAAAGCTCTGACCAGAGATGGATGTGGACCAGAAATGGACCATCATTAACATGGGGATAACTGAGGCCACCAACACCTGTACAAGGTCCCAGAAAAAGAAGACCAGAACCAAGAGACCAAGCTAGTATAGCAGAAAGGTGGCTGAAAAGGTTAAGGATATATATATATATATTTTTTTAACAGCGCAACAAGCTTAGGAAACAATGTCAAGGATCATCAATAGTAGAATGGTACCAGTTTTTTTGGTTATTAATTGTGTTTTGTCAACCTAGAAAAACTAATAAACTGAATTGTTCATGAACAAATGTTACACTGTATCTGATAGCTGCTAGAAATACTGGCAGATGTCATTTATCATGTGACAACTTGAGTTTGTTTACAGTTTATAATAAAGCACATTTAAAAAAATCACAACCCAGATCTTTTCCATTTTTATACCGCTAAACTATATTGAAATGCAGTTAACAAGTTAAGGGATCATTGTATTCTATGTGCGTTACATGTACAAAAACAGACATGTTATAAAACAAAGGCCAACCATACAAAATGTGATATCTTAAAAGAGGAAAGAGTCACAGCAGCAGTGCAATGAAAAATGTATTTCCATAAAGCTAGTTTCCACTACAGTTTATAAAAAATATTAGCATACAGTACCAGTCAAATCTGCTTTTCTAGGCACTTTCTCTGCTGTGCACTGTAAGTGTTTTTTTATTTTCTTATCCTAACCCCCTACATCTGCAATGGTATTTCTAAGCCAATGATGGTCATCTTTTTTTCTTGAGAAAAAATCAATTAAAACATTTAAAAACTATAAAATGTTTGGTGGAAGTAGAAATTTTACCACCCACTAAAAATGGAAGATGCCTGGAATCTTTTGTAGTGTAAAGTGATAGGGTCTAATTGTTTGACCAAGTCCGTTGCATTGCTACTATGACATAAAACAAAATGGCTGGATTAAATGCATGTTGAAAATAGATAATACAGGTGGGATCTATGTTTTGATCATAAGTCTTCTTCAGTAATTATCTATAAAAAGAAAGTAAGCATAGATAAAGTAGTCAAGGGATATGGAGAAAAAAGTGATATATGGTCTTGTGATGCAACAATGATGTTACCCTACTTTCGGCACTGTATTGTCACACATTGTAAAATGCTGACACAGTAATGCTTGCCTTGAGTGAGCTGAAGTTAGTATGACGTCAATTCTGCATTGCACAATCAGTGATCATTCGGATCCCAAGAAATAGAATACCACAGATTCATCAAGGCTTCAGGGATGTTTTCCCCTAACTTTTGGTTTCCCTACTTTATGTGCTTTAACCCTAATGATACAGTAACACCATTTCTGCAATGGATGTCAGTACATTTTGAGAAAGTAGAGTCATTACTTGTTCTGCACAGGAGCGGAGTCCAGATTTGCTTCACAACTGTGCCCTATACGAAGTGTACACATAATTTTCTTACTATTTTGTTTGTGCATCACTTTAATTGTAGAACAGACTGCACATGCTGTTTTGCTCTGTTATGTTCACTGCTATTTTTCTTGTTTCTCACCTTTAAACACTTTGTTCATTTTGAACTGTGTACATTTTTCAACATGATTTGTTTTTTTTTCTTATTTGTTTAAACATCTAAGTCCCCACATATTGTACATGTTTGTTCTTGTTAACACAGGTTTTTTTCCCCAGATATAGTTTATTGAATCTTTTCCACTACAATTGATACAGCAGTGTAAAATTCCATAATAAGGATGTTTGTACTGTATTTATTTCACATTATAATACAAAACATTTAAACAGAACAAACAATAAACAGACATTGAAATACATTGAGTGTCTTGTACTTATTTCATTAGGCCTAGGTCTTTTTATGAACTGAGGGCGAACCATGGTCAGCATCTTTGGTTCACAGTGTTGTCCCCCATTTCCGATTAACCAGGTAGCTTACATCCCATATTGGGTGGGCTGTAATCTGTCATATTCTTCATAAGGGGTCCATATAAGTTCATACATTTGACTTCTCTCTTTTACTCTATACACCAGTTGGACTGATTTTTTTTTTTTTTTTTTTTACAGTTTTCTGGGTCCTTTTAGCTTTAATGGATACCTAAACCCTTTTTTCATACATTTTGCTTTAAAAAAATGACTACATAGACTTGTAAAACAGAGGCTGTTGTTTACATGTAAAAGTCCAAGAAACAGGTGAGCACTGCAAGCAGATCTGGTGCTCCGCTGGGGCAGCCAACCCCCATACACATGAAATAAATCCAAAGTTGCCAAAGCACTCATCAGAGATATCAGCAAACAAAGCTTGAATTAAGCCACAAATCAGTAGTTCTGTAGTTCCAATGATTTTATTGCTAAATAATAATTGCTGAAGTAGCAATGTGTGTCACTGGATTGCCACACAGACCCCTGTGCTCTACCAGAGGCCTTCCTAAGGGAGTGTTTATGTTGTTTATATGTATGCTAAAACTGCATTTATTAAAGTAGAATAAATGCAGGTTTGTAGCATTTGAAAATTGTAAGCAAAGCCTCTCCTGATTTAAAAATTCTGCTTTGTGAATACCCTAAAATGGCTGCTGACGTGCAGCGTGATGACATCAACGAAGAGATTCCTAGCTCTGCAGTTGTATACACACACAAGTTTAAACCACTCATGCCTGTTTTAATACCAAACCATAGAAATCGTCACTTAACTTGTGTAGTGTGTACACAAATGCACAAGTTCAGTGATGATTTAGAAGTTGACACGCAATGAAATGTAGCAGTACTGTACATATCAGAGCTGCACTCTGCTATACAGCAACACACAGTTCATTCAGTTTACCACCCCCTATCCCAAAATCAAAAAACAAATACCTGGTGGTCCAGTGGGTAGTCTGTCCCTCAAAGAACAGAGCTGGCCCCATAACAGCGGGTAAAGTAGCCCACACCAATGATGACTGTCTCACCACTGTACGTGTGCATACCAGTTGCTGGTCACCCGATAAGTCACTCAATAAGTCAGACATGGCTGTGTAGTCCAGTTGATTGATCCGCTTAGTAGTGTCTGGTAGTCCAGTGGGTGAAGTCTGTCATCCTGTTCTGGCCACAACTAGATCACAATTGTGCACCCCCCCACTATGCTGACTACCCCTCCAAATTACCTCAAGTGCAACCCAGGTCGTGAGGCTGCTAAAAGAGATACATACTCTAACTCTTGAGTAGGCGTTTGATGATGTCCCTTCCTCAAAGAGCTGATACTGGTCATGGTCCCATATTGAATCTGTTAGACCCAGTGCCCTGAACTACTGAAATGCCCACCTCACCAAAACTGCAACTGATGACAAACTGCAGGGGTCACATGTAGAGCACAGCTTGCACAAAAATAAGGCTGTGCTCTACTGTGACCTGGCAGTCAGTCAGCAATTGCAATTTGGGTGAGGAGGGTATATCGGTAGTTCAGGGCACTGGATCTAACAGATTCAATGTATGGTTTTAGCTACTGTGCAGTATTATGTTTGTCATACTGTGAACATAAAAAACATGTAATTTACAAACTACAAATCAGTTCATTACAAACCATGAAAAGGCCCTATTGTAATATGAGACCTAACAAACCTGTACAATTTGCAGTTTTATTTATTTATTTATGTATTTATTTATTTATTTAATTTATTTAACAAATCGGCAAGACCTTTGAGCCAAGGGCTCTTTTACAGAGGTTCCATGTCAAGTCACAAGAATAGCAAATTACAATGGTTTCAGTAAGTAGTACAACATGAGGAAAGTAATTACATAAACAAAAGAACAATATGGCAAGATAAATATTGTGTCAAGTGCAGCCAGTGGCCTTGTCTGAAGAGGGGTGAAAGGGCTTACAATGAGAGAAAGTACAGGGGGTGAATTGGTGGGTGGAAGGAGCAAAAAAAGAGCAAGGAGGGAGTTTAAATTGGTCTAGTTTTTTTTATTCACTGTTGGATGGCATGAACAATCTTTAATGTGGTGATTCTTACATAATTTTGCAAATTACTAACTTCTAAAGCATCAAACTGATTCACACAAAACTTTTCAAAAATATTGGCCCATATGACTGTGAATATGCACACTAAATTACACAGTCCTAGGGGATAAGATTGCTGAAATATAAGCTGCCAATAAAAAATCTGACACAAACAAACCCCAAACATAGAGGTGCTATTGTGTCTCTGTCATATAATAATAAAAACCCTGATATTTTTGCTTGTAATAGACCTACTTTACAGAGAGAATATCATGCTATTCTCACTGTAGGTGGCTGACAAAACAAATGTTCCCAGAGTAGGTCCTTCAAAATAGAAGCCCACCATAATTTCATTACGAGACATGACTGTTCTCAGAAAATGTTACTTATAGAAGTTTAACTGTAACTCAGTTGAGACAGCAGCAAATTAAACTGTTTTACCTCACAATCCCATGCTGTTGTAAAAATCATATATGGTATGGGACCAGTAAAAATATGCTTAGTATTTTACTTGTGATCTGTGAGCCATGTGTCCTCACTCATGGCTTCATTACTCATGATGTCATGATGTCACAGACCACATCTAAAAAATATAACGCCTAATTTTACTAGGCCTATGCCATATCCTATAAAGATACACACACACATATATATATATATATTTTTTTTTTTTTTTTTTATAGAGGTGTGGTCGCACCCCTATAGTTAGGATTCAACCTTCAGTTCTATGCTAAACTCGAAAATGTGCACTTCAATAACTTTGCAACTGTTACATCAATTCACATGAAATTTTGCATGCACCATCAGGGACCAATGATTTCTAGATGTGGCAAGTTTTGTTCTGGTCAGATGTATGGGTGCGGAGATACGGAGTGTCAAAAAATGTGAAAACTACTTTTTTTGGTAGAATTTTTTTGTCACGTCACTGCACAAAAAAGGTGTGGAGTTTTGGTCTGAAATATTCAGGGTAGAAAGTTCTTGGGTCATAGATGTGTCTTTTGAAGATTTGGTGAAAACTATTAATCTGTTCCAAAGTTATTAATTTTAAAAAGTTCCCATTATTTCCTATGGAACCAGTTAGATGTGAGCCTTGAAAAAGGATTCTTTATCGCAAATGCAGAATCCTTTTTTACAAACATGGGATCTTTTGCCATAAATGCGGAATCTTTTTCCGTGCTGCTGCCATGTTGTTTTCAGTTAGCAGTGACAGCAAAATTAAATAAAAAAAAATAAACGGGTTTAGTATACACCAATGGTTGTGTTTACCTAATTGGGACCCCTAGAATCCAATTCTGGGGTTACTTTTTTCAATAGCTTACTTGTAAATGTGTGTTTTTAACATGCTGATATCCTTCTCCACAAATTGCAATAAAAGCATCAAAAAACAGTATCCTTTTTCACAATTTGCAAAAAATTACTTTTCTTTTTCTGCAAATTGCGAGAATGGAATCACAAAAAAAGTTTCTATTCATAATTTGTGCAAACAAAATTTTAAGACAGCTGTTTCTTTGTCACTCCACAGTTACCAAATGGTTTGTGATTTTGGTCTGAAACTTTCCGGGTACAAAGGGCTTGTCCAACAGAGGTACTTTTTGCTGGTTTGGTGAAAAGACATTACTTCGCTCTAGAGTTCTGCGGGTTTAAATTTTGCTTAATTTCCCACAGGATAACATTGCAATGTGAGGTGTAAACAGTCATTTCCTTGTCACTCCACTGTGAAGAAACAGTTTGCAATTTTGATCTGAAATTTTTATGGTACAAAGGACTTGTCCCACTGATGTGCCTTTTGCTGGTTTTATGAAAATATATTAATTTGGTGTCAGGTTACATAGGTTTCAAATTTTGCTGTGTTTTCTATAGGATAACATTGCAATGTGATGTGTTTCTTTGGTGCTGCACACTACAGGGCATGACACAGAGGGCTCTGCACTCCCACAGGCAAATAAGGATACCACTACACTGTCTCAAAAATCATGCATGGATGTCATTATAGACTGATGGGAGCACAGGGCCAGGGCTCTGCATTCCCACAGGAAAATGGGGATATGATTATATCTCAAAAATTATGGATGGATGGAACTGTGTGCTCCCACATGCAAATATGAATACCATTATGGAGTGATTGGAGCACAGGCCTTATGGATGGATGGCAGTGCAGGGCTGGAGGGCCTTGTACTCCCACAGGGAAATAAGGATACAATTACAATCTCTCAAAACTTTTGGATGGATGGGAGCGCAGTGCCCTCAGGACCCTGTGCTCCTACAAGCAAATAAAGCTACCATTATACTGTCTCAAAAAGTAGGGAAATTTGTTGCAAAAAAATTCATTAATGCATCAGTTAGGGTTCCAGTGACAAAAGTTGGGAAATGTGGTGTTAGGGTTTCCAACCCTAACACCCCCCCCCACCCTGCATGCAGCAATAGGCATGGAGGGTGTGCCTTGGAGTTGTCAATCCTAACACTCACCCCATTCTCCTATACTGTACCCATGTCAGCTTATTTACTCATGGAATGGGGTGAACATTAGGGTTGGCAACCCCAAGGCACTGCTGTTTCTGTGTGCAGGGTGGGATGCTGTTGGAAACTCTAACACCACACTTCCCAACTTTTGTCACTGAAACCTTAACAGATGCATTAACAAAGTGTTTACAACATATATATATATATATATATATATATATATATATATATATATATATATGTATATAGTTATTGCAAAAAAAACTACCACTACTGCATTACAAGAGTTCCACAGTCACAAAAGTAGGGAAAAATGTCATTAAGGTTTTTTCAGCTCTAACAGCCATCCCCTCCCCCACTCCAAGCCTTGTCACCCATGGTTAAAGGGGCACTGTCAGCCTTGTCCCTCCTTTTATTGCCACAAAACAACAGTGTGCCTCTGTGGACACAGTGATCACATATGTTCCACAGAATACCCCCTATATACAACATAATCAAGAATTCTTACCAATTTTCTTAGTTTTCGAAATATTTACTTTCCTTCGGGTTCCCCATAAGTACGCTGTGCACCGGAAGCAGAAGCAAGATGAGAGAACACATCGGACACTGTGCGCCGGCACATACATGGATTTTGCACATGGCCATAATAAAAAGTTAAACACAGCATGTATTTTCAAATGCTGTACTACAGATGCCGTATTTTAACTGAAACCGAGCACTGGAAAAGCAACCAAATGCATTTGAAAGGAGCTGCTGAAATCTCGTGCATGCGCGAAAGTGGGATGCTACTGCACATGCGTGTGATTTGTACGTCGTCCTGCTTTCTCGCATGTGCGAGATTTCGGCAGCTCCTTTATAATGCATTTAGTTTCTTAACCAGCACTCGGTTTCAGTTAAAAAACGGCATCTGTAGTACAGCATTTGAAAATACATGCTGTGTTTAACTTTTTATCATGGCCATGTGCAAAATCAATGTATGTGCCGGTGCACAGTGTCCGATGTGCGCTCTCATCTTGCTTCTGCTTCCGGTGCACAGCGTACTTATGGGGAACCCAAGGGAAAGCAAATATTGCGAAAACTAAGAAAATTGGTAAGAATTCTTGATTATGTTATATATAGGGGGTATTCTGTGGACCATATGTGATCACTGAGTCCACAGAGGCACACTGTTGTTTTGTGGCAATAAAATGAGGGACAAGGCTGACAGTGCCCCTTTAAAGCAGCAGTGCAATGAAACTGGGCAAAATAAAATGGCCATACTATTTTTTTTTCACTATAAATGATTAAAGGTATCTTCCTGTTTTATTTGGTGGTAAACATTTCTAGTTCCACCAAAATTCTTTTATTTTATAAATGTTTTAATAGAGATTTTTTTTTCTGAAGAAATAGATGGCTGCCACATTTTGCTTAGAAATACAATTACAGCTTGAATTCATGCGCATCAAAGAATGGTTCAAGTCACACAAACTGGTCATGAACTGCAGCAAAACAAAGGTTATGACCTTCTACAACGCCAGGAGCAAGTACAATCCCATGACCCCACCATCCTAAACCAAAAAGGGACCTTACTTGAACATGTTCCTGATTTTAAATACCTAGGTGTCACATTGGACAGCTCACTGTCCTACCATCGGCACATAGATTCTGTCGCCAAAGCCACCAACATCTGTATAGGCCTTCTCTACAGGCACAAACACTGCATGACTCCTGACACTCTCCGGTTGGCTATCAACAGCTCTGTCACCTCCATCATCGATTACGGGCTAACAATTTATGGCTCTGCCTCCGCCTCTGCCCTCCGCAGAATTACAGTTGCACTCAACAAAGCATGCAGCCTGCTAACTGGGGCTGATCGACTTACACACACTTGTGAACTGTACACTCAGGCAGGATGGCTACCTCTCATCAGCCAGATACAGTATCAAACCTGCCTCTTAGCCAAAAAAGTCCTCCTCGGGGTCATGCCCCCGGGCATTGAAAAGCTACTTATTGACCACCACAGCACCCAGAGAACTAGAAGTTCACAACAACTAACCTTCCTTGTCCCCAGATGCTGGACTACCATGGGCCAGAGGACCTTTGCCCACAGAGCACCACAGTGGTACAATACTCTCAACAAAGAAACTCTTACTGCTGCTGCTCTTCACCCTTTTAAGAGACAACTCTGACTTCATCTCATTTCAACTAGTCGTTGTGACTGCCTCGCCTAATCAGGGGCCCACCGCTCACTGCCCTCCACTTCAGTCTTGAAAGTGATTTCTCCCCGCCTTGCCTCCTTCTACCTGCCTACCCCCTTTCCCCCTCTCCCTTTCCTCCCCCGGGGCATTTTCTGACTTCTATCCCTCCTCTCCCTCCCCTTTAGAGCTCTTACCCTCACCCTCTACCCTCCAACAATGGCCTTCCTGCCTGCTTACCCCTTCCCTCTCACCTGCAGTGCTTATTTCCAAGATTGCCCTTGGCTGGTTATGTCATGCTACCTAACATTTAGCACATTTTGAATTACTGGAATTTCCTAAGCCTCAGTCTCTTACTTCTTGTTATTGTGTAACTATGTATTATTATGCTGACCTTTGTATGTATGTATACCCCCCATTCCTTCGACGTGGAACCATTGTAAACGAGCAGTTCTTGCTCAAAGGTATTTGTAATCCTAGATTTCAATAAAAAAAAAAATACCGTTGTAAACCTATTAAGGGTAAGGACTGATAAAATTAAAAAAAAAACTTATTTTGCACAGTTTAGGAGGCACCTACAGTAGATAAGTAAATGTGATGGGTATGTTAATAGTTTTATTAATCATAGCTGAAACTAGTCAACATGTTTAATTGCACTGCTGCTTTAAACTCAAGGGGTTTATTAAAGCATCTAACACTGAGGAGGTGTGTAAACTTTGAGTTTACACGCACCACCCCATATTTTATTTTATACAGTTGCTGGGTTTCCCCTTTTTCACTTCAGGAATTATATAAAATAAAGAGACGTTGCTGTGCAGCTGTTGTATGGTTCAGTTTCAGAGTGCAGTCTGCAGTTGCCGTTTTGTATTTCTTTGTGCAGTGTCTGGCAGGATGGTCTGCATCTGTCCAGGAAGGGAACAAGTCTTTTGAGCAATCGGTTTAAATGCTTCATTGGCAAGCTTTTAAACTAGTCAAAGGGGGAGGCACTGATAAGCAGCAGGAAAATCCCAGCCCCTCCCTACAAAACAGGGTACTAAATGAGAAAAAGACCGAGGTAGAAAGGTCAGGGGGAGATGCTGCAACAGAAGGTAAAGTCATCAAAAAATGGAGAGCAATGAGTACCAATGCCCGTAGTCTGGGTAATGAGCTCCTGAATTAGTGGCCTTGATGGAGGAGGAGGAACATCTGGATATCGGCAGTCACAGAAACATGGTACACACAAAACCATGACTGGGACGTAAACATACCAGGATACACTATCTACGGGAGGGACAGGAGGGTAAAAGAGGAGGAGTAGTAGCTCTTACATAAGGGAAGGAATAAAAGCAACAGAACAAAAGGATAAACAGGAGGAGAAGAAGCACTGTGGGTAAATTTGGAGACAGGCAATGGCACCACAATCCTCACAGGGTTGTATACAGACCTTCTCTGGGGGAGGAAATGGACAAGGAAATGATAGAAAGTATACTTAGAACGGCAGAAAAAGGGGAGATATTGCTGATGGGTGATCTGAATATGCCAGATGTTAACTGGAGTGCAGTTGCAGCAGCCACTTCGAAGAGTGGGGTTATTCTAGATGCCCTACAGGGGGCATGCCTTAGACAACTAGTATTGGAACCCACTTGAGAGGGAGCAATCTTAGACCTGATTCTCTCAAATGGAGATGGAGAGAGGATCACAGATGTAGAAGTGGGTAGCCATCTGGGAACTAGCGACCATCGAACAGTTGGTTCACAATAAACACAGCAATAGAGTCAAGCCATACAAAGACAAAAGTACTGGACTTTAGGAGGGCTGACTTTGCCAAAATGGGTGAGTGCCTAAGGAATGCACTAGCAAATGGGCAGGAAGGAGGGGTGGAAGAACAATGGGGGATAATAAAAACTGCCTTCACAGAGGTAATGAGCCTATGTGTGAAGCAAATAAACAAAACAAAACGATGTAAGAAACCACTATGGTTCTCAAAGGAAGTGGCAGTGAAGGTTCAAGAGAAAAAGAAAGCATTCAGGAAGTACAAGGAATGCAGAAGGAGCAGGACAGAGAACTGTATCAGTTAAAGCAAAAGGAGGCTGGGAAGGTAGTCAGAACAGCAAAGGCCCAAACCGAGGAAAAGATAGCCAACTCAGTTAAGAAAGGGATAAAACCTTTATAGGTACATCAGGGAGCGAAAGAAGACCAAGGGAGGGATAGTGAGGCTTAATAAAGGGAGGAGGGTGGGCAGAAGGAGACTGTGAAAAGGCAGAGATAAGAAACAAATATTTTTGCTCAGTATTTACAAATGAAGAGGGAGAGGTACCTAAAACAAACAGTAGAAACACTCTGGATACAGAAGTTGATACCAGCCCATTTACAGAAGAAAGGGTTCTGAAAGAACTTTTAAAACTGAAGGTGGACAAAGCAATGGGGCCTGATGGGATTCATCCCAGAATTCTAAAAGAACTAAGGGTAGAACTAGTGACACCACTGACTACCCTTTTTAACAAATCATGAGGGGATGGGGTGGTACCCGAGGACTGGAGGAGGGCATATGTGATTCCCCTTCACAAAAGTGGGAGCAAGGCAGAAGCAGGAAACTACAGACCTGTTAGTTTAACCTCAGTGATAGGGAAAATGATGGAATCACTTCTGAAGGAAAGAATTGTCGAGTATCTAGAGGCCAGAGGGGCACAGGACCCTAGGCAGCATGGATTCACAGCGGGAAGGTCATGCCAGACGAATCTGATAGATTTCTTTGACTGGGTGACCAAAGTTGTAGATCAGGGAGGGGCTGTGGACATGGTCTACCTAGACTTTAGCAAGGCATTTGACACAATCCCACACAAAAGATTAATATACAGGTTAGCCAGCCTGGGAGTGGGTCCCAAGATGACAGCCTGGGCAATGAATTGGCTGGAGAATAGGACACAGAGAGTAATAGTAAATGGAGTCCACTCAGAAGAAAGGAGGGTTACTAGTGGGGTACTGCAGGGTTCAGTATTAGGACCGGTCCTCTTCAATGTCTTTATAAGCGACATTGCAGAGGGACTGGAAGGAAAAGTATGTCTCTTTGCAGATGACACAAAGATCTGCAACAGAATTGATGCACAGGGTGGGGTGGAAAGGATGAGAAGGGACTTGGCAAGGTTAGAGGAATGGTCAAATGTACGGCAGCTTAGATTCAATGCTAAGAAGTGCAAGGTAATGCACCTGGGAAACAAAAACCCAAGGGAAGAGTACACAATGGGGGGTGAGATACTAACAACAACAAAAATGGAAAGGGACCTGGGGTAGTCATATCAGATTACCTAAAGGTGGGCAAGCAATGTGAGAGGGCAGCAAGGAGGGCTGGGGAGATACTAGGATGCATAAGGAGAGGCATCACCAGTAGAAAACAGGAAGTTATTATCCCTCTGTACAGACAGCTGGTGAGACCCCATCTGGGAGTACTGTGTGCAGTTCTGGAGACCCAATCTCCGCAAAGACATAGAGAGGATGGAAGCTGTCCAGAGGAGGGCAACTAAAATGGTTCAGGGTCTGCACCAGAAGACATATGAACAGAGATGAAAGGAGCTTAATATGTATAGCCTCGAGGAAAGGAGGGAGAGGGGGGACATGATAGAAACATTCAAGTACCTCAAGGGAATCAACAAAATCCAAGAGGGTAGCATCTTTCAAAAAAAGAGGTGTGCAAGAACAAGAGGTCACAATTCGAAGATAGAGGGGAGGCAGCGCCAGAGGTAATTTAAGGAAGTATTTTTTCACAGAGAGGGTTGTGGATGCATGGAACGGCCTTCTGGAGGAGGTTGTGGAGTCAAAATCAGTGGTGGAATTCAAGCATGCATGGGACAGTCATAATGCCATTCTAGGAGTGGAGGTAGGAAGAAGTAGGCTGCTGGTTAACTAGGATCTGCAGCTTATCCAGTAGGTAGGGAAATGGGCAGACTGGGTGGGCCAAGTGGTCCTTATCTGCCATCAAATTCTATGGTTCTATGTAATTCTATGTGTTGGGAGCCTAAAGTTAAGTTTTTGGAGTCTTTTTCCCTGTGGTAGCAGGTTTTCTAGCTGCAGAATCACTTACTGCTGAGTCTGAGTGGTAGTTCAGTCTCTGAGGGAAAAGACGAAGTGGACAGCATTTCAAAGGAAGAGCTGAGGCAGGTTCATGCACAGAGTGAGAGAAAACATGAGTATTTGCCATAATAAACACTCCTTTATTATGGCAAATTATGGCACAGTTTCCCTAAGGGAAAAAGGGGAGACCCATTAATTATATAGTGAATAATACATAGGTAACTGTGAGTTATGATGTTTTCTTTACTCACCCAAGTTGTGTAATACCCCATAAAGTTTGAAAAACTAGCTTGAGAGGTTTATGAGGACATGACACACTGAGGGTATGTAAAAAAAAAACTTCATAAGCACACAATCACATTTGCTTTATATTTTATAGTAACTGATGCAGGGACATAGGCACTAAAAAACCTGAAAACTGCGGCACTCAACTTTGGAGGTTAGTGTGACAGTGATTTTATGTACTGTGGCACATGAGGGAAGTTTCTCACCGCTCAGCTGTAGAAAGGGTAAGTGGAGCGTGAGCACTCCAAATGCCATAGTAACTAGGTATGATGTCATACCCAGCAGATCACATTGATAATCAGTTACTATTGTGTTTTTTTTTTGTTTTTTTTTTGCAAGAGGTATCCTTACTTTTTGAGAAAGTAGAGTCATAACTTGCTTCATATAGGGCCCAAAGGAGCTAAATCCTAACCTATCAAGTGTAGGGACCTTCAGGCCTGCATAAACTGTGGACGAGTCTTAACTTTCTTTAAGAATTATAACATTTTTCACAAGCATTTTTGTGCTTTAAACCTTTTATTCATGTTGGACTTAAAATCATTTTAACAATGATTTTGCAGCTTTAAACATCTTCTATGTGTAACACTTTAGAAAAATAATACTGATTATTTTCATGATTTTTTTTTTTGTTTGTTTGTACTGGTCTTAGAAAACCTTTTGTGAGAATTTTTCTCATTTTGGTTTAGTGCAACCAAACTATTATGCACTCATACTTGGTTCCCTAAAGGGGGCAGGAAAATTGTGGTAACTGTCAGCATTAGTAATGTTCCTGCAGAAATGAATTTCCTACTTCCAGAGAAAGCATATTTAACTGTATCTGAATATGCATTAATGTGAAAAAGGGTATTTTCAATTGTTTTCTTTACATGAAAAACATTCTGCTTAGTTCTTTTCATAGAATCAGTAATTTGGAGTTTTTACTATTTCATGGTTTGTGCTAAGCATTAGCTGTTGACCTACCAGTACCATGCTTAGAGTTCTGTACACAAACTGTGACACAGTTAAAACTCCAAATTACTAGTTCCAGAATGATGCTCCTAAAAACAAAACAATGCAAAATACAGTTTTCACAACACTTTTTATTTAGATATAGAAACATTTTGGGGCATGAATATCATTTCTGAAAACAGGTCCAGATATTCAAAGGGTTGCGCCTGGCACAACAGAGATGCGCTGGCGTAACCCCACATTGCACCCAAGTGGGATATTGAAAAGGCTGCCCGGTGCAGCACAACTCCTGATACGCCGGGGCCGCATTGGTAATGTATGCAGCACAGATGCAGGGGGCATGCCCATGCATATGTGGCACATCCCAATATTCAGCCCAGGATGTGCGGCGCATATGCTGGTGCAACCCTGCATTGTGCCGCATAGAGGGGCTCAAAGTTGAGCCCCTGCAGAGTAGGAGCAACTCCCGGCCACCCAAAGGCAGGCTGCAGTACTGCATGGTGCAACACAACAGCCCAGCCTTGGATGGCCACCCGCCCACCCAGAACACCATCCACAAGCGCTCACTGTACCCGGCCCCGCTCATAGCCATGATCATGTGGTATACATATAAAATGAAACCCTGATAGTCTAGTGGCCCCCCCAGTCCCTGATTCCCTGATGAATATAACATATGACCATCCTTGGTGGTCTAGTGATCCCTCCTCCCACCCGAGTCCCCGATGCCCCTTAACATGTAATGATGCCTGTCCCTGGTGGACTAGTGGAACCCCCCTGCCCATTGCTGCGATCATGGTAAATGCGTAATACTACATTCCCTGGTAGTCTAGTGGACTTCCTCCTTCCTGAGTCCCTGATCATGGAAAAATGCACACACATCATTCCCTGGTGATCCAGTGGCACCCCCCACCTCACCCACCCACACAGAGCCCCTTGCCCACCCTGCTCCCCCGTCATACGGGGCATTGGGAACTCAGGTGGGAGGGGGGACCACTAGACCATCAGGGATGGTCATATGTTATATTCATTGGGGAATCACAGACTGGGGGGGCACTAGACTACCAGGGATGTCTTTTTACACTTCTGCTGTGCGATGGCGGCTATGGGGCAGGGGTTTCCCCAGGATCAGCACAGCACACATCATGCTCTGCAGGGTGCCAGGTGCAAGTCGCCAGGCTTCCCTGTGCAAGGCATGCAAATGGGGCCATAATGACATGCAAATGGCCCCATTTGCACCTTGCATATATTATGGCCTCATTTGCATATCCCCTGGTGAATATCGTGGGTGATACATCTAGCGTAACTACACTTGCACTGGCGTATCCCCGTGCTCCCTAGCTATAGCTTGCACTGGTGCAGTGCCACTGTGCATGCACAATATGTGCGCTGGCCCTGCCATATTCAGTGGTGCTGCACCATGGTGCATCCCCGTTGAATATCACCTGGACCTAGCCCCAGCGCATCACAGTTGCACTTTGCCCAGGCTTGCGCCACTGCCTGGCACAGTCTGAATATCCGGCCCAGGATCAATATCAAAAACAGCCAATCAGAAATGATTTCCTGTCTTAGTTAAAGTCCAACTTAATGATTTTTCCAGAACGTCATGATGATTTTCCAGAAAATGATGAAAACTTTTTTAAAATTCAAACACTATGTGTATTTGTTTTGAATGGAAGCCCAGTTATCTAGTTAGACTGTCTCTGATAAACCATACAACGTTCAACCGTTAGAATGAAGTATTTTTTTAGAGATTAATGCTGTGGTCTATTATGAACTTTAACCTGCAAAAAATGTTTCACAATTTTTCAGCTATTTTTTGGGCCTGACAATTCACATGCCCAATTTTAAAACTTTAAAACCTTAGAACTTAAAAACTACATATCATTTTATTGTCAAACCACAAAAATGCCCTATTCAAAAAAGAGATCTAACAAGCTTCTAAGTTTCATATTTAGGTTGGTGTAGTTTATTTGCTAGATGAGTGTAAAAAAGTCTTAATTTGGTGATATTTACATAATTTCAGAAATTAATAACTTCCAAGCTGCCAAATTGATTTGAACAAAACTTACCAAAAGACTAGCCCCTAAGACTGGGAAGATACAAACCACAAATCACAGTTCAATGGGTTATCTGTCTATCTATCGATCTGTCTGTCTGTCTGTCTGTCTGTCTATCTATCTATCTATTGCGGTCTACAATATCTATCTGTCTTTCTGTCTACATTATCTATCTATCTATCTATCTATCTATCTACAGTATCCTTACACAACACATGTATGCTGATAAATAGCAAGATTAAAAGGGATGTCTTGACTGAACATAGCAAGATAGTATTATCTTGCAAAGTAGGGTATGTCACGATGCACATTGAACCAGTCAGGGTGCAGCTTTTGCAGTGCTGATGACTGCACAACAGCCAAATGCAAGACTGAAGCCAGCAGTTGAAATCAAACAGAAACAGTTATATCTTCATATGGCTCCACCACTCTTGAGTTATGGTCTGGCCCCCTCACATATCAGGATAAACTGCAAATCACAAAACAGGTGCGTTACAACATTTCGCAAGTGCTGAAAATGCACAGGGGTTTTTTTTGCAGCTACAGAAATAATATAAAAGGCCCAGCAGACAGAACAACAGTAGGTGATCCATATTAAGTGGAGCAGGAGACTTTGCAAAAGTTGCAGCAGAACCAGCATTCCTAGCAAGGCAAGCAGGCAGTCGCACAACTGGGACCCCAGCAGCAGGACCTTGCACCCAGTGGCAACATGTATCTGTTGGTTGTGTCTCTCTCTGGGGTGTTTCTTTCACCTGCATCTATAGCACACCCTTCTAGCTGTTACCACCTCTTCCTCTACTACCTGTGGGGCTCCTTTATGGGCTGCATTGGGTCATGTGGTTGTGGTTTGTTGCCTTTCAATGGAAATGTGTGCTATTTTTATTGTAACAACTGGCATTACTACACAGCCCACAGGTTTGCTGTTGCTTGGTGCCTGAATCCCCGCTATGATTTTTTCCCAATTGTTTGTACACTGCCTTTGCCTTAGGGTGAGTTACGCCTCACTCTCCTCAGTGCAGCATGTGCGCAACATTTTTTCCGCAACTGCAGGAAAACAGTGGCTGAGAATAGCCTTTAAGGGGATATGCCATACTTTTCAATGGCATTTTTAGTGCAGGAATTTCTGCAGCTACATTTTTTTTTGCATTCCGCAGTGTATTTTTTCCACAGTTGAGCACGTTTTATGTATGGGACACAGCGCGATTACCCCCTTTTTTCCGCAACTGGGCAAATTTTGTGGGGACTTGCACATTTTTTTCATCTTCAAAGTGTTTTGTGAATCCTAGCCAGTATGTTTTCTAGTTTAGGCTGCTGTGGCCTTCTTTCTGCAGATTATAGGTAGTGGAATTTTGAGGTTGGTTACTGTTTTTCTGGGGGATGGATCTTTTAGGTAACTTTTCAGTTTTAGACTGGTTAGCTTTCTGTTAACAAGTTAATGGAATTGTGAGATAATTTCTTAATTTGTATGATTGAAATTGCTTTTCATTTTATGGTTGTTTTTGTCTTTCGGGATTAGATTCAGTGGGTGACCTGGTTTTGGGGGGGGGGTTGCCTTGTTGTAGAGGGAGATTGATATTTGGTATCATAATTGCATATTGATCTTTGACTTCTACAGGTAATTTTATACATAATCTGCCTTATGGTTGGGTTATCATTTGACCAATGAGGAGGCTGAATTGCTCAGCAACCACACATCAATAATGGAAGCATGTTCAGTGCAGAAAGGCCTTGCTGGGCTCAGGGCAACTAGCCCTAAAGCACTTCATAAAACAAATGAATCCATACTCTGTTGGAAAAAGAGTATAAGGCAGAGACACTGTAACTACAAAACATAATGATTGATTTAGAATGCTGTTACGGCCAAATTCAGTTGATAACTGCAAGTAACTGCTAAAATGCAAAATACACACAGTGTACCTCACCACAAATGCACCAGTGCTTTGGCTCCTGCTGAGCCATCATCAAGGGTGGGGTCTGTGTTGACCTATGTGTCCTTTGGGCAATACTTTCCTAAAGTGACTTGAACTGATTTACTGATATAGCCCATATAATTTTAACCTATAGTGACCTCTTAATTCCTTCCTTAGTTTAGGGAGACTAAAGGATTTAAGGATATTTCAGTTTCAGTTTTAATTTACGATTACTATCATATTATGTTACATGATGTCCACATCGCTGTCTTTTAGCCAACACCCCTTACAGAAATACAAGTGTGCCACATACGTGCAGCATGCATACCGCATACTTATTAAGCATGCGGCATGCATGCTGCATGCATCCGGAGCACTTGTATTTGTGTAAGAAATTAGAGCTGTGCTGAATACAGAATTCTGCTGGAGGAATTTGTGTGCATGGCAATTCCATTTCTGAAATGCTTTTTAGAATTTATTTTTGAATTCCACAGAATTGCGAAAAGCATTTCTATGTTACGCATAAAATTTTCCAGGAATTACATAAACTGTGGAATAGTACTCTGCAGATTGTAGAAAAAGAATCTGCAGTTATGTAACCCATGGATTGCTTAATCCTTGAAAAAATATTCCACTTTCAAAATTCCATTACCAATGCAATTCCACAGAATGGGGCTGAATTTTCTGAAATTCCATGGAATTCCATTCTGTTGGAATTTGAAAATTCCACATAGTTAACACACAAAACAATTCAAATTTCTATAAAGCAATACAATTATTGCAGATTAAGTAGATAGAAAAACAGTTTTATAGGACCCATCATAACCTCCCTAGCTCCCTGTGCATCTCATACAGCTATTCCCTGGTATTAACAAATGGGGATCACATTAAGGATATCTACGTAGAAGAGCCCTTGGGGAGCAGTGATCATAGAATGGTGTGGTTCTGAGTTGATATGGGGAAGGAAACAACAGGAGCTAAGACAAAAGTACTGGACTTCAGGTATTCCGACGATAGTAAGATGGGTGAGATACTGAGGGGACACCTAGGTAACCTTAAGAAAGGTATGGGAGTGGATCAGAACTGGACAGTGATCAGGGAAAGGATAGCAGCTGCCAGTAACACTTGCCTAAAGCAGAAGGGGGAAAAACTCCAAAGCCAGAAGACCAAGTTGGTTCAATAGGGAGATGGGACAGGCAGTGAGGTGAAAAATAGGGCAGTGTGTAGAACATTTAGGAATTCCCAAAATGATGAGTATAGGGGAGCCCTATTTTGTTACCTTTGGTTTTACCAGGTGAGACACACTAAGCTGAAAGCTTGTTTACAGGTACAACCTGGGAGCACAGAGAAGTTAAGTGATTTGCTCAGAGTTACACAGTATGCAAGTAGGGCTGTGGGATTCAAACCCAGGTCTCCAGGTTTGCAGCTCAGAGCCTTAAACCACTGTGCTATACTGCCTCCTATTTGGAGAAAGCTAGGGAGGCTAGTAGGATGGTCAGGCAGGCCAAGGCTAGGAAAGAGCTACAAATTGCAGAGGGGGTCAAGGAGGGAGAGAAAGCCTTTTTCAGGCGATTCAGTGAAAACAGGGACGCAAAGGTAGGTACAGTATAGTGAAGTTAAAAATGGCAGAGGGGTGAGAGGAAGGCAGAAACGGCAGAGGTATTGGTCAAATAATTCCTCTTTGTCTTTACTAAGGAAAATGATGGCCAGTGTTACAAGAGAGGATGAGGGGTGGAAGAGGATAGGAGGGGGTATAACAGAGGACTGATAACAGAAGACAGGGTAAGGAAAAGGCTCATGTCCCTGAAGGTAAACAAGTCCCTGGGCCCAGATGGCATGCACCCAAGGATGCTGTGTAGGGCTGTGTAAATGCAGAATTCTGCCGGTGGAATTGGTGGGAAATGGCAATTCTGCTTCCAAAATGCTTTTCCGAATTTCTGTTTAAATTCTGCAGAATTCCAAAAAGCATTTCCATGTACATCGTGGAGTAATTTTCCGTGGATCACGTAAACTGTGAAATAATTGTCTGTGGATTGTGGAAAGAAATCAACAGTTTATGTTAATTGTAGAGTATTAATCTGCAAAAAACATTTTTCATGCAGAATATCAGAATTCCTCCACTGAAGGAATTCCACAGAATTTTCCTAGTGATGACCCTGGGAACTACAGACCTGTCTGTCTGACTTACATTGTTACTAAATGGGTGGAGACCACCCTGAAGGAAATACTAGGCAGGTTCCCTGAAGCAAACAAGCTCCTGGACAAGAAACAGCATAGATTTTTGTCAGGGAGATCCTGTCATACTAACCTGATCAGCTTCTTTGACTAAGTAATGAAGGCAGCAGTCAAGGGCCAGGCGGTGGACATTCTGTGCTTAGATTTCAGCAAAACCTTCAACTTGGTGCCCCACAAGAGATTGATCAAGAAGTTGGAGGATCTAGGGACAGGAAGCAAATTAACAAGGTGGGTGGCAAATTGGCTCAGTGGTAGGACACAAAGGGTGGTGGTGGAGGGAGCTCTCATGTGCAAGGGAAGTCACCAGTGGGATCCCATAGTGGTCAGTGCTCAGCTCAGTGATGTTTAATGTGTTCATTAACAACATTATGGACAGCATTAAAGGCAAAAGCTGTCTCTTTGTGGATGACACCAAGTTCTGTGGAAGGGTGGACACATATTTTTTTTTTTTTATCTTTTGGTAACCGGGTAAGGCCCACTAGGGCACAAGTGCCTGCTTTCAGGGGTGACCTGGGAGCACTAGGTGGTTAAGTGACTTGCTCAGAGTTACACAGTATGCAAGTGGAGGTTGTGAGAATCAAACTCAGGGCTGGTCTACTGGATGTACCAAGCTCGTTCACACCTCATTCCTCTAACCTCTAAGCTATACTGCCAGCCACTGATGAAGGAGTGCAGGACCTAAAAGAAGGTCTAGTGAAGCTGGAAATGTTATCTGGCATATGGCAGCTCAGGTTCAATGCAAACAAATCCATGGTCATTTACATAGGAATGAAAGAACCCGAGGGCTGAGTACAGTTGGGTGGGGGGGGTAAGGTCACATAATCAAAGGAGAAAAAATGACTTGGGAACAGCCATTACCAGTGATATTAAGCAGGATATGCAGTGTAGAAAGGTAGCAGCCAAAGCAGACAGAATGCTGGGCTATATTGCTAAAGGTTTCATGAGTAGAAGGGAGGAGGATATATTGTGACTGGACAGATCCTTGGTGTGACCACACCAGAATCATGACGTGTAAAACTGGAGACCGTATGAGAAAAAGGATATCAACTAACTCGAGGCTGTTCAGAGAAGGCCCATAAAGATAGTTCTGGGACAAAAGGGCCGGACGTATGAGGACAGACTGAGAGAACTCATTATGTGGTCATCTGAGAAGGGAAAGGGGACATGATTGAAACTTTCAGGTACCTGAAATGTGTAAACAAGGTGGATAACAGGGACCTTTTTTGTCTTAGTGAAAACAGGAAAGCAAAGGGGCACCATTATAAGCTGCTGGGGGTTAGGATCAAGTTCAAGAAGGAGGTTAGGAGACACTTCTTTACATAGTTGGTGGTGTTGGGGTGGAATGAACGCTCATCTGAAGCAGTCACTCAAAAGATGGTGGGGGAGGTTGAAGAGAGGGTGGGACAGGGTGAAGGGGGTCAGAATTGGTGGGGAAGGGGAATTGGAGCCACTGCAATTTCTAGATCATGGGCTTCGCAATTGAGTAGACTTGATAGACCATAAAGCCATTCTTCTTCTTGCTATTTTGTTTGTTTATACTGTATTGATTTAAAACTTTCCTTCTACTTTCACATCAGAAAGTCAAACATCACAATGGTCTTCACCCCCCCTTACCTATCAATGTCACTTTAGCATAAGTATAAATAATGTGTCCTAGCAGGATTAAAACATCACTACCTATGATGACCATTCTGCACAAAACAGCTGCCTAGTGTCATGCACTATGACACCATACTACGTGTGTTTTGCTTTAGAATGACTACCAGTCCCAGAGCTTATGGTGCTTCTACACCCTACAATAAAAATGCCAATGTTGAGTTTCTGTTAAATATAACTCATTCTTTATGTTCTTACCAGAAATCATACTGATACAGAAAAATAGTATAAATGCAAGTCATCCAAGATACATCCCAAATGTAGAATTCTATTAGTGGACTTCAGAGGGGATGGGTATTCTGCTCTGAAAAGGTTTTCTGAACATTTTAATAATTTCTGCAGTATTCCTATATGTTTCAGTTTGAATTACAGATTAGTTTTCTGATGTTTATACAAACTGCAGATTAATTTTCTATATTTTTTGCATTAAACTGATTGTTGGGTTACATAAACTGCAGAATGCTAATCCACAGTTTATGTAAACCAGGAATTACTAATCTGTAGTTTAAATAAAAAACAGAAGCTACCTTTTGGAATTTCAAAATTCTGCTTTCCATTGGATTTCTTTAGAATTAAGCAGAAGTTCTGAAATCCTTTTTGGAATTTTGTTGGAAGCAAAATGTTCAAATTGCACACAGTTCTGTTTCCTAACCTTGATGTAAATGATTATTTAAAATATGAACATTAAAAAAGACCACAATCTTATATCAGGCGTGAAGCACTTGTGTACTTGGATAACAAATTACAGTGAATCTGTGTTCTACAGACACACACAATGGTTAATGATTCAAATACAAAAATTCCATTAGCCTTGAAGATGTTCAGTTTCTCAGACATTCCTAGCAGCTTTTAGCCCAATATTCAATGCTTTGAGTTAATACTGCACGTTAACACTCAATAAAATAGATTAATAAATAACACTCAAGTGTTACATTATAGACTGATTTGCTTTCTGAAGCAGTTAAAATAAACCTTTGGCTCACTTCCAGACAGTTGTCCGTCTTCAGGGTCAAATAAAAGTTCACCAGTGTAAACTGCCTACAGGGAATAAAAATAGGGACATTTCTAAGTCTTTAAATGCCACACTTTCCCCTGAGGATGATGCTAATAATTCACAAGAAGTTTTAACTAATTTACACCAGAGAACCTCAGTGTAACTTACAAGGGCCTCCTTTATGAGCCAGAGCATAGAAAGTTGGTTTGTTTGGTACCTGTCATATGCAAGGTGTCTCAAATCAGTTTACAAACTAATGGGTTACGTACAGTGGTAGCAAGAAACATGATGCAGACTGTCCAGATATATTATGCTATATCACAGGAAATCCACATTCATTTCAATTGTAGTTCCAGTGACATTTCCTGATATATATCCAGATACATAGTGCAACAGGTCAATAACTACCAGCGCACGGTTCTAATGTTACAATTCATGCAGGCAAACAGAACTAATGGGGTAATCCACATCTGTTCTCAAAAAATGTTACTTCCTCTGGGATGACTGCCAGAAATGGGTATAAATCATCTCCACCCCCAGTACTGCACTGCAGTGTCAGCTCTGGGTATGAGCCCAACCAAGTTCTGGTGTGAAACTTGAACAAGTTGTAATCAATTATATAACCCATATACCACATACTGAGCAGTACTGTTCTAGAACTGAAGACCCTTTCCTTCGTTAAAGATGCACCACCAACCTTCTATAAGAACTGTTCACAGGGAGTATTGACACAGTTCTAAAAGTGTAAGGTTGACATCTATCAGAGCTCACAGTTGAGTTGGCAAACATTGTTAAGATTACCTTGACAAGGTTGTGGCCTGACACAGAAAGACTTAATTACTGTCTTGTGATCATCACTCATTGTTATGATTAAAGGCTGAGAAGATCAAGTATTCATGATGATTTCCCATGCAGTAACAAGTGCATAGGCTATAGCAATGCCCAGAAACCTCATCAATTATTGTTTCCATTATGTTTTCATAACAAAAATAAGTGTGCTATTCACTATTACTAGAATACATAATAGGATTCCTTGTACAAAACCCCCATTCCAAACCTTGGTGGTGCCCCTGAGTAGCACAGTACTATATGTCCACTTTGGAAGTCGATTACCCCCCCCCAAAAAAAAACCTTTTCTTGAAGTAAATATTTGCAACGTTTACATAATTAAAATTAGCATGCCCCAAAATGTTGCTAAAACTTGCAATGAAAAAAGTTTGCATTTTATGAAATACTGAAGAGCAGTCTATTGAGAGATTAATACTTCAATGGAAGAAAGATGCGCAAAAAAACAGAGTCATCACAAAAAATATATGCATGCTAAAGTGCCATTTATTAATAGTCGTGTCAACAAGTGACAGAAAAAAATGCACTCACTCCCAGTGCTTCGGATCTCACTGATCCTTTCTCAAGGGGGGTGAGAGAGCAGAAGATTGCCAACAATTTTGTAGTCACATACACAGGTGTGCTACATTCATTGCATGTCATACAGTCTGCACATCTCGCTTGCATCAGTTACTACAGAGCAATTTAAGTACCTCTGCTTAATAATGTAGTTAAAGAACTCCACTACACCCCTAAAGTGCAACACATTATGAAGTGCTACCCAACGTGACTATAAAGAGTTAAGCAAATAAGTGAAGTTAAAAAAGGAAGACTTAGTGGCGATATAAATACACAACTACCGCTATACATGAATTCAAGTTTATCTCAATTTAATTCTAAATCTTTTTAAATAACATCAATCAATAACAAATCATTGATGCTGTATTTCAGTTCAGATCAGTGAAAGCACTGTGAAGAGATAAAATGGGACAGACAGATGACAAAAAGGGGGAAATAAAAACAAGCATTAATTGGCAGCTCAGTAAATGCTCAATTTTAAATATAGAGGCCCAGATATTCAAAAGGGTTGCACATGGCACAACAGTGTTGCACCATGCGCAACCCACTGATGCGCCCCGGCATGATATTCAAATGGGAATTGCGGCTGGCACAAATCCAGATGCGCTGGAGCGCATCAGTAATGTATGCAGGCGCTGGTGGGGGGGGGCATGCCCATGCATACTCTGCACAGCCCAATATTCAGCCCGGGATGTGCTGAGCCATGCATGTGCAACCCCTACTTGAGGCACACGGTTGATCCCAAAAAAAGGATCAACGGCTGGCCACCCACAGGTGAGCTGCTGTATTGCAGGGCGCAACACGGCAGCTGCCACCTGTGGGTGGCCACCCGAGCTCCAGCTGCACCTCCGTGGTGGTGCCCCCATGCCTGATCGTGGGCATTAGTGACATAAAGAAAACGTCCTACATCTCTGGTGGTCCAGTGAACCGCTGCCCACCCGATCGTGCGCTAAGTAAATAAAATTATTTGTCCTATATCCCTGGTGGTCCAGTGGACTGCTGCCCACCTGATTGCGGGCTAAGTAAATAAAATTATTTGTCCTATATCCCTGGTGGTCCAATGGACCGCTGCCCACCCGATCATGGGCTAAGTAAATAAAATTATTTGTTCTACATCCCTGGTGGTCCAGTGGACCGCTGCCCGCCCGATCGTGGGCTGAAGTAAGAAAAAGAGAAACCTCAATCCCTGGTAGTCCAGTGGACCCGTCTGCCCAATCACAGATAATAGGTTTATGTCTTTTTTAATTCAGCCCGTGATCAGGCAGACAGGTCCACTGGACCACAAGGGATAGAGGTTTATTTTATTTTACTTCAGCCTGCGATCGGGCAGACAGGTTCACTGGACCACAGGGGATAGTGGTTTCTTTCTATTTTTACTTCAGCCCACGATCAGGCAGACAGGTTCACTGGACCACCAGGGATAGAGGTTTCTCTTTTTCTTACTTCAGCCCAAGATCGGGTGGGCAGCGGTCCACTGGACCACCAGGGATATAGGACAAATAATTTTATTTACTTAGCCTGTGATCGGGTGGGCAGTGGTCCACTGGACCACCAGGGATATTAGAATTTTTTTCTTATCTTACTAATGCCCGCGATCGGGCTGTGGGGCACATTGCCACGCTGCAGGGGGTGTTGGTCCCTGATGGCTGCTGCCTGGCAGGGCGCCAGGTGCAAGTCATTGGGGATCAGCACATCTGCATGTGAATGGGGCCATAATGAAATGCAAATGGCCCCATTTGTGCCTTGCATACATTATGGACCTATTTGTATGTCAACTTTTGAATATCGCGGTTGTTGCGCCTTGCGCAATGGAACTCGAGCTAGCACATCCCCATGCTCCACTCTGGCCACTGGTGCTGGTGCAGTGCCACTGTGCCATGCACACTGCGGGTGGCCAGGGTGCAATATTCAATGATGCTGAGCCATGGTGCAGCTCCATTGAATATCACCCAGTCCACGCCCCTGCGCAGGCAAGTTGAGCTGCACCCAGGCTTGCGCCACAGCCTGGTGCAGTTTGAATATCTGGGCCAGAGTATAATATCTCTAGAGATCAAAAAATATATGAAATCACCACTTTAAGGAACCTCATCTCTGTAACAGGTTACCATATATAATGTATGTATAATAAGCTTTGTTCGTTATGTATACTAGCAAATGTAAATTGGCAAAAACACACTATTTCAATGCATTATCTTGTAAATACACAAGTAGAAAATGGCAACATAGAAAAGAAATCTGTATGTGTGTATCTATATATATATATAGGGGATACATGATGGGCATGGTGTGATATGGCAAATATTGTCACTCCTGCAGAGTGAGCTCTGGATATCTCATGAGTGCCAAAGGCACGAGTGAGATATCCAAGCTCATGATGCAGGAGTGACAATATTTGCCATAGCACATGATCTGCCCATCATGTATTCGATATATACAATAGGGCCAAGAGTTTCAGAAAATTTTGTTATGTTGTCTTGTGTTCTGTTCCTGTTAATGTGTTTGCTTATTCTGTGTGTGAGCTTTTCTGAATGGGCTGGCAGTTTTATAAACTTGAGAGACACATGAGTGTGTTTTGCAATGCTAAATGAGTTAGTTTCAGATAGGAATGAGAAACATACTTTTGTGAAGCTGTATTGTTTAGCAGTCTGGCTGCAGTGAAGTTAAAAGCATCACAGTAATTGTAATGAACTGAGAGGCAGAGTGTCAGAACAGCTGATACTGTTTTCAGTGGTAATTAAGTTAGCTGCAGGCAGAGTGCAGAGTATTCTGTGAAATTGTGCTCTTTAGGATTCTGGCTGCAGTGAAGTTGAAATTGTCACAGTAATTGTAATGGGTGAGAATCAGAGTTTGAGGAACAAGTGAGAGTGTGTTTCAGTGGTAGTTGAGTTAGCTGCAGGCAATAGTTTAGACTGTTCTGTGAACCTGTGTTGCTTGGAATTCTGGCTGCATCAAGTTGAGAGCATCACAGTAATGAGCTGGAAGTTGGGGGGGGGATAGGTGTGTTTTGTAATGCTCACTGAGTTAGCTGTAGGCAGCAGTGAGACCTCTCAGGTAGTTCTGCATGTGTGTCTATGGTAACAGCACAGGTGTTTCTTTCATGCTGAGGGGAAAGCTGCCTAGAGTGATGATATCAGTGACCTTTTTGTGACCTGTGTGTGTAAATGTCTCATATCATCACAGTAGAGCAGAGGGTAAAAATATCACACTGCAGTGGATGATACGCTGTTTTATCTCACTCATTTACCACTCACCCCTATTGTGTGTATGTATATATATATATAATGCTTGCACAGGGGAACCACAGAGAGAGAGAGAGAAAGAGAGAGAGAGAGGAAGAAGGGGGGAAGGGGAAGAAGCAAAGAAAGACCACAGAAATAAGGAAACAAGAAGAAAAGATGAGGAACCAGCAATCATTTTCACAATAGTATACAGCAGATTACAAGTAGGGTTGAAGTTCCCAATTGTCATTCAGTCCTGCAGGGGTACATCCACATAGTTTAAAAATGAGATGTCCTTCTAGCTGGGAGAGCATATTTACTCTACCCCCCTCGAATATGTAGCGGAACATGATTTAGCCCCATAAAATGAAAATCTGTTAAAGTACAATTATGTTTCTGGTGATAGTGTTTACCAACCAGGGTATCACTGTCTGGGTTGATAATTGAGTGGACACACTCTTGGAGGAGTTCCCGTAACTGTCTCATGGTTCAGCCCACATAGAGTTTGGGACAAGAGCACCATAATGCATAAATGGTGAAAGTGATGTGACAAGTTATAAAATGTTTCACCATTTGGTAGGTGCTGTTTGCTGGACTCGTGAAGTGGCAACCTTGTGAGCTATGTTTACAAATACTGCAACTGCCGCAATGGTGGAACCCTATGGGGGGAGCACTACCAAAAATGGTTTTGATTTGGGTGCTCTGAAAATGGCTATGTACAACACGGTCACCCATATTTTTCCCCCTCTTATAGACCACCTTCAACTCAGTCTCAACCACTTCTGCTAGATGTTCATCTGCAGCTGAAGTATGCCAAAATCTTTTCAAAGTTCCAGCTAATTTTCTAGTAATCATAGAATATTCTGAGATGAATTTCACAGTACCCCAGTTCTTCTGAGTTTTAGCTTTTGGTTTCAACAAATCATTTCTATTTCTGGACTCTGCTTTAGTGAGTGCTGTACCCAATACAATTTCAGGATATCCTCTATCTAGAAATCTCTCCCTTAGTCCCCATGCCTGCTGGTGAAAAGTATCAGAGTTTGTACAGTTTCTACGGACCTTTAAAAAACTGTCTGTATGGAATTGCCTGTATTGTGTGAAGAGGGTGGTTACTGTCAGCCCTCAGTAAGGCATTTCCCAATGTTGGCTTTCATTACCCTTCAGTTTTAACAACTCCATTTTCTCCACACTTCAAAGTAAGATCCAGGAAGTTAATGCATTTGTGATCACTAGTAGATGTGAAATGCAAATTCAATTCATTCTTGTTAATAAAATCCAAAAATATGGCAGCATCATCCCCTGTGCCATGCCAAATGCATAATATATCATCAATATATCACATCCAGTATTTTATTTTGTGTGCAAAGGGGTTATTTATGGAGTCATCAATGGCCACCTCCTCCCAATAAGCCAAAAATATATTGGCATAAGGGGGGCCATAGACAACCCAATAGCTCTCCCACATAACTGCTAATAAAATGTTGAATCAAAACAAAAATAATTCATGGTTAGTATTAATTCCATAGCTTGTACCACAAATTCAGGATCCAACACCCTTTTGGTGTCATACTTATCCAAAAAGTATTGTGCTGCTTGCAGACCCAATTTATGTTGGATGCAGGTATAAAATTACGTCACTTCGATCATTTGGCATCCTATTTAAATTCTTTCAGATTGTCCAGGACCACCATGGAGTCCCTTAAATGAGAAGGTGTCTTTATTACAATTGTCTGCAAAAAAGCATCCAAAAAATTTAAAGCTTTTATGTAAGGGAATCAACGGATGATACAATGAGTCTCCATGGTGGATTCTGGACACGTGTGCATTTTAGGTAGTATGTAAAATGTAGGGACCTTTGGTGTCTCATTTAATATGAAATCAAGTTCACATTTGCTAATAATGTCCCTTTGAAAAGATTCCATCAAGAAGGTTGTGACTCATCTTTGAAACTGGTCTGTGGGGTCATATGACAACAATTTGTAAGAAGTTGTATTGTTCAGTTGTCGTAACACATCTGCTCTGTAGTAATGTCTATCCTTTACAACAATCATCCCCCCTTGTCCACTGGTTTAATGATCACCTCAGAGTCGGACATGCAGCCTAGTTCATCCAGAGCCACTGTCTTCTGATGTAATATTACTATGTATCTGGTAATGGTTACTAAGAATGTTATTAACTTCCTTCTGAACTAGTTTTTCATATGTTAATAATGCAGGTGACTATGCGATTCAGGCAGAAAGAGGATTTCTTTTTGAAGGTCTTTCTCAGTGTGGTGAAGTTTGAACCATCAAATTCATTGTATTCTTCAGCAAAATTTAAAGCTGACTCCACATCCCGATCTGTGGGTATTGTAACATGTCTATTCTCACCAAATTGAACTTCCTTGTGTGTAATATGTAAATGTCCACTTAGGTCTAAGTTCTGAGTGGGATCATTTTCCATATATCTCACCCCTATTTTGCTTGCCTCTGAAATACTGAAGAGCAGTCTATTGAGAGATTAAGATTGCAGCCAGCAGACAGCAGCTAGTGTGAGTTACTCTGTGGGTCGACTATAGATCGAAATATTGGAATGCTCCTGGCTTGTCAGTGCCTGACTCTCAATTGAATATTAGCAAACACAGCAAAGAAGTCAGCACTCGCTTCCTGCCAATGGTTTATTCAATAAAGCCCAGCAACATGCAATGTTTCTTCACACTCCAGATACACGTCATACCTCAATATAGTAAAAAGACTTTACTGATGAACACAGGAAACTTTCTTGAACCAAGAATCACTAAAATTGGTATTAGCTGAACAAGCCAAAGGTAACAAGTTCAACCTAGGCTTACTCATCAGTTTTAAATTTGAAAGCAATAGTACTTTTCAGGGAAGCTGCTAGTTTGTTCTCACACATACACTTAAATCAAAATCCAGCCCCCTTCCCAATACGTGATGCCCAGACAAGAACTTTATGTTTAGGTTTGCAGGCTTGCCTAGGCAGCACATGTGTGTGTGTGTGTGTGTGTGTGTGTGTGTGTGTGTGTGTGTGTGTGTGTGTGTGGGGTGGGGGGATGTTAAGGTTTAATTTACATTAAATCTTTATAAGTGCAATGCTTGCCAAGTGCAACAATAGGCACAACCCACACCTAACTAGTTTAGTGCCATTGCTGTAGGTGCTTTGTCAGAGGTAAGTGATACCTGACACACCTGTCCTTAGAAAGGTAGTGTTATTGTGGTATCTGTAACCACCATTAAAGTGCAAAATAGTGCAAATAATGACAAAATAATCACAGAATTGCACAGATAATGACACAAAATCTTCATATAATCACACATTCATCTTCTATATTTTGAAAACAAATCAGGAGTTGGTGGGGGAGGTAGGAAATGTATTTATTTTAGATGAAGGGAAACTATAGCAATAATCCACTAAAATCTCAAAAGTCCCATTATTTCAAAAAGTGAACAAACTCAGATTTTACATTCAAAGCAGGATAATCCCTCAGCCCAGACATATGAATATAGACCTTTTCCCTAATGTTCCATTTTATTTTTGTTGTTCCATTTGGCCCAGATATTCAAACTGCG
This sequence comes from Neoceratodus forsteri, assembly GCA_016271365.2. Lineage (NCBI taxonomy): Eukaryota > Metazoa > Chordata > Ceratodontiformes > Ceratodontidae > Neoceratodus > Neoceratodus forsteri. Next base: position 30,367,995 of record CM028132.1, read on the forward strand.
CCAGGCTGTGGCGCAAGCTTGGGCGCAGCTCAACTTGGCTGCGCAGGGGTGTGGACTGGGTGATATTCAATGGAGCTGTGCCATGGCTCAGCAGCATTGAATATCGCACTCTGCCCACCCGCAGTGTGCATGGCGCGGATGACCTGATCATCTCAGCCAGCTCGCCCGATGCCACCAGCATAAATACCTAGCTCAACTCAGACTTCTCCCGTATCAGCACATGGCTTGATGGGCACAAACTCACAGTCAACTTGAAGAAAACACAGGCCATGTTCTTTGGCTCAGTGGCCAAAATTTCCCCTGCACAACGCCTCTCAAAATCCATGGGTCTAGCGACTCCCTCCTGCCGACAATTGACTCTGCCAAGTACCTTGGAGTTGCCTTCGATCCTCAATTAGATCTCTCCGGACACATCAGAAACATATGTAATGCTACAAACAGCAAGCTTGGCCTAGCATACAGGGCAAAATACTGCCTTACCCCCGCTGCCCGACTGGCCATAGCTAGGGGGATACTACTTCCTACTCTCTCCTATGGTCTCGTTGCCTTTGCTCCTGTCCGTCCTCAAGCTACGCAAGTGGTACACCACCTTAACATCTGCTGCTTTGCACTCGGCTCCCCATCACCGCTGTCGCTCTACTCTCACTTGGAATGGCTCCCCTGAAAACACCGGACATACATCCTTGGAAACTTCATTGACAATATAGTTCAGATGGCCACTCCTGCTTCGCTCGCCCTTCCCCTGAAACATGCCTCCCCTGTCTACCACCTCAGGTCTTGCGTGTCCCAGACTCGCCTGGTCCCTAAGACCCGCACCCTCGCAGGCGATCGGGCATTCACCGTCCACATGCCAAAATTGTGGAACTCCCTTCTGGCACAAGTTCATGCCTCCCCCTCCCATCCCACCTTCAAAACTTCCCTCTGTAACTTCCTAAAAGCTGGTGCAACCTGCCTGTGTGCCACTTAATGCCCAGTCCCACAGCCCTCCTACCCTAAACGGTACCCCAGCTAGGCACTTACTGCCCCTCTATTTTGTGTTGCATTTATTCTAATGGCTATGCTATGTACTGTTTCTCTAAATGCCTAGGGGTATGTCTTGTTGTCTTATACCCCCCCCCCACTATGCCTCTTGAGCCTGGATGTACCCTATGCTGTGTTACCCACTGTTGGTGCATTTATTCTAATTCCTAAACTATGTACTGTTGCTTTAAATTCCCTGGTCATGTCTTGTTGTTTTACACCCCCCATGATGCCTCTCTGAGCCTGTATGTACCGTACACAGTTTTTACCCACTGTTGGAGCATGTTGCTCTGGTTTGTAATGTTGACTATGTATTTGTTTCATGGATAACTTGTAATTCTCCTGGGTCGCACCTGAAAATAGGCACTAGCTGTCTAGTTGTGCTTACCTGGTTACTAAAAGCAAATACATAAATAAAGTGCCTGTAGCTATGGTGGGAAACTAGTTAGATGTGGATTGTGTCAGCTGCACTTAGCGAGCAGTGCTGAATAAGCCAAGGGGAGGGGTATGTCTGCGGGAGGACCATACAGTACAAAGGTTATGAAGAAAAACACAAGTTCCTGAAAATCCAAATCAGCAAAATGAAAAAAAATGCTAAAAGGAGTTCCTCTTCAGAGAAATAATGTTTTTTTGGTGGACAAGCAGGAGAAAAGGCCCTAATGTATAAGCACGTTCATGACTGTTGTAACTCCTTAGAGAGCTGTAAGGTGTGGTAGTACAGTCATGGTAGCTACTGAACCTCTCACTCCCAGTGTAAGAATATTGAAGCAGATGCTTCTAGAATATGTTGCCTTGAAACCAAGCTTAAAACTCTGGAAGAGGAAGTGAGCAGAAGAAATACAAACTGAGCCAAGATTCAGCAGAAATTGGTAACTCAGAGTGATTTTTCATCTTCATTCATTTGGGACAATACATACACAAGCTGGTATTTTGAGAATCTAAGGAAGGTGATTCATGCTACTTATTGAACCTGAGATTTGCCATATTCCCAAGTTTTTAAAGAGATGGTGAAAGTACTACTGGGATGTGTTTTGGATGCCATTGGGAGAAGTTCTTCATTTTGATTCTGCTAGCATGCCTCCACTTGTTTGTGCCTTTAGAATCTCCAACTGCCAGTGTAGTGGAGGGTGCCCTGGGGCAATCAGAGGAGGGAAAGTTATTCCATACAGCTGATACAGCATTAGTGTCTGGGCAAAAGCCCAACACTGCCAATATTGCATCAACCATGCTATTTTCCAGTAAGTAAGGACAGTGGAAAAGAAGCACTGGCTTCTGAGAACCAGTCAACCAGTTTCAATGGAGGAGCTCAGTCATTACAATTAGAATTGTCCTCAGTATCAAGGATAGTAAAGGCTCCCTGGGGAGTTTATGAAGTTGTGTAGTACTAAAAGTGATCAGCAGAAGCACAAAATCAGCAGTTACAGTCTGTGAGTGTGGTAGTCAGTGGCGGCCCTAGGCATTGGTTGGATGGTGAGTGGGTCAATGAGAAAGCAAAGCATGAGGAGAGAGCCACTGTAAGTGAGCCTCTTTTAGTGAAACCCTTCCCTTGAGAAATAGCCACCGCTTACCAACAGCCGATTCTTGGCTCATGAATCAGATGCTGTTTGCACCACAATTTTTTGTAACTGTCTGAATAAGGCTTCAGGAAACAGCCACAGTAGAATCCAGAACAGATTAGCCCAGGCATGAAGTAGGTAGCTCTAGAGATGGCTGCTGAATCCCAATTGCCTGGAGCTACTGTGCTTTCAGTAAATGTTGTGCTGGGATAACGACCTGCCTGAAAGTACTTGTCAGCCAATCAGGTTTCAGAATTCTTGCTATCCATTTTGCAATGCTCAGTAGAGTCCTTGCCTCATCTGAACCCTCAAACAAATATTTCACCTGGCCAATCTTGATCAGGGGTTTTGATGGATAATATATGGCTCCAAAGGCTCAGTTTTCTCATCAAGTATCACATTCGATCTACTTCTTCTACTTTCTGTGGCCAGCTGATATTTGGGAAAATGCAAAGTCTCCTGTTATCGTTAACCATTTGTTTCTCCCCTAATTTCCTTAACATAGAATATCTGCAATGTCAGTGGCCCAGTAGGTAGCACACTCTCCTCTTGAGCTGGAAGAACCGAAGATTGTGGGTTCAAGCCCCACACCTGGCACTTGGCATAGTATTCATAACAGACACTGTAGTGCAGTACAAAGTGCGGTACTGTACTGTTGAGGTGCCATCCTTTAGATGAGATGTTAAAACCGAGATCCCTGCAGCCTATCTCTGGTCACTGTCCAGGTGGAAGTAAAAGATTGTAGGACACTTATCAGAGAAGTATAGGAGAATTTTTATTGGATAAATGATATTAACAAAAACAATCACTTATGGAGTGAAAAAAATCAAGGCAAAAACAAAACAATTTCCCAACTATATATACTATAACTCAGAAACAGGCAATCAAATAATACAGTGAACAAGGAAAAAGGAGAAAATACAAGACAATCCTATTCCATCCTCAAAAGGGAGCACTTCTACACTGCAATGATCATCTCTTATGCATGCAATCTATACAGCTCTACCGAGGGCTTATTACAGAGTACATCAGCCATTTACTGTCATTGTGATAAATATTCTGTAATTCACTTTCAATTCACTCCCGCACACTCCCTAACCCCAACAAAGACCCCTGGCTGCTCATAGCTTACTTACATGTACTAAATTCTATAACTGCAGTGTCTCTCTCAGACTGACACTACTGCTTTTTGTTCTCTATGTATTCTGCCATTTTTGTCCCACCTTGTCATTATTGTATATTACCTGTTTTGCTCAGACATGGAACCTTTGTAAAAGAGCTTTCATCTCAAAGGTGTTGTAATCCAAGATCTCAATAAATAAATAAAATAAATCACAGTTGATGCAAACACAGCATTTACTATTTGCTGCTGAAAAAGTTATTTGCACCTAGCCTGTCACAAGAAAACTTTATACAAGAAAACAGTAGAATTTCAGCGCCATTGTATCATCTCACAGAAAGAAAATGTCCCAACACAATGTTTTCATATGTAACTGAAGTGCAACCTGCATCATTCCACCTCTGAGATAATGCTAACCAGAAAGCTTTAGCATAAAGGATAATCAACTGGAAACTGTTCTGTTGTCTCAATGGAATTAGAACATCCTTCTCTGGGACAGAGCCTTTCATATATACCTTTGTGCTTTGAATTGCCTTTTATTCCCAAACATCCATGGCAGCACAACCAAACTGTGTCCCACATTCTGGCAGGGGTTCTTTGATCTGTAAGATATGATCCAGTGTACTGAAAGTTCTGTTGTTGTATCCCCTTTTATACAATGACCACCTTATAACCCTATTCCTGGATGATGTCATATAGTTTCGTCTAGATGCTATTTGTAATTGTTCATATGTAAGTTTCCATTGTCTTGGTTTTCCCATTAAAAGGTGCAAATTCCATGTATCTGGTTATTTCTAAGTCTATTTACATTAATCCTGCACCTGTCACACAAAGGAGTCAACCATCCCTCTACCCAGGGAAGCCGCAGTTTATTCTCACCTTTCACATTTGAGGAAATGTTCCAATAGATAAACAAACTACACAAATATGCTATCCAGTTGAGTAGATTGAATCCCCCAATTTTAATTGGTAGGTATAATGTAGTTCTTTTTATTGGGTTCAATGTACTGCCCCAGACCATTTGGAATACTAGATTAAGAATTCTGACATCCAGTTCTGTTGGTGATAAATACACCATACTTTGGTATGCCAACATTGGTAGCAGAAAGGTTTTTATAACTGTCATTTACTTCTTTATTATTTGTTGCCAACATTTCCTTATTTTAACTGTGTCTTTCTACTGCCTTTTCTTCCCAATTTCTGTTAGCAGCATCTTTAAGACAATAATAAATACCCAAAATTGTAATTGGCTACTTTGTTACTGGGATTCTACTAATATCTGAAACATGTTCCATATTAGCACTTATAATATGACCTTTACTTTTGTGAACATTAAGTTTTGAACCTGAAAAAACTGCATACTCATTTGTGGCAGCAACTATAAATTTCCAAGACGTTGTCTGGAACAGAGACAGATGTTGTCTGTGTAAGCAGACACAGTAATAGATGCTGTATCATTTTGATAATGCAGACCTATAGTCTGAGGGTGTCCATTCAATGTTCATAGTAAAGGATCCAAACTGAACACATACAGGAGATGACTTAACGGGCATCCTTGTCGTATGCCTTCCCCAAATGGCTATTAACCAAGGGTATGACAGTTGCAAGCTCATTTAATGTTTGTACCCAATTACAAAAGTTCTGGAATACCATACTGTTCTGAAACAGAGAAGAAATATCAATGGGACAACCTGTCAAAAGCCCTCTCTTGATCCAAAGATAAAAAAATTCCCATTTCATTTTCTACTTTCTCCTGTCCCCATGATCTCTCGTAAAAGTATCAAATTATCATTGATACTTCTAGTAGTGATGGAACAGGATTGAACAGGTATGATAAGGTGCACAGCCACCAATGGTAGCCTTTCACATAAAACATTCATCAGAATTTTAAAGTCAGAATAGTTCCATTCTTTAGTTTTTTTAATTGCTTTAACTATCTCTTCAGATTTAATAGGAGTACTTACATTTTTTCATTCAACTTGTGGAATTTCTTGGATGTGTAATTTTTGCAAATATTCAGAAGAACTTTTTAAAGTAGTATCCACTGTCCCAAATAGATTTACACACAGGACTGTATTATAGCAATAGGCACGACAGGGTGTGATATATCAGGATATCACTTCAGGTGGTTGGGCACGAGGCCACAGGCCGAAAAGGCGCCAATCACTCCAAGAAGTGATCGTATATCCCACCATATATCACACCCTGGAGTGCCTTATTGCTATTATGAACAGGAGTAATGATTTTATAAATAAAGAGTAAAAAAAACTTTTAAACCTGTTAAAAAAGCTTTTTTGGTAGTGTAGGAATACATTTAAAAAAAATAGTTCTAGAGGACAGCAGGTGGCGCTGTTGTAGTTGGAGCTGACATAAGAGGTAACAGTATTGTGATGGTGTGACCTTTGAACTCTACAACAGTGTCTTTGTCTGTCTCCACCCCCCCCAGTAGATGATCGCGGTAACGAGATTGTATAGAGAAAATGAAGGCAACGAGCAATATTACTGGATTTGGAAGCAGTGGGTTTGACAGGACAATTGTGTTCGGGCGATGCTTTTGAATTCGATGTAGCTCAAGTAGAGTTGGGAACCGCTATCTGGTCAGTGTAGCCTGGGTGAGCGTGCAGCAGGTTTGTTTTATCTGTTCCAGAATGTCTTTAATGTTCGTTTTATTGTTGTGGGTCCTGGAGAGGCAGGCAGTATCGTTTGTTTAAGCGTAACGAGAGTTCGTTTTTTTCTTCTTTTTTTTTTTAAATGGCGGCCGACTACGAGTATGACTTGCTGTGGACTGCGGGAAACTGAGAACACTACGCGGTCAGTGAGGAGGCTGGTGACCAGAGGTTTTCTGAAGCCGTGATGATGTAGCCCGATATCATCACGGCTTCGAAAACCTCTCGGCCAATCAGAATCGTCCATTTACGATCGCCGGTTCATAATATTCATTACATCATCCTTTCTGTCTTTCACATGCCCATTCTCATTTGGGTGTATGTGATAACGGTGATCGTGGAAAGGTGATCACCGTTGGGGAGAATGTACATCAGCAAAAATCCATTTCGCCAATGTACACTACTGGCACATGGCAAAAATGCACTGGGAACTTGATTTCTTTTGTTTATGTGGGGGGGGCTATACCCCCCAAACACCCCCATGGGGAGCTTTCCCCCTGCACCCCCCTACTAAAGATTCTCAACTCTGGGGGGGTGCATGTCAGGGGGGAATTAAAAAAATGTAATTTCTCAGACCGGCATAAAACTCCCGATGCACCCAGCACCGAACCCAGCACCCTCCCAACCATAGCCTGCCATGAACCCACCATGCCACACGGCCAGCTCAGCAACCCACCATCACGCTACACCTCACAAATTCTCCCTCCCCTTCCACCTATTCAATGGCTTGCTCACTCCTCCCCTGTGCATGCATATACATATAATGGCAGGATGTCACTATACCTGCATTTGACCCCCCATCCACTAGCCCTGAAAGCAGGCACTGCTATTGAGTTGCCCTTTTTGTAAGCGTTCAATAGCGGTCGCTCTTCTCACGCAATACCTTCTCATTTTAAAGTGTAATCATTCACCTCTTCTGCACTTTCTCCTCACAACTTCCAAAAACATTAATAGAGCATGTTTTCCTGTGTACCACTTCTGTGCTCCATAAATAAAGAGGTGTCCCTACCATACTGCAGAGACTGCATTTCTCTTTTCACCTATTGTATTTGCTCAGTATATGAACGTATGCCTTCATTCAACAAAGAAATACGCTTTGTCAGATTTTCCCGTAGGGTACAATATTTATTAATATCTTTTATCTTGCCTTTTATAGCTTCCTTCTGCAATGGTATTTTTATTTCTGTTTTGTTATCTGTCCACCATTCTACTGCATTATTGCAGGTACTTAGCACAGACTGTCTTGCCTTAAAAAGGTCTTGTATAATGCTTTCAAAATTAAGGGACTCAGTGCTGGCACACTGGTGCAGTGATAGTGCTACTGCTCTGTGACAATGATGACCCTGGTTCAGGAATGAGACAGGGCCATCAGAGGACTGGCCAGGGAGAGTAGGAGCGAGCACTCTCTTCCTCCAGGAAAGAGGTGGACTCCCTGATCTGCTGCTCTACCCCTACCTGGGTGACCACAGGTGGTGGTGCAGGGAACAGTGCTCATAAGGGGAGACTGATGTGGCTGAAGGTGTGCCTGGCCCTGCGGTGTAAGACAGTGGGTCAGCACAGCAGTATGTCATGAGTGTGCCACAGGGGTCTGTACAACTAAGTGGAGACATCTTGTTGAGTGGGCACCAGGGCATGGCAGGGGTGGAGGAAGGTCACAGTGAGCACCCCAGGGGAAAAATTTGTTAAAAAAAAAATAGCAGGGGACTCTAAAAAACTATTGTTTAGTTTCCTGACTCCTCTACTGGCCTCTAAACTTAGAACTTATCCAATATTTCCACCTGTTAACAGATGGTCTGAATGTTCCACCGGAATGAAACTTACATTATGTACTTTAGGGTTAGCTGATCTAAATAAAAAAATCTGTCCAGGTAGCCAAATTATTCTTGTAGTATGTATACCCCTTTGAGCTATTAATTTGCCTGTAAACATCCTGTAGCCCAGCATCTTTCATAATTTTAACCAGGAAGTTGAAGTCGCAAAATAGCTTACTTGTGATAGCATCACAGTCATCAACAGATACTCCACATTTAATGTTCCCACCGCAGACTACATTTTTAGAGGTGTATAATGAGTTTAAATATTTCAACCTTCCCTTTCTTTGTCTGCAGGTGATAGACATTTATTAATCTGAGTTTCTTGGAATTATTTATTGTGTGTAGCATCATAGCTCTGCCCAGTATGATGTTAAGCATTCTTGTAAGCTGAATATTACTGCCTTTAAACAGGATACCTAAACCATCGCACCTATCCTCTGCAAAGAACCTAAACTAGCCTACCCAATACCATAATTTTGTTTTGCTAGAACAATATAATGAATACTGTTTCATCTTGTTTCCTGTAGCAAAAAAAATCAAAAGATAAATCCTTTAAAATAGAAAAAGAGGAATCATCTTTTCATTTCATATCATGTTGCAATGTAAATTAAGTTATGTCAGTTATTTGGAAAGGAAAGGCTTAAAGGGTGTACTGGCCCCATAACCAACAGTTAAGATGACTTAGTCAGATGCTGGACACTTCTTGTTTTCATACCAAGATAACTTTTTTTTTCTCTTCATTGAAGAGGAGCTGAAGCAGTCTTCCTTATCTCAGAGAAAGTGGATCTTTGAGACAATCTAGTGCAAGAGACCTCAGAGTCAATACTTACATCAGAGTCCCCTCTGTCTGAAGCTAAGGCACAACATTTATTTTCTAGTAAGATGATAAAATTCATAGAACCTTTTCTTTGCATTTTGGATTTTGGTTGTTGTCTATGTAGTGACATCTTTCTTGGTACCAGGGTCATTATGGTGGGGGCACCATAATCTCTTCTTCCACTCTGGTTGGAAAATGAGACTTCCTGATGTATTTCCATATTTTGTTCATCCACATGTTCTATGCCTTGCTTCCATGCACCATCAGTCACCTCCACTTCCAAGTTGTCTACTTGTTTTGAAGTGTCCACCACTGTTTCAGTGGTACCAGTTTTAGACTGTCCTTGTTCCTGTTCATCTGTGCATAAGCATCGGGTGGGCAGATGGTTTGGTGAGCTTGAATGTCAGGAGAATGTTCTTGCCTTGGAGATGCTAACCTATTATGCTGTGTCTCTGCCTGAGTAACCACCAGCTGCCTCTTGGTTATACTTGCTGTCTGCACAGAAGTTAGAATCTCATCCTGATTAGTCCATCATCTCAATTATGTGTTACCCATCTACAATTTTGAAAAGAATGTCCAATTTCCTCACATACATTGCAGCAGAGGTCATTTGGGCAGCTATTCCCCACGTGCCATATTTTAAACAGAAATTGCATCTGAGCCTGTCACAAGCATTGCTTAAATAACTCAGGGACCCACACCTAAAACAGAATTTTTACTGTCCTTGATAAAAACTTTGACCTCTGTCGTATCCTATAGGAAAAATAACTTGGGAGATGTATCTCAGCATCTGTCTGGTGCAGCTTCACTCTGAATTTCCACTCTTTCATCAACAGTTGTTCTTCATTCATTATAGGCAAGGCCACTGATTTTTGGTTTCTACCAGAAAACACGGTAAAAATTCCAGAATTAGAGCTGCCTGAACACCAGTAAAAACAAAGATTTCATGGAATCTGGCATTTTATATCGGATCAGTACATCTACAAAATTTGTATTTTTCTTATAATTGCTTCCTGTACTATTTTCAGTTTGCTTTATTTAATGCCCTGTATATTAAGCCTTCTTTTATTCTGATTATTTATGCACATACTAAAAGAATGACAGCAGAATCCCGGTAAATTCCAGAAATTAGAGCAACAATCACCGGTGCAATTCTGGAATCTGATGTCTTGAAAATGGAATTTCATTGTTTTAATCACCGTAAATCAGTGACCTTGATTATAGGGTATGGGTCACCAAAAACTTTACATTTCTGCACAAGCAAGCACTTGTTTTTATGACCAGTTTTGTGAGTGGAATGATTTGGAAAACCACCATAATTCTGTATATTTAAAGATGCTTTACTTCTTCCAGATTCTTTTCAAACTAGCAACAGTCTTAAAGCACATATCAAAGAGTACGTCCCCCAGAGTGTGTGTCAGTGCATAGATTTTAGTTGTAAAGAATGTCAAAGAATCTTTTAATAAAACTCGCCCCATGTACTGCCTATCTGGTGGCAGGGCCAGACCTCTTCTGTATCTTAACCACACCACCTTTTTACATTGAACTGGTGCTGGAGCAGAAGAAAACAGATCTTTCATTCTTAAGTCTTGCCATTTCTGCTATGCAGACTCTTGCTACATGGTTCTAGTTATGTGACTTTTGTTTCTCTTCGTCTCTTTTGTTAGTAGCCAGGGATCATTCCACCCTGTCTCCCCATGTATCAGGATTGTCTTTGTTTAATGTACTGGGGCCTTCACCTGCAAAGGAATCCTTGGTATATTCCCACCGAAATATACATTCTTCTCCCTGTATATTTCCTACATTTCTTGTCTCCCTGTCCCCAGTATCATGGTCTACTTTGGTGATTATTTGTGATACCAGAGTATTAGCCACATCATTCCTGGAAGCACCAGGGTCTCTATTACCTTGGACAGTATTTTGTCCTATAATAATATTCTGTTATCAGTTTGAGTAATTTTGTTCGAGTTCCACATTCCTCCATAGCCACATCAGTAATATCGTTCTCTGACCACTGCACAACTGACAGCTTTGAAGAAACACATTTGTTTGATCAATGGATTGTGGCCCTTCTCCCATTGTCTTTACTCCCTCCTACAATCCCTTAGTGCAGTTATCCCACTACAAACTCAGTGCAGCATTCACCATTCAAGATTCAATCTATGTTGCAGTAGCACGTATAGTAGAACGTTGAGTTAGCTGGTGCTGTGCTGCCGATCCTGTTTTCTGGCATTCTTCCTTCCAACTTTCATGTGCTGCTTGCTAGCGAGTAGCTGGTACATGCATCATGGAGAATGTGTTGACTCAGTGAAGCAGCCATTTTCCTTCCCCATTCCTGGTGCCAGCCCATGCCTGCAAGTGCTTTGTCTACCGACCAGGCAGAGTCATTCGAGTTGAGCAGCATTTGCAATCCTGACTGCTTCCTGTTTCTTACACCCAGCTGTTTTGGGGTTCACTGTTGTTGCTCTCTGCCATGGAACTTCACACTGCTGGTTTCTTTTGTACAGGCTGCACCTACTGTGCTTTACTTTGTGGGGACAGGGGTTCTGTGCTTTACTTTTGGGTCAAAATGCTGCCTCCTACCATCAACTTCATTATCATCTTTAAGCAGCACAGGTGTATGCTGTGCTTTCTATGGAATACTTGCATCAGTAGATTGCTTGTCCAAGCTATCAGGCTGTTCCCTAGATGCTGAGGAGACATGAATAACAACTGATCCCAGTCTTTCTGCAACTGAAGACTCAGCCTGCATCCATGCTGCATTGCCATCTCTGTTGCTTCTCATTCATCAGCTGTTCTCTCTTTTGCTTGAGCTGTGCCTTCTCCTCAGCCATAAGGACCATCAGGTACTCTTTCTGTTCTTGCACAGCATGTTTAAATTTAATTTCTTCAGACTGCAGTTCCGACCAGATAATTCTGCAAACAAACTGCGCTGTGCTCTCTTCTACCATACAGTGCAGAGTTGATTTCCGTACCTTCAGATTCCTCTCATCCAGCTACAGACAGGGAGGAAGAGAGGTTTTCTTACCTGCATGATTACCATCCACTCCTCCTCTCCAATCACCTGCATCTGCCACCTTAGTCTGATGGACAGCCACTCCCCCTACTGGCTAGAGTGGGGAAATTTTTATTAAAATAAAGGAGAACAATCCAGAACTTCAACAGATCTTATAAAATATATTAATATTAAGAAACAGAAAGAAATGCAAAATAAACAAATTAAACAATCAGAATTAATAAGGTAACAATGCAGAATATGTCTGTAATAGCAACATACAAGCAAATGAAAACCAAATCCATTTTAGACGTGTGTTCATCCATTACAGTTATTTCATCCAATGGCAAGGTTTCCAAACTGAACAAAATGATGATGTAGAAAAGGTAACTACTTCCCTTGAATAAATTCCCCCAGTGCCATGTGGAATGCAGACTTCCACTGGAAGAATTGGCATGGAATGGCCATTCCACCAGCAGAACTTCCCTTAGAATTTCACTGGTCTTTCTGCAGAATGATGCCTGCTGTGATCCACAGAATTATATTCTGCAGAACAGCATGTTTCCATGGAAGAACATTCCGCAACCATTTCCACAGAAAATATTGAGATCAGAAGAATTTAATTAAATGGAAATGAACTGGAAACCCATTCCATATTATTCCGCTGCAGAATTCCACCATTCCGCTTCTGACAAAATTTGGCAGAATTTCTAAAATTCTGCAAAATTCCATTCCGACGGTATTTAAAAATTCTGCACATCATGGCCTTTTGTACATTATCCACTACAACCTATGGGATACCATCTTTCTGTTACATGGTTAAGGAACATTTTGCCTTCCACAAATAATATTTTCAACAGGCAAAACAAACCTGAATGGTAGATATCTTATGTTTAGACCGAAGTCCCAAAAATAAGCATAGTGCCATTTTGTGGTATATAAAAGAAAATGTGAGAGAGGAAGCCAACTCTCCCACACCTGCAGCAACCTCCCATTCATCCACCTGGTTGGCCAGTTTGGCAACATACCAAAATAGTCAGAGTTCCCCCTACTGGAAGAGTAGGAGAGTTTCCCCAGTGTCAGTGTGAAACAGCCCCCATCAATTGAAACAAGTCCATATAACCCACCCCTCAGGATACACCTGAGAACAAGCTGTCACAGCTTAGAGTACCTTTCTTTGTCAAAAGTTACAAAATAAATGAATAATATAGAAACATAGACCATGATGGCAGAAAAAGACCAGTGGTCCATCCAGTCTACCCATATTCCCTATAATCCATGGAACCTTCCCTGCAACCTATTATTCCTCCAGGGTACTAACCCTCCCTGTCCTGTCCCCATTCTCCTCCCTGCTTTTGTCGTCCTGTGCGACCACTATTCCTTTCATTCTATCCCATGCTTGCTTGAATCCCCTGACTGTGTTTGCACCCACCACCTTGTCTGACAGACTTTTCCAAGATTCCACCACCCTTTCCATAAAGAAGTACTTCCTCACATCTCTCCTGGACCTCCCTCCTGGCAATTTCCACTCATGACCACGTGACCTTGAGTTGGTATTCAGGGTAAATAATTCCCCACAGTTTACCTTGCTAATTCCTTTAAGGAACTCAAAGGTCTTTACCATATCTCCCCTCTCCCTTCTGGTTTCCCATGAGTACATATTTGGTGCCTTGAGGCGCTCTTCATAGGCTCTGCCCAGCTAGCCATGAATAATTTTTGTTACTGTGCTCTGCACTGTTTCCAACCTATCCATGTCTTTTTTGAGGTGAGGGCTCCAGAACAGGCCACAGTACTCCAGGTGAGGCCTCACCATGTATCTGTATAGGAGAAGTATTACCTCTTTCCTTCTGCTATCAATACCCCTCCCAATAGATCCCAGCATCCTGTTAGCCTTGCTATCTTGGAGACTATGTGGTTAAGGTAGTAAAAATGATATCTGTCATATTGGGATCTAGGTACATAACTACAGGGCTATTTTTTTTTTTTGTTACTAAAAAGGAATACAGTAAGCATTGCCCAGCTTTACCTGTGCATGAGAAATACCAGACTCCTTGAAAACCATGACCATGAATCTATGGAGATCTTTGATGTCTAAAACATTCCTGATGTCCAACACTATTTTTTTTTCCAAATATATGTGTTGCTGCTTCATTAATGTACCTGAATTTAATTTTCCAGATTTTTGTTTTCCCCTGCAAAGGTCATATTTCCTCAAATTAGAGCTGCCTTGTTAGTGTCAACTTTTAAGGTGATCTCCGGGGATGGGAAATTATTTGTGCCATGCAGCTGCTTTTAATGTTCTTGTTGTCAAAAATTATTTTCAAATGCCCCAAAGGACCCATGTTTAACTCTACCTAAATAAAACTTCAACTTCTTTTTTTTTTTTGCATGGACAACATTCTGTTCAGTTTCTTTCTTAAAGCTGCGGTTTTGACTATCTGGCCCGTATTCAGCCAGACTTCACTGCACTGAATTGGTGCCATGCAGAAAACTGGGCTTATGCAGAGAAATCCAGTTATTCAAACAATGCACCAAGCACTGTGGAAGGGCTAAAATGTCTGATTATTGGGTCATAGTGCTACAGCACAAGTGGGACCATGTAGCACAAGGGTGGACACAGCACAGTGCTAGAGGCACTGAATGTGGCACAGCACAATTGTGGACAGCTGTGCTGCACTAGTGGCACTGAATACGACATGCTGAATATATTAAATTAATGCTATTGCCTGTGGCTGGTGCAGTGGTCCCCACTGACTATCGTATCTGTATGCTGTTGGGCACAATCTGGCATTTGCTCTATGCTGTTCTATTCTGGACTGTGCCATGCCTCTGAATATGGTCACCCCTGTCACTGCATGGAATCAGAACTTGAGCACTGTTCTGACAGGTGATCAATTCATGTTCAGAGTTCTGAATCCTTGTGGTAGTCCCATGAAATAAACTAAAAAAGGTTGTCTGCACAAAGAAAACAATACAAAATATAGTTTACAGATTTAACTTTTATTTGGGTACAGTTAAATATAAGACCTTTATGGGGATGATTATAATTTCTAAAAATGGGTATTTTACAAGCAGCTGCACATTCATACAAATTTCTCGTCCACTTTAAGTGATCTTTTTACTTCCCCAAATGTTCATCAGTGTTCTTAAAATATATTTCCATGACAATAGCCTGTCAGCCCAGCAGTAGCATTGCCATTCGTGATGTTGATGTTCTGCATTTCAAAGCATGCCCAGAGCATTGGGGGCTTGGTGAAGGAGGAGGAGGATTGGACATCCCAGAGGATGCTCTTCTCTGGAAAGGAAGGGCCAGAGATCCTGCTTCAATACCGCAGTCTGGGTAACTACAGGTTCTGATGCAACTGAAGCTGCAAGTGAAGAAAAAGAAGATGAAATAGCATTTATATAGTACTTTTTGTATTGTATCCCAAAGGGCTTTACAAGCAATGAAAGGCTGGTATTGAAGTGACTGTAAACATGTAGTGGAAGACATTTTGCACATCAGCACCAACACACAGCCATGCACAACTCCACGAACAATTTTATTTAGAAGGGGAATGTTGGCCAGGACACTGGGGAAAGTGCCCTACTCTTCTTGCAGGGGACATTGTTGCTTCCTGTCAGGAGGATGCAGGAAGGTGTGGAGAGAGGAGGAATGGCGGCCCCTGGCAGAGGAATCTGCTTCCCTCCCCACCCAGTGTAAGGAGGAAGCTCCAGTGGAGTGGATAGCACAGAATATCCCAGTTGAATCAGGTACAAAGGTACCTATGGTGGTGGAAGGTCCCAGGACAGTGAATGAGGAAAGTAAAGAGCAGTTGTAGTGCCCTAAAGTTGGGGGGCACCACAAAGAAACAGGAACCCCTCCCATGAAATGGGGATTCTGAATTTTTTTTCTTTCTTTTCTTCTCTATTCCCCCCCCCACCTGCTGGGTCCTCTCCACCCCATCCTTTGTCCTTTTGGCACTGCAAGAGTTGAGGCAGGACTAACCCTAGCCAGGGACCCTCCCTGTAGAGCTTGGAGTGCCCAATCCCTTAGTCAGAAGCCAGGACCTCCCCTGCACTACAAAAGAGACTTGGGAGTCATTTCAGGGGATCGTTTGTGGCTTGGCTAGGAGGGTGGAGGATGTGGGAAGCACAGACAGGTAACATACATCTATTGAGCCCATTGCTCCTCCATCATCACTCCCCTGCAGTTTAAGACTTGCAGCAGCAGTGGCAGCAGTGGAATATGTTGGTCAGGTGGGAGTCCGGCCCCCCGACATAGTCCATTTTTGTGTGAGTCCCAGGCAGTGGAGACAGATTGCCAGGACAAACCAAGATATGCATCCCTGAAATCGGTCTGGGCAGAGACACACACCCAAGACCAACTGGTGCTGCTTCAGCATGCCAAAAGCAGTGCTGAGAGGCTGGGTGGCAGCACGGCTCCCCATCCATCTCCCTGGATACCCCAGCAGACTTCCAGGCCAGGTGGTGAGTGGTCTGTGAGCCCAGTTTTCTGTATAGTCATGCCACAGGTGTTTCAGACATGGGGCAGGGCCAGGGATTAGTAGTCCAGCCATTATAAAAGGGGAGGAGGGAGCAAGGAGAGATGTGGGCTATGAGCCCAAACAAAGAGGGATACAGTGGTCTAAGAGCCCCAGATTCCTGATTTTGCACCAGTCAGCACCAAAGAAAGAAGAAGGAGAGGCACAGGTTTGAGGCACCTTTGTTCTATTTTGGCACCATTCTGAACCAGAGGGAGGGGCTCAGAGGTAGAGACCTCTAATATTTATTTATTGAGGGGGTGGGCCCATTATAAGGCAGGGCTATATGTCCTCATTAATATTCATGAGGGAGGCGGGGCATGGGTATAGAGGCCCAATGGAAAAGGGGCAGGGTCAGCAACCAAGGCCCTATTAATATTCCGGAGGGAGGTGGAACCAAGGCAGGCAGCCCCACAGAACCAGGCCCAGAGGTGGTTATTAATAGTAATGAGGGGGGGTGACTCCGCAGAAACAGCCTGTGCACGGAAAAGTACTTAAAGACCCAGTACCCCCTTGGGAAGGGGAAGTGTCTAATAGCCCTAGGTTGCCAAGGAGTTACATGGATGTGTCCTAAGACCCACCTGAACTGAACTTTGCTGCAGCCTGCCTGGTGCCCCCTAGGGACTGAAAGTGTCCACTGAGGATCTGAACTGCATTGCTCATAATCTGAACTGTTATTGGACTATGTTCTGTGTATCTGATGTTCAGCTTCACCTCCATTGCCAGAACTAGCTGCTTCAGCACCTGACACTGACCAGGGAGGTCCCCAGCCACTCCTTCAGCTTCAGCAGACCTATCTCTAGTGACATAGACCTGCTTCAAATCTTCATGGTGTTCCAGCATCAGTCTTGTGATGGTAAGTCATAGAGAGCCACTACATAGGTATCCAGAAGTGAGTCAACTTAGGAGCCGCCCTAGCTCAAGATTGAGGTACCACTTGTCACCCATCTGCAAGTGCATGCATACCAGTGGTGTTCTGCAGAGGTTGCACTGAGGATCACATCACCAGTAGTTTTCTTGTTGGGAGGTGGCCTGCTTGCCTGGGACCTACCAGTGGTCATTGCTGTGGATCATCCAGGGAACCATCTGCTGGACCAGGAGACTTCAGCTTCTTGCCGAGAGTTACAGAGGATTGCAGCATTCTTCATCACCTAGCTAGCAGCATTCTTCTTTGTTTTCTGTTCATCCGGGGATACCCCATTGTGGCCTGTTTCTAAAAAGCACTTTGAGGGGTCAGTTCCCACTTGCTGATCAGCCAAAGCCCAAGCTTTTTTTTCATCAGTCATTGGGTCATCTTGGCAAAGTGCATACAGAACCTGGACTGAAAGGGGTTAACCCCCAACTTATTGGTTTGACCAACTGCTGGGCCCGATTGTATTGTGCTGTTGCATATTCTCTTATCTTGTAGCATTGTAGAAAATCAGTTATTTTGTTGCTTTTCTTGTCCTTTGTAAATAAATCTTTTGCATCTTGGTTCCTGAGTAAGATTCCCACCTCTCCTTCCAGAGCCATCTGGCCTATCTTGGAATTCTTATGGTGTGCTCAAACCCCATTCCACAGGAGCTCCAGACCCCTACACAGTCACATGTTATAAGTCATGGCAGGGCTGATATGTTGCTGAATGAAGAAGATGACATGGTGCTGCAGGCTGAACATCATCTGGAGGCTGAGTTGCATGAAAAGAAAGAGCAACTTTTAAACATGATAGCAGAAGAATGGAGGTGTCTGGAGCAGAAACGGCATTTGAGGAGGCCCAGAAAGGCTTTCTGTGAGCTGTGAGATAGGCAGAGCCAGTCCCAGGGTAGCTGTGTCAGGCATGAGTCTGACAGCATCAGTCTGTGTTGTTCGGGAGAACAGCTGATGACAGCAGCTGGTAATAGTACACAATGCTGAGTCGCCAGGAGAAGGGCACTCAAGATGTCTAGTCAAGAGGACTCTATTTTTCTATACCACTGGAAGAGCTGTTAATGAAAGCAGGCTGTGAAAAGAGAACCAGAGCTAAAACATAAACAGTTGCCCCAGGTTACACTACAACTCACACTGTCACCAATAAAAACCATATGAGAAGTCAGACTTTTGCAGTTGGGTTCTCTGCTGACATGTAATCCAGTCCATTGATTCTACCAGCGTTGCTGGAACTGGCAGATTCTCCAACTTATAATCATTTTGCAGGACTCATACAGAATTCTGAAAAACAGGTGCACGTAAAGACTGAGGGGACTGAACTAACAATTGCTACAGCTATACATAATATGCCTGACACATTTTATCCTCTCCTGAATGGGAGGAAAATATTCAGGAAACTGAGGTAATGGAAAGAAAAGAAAATGCTGAGTCAATGGTTGTAAATCAGACTGTAACAAACAGACAGGAATCTGAGGGAGAACTGGCAGATGATGTATTTACGCAAATGGATGTAACAGAGTTATTATCTGCAGCCTCAAATGTAGAAGTAATTTTACAACCCTCTATGGTGGCAGAGACATATGTAGCTTTTAGAAATATGAACGATCAGGACAATAGTAGTTATATTAATGGTAATTCAGTTGTACATTCAAATGAGGAGGGTCAGAAAGAGCCATAGGGGGAATACACTGGTTCAGTGCCAGCTGGTCCTTCTAAGCACAATACAGACCCCAGTTGGCCTGGACCACAAAAAGGTACTAGTCCTCAATTATTTTCTGATATTTTTGCTGCTTCTGCAGAATCAGCCAAAAGGAGAAGTGTGGTGAGAATAAAATATAGAGCAGGGGCTTAGTGAACTCATTGACATTCTCCAAGGTATTACCAGTGCACAGAGCCAGTATGGTGAGGAAGGGGAGGATAGTGGAATTTAACAACTGGCTGAGGGATGGGTGTGACATGAAGGGGCTCAAATGTATTGGGGAATGTGGGACATGTGGATGGTTAAGAGACTGTACGTGAAGGATAGGCTACATCTAAATGAGATGGGGTCTAGGATACTCGGGGAGACTAAGGAGATACATGGAGAAGATCATTCATTTAAACTGAAGAGGGGAGAAGATGTGGCTAAGGAGGTCAAGAAGGATAGCAAGAAAGACAGGAACCTAGCTGGCACTCCCCTGCAAATTGCAGCAGGGATTAGGCAAGAGGAGAAAGGAAAGGAAAGGAAAGGAAAGGAAAGGAAAGGAAAGGAAAGGAAAGGAAAGGAAAGGAAAGGAAAGGAAAGGAAAAAGGGTGCAGGTGGTGGGTCATGTGAGTGAATGCTTATAGTCTGAGCAAAAAGATTACAGACCTTGAGGCCACCATGGTGAGAGAGGACTTAGACATAGCAGTCATAGTGGAAACCTGGTGGGTGGAAAACCAGGGATGGGATATGGTCATTCTGGGTTTTAACCTATTCAGAAGGGATAGAGTAGTAAGTAAAGGGGGAGGGGGTTGCACTTAATGTACAGGACCACATAAAGGCTATTGAGATTCAAGGGGAACGGGGGGAGCGGAGGTACTGTGGGTCAACCTTGAGAAGAGGAAAGAGGCTGTTATTTGAGCAGGGGTAGTATACAGACCACCAGCACAGGGGGAGGAAGTGTATAGGGAGTTGATGCAAGTGATCCAAAGAATGGTTCAAAAGGGGGAGCTGCTGCTGATGGGTGACTTCAGTCTCCAAGATGTGGATTGGAGTGTCCTGGCTGCAATATCAACTAGGAGCATGGATATTCTGGACTCCCTGCAGGGGGTGCCACTCAAACAACTGGTAAAGGAACCCACTTAGGAGGGGGTGACGCTGGACCTAGTTCTGAAAAATGGGGACAAGGTGACCAACATCACTGTGGGGGACCACCTTGGGACCAGCGACTCTCAGGTGGTGTGGTTTAGTATAAAAACTGGGGTACATTCAAGTCATACAAGAATGAGGGTTTTGGACTTCAGGGGAGCTGACTTCAGAAAATGGTGGGATGCCTAAAGAAAGCCCTGGCAGGGTTGCATGAGCTAGGAGGCATAGAAGAACAGTGGGAAGCAATAAGGGGGGAATTAATAAGGCTACAAGACATTGTGCCAGACAAGTCAGCAAAGGCAGGAGAATGGGGAGACCACTTTGATTTACTCAGTAGGTGGCGGAAAGAGAGAGGGAAAAGAAAACAGCCTTTAAACAGCACAAAACTACAAAAGGAGGAGGATAGGAGAACTTACCTGGAGAGGCAAAGGGAGGTGGGGAAGCAAGGAAGTAAGAAGGGCAAAAGTGATAACAGAGGAAAGGATAGCAAAATCGATCAGGATGGGGAATAAAACATTTTTCAGATACATTGGGGAAAGGAGAAAGGTCAGGGGAGGGGTAATCAGGCTACTGGGGGAAGGAGGGGCCTCCGTGGAGGAGGATGGCCAAAAGGCCAACATATTGAACAGATACTTCCTTTCCATCTTCATCGAGGAAAGGGTAGAAAATGGACCTGAATTACACATCAAGGGCAACAAGGGTAGGGAAATAGACACTAGCCCCTTCACTGTGAGCAGGGTGCTAAGGGAACTGTCCAAGTTAAGAGTGGACAAGGTCATGGACCCTGATGAAGTGTACACCAGGCTGCTGAGGGAGCTCAGAGAGGTACTGGCCAAGCCCCTGGCAGCCCTGTTCAACTGGTCTCTGGAAACTGGAGAGGTGCCAGGGGACTGGAGGAGGGCTGACGTCATCCTGCTTCACAAAAGGGGTAGTAGGGAGGAGCCAGAAAATTACAGGCTGGTCAGCCTGACATCCATATTTGGAAAGGTAATGGAATCACTCCGAAAGGAAGAAGTTTGAGAATACCTTGACTCCACCAGACTGCAGGACCAGAGACAGCATGGGTTCACAGGGGGGAGGTCCTGTCAGACCAACCTGATAGAGTTATTTGACAAGGTGACCAGAATAGTGGACCAGGACAGGGTGGTGGATGTGGTCTGTCTAGATTTCAGCAAGGCCTTCGGCACCGTCCCACACAAAAGGTTGGTAATGAAACTAAGAAGCCTGGGGGTGGGACCTAAAATCATGAACTGGGTGGAAAACTGGTTTAGGAATAGAAACTAAAGAGTGGTGGCAAATGTGGTACACTCTGGGGAGGGGAAAGTGACTAGTGGGGCACCACAGGGGTCCATATTAGACCCTGTACTCTTCAGTATCTATGTTAATGACATGACAGAGGGACTGGGAGGGAGGGTATGCCTGTTTGCAGACAGGGTGGACACATGGCTGGGTGGAAAGGATGGTGGAGGACCTAAAAAAGTTAGAACAGTGGTCAGAAAGGTGGCAGCTATTATTCAACACTAAGAAATGCAAGGTTATGCACTTGGGGTACAGGAACCTGGGGGTGAAGTACACTCTGGGCGGGAAAGGTAATAGAGGTCACAAGGCAAGAGAGGCCTGGGAATAATCATCACCGATGACCTGAAGGTGGAAAAGCAGTGTGGGGAAGCAGTGGGAAAGGCAAACCAACTGCTTGGTTAAATAAGGAGGGGTGTCACCAGCAGAAGGAGGGAGGAGTTACTACCCCTGTATACTTCATTGATGAGGCTGCACCTCAGATAAAGTGTGCAGATCTGGAGGCCCCATCTTCGAAAGGACAGGGACAGGGGAGGGCAACCAGAATGGTGCAGGGCCTGCATCAGAAGACCTATGAAAAGAGGCTTAAGGAATCAAACTTGTACTCCCTGGAGGACAGGAGGAGGCAGGGTCATATGACTGTGACATTCAAACATCTCAGAGGAATAAACAAGGTGAAGGAGGAGAGTATTTTCTAGAAAAAAGATGTTCTAGGACTAGAGGTCACAATATGAAATTGGAGGGTGTAGGTTCAGGAGTAATGTGAGGAAGTTCTTCTTCATGGAAAGAGTGGTGGATGATTGGAACAGCCTCCCAGTGGAGGTGGTTGGGGCAAATACGGTCACAGGCTTTAAGCATGCATGGGATAATCACATTGGTATCTTGGATAATGGAGGGGGTGGACAATGACCACCAGCAGTGGCTTGGGTAGCACTATTAGGGGGGATTTCATGGGCAGACTAGGTGGGCCAAGAGGTCCTTATCTGCCAACAGAATCTATGAAAGTAGGAATGGCAGAGCCACCTCATACAGTGTTTGTGGGTCAGACACTCTTCAAAGATAGCCTTCATTTTTTTGTAAATGAGATACAATGAGGGTCGATCAAAAAGTTTGCGGCCTGATACAGAAAGAAATGCACTATAAACCTACTATTATTTTCAATGTATAGTTACAATAATACGAATAGAATACGGCCTACTGGTACAATGATCAAATGTTTTCCTTTGTAGGTACATGCCAGACAAAGTCTGATAGGTGATGATCATTTGGGAATGAAGAAAACTGAGATCAGAGCAATCATCAAATACCTCTACATCAAAGGAATGACTCCAATGCAAATCCATGAGGATGTGATCAGCACACTTGGGACAGAAGAAGCCCCTTCATATTCAGCTGTCAAGAAACGGGCTGCTGAATTTAAGTGTGGCAGAAGAAGTGTTGAAGATCAGGTCAGGGTGCCCAAGGGAGGTGACCTCTGAGGAGAACATTGATGCAGTCCATCAAATAGTGATGAAAGACAGATGAGTAACTATACAGGATGTAGCCAGCACCTTGGGCATCAGTTCTGGGGCAGTATAATCAATCTTGACTGAAAAGCTGGACATGGGCAAAGTGACTGCAAGATGGGTGCCAAGTATGTTGACACTCTATCAAAGACAAGCCAAAAGGACATTTCAAGACAGCTTTTTGAACAATACAAGAGTGATCCAGCAAACTTTATCAGTCATATTGTAACAGTGGATGAAACCTGGGTTTACCATTGTGATCCGTATTCTAAACAATAAAGCAGACAATGGAAACATCATGTATCTCCAATGCCAAAGACATTCAAGTAGGCTGTCGCAGGTGACACAATCATGGCCTCAGGCTTCTGGAACTCTGAAGGTATGATCATGATTGATTATCTTGAAAAAGGAAAGACAATAGCTGGCGAGTACTGTGGCTGACCAACTGCACAAACTAAGAGAAGCCATCAAAGCTAAACATTGTGGAATATTGAGGTGAGGTGTTTTGCTACTGCAAGACAATACTTCACCCTACACAGCACAGGCTGCAGTGGATGCTGCAACAGAAAGTGGGTATGAACTGCTTCCTGACCCATCCTACTCACCAGATCTTGCTCCTTCAGCCTTCTACCTGTTCCCAAAACTGAAGGTTGAACTCTGTGGAAAGAGATTTGCTAGTGACGAAGAGGTGATAGCTGCTGTGGAGGGGTTTTTGGGGGGCCAAGACATAGAATTCTACCATGAGGGGATGCCAATGCTAGAACAATGCTGGACTAAGTGTACTGAACTGAAAGGAGACTATGTTGAAAAATAAAATAATACTAGGTTCATAGTGCATTTCTTTCTGTGTCAAGCTGCAAACTTTTAGATCAACCCATGCATACTTTTATCCACACACCTGGAGCCATGATATTTGATATGAGTTTTAAAACAATATCTGGGTTGGAAAGGTTTTGGAAAAATATTATGAAGTTAAAAGTAGTCCTAGGGTGTCAGTCAACATAATGAGGTAACGTTCCCGACATAGATATTTTGGAGGTAACATCAAATGCTATTCTACCCCCAACTACCCAAAAGAATAAGGATAATCCCCACCCTCTACGCCAGGTACAGAGAAGTTTCATGTGGTAACCAAGAAAAGAGGGCACAGAGGGCTTCCTAGAGCCAAAATAGGGAAACAAGATTCAACACCCATTTCAGATCAATATAAAGTTTTGTCCAGTAGACAGAATTGGAGTTATACTGAATAAGAGTCAGAAGGGTCATCTATTGAATCTTCCCAGCAAGATATTCACTCAGGTACAGAAGGAGGCTCTGTGGAAGCAACAACATCTAGGAGAGATAAGATTAAACAAGAGAGAGGTTTCAGAAATAGCACTACTTAAATATGGGAATGGCTTTTCTGTGCTTTCTCTTATACTTGACAGCAATAATGAACTTGCAGGTGTCTTTCATAAATGTAAATAGCACTAAAAATCTGAAAAATGTTATTAGCTACCTTTTCAGCTCTACGTCTTATAGGAACTGATATTATTTTTCTGCAAGATATTAGGCTTCATACATGTAGGAATGTTGCCAGGATAGAAAAATATTTGTATGAGGGCCCATCATTTTGGTCCATAGGAGCAGATATATGTTCAGGAGTTGGGGGTGCTTTTAAGTTCTCCAGAAATAATATTACAGAGGGTGGTTGAGCTGGTACCAGGTACAGTCCTAATTTTGGATGTATGTATACTTCAAGAAGACAAAACAAAATGGTTATATTAAATACACACTGAAAATAGAAAATGGAGTTAAAAATCTATATTCTGACCTTAGATCTTCATCAGGAAATATGTAAAAGAGAAAAAAAATGTTTTTCTCTTTTTTCTTTTTTAGATATTTCCTGAAGAATACCTAAGGTTAGAACATAGCTTTTTAACTCCATTTTCTATTTTCAGCATGCATTTAATATAACCATTTTGTTTTGCTTTCAGACCACATGCTGATGCAGCACCTTGTCTTTGTTTTTACATTTTGTGTACTTCAAGAAGAGTTAAGAATAATTGATGTGTATGCCCCACAAACAAAATCATCTGGAATAAAGCTTTTCCAACTGTTTGATTTTTCCTTTTTTATACACTACTAAAGAGGTAGTTTTAGGAGGAGATTTTAGTTGTGGGTTAACCCTCAAGGATAGAGGTAGGAGTACGAGAAAATATGTAATGATATGGCTTTTCTTCACAGGATGATAACTTTGGTAGGTCTAACATATACCTCTTTGGTACATCAGATTCAACTTGAGTACTCTTTCTTTAAAGACTCATTATTTATGAGAATAAATTTATTTTCCAGAGCACCATGGTTACAGTATGTAAAACAGTGGCTACACCACTAGAGACCTCAGATCATAAAATGTTTACAGTACAGCTTAGTAACCCTTGAAACCCACCAAGGAAATCAGATGTTTGCCAATTAAATGTTTCTCTACCAGAGCTACCAGAGTTGCAACCTAAATTAGTGACTCTTTTTTAACAGCTAGACAGTCATTTTTTGAGCTGTATAATGATTGCCTGTCCTGGTGGGAAGATACTAAAATAGATTTATGAACATTTTTACAAAAACTCTCATCTAGATTATAAAACAAACAATATTTACAATGTTTAGTTTACAGAGCCCAACTTCAGACTCTTTATTCTGTGGCAAAAGACAAAGGGGATAGGTACGGCATATTGATCAAATTCAAAGGGTTAAGCAAACAGGGAATTTTCGTATTGTAGGGCAACATTTTTACTTGTGGAACAGAAATATGGAAAACAAGGAAAGGCTTGTCAGGTGAATCCTTTTTGAGAATCGTAGAGACAGAGTAAAACATATAAATGTTCAAATATACAGAGGGTAGTAATGGGAGTAGTACAGTCTTATGTAGAAGGCAGGGTTGGGAAAGTTCTGATGCAGAAGAATCTATAGATAAGCTTTTGGAAGAAGTTTCCCTCCCTACCCTTTCACAGCTTAATCAACCGTCCTTGATGAAGGAATTGACAGCTAGTGAAATACAAAAGGCTATACGTTCCTTGAACTCAGGGGTCTCTCACAGGGAAGATGGCCTGCCAAGCAATTTATATAAAAAAACAGCACCAGTGTTACTTCCAGATTCAGTGATAATATTTAATAGTTTATTAGGGAAGGATTTGGGGTGTACTACATTGACAAAGAGGATATACATCTTTTTTTAATAAAATGGTCCAAGTAAAGATATTGGGAACAGGTACCCTACAAGTCTTTTAAATCCAGACTAAAAAATATTTGCTAAAATTTTGAGGATAAGAGTAATTAGAGTAGCTGGACAATTAATTAATCCTGCACAAACATGTTCAGTTTCAGGAAGAACTATTCATGACAGCCTTTTTTTAAAATTCAAGAACTTGTAGATATCTGTAATAATGAGGAGACTAAGGGCTTTCTCCTGGCTCTAGACCAGTAGAAGGCATTTTGTTCCAAAAATAACTATTTATGATAGCCTTTTTTTCTCAATTCAAGAATCTGAAGATGTTTGTAATAATGAGGAGATGGAGGGCTTTCTCCGGGCTCTAGATTAGGAAGGCATCCAATCATATTTCACACTCCTATCTATTTTCTACCCATAGGCTTTCCTTATACTTTTGTTTTGTGGTTGGAACAATTACATACAGCTGCTACAGAACCCCAGTGATAAATTAGGTGTACAATGTCCAGTTTTAAGAGGGGTACCACAGGGATGTCCTTTAAGCTCTCTTCTTTATGTTTTAGGCATGGGTCCTGTATTACATGAAATGGAACAAGATCAAAAGATTTTAACTATACGACCACAGTTAGGTCCTTTCCCTCAAAAATGTGTGGCATATGCAGATGATCTCTGTCTACTAATTCCCAGTGTACAGTCAGGAGAGATAGCATTATCATGTCTGGGAGAATTCGGTAAAATGTCAGGGTCAAAGGTCAATTGGGAAAAAAGTAAATGCCTAGTAGGCGATCAGTAAGGGATCTCCCTGGAGATATCCAAGAGTTGAAGGTGGAGGCAGGTTCTTTAAAGAGCAGGTAGTTACTGAATTTGGGTGTGCTGCACTCCAGTTTTGTACCCTGTGCTAATTTTGTTTATTTTAGTCTTTGGTAACTGGGTAAGGCCCACTAGGCACAAGTGCCTATTTTCAGGGGCAACCTGGGAGCACTGGGTGGTTAAGTGACTTGCTCAGAGTCACACAGTATGCAAGTGGAAGTTGTGAGAATCAGACTCAGGTCTCGTCTGCTGGATGTTTCAAGCTCATTCACACCTCATTCCTCTAACCTCTAGGCTATACTGCCAGCCAAAAACTGTAATAAACAGTAATAAAACCCGATCTTGAAATCTATGTCTTGTGTGGGTCCTTTGTCTCATTAGGGCTACTGGTGAACCACACAACAACCATGATATGAGAGAAAACTGGAGCCAGTGAGGAAAAAAAATTCAGATGTGCTTTGAAGCCTGAGCCTTAGTGACACTACTTACAGTAAGGTGACTTGGGCTTCACTTGCTAGACAGTTCTGATAGCAGTCATCTGTTAGTTATGACTCCCCCACCACCACCAAACTTCCCTAAACAATAACAAATATCATTTATAGATTAAAAAAAAGTTGTTTTATAGTTATAGGTAATCTTGTCAGTATAATGATTTTCTGCATTTTTTTTTATTTACCCAGAACTGGTACTGTATTTACTAATGGGAAGGGAAGTTTAGTGTGGGGGAAGGGTCGTAACTGACAGATGACCACTACCAGAAGGTAACCGTCTCTGTTGCAATTTCTCATGCAAGGCAGAAAAGCCAGCTGAAACAACATGAGTAGGTACTTTACTGGATTTACTGGATAGCATAGGACAAAAGTAGGCACAAGGCCCATCGAGATTGTCCCCCCCCCCACAACAGTAGGATATTGCAAAAACTTTAAGGTGTGATAAGCCAAGTATCAAGTTTAAATCTAAAAGAGTCAAAACTGACTGAGTCTATAATATCCTGTGGTAAGGAATTCCAATGTTTTGCTGCTCTTATAGTAAAGGTGTTACTTTCAATCAACCTCTGCCACATCTCTCGTGTAAATCCTGTGTCACTATCATGACCTAAGTATAATATGTGTAATCTAAGTATGCAATGCATTGGGAGGGGATTTGTTTAGCTAAGGAGTTGGGTGAGAGGATGGTTTTACAGAAACAATTTTTTATAGCTCTCAGCACCTACCGACGTTGCGCTCAAGATACTATCCCCTCAGGGTCTGACACCATACTTTTCTTCAAGAAATGATCAATAACTTTCAACAGTGGGTGAAGTGTGGAGGAAAGCAGGGTGGAATTAAAAAAAAATACCCTGCCAGTAGTCTTTTTTTCACATATATTAAAAGCCGACTCCCAGTTGACGTGTGACAGACATTTCACAGAGATCAGCTGTTCCAGCTATGGCTCTTCTTTGCGAGTGAAGTTATGAGCCGCTGCATGGGAACAGCTCTTCATCTGACTGACACATGGATGCACACCCTTGTCAGAAGTCTATAAAGAAGTACAGCCGCATCACTTTCTAGCGTGTGAAGCACAAGTCACCTTACTGTAAGTGATGTTACTAAGGCTCGGGCTTCAAAGCACATCTGAATTGTCCCCCCTCCTCACTGGCTCCAGCTTCTGCTTACAGTTATATCACAGTTGTCATGGGGCTGACTAGTAGTCCTAATGAGACAACTATACCACACAGGACACAGGTTTCAAGACTGTGTTTTATTAGCACAGGGAACAAAACGGGACTGCAGCATACACAATTTCAGTAACTACCCGCTCTTCAAAAATCTTAGAAATCATTTTCAGCACAGGGAATATGGCTGAACTAAACTGGAAAGAGAAATTGGCTATAGCAGACAGTAAAGTGCTGAAACAGAAAATGTGGCCTATGATGAAACAGAAAAGGGTCTATTTATGTCAAAATGTTTTATTGCTAATTTATTTATATCTGAGTAGTGTCTTACAGTGGAGGCAAAATTATACAGTGTGTTTTTCAGATTAATTTTGAACAGTAGACTGAATCCTGTGAAGAGGAATGAAGTTTATCATCCGTTAAAAGAGGGAGGACTATGATTAAATCCAGTAATTTCCTTATTTAGTAATTTTTTCATATGAACGTATGGCCTCTACCACTTGGGGGTAGAAACCATGGACTGCTTTTTTCAAGTACAGTGTAGTTATTTTTTAAGTAAATGGCAGAGGGGGCCACTAAAAACATTTAGAAGACTCACTGATAGGATGTCAGGGTGTACTGTGTCCTGCTTTACAGAGCTAAAACAATGGAAACTTACCATGAGAGAGGTACAAGACAATACACACAAAAGGTCTATATGAGCATATATGCTTATCCTATTTCTCTGTGGAGAATGTAATTGACTGTTCTCCTAAGATTTCAGAAAAAATGGCTGACAGCTCAGCTTAGAGAAAAACACACTCCAAAAAAATGGGGACACCTTGTGACTTAGTTATCACAATCATTTAAATGTCAGAAATAATCATAAACATAAAAGTCTGGAGGACAGATTCTGTCTCCGATCAGGGTGTGGTACGCAATTGGCAGCAATGGGAATCTATTTTTTTAATGCACCTTTATTGCTTCCTTATGGTCTCGATTAGCACAGCAATGGAAAGAACTTTTGTTCTCAGCTATGACTTTTGATATTTTGGCATATGGTCTTTTCACAAAGGAATGGGGAAAATATTATTATGGAACCTTGAGATGTATTATGATGTGTATTATATGATGTGTCTGGCAAGTTAGGCGCCAATTTGTCTTGCAACATCAGGAAATTTCTATGACTGGATTAACAGAGAAAATTGTACAAGAATGTATCTAGATCTATAATATAGATGCCAGTAAGGTGTGCCCCACAGCTTTAAATAAGTTGTGGCAATCAATTACTTGAGTACCACATGGAGAGTAGAAAATGGGAATTTTGATCACAATCACTGGAAAACTGGATGCAGTTTTTCTTTTCCTTTTCATTTTCTTTCTCTTTTCTTTCATTTCATTAGCATGTATATAGTATGGGTTTGAGTGTGATTTTTTTGTATTTGTATATGTGATGTATTATATTTTGTTTGTATGTTTTGTTTTGTTGTATTTTGTTTTATTTAGTTTTAAATACCCCCCCACATCTTTCATACCTTCATTAAAATAGCTCTGTGTTATGTTTTTCACGAGGACTGTCATTTTTTCAGGTACACTGTGCAGCCTCTTTGTGGAAGCACTTTCCTAACTGATATATTTCTGTACAGTAGTTTTGGTCCTTAGCTTTATTAGTAGATTTGGTGACCAGGGGCTGAATTGTCAGCCTGTCTGAAATCAGCGCAGGTGCAGGGAAATACTGCCACAAGTGGGGCTTCACTTGTGGAGCTGCAGTTTTCCCCACTTGTGCTGTATTTTCAAAGCAGTAGATGGTTTACAACTGGCTCCCCAATTTTTGGAAGCTTGCAGCTGTTTTTTCAGCACAGCTGCACCAAAATGTTATACCTGGTGAGGCCAGGTGTAACATCCTGTGCAGCTGCACTGGCTGAAAATACAAACCTCCACATGTGTGGAGATTTTGTCCTGCAGCAGCAGCTGCAGCATAGGACTTAGTCCCCAAATGTTCTGAAAATCTAGTCTCATGTTTTTGCCTTTTTTAATAGAGTTATATTGTACTTTTGTACCTAGTTTATTTGGTTACCTATTTATATGGATTTTTTATTTTTATTTTTTGTTTGTCTTGTATAGACTTCTGTGATTTTTGCTTTGTAAATAGTTTTCTGTCTTGTATATTGCAAATAAAAAAATTCCCTTTTCTTGCAAAAAGTGCCTTGGGTTCTTTTACTTCCACATAGACACCTACTAGGATAGCACCAGAGATGGGCAGAAGGGACCTTGTCTTAACATCTCATCCAAAGGACAGCACAGCACCCAAGTACTGCACTCAGGTGTGGGTGTTTAAGAGCCCAATCTTGGTGTGGGACTAGAACTCATAACCTTCCAGCCCAGAGGCAGATGTGCTGCCAACTGAGCCATGCTAAATGCCTTATGTGGCAGAGATGATGCCACTGACTTCTGGAGAGCCTGCACCCACTTTTATGCATGAGTATGATGCAGGGCACTTGTCATTTTCACCCCATACATGAGGGACAACAAGAGAAATAAGGGGAAAAACAGAGCTAACAAATTATGCTGTCAATGTTGGCCCACCAAATGCCTCCCAAAAATAAGCTTTCCTGTGGGAGGTTGATAGAGTACAGCCATCTGGAGACCCACCACGGAGGGTAAAATCTGTGGTAAGAGGAGGAAGAGTGACAGAGAGACAGGGGAATAAAGAGAAAACGAGAAAAATATGTTCATGACAGAACTCTTGTGGTCCAGGGCCATCATTCTCCTGCCATCCTTCATGTCTAGTTTCCTTTTACTCACCTCCAGTTTGTCTAGGTTTACACCCAGATGACATTCCGTCATCTGAAGGGCTGCAATCTATCCATTTGAGCTGCTGTATCAGTAGCAGTAGGTTTGTTTTTGCACTTACGTACAACAGAAACCAGCACTCTGGGTCTCGTGTGAATCATGTTTTATTGTGCAAAATTCACATAGTAAGTGCAAATTCACATACAAAATATTCAGACTTAGTAAAGCTTCAGAACCACATCTTTGACCAGCCCTCGATACCCAGAGTGCTGAGATTTTTTTGTACGTTGGTTCTCAGTTTTATCGGCACCCAGTCTTGACTGAGAGTGCAGCCTTCATTTGCACCTGTTTTTTTACTCATCTGCCTTTCAAAATCAATTCCATCATGACCAAGGGAAGCACCTCATCAGCTGAGTCTGTAGCTGCACTGGTCTGGCCTTCCCGTATCTGGCTAAAACTGATCAGAAAATTGTAATGGTTGAGAATAGCATCCAGGGTTTGTTTGCTGTAGTATTTTTCTTCATAGCACTCAGAGCAGCTTTTTTGCTCAATTATTGTTTGGCAAATTACTCAAAGTGCTGTGTCAGACACTAGAAAGGATCAGGTGGCAGGGGGCAACAGGATAAGTGTTCTCCACTGAGTAAGCAGCCATGCCCTCCACCCCCCCATAGTTGGTTAATGAGGAACAGTACTGGATACATCTGTCCTTGTACTGACAGGTATGGTATCTTCTAACTGGCAAAGGGAAAATGATGTATTCTTAAAAATAAAAACAACCTCCAGCAGTTGAATTTAATTCTATTTTGTTTCATGTAACTCTCTAAAACAGGTTTAACAAGAGCTGGCGTATAAATAGAACAAACACTGGCCTGACCAGAAATATGCAAATTATTCCACTTAAGAGGAAGCATGTCTTTCATTCCTCATTTGAGTCTTTGCCTTTCATGAATTATAATTTATAATATGGCCCCCCTCTCTGTCTTGAAATAAATTATGTGTTGGCGGTGGTGAGATAGATAGACAAGACAGACAGACAGATAATTGCAGTGAGGATATTTTGTTTAGATGCATACTAGTATTTAGTGAGAGTAGATAGGGACATTGCAGGTATGGGTGGATAGATGGGTGGGTGGATCAAAGGATAGATAGATAGATAGATAGATAGATAGATAGATAGATAGGCAGACAGACAGACAGACAGACAGACAGACACAGGTGGAGGTATGGGCAGATGGATGGGCAGACAGACAAGCAGACATCTGACAAACAGATAGGCAGACAGACAGATAGATTATTGCAGTGAGTTTTTTTTTTTTTTGCTCAATTACACACATATTTAGGAAGATGGCATTTGGACATCAAAGGTTTTTACTCATTTAAGATTTTTTTTCACAAGGATAGACTTATGTAATGTGACATCTTCTGTCAGGAGTCACAGGAGATGACAATATGCACAAATGCATTGCAACACTCATGCTCAGCAAGACAGCAACCAAAGATACAATAAAATTATAGTAACAAATAAATATTCTCATGAATAAGTTTAGTTTTTGGTGCTAAAAATTGGCATCCAAGAAGATGTACTTGATTTGTACATGAGGTTGACTCCAGCAGTTGAGGCAATGTAGGCCAATAAACCTCTACTGCTGTTTCTCCTAGCTACTGGGTACAACAAAGGTGTGTAGGTCATGAAGCTGGGAGTGTTGAGAGTCCAAAGGTATTCAAATGTGTTCCTATGTTCACACTAGCATAGAAAAAAAAACAAACAATGAAAGTTCATCTGATCTGAATGGTCCAGCCCAGTTCAGCCTCTGGCTGAGCATACAGTGGTATATGTGAGGACTGTGCAAGGACAAACTTGCCACACTTATTGGGCATGATATTAAGCTTATTTAACACTGTAATAGGGACCGTGCCTGTTTGCAAAGAAAGAACAAATAGTGGTGCAACAGATATGCTATGGCTGGGTCTGCCAGCCTAATCAGTCTGGATTCTAGTGTACATGCTCCAAGCCATTGTTTGGACAGAGGAGGAGTTGAGCTTTGAGAAGTTCACTGCACAACAGTAACAAACAAGCATTTGTCAATGCCGAATGTTGGCTTGCTGGCACTGGCATTGGTAGTGCAGGAGTTAGAGGGATGCATAATAGGAATGGCACTTAGGTACTGAACTGATGCCAACCCCACCCCCACCCTGCAGAGACTGACAGGTGTTGGGGGTGTGCCTTTGGATCATCAGGCATAACGCTCATGCCATTTCATCTCACACTACGCTGCAGACACCGACAGGTGTTGCAGTGTGCTTTGGGGTCTTCGGGCCTTGCACTCATCTCAATTCATAAGGAAATATGCTGAAGTGGGTGCGGTACAGGAGAATGGGGTGAATGCTGGGCCTGACGACTGCAAGACACACCACAATGTCTGTCAGTGGCTGCAGGGTGGGGGTGGAATGGCATGTGTATCACGGACGACGATCCCTAGTCACACCCATTGGGTGTCAGTCTGTATGGAATAGGGCATTATGGTTGGAAACTGTAACACTGCAGGCTTTTGTTGTTATTTTCCCTCCAGATTTGCAAAATGGGAATTTTGTGACCTCACGTCATGAACAGTGGCACTATCATTTTGTTACTCAATCTGGAAAGGTGGTTTTGCACAATGACTGCACCATTTGGCACCAAGGGTGTGAAAACACATTTCTGGCAGGATGTGAAAAATGACAGCTATACTGTTCATGAGGTGGTGTGACAAAAATGGCAATGTTGAAAATCTGGAGGAAAAATATGAAAAATTGGCAAAGTTATGAACGTGTGTAGAAACTGCGTAATGCATGCCTGTAACACAATAATTTTTTGGATTTTTTGCACCAGATTTTCAAGATGGGTATTTTTGAACCTCTACTCATGAACAGTGGCACTGTGATTTTCTTAATCTGTCCCAAACAGTGATTTTTCATAGTGACGACGCTATTCTGTGCCGTAAGTGCGAAAACACATTTCAGCCAGGATGTGAAAAATGACAGCTGTACTGTTCATTAGGAGGTGTAAAAAATGCCAATGTTGAACATCTGGAGTGAAAATATTACAAATTTGTGAAGTTACAAGTGTACGTGGAAACTGCGCAACACATGGTTGTAACACAGTCATTTCTGGGATTTTTTTCACCAAATTTGCAACATAGGCTTTTTGAGAGCCTATCTCATGAACAGTGACACTGTCATTTTGTTAACTGGTTCCAAAAGGTGATTCCATGCAGTGACCACAAAATCACCTTTCAGGACTGAATAACGAGATGACAGTGATTGAATTCATGAGGTGGGGTCCCAAGAACCCCATGGCAAAAATGTGGTGCCAGAATTCCCCAAAATGGTTGAGATATGCACCAAAGCTGAAAAAATAATTTCATTATACAGCTTACTGGCATTTCTTCAGTTCGCAGTCGGCTTTGAAGAGTGCAGACATGTTCCCGGTCCACCGAAGATCATCGAGCCAGGCTCTGGAGATAAGTATGGGGTGAGGGGGGTGTGGGGAGGTGGCTGCACAGAGGGTGGCCACAGGTTGGGGGAGGAGGCAAGAGAGGCCATGAGGGACCATTTTCTTTTTTTTACAGAGTTTATAAAAAAAATGGGACATGGGACTTTTGGCACGCTGGGGTGGGCTCCCAATGTGCCACCTGGATGTTTGTGAGGGGGAGTGGAGCTGACAGGGATTGGGCACCCCGTTGGCCATACAGTGTGGGGGTGGCACTTGAGCCGAGTGGGATTGGGTACCCCCCTTGGCAGACAACAGATGGGGAGAGCACATCATGCCGACAGGGATTGGGCTACCCCACTGGCAAAAGAACTGGGGAGGGGGTATGCCAATAAGGGGATTGGACACCCACTTTGGCTTTCATGAGCATGGAGATGCAGCTGACAACAGCCACTGCTTGCTGACATGGGCCATATGCAAATTGCAGTGGTTTCCTTTCAACTGCACGCCACTGCATTTGAAGTGCTGTCATAGACAGCTCAGCCATTTATTGGTGCTGTGTGGTCCCGCCTGCAAAATGGAGTGGGGCATCAGCAGAGCGGTGGCACACCTATAAAACTTGTATGGTGCCACTATGTTGCTTGCGTCTGCATGCAAGCCAACATAAAAATGGAACCCTGGTGGTTGGACATTGCGAAGATTGCTTAGTGAGCGACGTGGCTGGTATGGTGGTGTAACTGAGAAAAATAACTAATCTGTCATCTTTATTGATCACTAGTAAAGATGTTGTGAACTTCTACTTCGCAAGTAAAGTTCTGGCAAAGTTGCAGAATTTGCTTTTGCAAGTAAGTTTGTGGATTGCCCACTTCACCACTTTGTCACTTTGCACTGAGTTTTCCTGGGAAATGGCACTTTTCAGGCAAAGTCCTGCAAAGTTAAGGTGAAGTTGCAAAATTCGCCTTGGTGAATAACTTCATGAACTGCCCACTTCACCACTTTGTCACTTTGCTTTGAGTTTTCCTGGGAGAAAAGCACTTTTTCAGGTAAAGTCGGGTGAAGTTAAGGCGAAGTTGCAGCTTCGCCAGTGAATTTGCATAACTTCTCTTGAAAAAGTGCCATTTCGTCTGCCAAAAACAGTGTGAAGTCGGCACTTCGCACTTCACGTATCTGGCAAACTTTGCAAATTATTTCAGGTAGCAAAGTTTGCCAACTTTGCACATCTCTAATCACTAGTGTTGAGTTT
Source organism: Neoceratodus forsteri (assembly GCA_016271365.2). Taxonomy (NCBI): domain Eukaryota; kingdom Metazoa; phylum Chordata; order Ceratodontiformes; family Ceratodontidae; genus Neoceratodus; species Neoceratodus forsteri. The sequence goes on from CM028132.1 coordinate 30,404,196, forward strand.
TATAAAGTAGTAACTGAGTTCATGGACAATGTCACAAAGATCACATAAGTCAGTACCTAAGAATATCATCCAGTTTATGAGCTCACTGAAACAGAGTTAATATGACTGATAGGCACAACTTTTTTTTGTTGTTTTTTTGCAGTTAATATTTTTTTCCATGCAGGTTTTTCTCCCAGGTGGGTGGCTCTCAGCCCTGTCCTTTCCTCCCCCACCCAGTGTCTCCCAGTCCAACTGTTCTCCCGTAAGTCGGGGTGGTGCTCATGGCAATATGGAAGTGGGGGCAGACAGGCAGGGCTTCACAAAGCTAGAGCCTTCCCTTTTTCCATTTTTCTCCCAATTCCCCATGCTGAGGCGTGCATGTAGACATGCACGTGGAGTTGCGTGGACACCACGGAGTCTCACAGTTCTCCCTTCCACTGTCCTCGTAGACCCACACTAACCCTGGCCTCCACCAGGTGGCAATCATTCAGTGGAGCATGCAGGTCCCCCCCCCCAGAAAGGCTGTTGGGTGCTTCATCCTTCCCCTCCCCATCAACCTGTGCTCACTGCTGAACGTGGATCACCGGTATGGTAGGAGGTAATGCACCAGCACCTCAGCCCTGCATGGCAATGGGCTGGCCTTTTGAAGTTAATTTTTACAGTTAATAATTTATATTGTAAAAGCAAATGAACATACATTACAACAACAGTACATAACACAAAACTGGTGACAATGAAAACAGTAATACCATCTGATAAATTTTACCAAAACATAGGGTACAGTCAGACTTTTATCTAAAAATGTTGATTGCCAAAAATCTTATAGGCAAGTGCAAGTTGCCTTCCTAGAAACTATCAAAGTATTCTTACTTAGCCCTTTATGCATGGTTTTACATTTTTTGCATAGGAGTTTGTGGTGGTGACAGACTGAGTCTGAGTTAGTGATATGACATTTAGCAGGATCTATGTGATAACGGTGATCGCCAATGGGTGATCGCCATTACGGCGACTGCACATCGCCAAAAAATATTTCGGTGATGTACACCCCGGCACACAGCAAAATGGCACTGGGGAGTTGGGATTTTACATTTTATGTGGGGGGCTGTCCCCCCCCCCGCACTCCCTTACTTAAGGATTCTCAACTCCGGGGGGTGCAAATGTGGCAAAAATAAAATTTTGGGCCAGAAGCAACAAAAAGTGCTTGTGCCCAGACCCAAACCCAGCATCATTCCCACCACAGCCCTGAACCCACCCACCACAACACGGAAGCAGCTCGGCAGCTCGCTGCGGTGCCAGCCCATACAACCCCTCCATCCCTTCCCACCCCACACTCGGCATGCTCACTCTCCCCACACATAGGCATGCAGCAACAGGATGTCACTATTTCAGACGCCCCCCCCATCTGGTCACCCACCTTCCCCAGCTGCCCCGATGATAGGCACCGTGAATGAGTTGCCCTTTCGGTAGGCACTCAATCACAGTCGCCAAAGTCACAGGATACCCATTTAGCATAGGTTGAGTCATGGAAATTGAAATGCCCAATCAGATCACTGGGGATCCAGAATGATACAATGCCCTGACTCTGACAGTCCTTACAGGTGCATGACAGGTCTACATGGAATTGTGACACTTTGTTTCTGCATGAATTTCATGGAATTCAGTGATTTTGGTTTTAATTCTGCCCAAGCAGAATCTACGGTTTTGCTCTTTTCCCATAGAACATTGCAACATTTCTTCATTCACATCAATATCCATTCCATATCTGAAAAAAACTGCTAAAAACAAATCCTCTGTTTGCATTCATTTTAGTAAAAAAAAAACCCGTTTACTTTGTGTATGGTCTATTCAATTCTGTATGACAGAATGCAAAAAAAAAGACCTGCAGGAAAATTCTGCAGTTTATGTTAACTTTACGAAACATTCTGGTTTACATTGTTGTACATTAAACATTCCATGGATTACTTATTGGTGGTGTATTTTGCAAAACATTTCAAAGTATTGCAAGAGAAAATTGTAGAAGCGGAATTGCAAGTGGGCTGGAACTCTGTAGAAGTATTTATAATTTAACACAACCATAAGACGTGTTTGTTACTGACTTTGTAAAATTCACTGGTAAGTAAGACCACTTCAGGGTGGAAGTTGTAAGACCACTTCAGGGTGGAAGTAGTCCATGAGCCCATGACGCTATTTTTCAGCAAGTGTTTCATCAATTTTTTTTTACATGTTTGCGGTGTGTCTCTGAGTTTGTGCTTGTGTGTGCGAGTGCACGTATGTATATGTGTGTGTGCACACGCTCAGTAAATAAAAAGCTAAATACTCACAGTGAAAGAGATTTGCTTTGCTAATCAAGAAATGACAGTACACAGAAGTGAATGGAGCAACACATGGACATGGGAACATCTCACGATCAAAAACATTTATGCAGTCAGAGTGGACCACACACTCTGCAGGCACAATGGATCATTCAGTGGGTTCACCCCCCCCCCCCAGTGGTAAATCTACAAAAAGAAGCAGAGGCAAAACCTAGGAGTGCACACCAAAAACACACAGACCCAAATTCTGTCTCGTGTTTCAGTTTTGTTTTTATTTAAGACATATTTTCAGGAGAATTCTTTCCCAATGCAAACTAGATACACACCAGTGGTTTATTTATTTATTTGGCTGGTGATTACCGGGTAAGTGCAGTAGACAATAATATTCCCAATTTATGGCATGACCTGGGAGAGTACAGTTACAATCACAATTTAAACACATACTAAGTGAGGAATCAGTTGACTGTAACTAGCATGTCTCAGCCATCGGTAAATGAAATTGAGTCATATATTTCAATATTCTTCAGCTGGCACCCTTGGCTATTTCACAGCGGTCTGTTGTTATTATTACATTTTTTTATTAATTTATTGGAATTTCAGAAACAACCTTTGAGTAAGAACTCTTTTACAGAGGGTCCACATCTGTTAAACAGTACAAATACAGACATAATTGAATTCAAAGTACAAATACAGACATAGTTGAATTATCAGTACAGGAAGTAGCAAAAACAGAAAACAGCTAAGAATTTCCGATGAGTTTCATTAAGGGTTTAATACTAAGTGCTGTATGACATAAGGAAGTATATGAGAGAGAGGAAAAAGTAGGATAGGGAGAGAGTGGTTAGTGAATGGAGCGTGGGGATGGAGCAGTCCAGGAGGAGCAATGTCACATTGCATTACAGCTTTGGAGCTGAGGAGCTGGAGATAGTGCATGTGAGAGTGTGTGGTAAGCTGGGAGAAGGTGGTGTGAGAGAGGAGGGAAAGACAGAGGGAGGGGAAGAGGGAGAGACCAAGTGGGGAGGGAGTATCATGAGACTGGATACTGATGGAGAAAAGGGGTGGTGGGGTGAGGGGAGGGTTGAGAGAGTGAGACAGAGGGGTGATAACGCATGAGACAAATGAGAGAGCACACCCACTAGCAGAATGAGAGCTATGGAGTATAAGGTGCCAGAGTCTGGGGGGCAGGGGTAGGGAGTGGGGAGGGGTGGCCCATGTGAGTGAGTTCATAAGTGGTTGCTGGTAGGCAGGGTTGGTGCAGGCTCTGGAGACCCACTCTGAACAGTTTAGCACTTACATTCTTTTGCAGTAGAAACTGCTTAAGCTTGGCTTTGAAGGTTCTTGGGCTAGCAGCATTGAGAGTGTTAGCTGGGATCTCATTAAGCCGCAGTGGGGCATGGTAGGAGAGTGATCTTTGTCCAAGAGCTGTCTTTTAGAAAGGGACACAAAACAGGTGTAGTTCTTTATTCCTGGTCATGTACATGGAGTTGGTTAAGGTAATCAGGTCAGTGATACAGGGAGGAGTTAGGCCTAGCATGGCTTTCCTACCTAGGAGGCACGTCTGGTATGAGATTCTGTTCTTGGTGCTTAATATGTTTGCTTTCTCATGGAGTGCATAGGTGTGCGTGAGTCAGCATCTAGCAACAGTCTGCAGGCCTTGTTTAGAGTCGTGCCAACTCTCTTGAGGGCAGTATCAGTTGCTGCTCCGTAGGCCACCAGGTCATAGTCAACCACGGAGAGAATGGAGCTGTTTATGAAGAGCCTGAGAGCATTGGTAGTGAGGCTTTTCCTGTACCGGTAAAATACCCCAAGCTTAATATTTACTGCCTTCACAACCAGGTCAATATGCCGACCATATGAGAGAGTATCATCTATTATCACTTCTACTGTAGGTATTTAAAGGAATGAACCTGTTCTAGAGGGACTGACCTGTTGCCGGTAACTGTTAATACTGGGTACCTCCTCTTTAGCTGAGGGCTAGGACGGATCGTGGATTTTTTTTTTGTAATTGAGTAACAGCCTACGAGAGCTGAACCAAACCTCCAGTTGCTGGAAAGTGGACTGCAGCTCAGCCTGCAGGGTCTCAATGTGGGCACTACTACTAAGTACCACCGCATCATCTGCATAGAGCATAATTTTGCTGGCACATGCCTCCGGGAGTGTGTTCAAAAAGAGGCTGAACAGCAATGGACCCAATATGGACCCTTGCAGAACTCCCAGCACTATGTCCAGAGAGGCAGAAACTGTTGGTCCAATTCTGACCCTTTGAGACCTTCCAGATAGGTAATCTTGAAACCACTGGATAGCATTGGAGGCCAGCCCAAGGGCCTGTAGTTCCTTGAAAAGGAGGGGGGTGACAGACCGTGTCGAAGGCCTTCATCAGGTCAATAAAGATGGATCCAACCAGTTTATCCTTGTCCATAGCCTTGTGAGTATAATCCATGACATCGACCAGGGCTGTGGTGGTTCTGTGTTTTTTTCTGAAACCATGCTGCTGGGGACACTGTAACTGGTATTTCTGGATATAGTCCATGATTTGGTCTGCTACGATCCTCTCTAGTGCTTTGGATAGGGGGAGAGGATAGAGGTGAACCTATAATTAGCTGTGCATGCCCTGTCCCTGCTCTTGTGAATTGAGGTGACCAGTGCTTGTTTCCAAAGGGGAGGAGAACTTAGCCAGGGTTAGGGACTTATTAAAGATTTTAGCAATGGGGACAATAAGCACATCAACTGTCTGAGTTACCAGTTTCATGTCGATACTGTCACTGCCGATCCTAGTCTTTCCTAAGACCTTTTTGACATAACTCATGGCTTCCTTGACTGTAGCCTGCCTGGAATAGAATTGTGTGTGCCGTGCACTCGTGTCCATGTTTCCAAGATCCACATCCACAGGCTTCAAGTATTCATCAGGGAGGGTGGAGCTTAGGTCCGTGAATGTAGAGTTAAACTCTTCTGCTATGGTGAGTGGATCCATCAAATTGGAACCATCAATACTGAGTAGTAAAGGTTGTTGCTTGACTTCCTTTCCTAGGAGCTCCTTAAGGTTGTCCCAGGAATACCTCCCATCCCCCCAGCTGCATTCAAGTTAATTTTTATAGTAGTATGCCTTAGCACTCCATATCAGGTGAGTGCACCTGTTCCTAGTGGCCCTGTAGTTCTGGATGATGTTGATCCACTCCCCCCCCCCATGACCTTGGCCCTGCTCCATAGGTTATCCCATTCTCTCATTAGTTCCAATAGCTCACTGGTAATCCACCCATCATTATAACCTCAGACCTTCCTTTTCTTGAGTGGGGCATACCTGTCGCACACATGATTGAACTTGTCAATGAAGTATTGTAACGCTTGGTCCAGGTCTTGCAGAAAGTCTAAGGGTGACCAGTCTATCTGGGATAAGGCTTCTTTCAAGGAGGCAAGCTGCCCTTTATGCAGCAGTCTGCTTTCCACAAGTTTAAGTGGGAATTTTTTGTATTTATTGGTCCATCTACAGATAATTGGGGAGTGATCACTCAGGGTGTCTGAGAGCACCGAGATGTCAGTGAGCCTATCTGGTGAGCTTGCGAGGAGCTAGTCAAGGAGAATGTGTTTTTCAGATTTGTAATTTAACCATGTGAGGCTCGGCTATTAATTGCGAGAGATAGAACAACCCACTATGTCTCTCAGTTTCGCCGAGCTGGGACTGAGACAATTCATATTGAAGTCCCCTGTAAGAATGAGCTCACAGCTCTTTGAGATGCCATCTATGGCTCCCAGGACTTTCTAGAGTCCCTCAGCAGACTTTTTGGGATGGAGATAGATACACATGATGACTAGAGATTTGTTTTAGGGACCAAATATGTGCTTTACCATTAATAGCTCATTGTCCTCCGTCATGGAAGTTAATGGGAGAACCACCCCTTGCAAGGTATCCCTGATATATATAAGGCATCCCCCCCCTTGCTGTTCCTATTGATTCTGAAGGATTGATTGCCCAACAGAGCAATTACACTATCCTTGTACTAGGGGGTTAGCCAGGTCTTGGTGAGGCAAATGGCGTCAGTGGTATGCAGGACAACCCAAGCCTGAAGCTGTGCCATCTAAGGAAGCAGGCTACAACTATTCATAGCTGCAATTGTAAGACCACTTGCCTTTGACACTTTACTGCTGGTGTCAGCCCTAGGGCCAGGGTTAGGGTGCACATTCCTGGACAAAAGTAACAGTAAAAGTATTACTTTCCTTGACGTGAACGTGAAGGTGACTTGGAGCTTACTTTTGCGTTTCTTTGGTCTGCCGGAGTTAGGCAATTGCCGACTTCATATTATTCCACAGACTATTCAATGTTGTACAAATCCCCTTAAGGTGGTTAATAAAATGTAATTTTTTCTGTAACTCAAAAGTGCGTGTTAGTGCTTACCTGACCTCGTATTGTACATATTCAGGATATTACTCATTCTTCAAGGATTGCAGTATTCCCTTTATTGGACTTCAAGAACTGCATTTATAACCTAACTGCAGTCCTGCGTTTTAGGGAGTGAGAGGGTTCTCTGTGAAATCCATTCTTAACTGGTGATATTTTCAAAAGCAATCTTCTGCACACATCCCTGGTCATTGCAACAGTATACATAAGTAGGGTAAGCACTTTAACAGTGCATTTGAATTCTCTGCCAGGACTAGTAAGGTGTGTTTAGACACACTTTAGGTTTTGGCACTGTTATGTTACAGCTACCCAGTGTGACATGCACTGCTGTAGCCATTTCCAGAGCTTCTACACATACAATGGTGTCCCCCCAGAATTAAACCCAATTTTAAAGCACTCCGCAGTATGTTGCAGCTGACCTACTGAATAAAGCAATGTAATTTCAATGGCAATTAGTCCCTTTTGTCATGCAGGAAACAGTGGCATTCACTTCATCCTGGCAGTGTCACATTTTCCTGCATGACAAAAGGAACTAATTGCCATTGAAATTACATTGCTTTATTCAGTAGGTCTGCTGCAGCATTCTGCAGGGTGCTGCAAAATGCTGTAGGATTGGGTTTTATCCTGGGGGACACCACTGTAGGAGCCAGGGAGCATTGTAGAAGCTGTTGAGTGTTGCAATCAGCTCAGATTCCCCTCCTCCCCTGTGTTTTACAGTATTTACATCCATCCGTTGGCTTCCAGCCCTGCAAGAACATCACTGCAAGTGGTGTGGAGCATCCACACAGGGACTGAAGACTCCTGCACCGCACCATTCCAGCTGTCTATCACTGCTGCATTTCACAGTACCGGTACCTGAAACCAATCAGCTCACAGTGCTCCCAGGTGTGTCTACACTTATGTTCTGGCAGCAGAGTAGCAACCTGCAATCAGGGCCTGTAGTGTTCCGAGGCACTTTGTCCTGCTTTCTGCAGCAGGGCTCCTAGGTTACTGCAGCAGCATTTTCGGATTCCTGCGGCATGATTTTTTTCATTTCTGTGGAAGAATGCAGTCCTGTCTTTGGCTAAAATATGATGTGACGTCATTGATGAAATCACATGCCAAGAATAGAGAATGGGCTTCAGGATAAATGAGATGCGGAAGGGAGCCAGTCATTGCAACCATGTTTTGCAAATTGGTGGGCCTACTGAATACAGAAAATAAGTTGGGCACTATGGGAAAACCATATATTTGAATTACAATTCACGAAGAACAATGAATTATGTGGCAGAAAATATATATATATCCTGTGGCATGATGCAAATTCTGCAGAAAATTCCACATCTGTAGAATCACAGAATTACACACACCTTGCCTGCACCACTCACAGTGGTGTAGACTGCTAACTCTACAAAGGCCTATAGACTGCATGCAACCTTTCAGGTTTTAGGCTCATTTATAAATTGGCATGACTTCACAAGTTCCAAGAATAAACCAGCTCAGCTGTCTGTTAACGGACATTTCAACAGCTACCTGATAGCAAATATCTAATGGCAACCCAGACAAAACTCTGCTCTAAGGAAGGCGCATCCAGGCATCAAAAGGTAAGCAAGAACAGAAGCCATGGTGGCATTTTTAACGTTTGCGAAGTGTTAGTATGAACAGCCGAGTCAGCATCTCAAACAGGGACAGTCCTTTCCTTCATTGTAACCAGGTTTTGCAAATTGGTGGGCCTACCGAATATGGAAAATAACTTGGAACTCAAATTCTTATTATCAGTGGTCAGAAATGTCTGGGTTTCCACTGGTTCATGGAAATGTGAAGCTGCTTCAACTGTGTGAAAGATCCTAAATGAGTCCCAATTTTAACAACAGGAAGCCTGGTGATTCAGCTGAAAAGCAGGAATTTTGAGTCACAAAATACTGTCAGATCTCAAAGTAACAGCATAGTTTTCCTTTATAAAATGTGTTTTAGACTAAGCCATGCATCCTATAAGCTGCCTAAGTCAACATTACAGTTTTTCAGAGACGGTGTCCCTTTTTATTGGTAATGCCCAGCTGACTATTTTAAACCTTGTCTCTGATCATTGAGACAGGGAGTTGTGGAATGCATTACCAGAAGGGGTGATATCAAGCAAATATGTGGTTGGCTTTAAAAATGGCTGCGACAGAGTAGAGGGGTGGGTAAAGGTGGGTGAGGAGGACTACAGTCGGAGGTCAAGGAGGATGAAGGAGGGCAGCTGTCTGCTAGGGAGCTAGCCGCACAATTGAGCAGACTGTTAGACCAGTAGGTCTGTCTGTTCTACTGGCACTTTCATATGTTTGCACGTTTGCATGTTCGTGTGTTCATAAGGTATGATCACTGCATACAGCACCTCACAGGCACAAAACATGGTCATGTGTGTTCTTTCAGAAGTTGTGCCCATATGTACTAAACGTCCACGAAAAAGCACACTCTGCTAAATAAAGAGCGAAGTGCCGGGTTTCTGAGTAGCAGCCCTGGTGGAGGTAATAAATTATTTTTATTTGCGTATTTCTGAGCACTTTTGATTGCACTGTACTTTATTGAAGGGGCTAACCCAGAGAAGGTGAGCCACTTGTTCCTGGTTTTTTGACAGTCTGTATCTGTGATAAATTTCCTTGTAGCAATACACACTTTTTTTACATTGTCATGGACATCATTAAAGTTGGGCTTTGTATGTGCAACTGTAAATTATTTCTACCAGACTGTGTCTATTTATGGAAGAAAAGCTTCATGTAAGGGGTCAGCCAACCCCTCTGAACGCACCGTCCCTGCACCGTGTGCACAATCCCTCCTTTCTGGAATTTCCCGCACATACTTAACTGGTTGTTAAAACTGTTTGCAGAGCGAAATGTGGTACAGGGGCAGGAAAGTGTTAATGCTACACTTAAGGTGTGTACACTTTGTAAATGTTTTATGATGGCAAAAATCCTGAACTTTTATTGCTGGTCCTGATCGAGAGAAAGATAAGGACACATGACTAGGAAGGCCAGAGGATTATTTATAAATAAAGGGGGTGCCAGCCTGGTTGCACTGCAGCAGGGTGTCTGCTCGCTATTCCTATAACCAGACTTGGGAAGCAAACTCGGTTTGTGAGGGGTTGGTCGGGAAAAGAGTCATGAGTGTCTCACTGGACAGCTGTCCTCATTGGGGGGGGGTTCCATCCTCCAACACCGGACTGTAGCCCAACAGACAGAGGCTGCCTCAGGGTTGAGGGCTGCCATAACTGACAATGCATGTTTAGGCTCAGCTGAGCATGTGCACACCACATCATTGCATACCAGAAGCCCTTTCAAGAAGACAATGGTGAAAAAAAACACTGTAGTGACAGGAAGGTGACTGGCCCCTTACAGGCTTCACACCAGCAACTAGGCTCCTCCCCCTACACGGGATTTAACACTCAACAGGAGAGTGGCATTCCCCAGTGACCCCGATGAGGGGGGCAAGTCACAGAGGCACTATGGAGATCAGAGTAAGTACCTGGAAAAAACTGGTGATGAGGCTGGGGGGGTGTCAGAGAGTGGCTGCCCCATAGCAGGAGGAGAAACAAAGGGTTGACAAAATAAGTAAACAGCTTGGCCTAGTGGCATCAGCTATATTGCATTTTATTACTATGTGGGTGACCCAGGTTCAATCCTGGACCCATACCTCTATGCTGTTAGAGTCTCAGGTGTGTTCCAGAGGTAAGCCAGACTCTTGGAGGAGGAGAACATCAGCACTAACAACATCTTCAAAGGTGGCTTCCACCACATAGCCATGATGAAGTGGGTGATCACCACCAACAGCTAGGGTATGTTTACTGGCATGTCACAGTGAACATCTCCATTCACAGAGGTGGACCTTGGGATCCCAAGGGAGAACAGAGAAATTAGCAGGTCATATGCCAGAGGATGGCCCCCTTCCCTCAACATCAACACAGTCACTGTTGCTCTGGGACCTCCCCAGTCCACTACCAAGGGCAACACAGCTGCTTCCCTCTGCTGGCAACAGGGGAGCCCCAGTGATGAAGTAGGTCAGAGCTCTCTGAAGGTCATTTCCTCTGGTGTCTGGATGAAGTGTCCATACGTCTCCAAATATTAGCATGGGAATAGAGCTTAGGCTAGCCCAAAGGAGGTAGGTGCTAGAGGAAAATGGGAGCCCATAAAATGTTATAAGGAATGCTATAGTTTGGTGAATGGACACCACACCACAAAACCCAGTACTTAAGCCTTGAATTATTTATTTGTTCCTTTTTTTTTCTGACTAGTACCAGAGTAACACAGTAACAAAGTACTGTGAATAATGACAGAAGAGACATAGGATCCTTCTTGTCTAAACCTTTTGCCACATGGCGGTGACTATACTCAACTGAGTACACACACATTCAAGCTTAACAGCTGTAATGTTATCCTATTCATGTTGTGTAACATGCAATGCCACTGTCCTTCAGGAATTTGTCTAGTCCTGTTTTGAAAGCCCGCTACTTGCAGCAACCTCAATGGGTAAGCTATTCCGGATATTAAGCACACTTTGTGTAAAGTAACACTTTCTGCTGTTTTCTCTTAGTAGTAGTAGTAGTAATAGTAGTAAAATATCTTTATTCATATAAATTCATATGAATCTGGATTAACTCGATTGAGTTTACAACTCATTTACAACAAGGTCCATAGCTTTGTATAACAGTGTTCCAAATACATGCATACTAAGTTCAAAAAAATATACAATAAAAGACTGAGAACATACAGTCCATCTAAAGACTATGGCATAGGCCTACCTTGAAATCAATATAATACAGTTCTATATTATCTTACTACAGAGTATATCATATCTTTCTAAAAAGTTTGTAGTACATTACTGGCTAAATGGTAATGCTTTGCCCAAACCCAGTTGTTGGACATGCCCTCTAACGCTGTCTGTAGTCACCAAACTCTAACATCTTAGAAACAGAAACATAGAAATTGTTGGCACATACGGACTGTTTGTCTTCCCCAGTCTGTCCGTTTTGTCCCTGTCTATGCTGTCACTACACATGCTTGAAGCCTACCAATGTTTTGTCCCCACCACCTCCACTGGAAGACTATTCCAGGCATCCACCACTCTTTCAGCACGTCCTCACATCCCACTTGAATTTCCCCCCTTCCAGCTTCATTGCATGCCCCCTTGTTCTCATGTACCTTCTGTTCTGAAAAATACTCCCTTCCTGTACCTTTTTCATCCCTGTCAGGTACTTATAGGTCTCTATCATGTCACCCCACTCCCTCCTCTCTTCCAGTATGCACATATTGAGAGCCCTCCATCTCTCCTCATAGGGCTTATGATGCAGCTCCTGCACCATTGTAGTTGCTCTCCTCTGGACAGACTCTACACTGTCTATGTCCTTCCAGAGATGTGGTCTGCAGACCTGGACGCAGTACTGTAGGTTGGGTCTCAACAACTATCAATACAGTGGTAACACCACCTTTGTCCTGATAGTGATTCCACTCCCTATGCACCCCAGAATCCCACTGGCCCTGCCTACTGCCTTGTCGCACTACCCTGCCACACTGAGGTCATCAGATATGATAACCCCAAGGTCCCTTTCTTGGTTAGTGACTGTCAATACCTCTTCCCCCATTTTATACACCACCCCTGGGTTTCAGTGCTCTAGGTGCATGATTTTGCACTTTTTTGCATTGAAACCCAACTGCTATACCCTCGACTACTCCTTGATTTTACTCAGGTCTCTACTAATTCTCTCCACCCCCTCCAGAGTATCTATCATATTGCAGCTTTTGGTGTCATCTGCAAAGAGGCATACCTTCTCTTCCAGCTCTTCTGCAATGTTACTTGTGAAGACAGTGAAGAGAACTGGTCCCAGTACTGAGCCATGAAGTACCCCGCTGGTCACTCTCCCCTCATTAGAGTGAGTGCTGTTTATCACCATCTTCTGTCACATTTCCGTCAACCAATTTAATACCCAGTTTTCCACCTTGGGTTCCACTCTCAAACTGCCCAGTTTCCTTATGGGCCTCCTTTGTTGTATAGTGTTGAAGGCCTAGCTTAAGTCTAAGTAGGACACATTCACTGCCCCACCCTGATCTATTCCACTAGTCACCCAGTTGAAAAATCGATCAGGTTATTCTGACATGACCTCCCCCACCATAAATCCATGCTGCATTGGGTCTTATAACCCAAACCCACTGGATTCAGTTTACTCATCTATTCTTCTTTTAATAGTGTCTCCATTAACTTCCCCACTGACTGGCCTGTAGTTGTCAGCCTCCTCCCTGCTGCCACTCTTATGAAGTGGGACTGAAACTGTTCTCCTCCAGTCCTCTGCAAACGCTCCTGCTTCCAGTGAGTTGTCAAATAAGGCTGTCACAGGTACAGCCAGTACCTTCCTGATCTCTCTCAACACCCGGTGTACCCCGTCCATCCCCATAACCTCGTCCACGTTCAAATTTGCAAGTCCTCTCAGGACTCTTTCCTCTGTGAATGGATTTGTGTCCACCTCCATTCCCCCAGTGTTCCCACTGCTTCCATGTGGTCCATCCCCCCCCTCCCCTTCCACTGTAAAGACTGAGCAGAAGTATATGTTCAGGATAGCTGCTTTTCCCAGATCTTCCTTAGCACAGTCTCCCCCTCTCCTTCTTAACCTTACAATCTCTCCCTTTGGTGTCCTCTTTTTGCTGCTTTATCTGAAAAAGGTCTTGTCTTCATTGACTACCCCTTTGTCTGTCCTTTACTCTGTTTGTGCCTCTGTGTCACTCATTGCCTTCCCTGCCTCCCTCTACCTTTCCTGGTACACCTCCCTATCCTCTTCCCTCTGTGTCTCCGTGTGCCTCCTGAATGTCACTCCTTTAGACTTTACCTTTGCAGCCACTTCTCTCGAGAAACATAGTGGCCTCTTTTTCCTCCTGCTTTTGCTGATTTCTTTCATACTGAGGTTTTGTGCCCTCACTATTTAATCCTTCATTTGGCCCATTGTTACTGTCCCCCCGCACCACCCCTCCCCCACACACACTAGATCGTCTCTAAGGCTTTCACCCATTTAAAAAAAAATCTTCCCTCTTGAAGTCCTGGACACTTGTTCTTGTATGGTTTCTCTGCCACTGCCCTTGTGTTACACTACACTGTACAGTGACCATTGGTCCCCAGCTGGCATCCCACCTTAATATCTATAACCCTGTCCCTATCTGTGAGCCCCAAATCCAGTATTGCCCCATCTCAAGTGGCTGTCTGACTAGTTGCCTGAATAATGCCCCCTCAACATCTCCCTTTCAACCTCTTATGTTTTGTCCCCCTTGTCCCCTACTATGCTTCTGTAATATTTAACTTGTGCCCTCGGGGAGTTTTCTCCCCTCAGACCCTCTCTTCCTGTTGCTTCAGTCTGTTGGGGGGGGCAGTTTATAACTCCTTTTGTATTACTGCCTCCCCCCTTGGCTAGTTTAAATGTTCTTCAAAGTAGCTCTAAACCTTCCACTGAGGACTGCGGTACCCTTCCCAGACAAATGCAGGCCATCACCTCTGTATAGACTCATATCCTTTCAGATCGGCCCCCAATCCCCAATGAAGCTGAACCCCCTTCTCTTGCACCATTCTTTTAACCAAGTGTTGAAGCCCTGATGCGGAGTATCCTATCCTCTCCTTGGTCGTAGACAGGATGCACTTCGGTGAATGCCACTATTCATGCTACTTGCCTTAGGCCCCTCCCTAGTTCCCTGAACTGTCCTTGTAGTACCCCAGCCCCATCCTCCATTAGGTCATTTGTGTCCAAGTGGACAAGGATATTCAACTCCCTACCCTGTCCTGCCACCCTAGTGATCTTTAGGATACACTGTTGATCCCTCCAAGTCAAGCCACCAGGCAGGCACCTAACCTTCCTCTCTCCACCCTTTCCTGTCCCAAGTCTATCCTGCTTTCTTCTCTGCTGGACTCCTCTACCTCCCACCTTGGGGCCTACCCTTCAGAGAACCCCACATCCTCCCTTGCCACCATGACAGGTGGCTCCTCACAGCAGTCCGATCCCACCAGAATGGCAAAGGAATTCTGTAGTGGCACAGGCTGAGGAGTGGCCCATACTGTCATGCACAGTACGTTACCTAAATAAAACACTGATACCATCCACTGACCCTCCAAGACCTAGTCTCTCCATCCCCTTGTTCCCCACTCTCTCCCCTCCTCCCACCTAGCCTCTGTCTCCCATCATCAGGACAGTAACTGCTTGTATCCCCCGGTTGAGACTATTTCTGTGCCCACTCCCCTGCCACTCTCTTCTCCGCATGCCTAGCCATTTCCTTGTCCCCTCACATTCCCCGATTCTGCTTATCTACTACTATTTCTCTTCCTATTCCCATTGGGTCCCTCCAGTTTTGCCCCCTCCTCTCACCTCCACGTTCTTCCCTTTTCCTCTCCCTCATTACTGTTTCCAGATTGAATATATACGTATACCATCCCTTACAATATTGCCTGAACACTAGTTCTTGTATGCTCTGTTGACTCCTATGGACCGTGTTTTCAAGTATACTTCTGTACTCAGTCACATCACTCTGTTCTGTTATGTCGACCGTGTTCCACACGGGCCCATCTCGCAATTACATATTAAATAACCTTGCCTAGTTGGACAATTACAGAACTTGTTCGATGTATTGATATCACACTTGCAAAGAATGTCTCTGTACGATTATCTATGATTGTTGTATGTTTTTGTAATCTTTAATTTTTTTGTATTCCATTGTCTGGTTGCACATATATGTTTGTAACAGCTTAACCTAACCAGGTCCATCTTGCAAATGAGCTATGCTCAACGATGTTTTGCCTGGATAAATAAAGAGTTTGATTGATTGATTGATTGATTGATTGATGTGCCCTTGATCCACCACCTTCCCCCTCCTAGAGCTCACCAAAGTCCAGCCAGCCCTCTTTGGTCTAGGCAATTTCTGGAGTCATGTTGGTAGACTTGGTGGCCCCTGGGTGGAGCAAGAGGTCCTTTAGATCCTAGCCAGCTCAACATGGAGAGCAGCGATCTCTGCCCTCAACCCAGGGAGGTGAGTGCAGATGGGGTAACACCTCAGTCTCCAGAATGTCCCCCAGAAAACTGCAGCTCCACAATCATTGTGCTGCACCAGTCCCATGCCTGCTAATATCAGTAACTCCCTTCTGTTTTCTAATTGTAACATGCCGCTACAGTCCCTCCTTTACTTGCTCCTTTCACCGCTATCCCCTCTAACCTCTCTATCAGAATCTACTTAAACACCTTACCCTCGATAGGATGGTACCCGTTTTCCCTTTGAATGGTTGCTTTTTCAAGGTAAAGCTCTCCCTGTACCCTTCTGTCTTTTAACGCCACCCTATTGATAACATTCCCTGGCTCTACCCACAGATAGCATGGTTTCTTTATTTCCATCTGCAGTTGCTATCTGCCATTTTTTTTCCCTGTAGTTGCCCACTACTCCACCACCTGTAGTTACCTGTACCAATTAACTCTGTGTACTTTACCATCCCTTGTCAATTCAGCAGAGCCCCCTGCCTACCCTCAGTCATCTGTAGGTACCTAAGACACCAGTAACCTGTTCCACTCTTGCTTTGTTCCACTCATGCTCTGGGACATGAGTATGATGGGACACACTGGGAGGGAGTTCTTTATCTTCTGGAGGCTTCCCAGTGCCTCACTATTGGTAAGATGTCCACTTCAGTTCCTGCCCACTTCTTCTCTTGTTCAGACTCTGACTTATGTTACTTCACCCCCCCAAAAAAGAAATGAAAACACAGAAATTAGGTAAAAATGTATGTCTTTATAAAGCCCAAATCCTTTCTGTCCTGCTTCTTAGTATATTTCATCCCGTCTAGCCATTTTAGTATTCAGAAAACTGTGATCATATTCCCTCTCAGTTTTAGTTTTGAGAATGTCCAGTCTCTCATCATAGCTCTTGCCTCTGAAGTCACTAACCAGCTTGTTGTACCTGTGCTGAACCCTCTCAAGCTTTTCAGTGTCTTTTTTCACTGAAGTTACTAGAATCAGACACATTATTCTAGGTGCAGTCAAAGCAAGGCCTTGTGCCGGGGTGAGGATCCCCTCCCTTGGCCTGCACCTTTCCCCGCTCATAGTGCAATCCATCATTAGATTTGCTTTCCTGACAGAAGTAGCACACTGTCAGTCTGGAATTCTGCTTACTGTACACTATCACCCCTGAATTGTTTTCCTCTGTTGTGCTCACCACTGCTGCACTGAGTGCATGTGGCTACCCTTATTCTTCATCCCTAGATGAAGTTCCTTCCACTTACCTATATGAAATTTAATCACCCATTTCTCAGCTCATGCCCCTAAATTGAAGATCCTAAAGGGAAATCCTATACTATGGTACCAATAACATGATCTAGCTGCTAGGAAGTGGCAGACAGGTCAGCAGAACAGGTATGCTGAAGGAGGGTAGGAATTGCACTCCTTAATGACTTGACAGTCTTCAAATAAAACACATTGCTGGGGGCAGTTGTGAGTGGCCTTGCATTTGTAACGTTATATGGTCTGCTGCTTTTTGTTCTGCATAGGTTATACATCAAGGCAAAGGTACCAAAAGCATCCTTAGAACTAGTGAAATTGCAAACATTTTTGAATAAAATAAAAATAGTTGAGAGAAAATCATGTACAATTTTATGTCTTTATAGCCCAAACCCTTTCTCTCCCACTATGTACCTGTATATCTTTATACTATGGCCAGGATATTCAGACTGCACCAGGCTGGGGCGCAAGCCTGGGCGCAGCACAACTGGGATGCACCAGGGCATGACCTGGGTGATATTCAATGGTGCTGTCCCATGGCTCAGCACCATTGAATATGGCACCGTGGCCACCCCCATTGCACATGGTGCAGTGGCACTGCACAAGCGCTAGTGGCAAGAGAGGAGCAGGGGGACACACCAGCATAAGTGCAGTTGTGCTAGGTGCAGGAACCACGATATTCAGCATTGGGTATGCAAATGGGTCCATTATGCATGCAAGGCACAAATGGGGCCATTTGCATGTCATTAAGGCCCCATTTGCATGCATGTGTGCTGATCTCTGGTGACTTGTACCTGGCGTCCTGCCAGGCTGCAGCCGTCGGGGACCGATGCCCCCTGCCCCTCGGTGGCAATGCGCTCCAACACCCGATCACGAGCATTGTAAAAATATTCTTATCCCTGGTGGTCCAGTGGACCTGCTCCCCAGCCCAATCATGGGCGTAGTTAAAAGAATAGTATCCCAGTTGGTCCAGTGGACCAAATCCAGCCCGATTGTGAGCTTTGTGAAATAAAATGTATCCCTGGTGGTCCAGTGGACCTGCTCCCAAGCCCAATCACGGGCTTTGTAAATTTAACAATCCCTGGTTGTCCAGTGGTACTCCTCCACCCGCCCACTCAGTCTCAGCACCCTCCCCGGTCGTGGCGGGGCGGAAGTTCCCGCCCGCAAGCCCACGTGGCCACTCGCTGACTGGCATACATACAATGTCGCTGCCGCCCATTGGTCCACAGTGGTGGGCCAATGGGCGACTGAACCACACTATTACAACACAGTCCTCGCCTATGGCAGATGAAGCCGTTCACGCTTCGGAACTGTAATAGTACAGTGGTCTGCCTTATTAGCCCCATGCTGTGAATAATATTCAACCATTCTGTATTGTCAGTACATTCTTCAAATGTCACATTGTGCCATCAGGAACACAAATGTGTTTTCTGAAGGGCTGCACCCCTCATAACCTCCTAGATTTCATTATAATCACCTCTTCAGTAGAGGTGTTTTATGGAGGGTACAAGACCTGGAGAAGCTGGTTTGGGTCAGATGTGACCATATTGTGACTAGTCATTTTGTCAGTTTTGTTGCTAAAACACCAGTCACTGTAATATTTTCAATGAGGTTACGTGTTATGGTGCCAGAAGCCATAAATGTTTTTACATAAAATTGTCTGGGGTTGGAGGAGTAGTAGAGTGGGAAATGACTGGGGTGGGTGAAGGGATGGTCATGGGATTAACTTGGGTTACCAGGAAGGGCTTTGTTCTTTTTTTTTTCAATTAACAGGCTGAATGTTAAATTGTTTTGAATGTGGCCCAAAGGTTCAACTGAACCAAATCAAAGGATAAAGTACTGAATTTTGCATATACAGCAAATATAAATTTGTCACTGGTTCCTCTTTAGCATGGTAGATGAATTCTAAGGGTCAGAGATACTGAGTTCAAGTTATTACCCATATCTATATAAACAAACAGTGGCGGCTGACTACTGAAAACATATAAAATATGAATTGACTTGTGTCTAAACATTGTTTTTCAATGTTTCCTCAGAAACCTCAGAGGTTTAAGTATTTGAATCCAGAGTCTTAACTTTTGGATTCTGGTTGAGGGCTGGGTTTGCTGACTGTAAATAAAGTGTTTCTTTTTTTATGTTCGCAATTGCACTTGCGCAAAGTGAACATATTGATATGATAGTGGATTTGTTAGGTGCGCAGCAGTGTCAGACCAATTATCAGCCAGGCTGATCATGACACTCTTCTGGTCTTGCTGGGCAGCATACATGTAGTTCAAAGAAAACACCCACTTGAATCAGAGGGTGGCTCTTATCTTTAATCTGAGTAAGTCACAAGCAAACAGAGTCAATCAGTGTCATGATGAGCCTGCTGTTGTCCTTCCCACCAATGTAAAAACAATCCCTCCCACCTCCCATTACTTCCCCCTTCTTCATTTTCTGACACCGGGTGCCCAACTCTGATGCCAGTTAGTACCCTCACCCAACCCATTCTCACTGTGCAACAATGGGTAGCCCACCCATGGTGCCGCCACATATAACACTGACACTGGGGTGCCCAATCTCAAGTGTCAGTACCTGAAATAAAGAAACCCATCCCCTTTAGTCTTTTTTTTACTTGACTCTCCCACTCAGCACCCACCACCTTCCCCCCACACCCCACACCTCCACCCCAACCTTACTTTTAATTTTCTGACACCAGGGTGCCCAATTCCTGGTGCCAGCTAGCACCCCCACCTCTGCCCATTTTCCTTGTGCAACACCAGGAAACCAATCCCTGGTGCCGTCAAACATTACACCAACACTGGGGTGCCCAATCAGCAGTGTCAATACCTGAAATAAAGAAAACCATCCCTTGTAGTCTTTTTTTATTTTTATATATCCTGTAAAAAAGAAAACCAGCCAACATTGACTGTTACTGCCAATGGCACGTCACAGTTATTACCTTCCCCTACACAACCCTCCTATTCAGCATGCCCCCACCACCCTTTTACTTACTTACTAGGGGTCCAACGTCATAATCCTCACTGGACTAGAGACACGTCTTCACATTTTCAATGCCAGACTGGGAACTGATGGAATCAAGTATGTGGTTCAGTGTATTTCACTGTTTTTTTTATTTGTCCTCATAACTTGGTTATTTTTGGATATTTTTTCTCCAAATTTTCAACATGGCCTTTTTGGGAACCCACTTCATGAACAACGGTGGTGAAATTATGTAAATCCATCCTGAAAGGTGATTTTTGCAGTTTTTGTGTGAAATCACCTTATGGGCAGGATTTGAAAATGTTCTCCACCCTTGTTTATGAGGTGGGGTAATAAGAAGGCTATGTTAAAAATATGGAGTAAAAATATTAAAAAACAAAGTTAAGAGCATATGTTGACAATTTTCAATGAATGCTTGTAACATTGGTAATTTAAATTTCAGTATTGTGAACCCAAATTTTCAACATAGCCATTTTTCACACCACCTCATGAATGTGACAACTGTAATTTTATCAAATCCTTGCCAAAAATGTGTTTTTCGCACTTGTGGCATGAAATTACCTTTCAGACAGGATTTGAAAATTATTCCACTCTTGTTCATGAAGTGGTATCATAAGAAAGCTATGTTGAAAATTAGAGGTTAAAATAAAAAAGTTATGTGTATATTGAAATGTTTTAATGAACACTCATAACTTTGGTGAGTTTCAATATTTTGATCCCAAATTTTCAACATAGCCATTTTCACACCACCTCATGAACATCATAGTTATCATATTTCAAATCTTGGCTAAAATGTTTATTTCACACTTGTAGCACAAAATGACATGTCAACCATTATATTATAAATGACACCTGTCATGATCAGGAGTGGTCATAAAAGGCTATGTTGAAGATTTGGTGTCAAATGTAAAAGCAACAAAGTTATGAAGAAACATTGAATTGTTCCAACATTTACTCATAACGTTATGTTTGGAGAGTTTGGACCCTACTGTTCAACATATCCCTTGTGATACTGCATCCTCCTCCTCCTGAACATGACAAGTGTCATTTTTGAAACCCTCTAAAACTTGTTTTCACAGTTGCACAGAGAAATCACCTTTTGGATGGGATTTAACAAATTCCACCTCTTTTGATCAGAACAGCAGGTCATAAAAAGACTTGGAAATTTGGGGTCAAAATGTGGGAACCCACTGACAATTAGATATTGCCTGTCAGCTAGTCTATCCTGGGTAAATACAATCTAAAAATGTGTAAAAGCAGGACACCACTGTAAATGAGATATTGCATCTCATCTGGTCTATCCTGGGTAAAAATATAGTAAATATGTGTACAAGTAAGACCTGGTACAACAGCAATGCAAGCAGCAGACATTCGGCATTGACAGATACTTGTTAGTAACTGGTTTGTGTTTATGAACCGTAGCTCAATAGCACTTACAGTGGCCTGGATAGAACAAAACTCTTCTGACAAAGGATCACAGCATCATGAATAATTTGTTTCAAATGAGAATATGTTGGTTGTTAATGTTTTCTGTAGGCAAATGATTGCATTAAGATATAAGGGTTTCTCAACAAATCAAAATAAAAAAAAACAGGAAATCCAAAGAGAGGGCTTACAAATCCCATGTCTAAAGGCATGTGTTCAACATACTATGAAGGATGGGCAGATTTGGTTAAAAATTAAAAAGATCCCAATGGAACTTGGTGAGTTTTAAAATTTAGAACTTAAAATAATCTCCTGCTAAAATGTATTATGTATTTAATTGTTTAAAGGGATTATTTATGATCAGTGTCCCCATCATAAGCTGAAAGTCCACGAAAAGAGATTTTAAATGATATATTAGGCTCAGTTGTAGCCAGCAGCAGTCCAGAGATAGCTACCCCATACTGATGTTACATTTTATCTTCCTAGACTTTGCTCACATATCCTACCTGAGTTAGGGAGCTAAAAGAAGAATAGTTTTACAGTTCTGTGGCTTTCTGTGGCTTTTAAGCCTTCTTTGGGACTTGCAAGAAAAGAAGATGCTGTCACTTTTGCTTGTGTTTTGAGAGGTTTATACTTCAGTAGAATAAAAGGATTATTTCTTTATATTTAAGTTTTGACCAGAAAAAGGCACACAAAGCTGTGGTAACTTGTTTCCTGGTGCATTCTGTGGTGTGTGTTACAAAGACTCAGCCTCATTTTTTATTGTTCGGGAATGTTGGCCATGAGACCAGGGAACTCTCTTACTCATCTTCTAGTGTCATGGGATCTTTAGCTTCCACCTAGACAAGGAATGCAGATTGGCAGAAGGGAGACCAGTTTAATGTCTCATCCAGAGAGTGGTACGTCAATAGTGCAGCACCTCTCTTTTACAGCACTAAAGTGTCAGTTATTGGTATTGTTGCAACTATCTGGTTTAGGGCTATAAACCATGACTTTCTGATCTTCTGGGCCCAGAGACAAGTGTCTGAGCCACCAACACTGATAACTATCATATGGGTCTATGAAGGCAAAACTGGTGGCCTGAAAGTTAGAATACAGTCTACGGGGTGCCAGTAAAAAATGACTTCTGCTGAAAGTCTGTGGACTTTGTATCCTGCTTACCATACAGCCACAAGGAGCTGTTCTCTCATTTAATTTTGTTGAGCCAAAACACAGCTCTGTGGTGTTTGTGCATATATTGAGATTGGGTTGGGTACATAAAGAGTTGATAAATAAGCAGAAACAGTCACATGTCACTGTTTTTTTGTCCTCATATTTTTGCCAGTAATACTGTAATTAAACCTGCTAAGGCTGGGCAGAATTATATATTCCACTGACAAAATTCCTGCAGAATTGCAGTTCTGGTTCCAAAACTTTCTGTGGAATTTAAAAAAAAATTCCTCAACTAGAGGAACCACCACATTTTCAATGTACAACAATGTAGACTGATGATTTTTCATTAAAGTGCAAATGGCCTTCCCCCCATTTTTACTTGCATATATGATAGAAGTCAATTTAAGCAGCAGAATCATTTACAAAAGATATTATCAGCTATGTATTTTATCTCAGAGTTTTTTTTCCCATATTTAGAATAGAATAGACACCAATGCAAACTGCAAATATTTTACTCAGAACATGGATAGGATAGAAAATATGTTAGATAAGACAAAAAGAGAAATTGGAGTGTTCGTACATTTATGTACCAATGACCTGACTATAAGCCTCTGCAGGGAGTCATGCTAAGCTTCTGAGAACTGGGAGACAGACTGAAAAAAAAAACACATAACCACTCTAGCCTTTTCAGATGTTTTTCCAGTGTGGGATAACGGGGGAAGACAAGGTAAGGAAATAGTAAATTGAGGAATGTAATGGCTGCTTGAAAGAGTGGCGTCAGTGAGAAGAGTACCACTTTGTGATGAACTGGAGCGGATGTCTGGGACAGATGGGTCTTCATATGATGGCTTATTTAACAAGAAAGCAGATGAGTGCACTGGGGTAAAACTGGATGTCTATATAAGTAGGCATTAAAACTTAGAAGAGGGGAGACTAATTCTGAAGGAACCATTGGGACGTCAAAGTTTTTATGATCCACAGAAATTTTGTGAAGCTTTGCAAAGGTGAATTTTGGCCACTTTGTGGCCACTTCACCAGCTAAGTTTAAATTTGCAACCCCCTCTTCCCAGTACTAGGTGAAATAGTTTTCTGACTGGTGGAATTGTGTGGCAAGACACATTCTGCCAACAAAGTGTATTTCATGGAATACCTGGTGGATACTACTTGGGGAAGTCCATGAACAGTCAAAGTCACAAGCAGAATTTGGCTTCTGTTTGGCTTTCACAATTGATACTAAATGGTATCATAATTTGGCTGGGTAGAATTCATCTTTTCAAAGAAATTCAATGCCATGGAATTCTGCAGAAATGTTCCAAACTAAACAGAAATTCCATAAAACAGGATTGTCCAATTTCACCCATCATTGTGAGTTCCTCCTATTTTATTGATTGGGTTGTTTACTTGTCCCAGGAACCTAAACTGTAACTTATGGTAGCAACACATATGACTCTTTACTCTCAATCCTTCAGGATTTTACATGATTGTCTTATATGACCTTGGACCCCAATTTTGCTGCAATACTTGTTATGAGTAGTAGCACGTCCTTTATTTCTTCTGATCTCCTTTCATTGCAAACTCCTCTGATATGGATTTGTAAGAGATACCTGATTTTACAGTACTGTTCTAGGTAAAACAAATAGAGATACAGTAGTATGAAAAACACTGTATCAATCACTGTATACATGTTGTGTATTGTTTCTTGACAGATCCCAACTCAATTAACAAATACCTGATACCTTTGTAAAATATTTCAAGTTTTTTGTAGTTTTTGTTTATTTTAAGTTAATGTCAAAATGTCAAAAAGCCCCACAAAGTCAGTCAAGCAGCATCAAATTGTTTAGTATTTTTTGCAATAAATAATAGCATAATACACAAAAAAGAGAATAAAACACCAAAGCATATAAATGAGAAAAAGAAAATGTCTCTTAACTTTCTTTGATGTTGATCTCTCTTTCAACCAAGAGCCCTAACAGCATTTGAAATGCAATTTTCCTTTGCTGAGCAGTGATTCTAACTCCATTTCAAATACGGTAACACTATGATCTCCCACAAACAAATGGTGATGATTATGGGCTGTGGTGTTTACATATATATATATATATATATATATATATATATATACATTTTTTTAAATGTAACTCAGCCTGATGTTGGTTTTAACTTTACTCTGGGGACAGGGTGGAAAAACTTTTCACTGAAATGCTAATAAAGAGTAGACTTTAATTCACAGTTTCTTTATAACAGAGGTCTTTTCTGGCTAGATTTAGCATCTTTGTTTTTTTTTGCAAAATGATGCCCATTGTCATGGCTTAGCAATTTTATTTTATTTATTATTTTATTTTCAATTCATTCCCAGAGCAAAATGGAAACAGCAGATGGAATGCACATGCTTAAGTATATGAGCTCTTAGTGCAACTGCATTCTCACATTAGCAAAGCAAATTTAAATTATTTACTGGGTTATCTGACTATAAAGTTATGCTGGGTTGAGATTTACTCTCACATGGAAATACGAATATCATGCAAAGGCCACAGGGTAATATATTTGGAAATAATGAGCCCATAACTCAGATTTCAAAGCTTTTAGGGAAAAGAGTTCTCCCCACCCAGTCTTCTGAGAAAAAATCAATATAATCCTAAACTCTGCTGCTATGAAATTGTCTAGATAAAATGTGAGTCAAACTCAGTTTAATGAAATCTCGCAGGATAAAGGCTTTAAAATTAATTGTCTTGCACTGTTCTCCTCCAAAGCCTTCCTAACAGTTTAGAGGTGTGATGAATTCATCCCTTTTGCCACCAATTGTAATATCTTGGTTTAGGGTATTCAATGATGCAGAAACAGTGCAGGGTGTACATTGCGTCAGACTTTTTCCAGGGGTATACAATTAACTGAATCATTCTTTGGATAATTTGAATATTGTACCATCCCAATTCAAATACAGTACTGAACATCTGAGGGTATGTGGTAATAAACATTCAACACCCCCCCAACACCCACACATGGTTCTGGGTGAAAACTGCATTTCAATAAGAGTGCAGTCAAAATCTGCATAGGGACAAGAGCATCAGACATAACAGTGCTGAGCAAAAATATCGACTGAAGAGACAGCACTGCAACTGGGGGTGTATAAATGCCAGTGGGTGGGCACACTTCATCATTGCAACTGAACTTTGCACCACAAGCAAGTCAGGTGGGAGGAAGAAAGGCCAGTCGGGTGGGAAAAAACAATTCAGGTGAGTGGATGGGGCTTCGCCCCTCTACACTCCCCCACTTGAAGTAATTTGCAAAGGCGAATTTTGCAACATCGCTGTAAATTCTCCAGCACAATGAAACTTCGCAACATCTCTCTTTTGGGGGAAGTACACATTAGAGTTTTTATACAGCAAGCTCTGCTCCTTTGTTTGGGTTCCAGGCAAAAAAGCACTATCCACAGCCCAACACCGATTCCTCACATGACGAAGCCACTCAGACCCACCAGAACTTCAATATTCTAACTCCAAGTCACACTAACCACCAAATGAGTGCTATACCAGCCAAAGGCTCAAATGTATGCAGTGCTGTTTATGCTCTTGCTGTTCTGGCTTTGCAGTCTTTGATAAGTGGTTTTGACCAGCTATGATGTACACAAACACTCTCATTCTATGCACCTCCTCCAAAAGTCCCTACCTCCTTACCTTTTGCAAAATGCTCCCTAATCTTCTAGGGCATCCAAATTGTGCCTCCCCATATATTCTGCCACCACTGTTTATAGCCACATGGAGGAGAGATACACTGATATGTTAAGCTCTTTTGTAATGTTGTGCAAACTTGATCCAGGACCTTGTTTTATTAAACAATGTTCATTAATCTAAGGGTCAAATGATGTTGGGCAAGGGTGGGGTTTATCTAATGGCAACAAATTCTGATTGACTGCTTATACATCAATCCTGCTCATGCTGTGACCACCCACATTACTATTCCTTAGCTACATCTATTGCACTCCTGCCACTGGATGAGTCTCCACCCTCCTGACTAAAACTGTATCATTGAGGGGGCAGTACTGCTAGTAGGCACAAACTGGTGTACATGGAAAATTAAGGTACATTAAAAAAAAAACAGTGGCCACCAGATTCACTGGTAGAGATTCATTCATCACCCTGTCCATCTATATGGATATGAAGAGCCATAATGGATGGAGAAACTAAACAGTGTGCCATTGAAGCTGTCAAGGGGTGTTTAAAAAATGGGAATATGTGACTTGTGAAAGGGTATGGGGGCACAGGATGCTTAGAATACTGGGGGACTGTGAGGAGGATGCACAGAAATCTGAATATTTCTGAATATGGGGGTGAGGCAAATTTGATTCTTGGGACCCATGCTTACCCCTAAATATGATCACTATTAGACCGAAGGGCCTGAAATCTGTGACTCTAAATGGTCCAGAAGACTGAGGAGCTATGATAGCAGTTTTCAAACTGGTACAATGAATAATTCTATCTGATCAGATAAAATTACTAAATACGGTATATATTCAATAATAAGCAATGTGAAAGACATAAGTGGCCAATTAAGGAGGAAGCTATATAAAGAATATTCTAAAATAAAATTCCACAGCAAGAATGGAGGATTTGTAGAACAGATTTCTAATCTAAAGTAGTAGCTGCAAGTTTACCTACAGTGGCACCTCCCCCCCCCATGATCAGATGCCTGATTCATCAGAATCTTGCAGTATTCTGCAGGAACAGTGCAATTCAATGGCACTTGTCATGCAGAACACTATGTCTCATCCAGGTGGACAGCACTGCATGTCTTTAGGGTTACCTACTGTTGGTACCTTACAGTAAAAATGAGTCAGTGGGTATCCCCACTGAGGCAGTGAAGAGACAAAGTTGATCAACCATTGGTCTACTTTCATTCTTCCCTTTTTATTACCATGTTCAAATTTTTGTATTTATTTTTATGCAAATCTCCAATGTAATGGAAGCTTGGCTCCTGGTGAGAAAAGCAAGATTGCCTCTACTCGTGACCCTATCTTGATCCCGATGATCTACTCATACTAGTACATGTCTTTGTCATCTTATGCCTTGCCTACTGCAATGCACACTACTGTAGTCTTTATGTTGGTCAGATACATCATCTGCAACCTGTGCAGAATGCTGATGCTAGGCTTCTCCCCTCCACTAAGTGATACATGCATATTACTCCTGTACTAAGTTCTTTCATTGGTTACTTCTTAGAGATATGCCGACCCGATGGCGACAACAACACAGCGACATGCCTCGCTGTAGGCAAATTGACACTTTGCCGACAGGTCACAGTGTTGGTGTGCCCAAGGCAGGGGCACACTGTCTCCTGGTCCTGCACCCCCTCCCCAAATCAACTCCAACTGGAGTTGATAATCCATAGTATGGGGGGTTCAGGGGCGAAGACCCCCGATAGAAAAAACAGGACCGGGAGACATGCGGGATTTATATCTACCACAACTTGCAGTTGACAAAAATCCCATCACTGAGATGCCAGTTGACAAAAGCGTTGTTGAACTGGCATCATAGATCCCTTGTAAGATAGTGGATAAACTTCCAAATCTTATTATTGACCTTTAAGGCTCTCTACAGACTGGGACCCCATTACCTTAGAGAGCTTCTTGCAACCTTTACCAATGTTTAAGCTTTAAAGGCTACAGGCTGCAGTTTTTTGACTTAGTCATTTTGTTGGTGCTCCACATTTGTGGAACAGTCTCCCCTCAGACATTTGAACTCTCCCTTCACTTCTCAGTTTTTAAAATAAACATGACTCTTGAGCAAAGCTTTTCCAGTTACCTGATTTGATTGTTGTTCTGATCTAAAAACTATCCTTGTAAGATTTGTAAGTTTTGTTTTTGTGTTCAAAGTATTTAATGCTGTAAATATGTTTTCTTTTGTATTGTGCCATGGTTTAAAACGATGTATTTAAATAAAAGATCTAGCTATCTATTTACTACTACAGAATTAAACAGAAGTCTGACCATTATATAACATAACTATTTTTTTAATTTTAACTCTGAGATGTTCGTTCTTTTACAAAAGATCAACACACTGCTGTTCTTGCGCGTGCATTCTTATTGCACTTTGGTTTCACATCAGTACACTGGTTGTAAAAATACAGTGGAGTGAAAGATTTCTGTCCTTTTTAATTAACCAGTAACTACAGCAGAATTTAAAACTTGAGTGTAGACTGTTGAAATGTGTACTTTGCCTTGAAACAGAGAGCAGGATTCTGGCAGCAATAATTAATAGCAATACTCACAGCATCATGAATAAGCAATAGTGAGAAAATAGTTCTAAAGGACACATTTATAAAAATGTGGGTTGATCATAAACTATTTCTGCCATTCATTATATCCAATATAATGTTACATATTGAAGCTGGAGAAAGTTTATAGTGGAGTATAAACTCTTGTTGCCAGTCAAGTGTCTGTGTCATTTTCTAGTGGCTATTTCTTAGTCATTCACTGTTTTGAATAATCTGGAAAAAACATGATTAGGATAGTTGCTTTATCTTAAAACTATAGAATCCCTGCTTACATGGCATGAGGTCAAGCAGAGTAAGTTTAAACAGCAACTAACATTGCAATTTTTGCTAAAGTGACTTTCACTGATCAATGGGGTGTGGCAGAGTTTGAGCCAAGTTCTCAAACAAAATGAAAATGGATATCCAGGATACATGTAAGATAGTTATTGTTTTAAACTTATACTGAAAATGCAAAGAGACCAGGAGTAAATAGCAAACTATTTTGATTATTCTACTCCTGTGGAAAAACTCACTTTCCTCTGGTATTTGGTGAACAGTGATGGTACCCACCCATTATAATTGATACAATATGCTCTATTTAGAACCAGCAGCAAGATGATGGAAAAGTTATAATTTAAGGATTTGCCTTCAATACAAACATATTGCTTTCCATAGTATGCATAAGATCTTTATGTGTTTGACTGACGTGATAATACCTATCTGAAGGATTTGAAACATTCCATATTATAAAAGTAAGGAAATTTGCAATGATATATTATAGGGGTGTGGTAGTGCTCATATAGTTAGGGTTGAGTAGGCTGTTTAGTGTTAAACCCCAGTTTTTGCACCTGAATAACTTTGGCAGTGTTCACAGACGTTGCCCCAAATTTCTGCATGCACGGTCTGGCTACTAGAGTCTCAAGACATGAAATACTTAGTGATTGCATCTTGTTTGGTTTTCAAGACAAAGAATGCCATGAAACACAAAAAAGAAAAAAAAATGTTTTTTGTTTTCCTATACTTAACATGTGTTTTTTTTTCACTCTCACGCACAGCCTAGATAATGTGGAATCTGTATCATAAAATTTTCAGAGTACAAGCAGCCTGTACCATGGTAGTGCTTTTTGAAGGTTTTGTGAATAAATATTATATGGTTCCAGAGTTGTAAGGATTTAAAATAATTTTTTTTTGTGATAACCCTCTAGCTTGACTGTTAAAAAAAAAAAAAGCACCGATTGTCAGAGGTTTTTTTTATGATTTACTTGTCGTGAAGAAAAAACTGATCATGGCGGTTCCCATCTTGTTTTTTAACAACAATACACTGAAAACACAGAAACTTATGTATTTTCAAAAAAACACCGGAACCTAGGTAAACAGGACCCAGTTAGCTAGATTGTGGTACTTGTTGTTTGAAAATTGCCCTGGAAATAACATTTCTGGGCATCCAAAAAACCTGGGTGACCAGCTGAGCCAGAGGAACCATTCACCTGCATTCTCAGTATGAGAACAGTGGGGCTTTCTTGAATTGTAATGCCACAGCTAGAGTCATGCTGCACGGTTCAGTTGAAGCAGTGAGCCGGTGATCCTTTGCTGTCTGTCTCTCTCTCTCTTTGTGTCTGTCTGTCTATCTATCTATCTATCTATCTATCTATCTATCTATCTATCTATCTATCTATCTATTTACCTGTATATCTGTCTATCTTTTATCTATAGCTATCTACATAGCTATATGAAATATTAGCAGCCTGGGGTGCTCACACCTGGTACCACTTCTTTGTCCCCTCCCTCCAGATCACCTGCCCACCTTTTCTCATGTTTAATTTTCTTTGTATTATCTATTTTACCCTCTGCCAGCCTAGCTGACCACTCCTTTGGGAGGCCAGTCCCCACCCCACTGCCACACCTCCCATTTGTTATGCCTTATTGTGCCACCCCAGGTGACCCAATGTATCCTTCACCAGAGGGCCTCCTCCTGTGCCCATGACTGGGAGGAGACTGAATGCCTAGAAGAATTTTTTTATTTCCTCACTGAGGAGCTGTGGGTGCAGCATGGGTATCCGGCTATCGATGACAGGAGGGCAGACCACCATCCAGATGGCTAGGTGACCCTTTTTTCTGTTTTTGTCCCCTGCCAGCTCGACTGCATGCCGCAGTGTCCTGACCAATCCACACATGCAGATGTGTGGTCACCCGCACCACAAAGTGGTGCCACCAGAGACACCAAGGGCAGTGCAATCTTGACCATCCCCAGTGGACAGCATCCCATGGATGCTCTTAAACCCTCCCTGCTGGCCTCCACTCCTGTGGTCCTGGGCTTGGGTGCAAACCCTGGCCACCAGCATGCCAGGTGATCCCACAGCGGTTGCCACGGGCTGGCTCTAATCATTTAATTTAATGTTGAAAAGCAGACCAGGTGCCCACTCCTGGTTCTGTTTACTCTCACCTCCAGGCAGTCTGCCTCCCATCCCATTATATACAAGACAACACTGGGATGCCACCCCTGGTGCTGCTGAATAGTAGTCCAACACTGGGGTGTTCAATCCCTGGTTTCAGAAAGTCCCGTGAAACAAAGAAAACCATCGCTTATTGATTTTTTTGTTTAAACCTGTAAAAAGGAAAATGGTCCCTTGCCGATCTGACCCCACACACACCTCTCACCCACCCACCCTAACCTCCCACTTGCACCAAACACCCCACACCACACACAACCTCACTCACCTTAATGTCCCACAGTATAGAGTCATTCTCTGATCAAAGATATGTCTTGTTATTGAACTGCTACTGTGACATGAGAAATTAAGGTAAGCTAGTTTAATATATTTCGGGGTTACTTTTACTTTTATTTGTGCATTATAACTTTATAATATTCTTTCACCAAATTTTCAACATGGCCTTTTGGGACCCTGTCTCATGACCAAAGGCAATGGTTGCTTTGCAAAATCACCGTTCAAGTGGGATTTTAAAATTTTCACTTACTGGATTCATGAGGAGAGGTCATAAGAAGGCTACTGTATGTTGAAAATTTGGGTCAAAATATAAAAAATACAACCAAGTTATGAATACATGCTGAATTTTTCCTAAGCTCACTCATAACTTTAGTAATTTTCAATATTTTGACCGCAAATTTTCTACATAGTCATTTTTTCACTCCACCCCATGAATGTGACAGCTGTTGTTTTTCAAATCCTGGCAACATGAAGCAGAATGACATTTCTGCAGGGATTTCAAGATTTTCACCTGCTGGGTCCATGAGATGGTGTCATAAGAAGGCTCTGTTGAAAATTTGGTATAAAAATATGGTAAAATGACTAAGTTATGAGTGAGCATTGAAATATTTCAATGTTCACCCATAACTTCACTAATTTTCAATTTTACCCAAACTATCAACACCATTGACAGAACAAAGGCCAGTGGCACATTCATAAGTAGAAAAGAAACGGTCAGACTGGATGGGCCTTTGGTCCTTATCTGCCATCAACTTCTATGTTTCTATGGCCATTTTTTTTCACACCAACTCCTAACCTGGCTAGGTGTAGTTTTTAAATCCTGGATGAGATGTTTTTTGCACTTCTGGTGTGGCATGACATTCTGGCCAGTATACTATGAATGCTACATGTCATGTTTGGGGTCACAATTAAAAACAAATTATTATTAAGAAACTTTGAGTGTAGTGCAAGTCTTGACCCCAGTTAGTAGTGCTCTGTGATCTCATGCCAGTGAACTGAGTTTGAGGGTGAGCTTGGTGACCCAGCTGGAGGGGTGAGGGTGGGAAGATGATGCTGTTATGTGACACCCCCATCCAGGGAATGAAAGGTGCAGGGATGCCTGCATGGGCCCAGGTACCATATAGTGAAGACAGCTCTTTTCTTGTCATATGGCCCTGCATCTCTGCACCCGTGTGTAGCAAAGGGCCCTGTGCATTGGCTGAAAGATAGGGTGAAGAGAAACAGTACTGGGGTGGGCACCCCAGTTCACTTTTCAACATTAAAGTAAAGATGGGAAAGGAGGGTCTGGGTGACCTGGAGGGAAGGGGGAGAAAGAAGTGGTACCAAGGGTGGGAACCCTGGTCTACTACTAGTTTAAATAGCTAGATAGGCAGCTAGAGATAGGTAGATAGATAGCTAGATAGATAGACAGACGGATAGACAGACAGACAGACAGACAGATAGATAGAAAGATAGATACTAGGGATGGGTGAAAGTTGCAAATTCCACTTTTGTGGAACTTCTGCAAAATTTTAGAAATTTCACAGAAATTTTGGAACTTTCACCTTTGGCAAAACTGGGATTTTCTGCAGATTTTCACCCAGTTCCACTGACTTCTTTGTGAACTGCGGGAAAAATACATATAAGCTGCAGGATTTATTCTAGCTACAGTTTAATGTATTATTTCACATTCACATTATAACTCATAACACAGCCCCCCCCTACCCCTTGTCTACTGGCCCCCTGCACCTGTCAATCATGGGTCCCAGTAAAGAAATAAAAAAAACTTTGATCCAAACCCCTGTTCCTGGTGTCTAGTGCCCCCACCCGCCGCCTCATGGGTCCCAAGTAAAAAAACTGATCCTTGGTGTCTAGTGGTCCCTCCTCCTGCTTGCCAACTGGGGTCCAGGTATAGAAGAACAAAACCTCCAATCCCTTCCTGGTGTCTAGTGCTCCCCTCAACCACTGATCGTGCCCACCAAAAATGTTTTATTTCCTTGGTGCCTAGTGGAACCCCCCATCCCGGATCCCCATAATCCATGAAAAATAGCCGGTAGTCCACTGACTTGTCCCATGTATTCCTAGTATTCCCTGATGTCTAGTGGACCCCACTATCCCCGATCCCTTGTAAAAAAAAGTAATCCCAATTTCCTAGTGTCTTATGGTCCCCCACCCCCCACCCAACAGTTCATTCACCACCACCCTGCTCCTCCACCCCACCCCCAAGCAGGACACCAGCACAGCCCTCCTCTCTCCTCCATGACTGTCAGCCCACTGAACTGTCAGTTTTTATTTTTATTTATATTATTTTATTGAAATGTTTCACCAGGAAGGCACACTGAGCAACAAGTTGCTTGTCTCCCAGTGTGACCTGGGGGATGGGGTACAGAGTGGATAAACAGTTTTACAGTCAAGATACATGAGACAACAGTTACAAGCAGAGAATAAACAACTTTAGCCAATTTACAATCAAGGTATGAGATAAACAGTTACATACAGTGAATAAAACAGAAGGCAATATCCTGATGGCAATATAGAGTAGGAGGGAGGAGAAAACAAGTAGTGGCACAGTTGATCACTAAACAGAGGGTAACAACTAGTAGTAAGGGGTCAATTGAATATATACAGCATACAGAAGATTGAGGTGAGGCAAGTGCATTTGCTTGGTGATTCATAAGTGCCAGAGAGAGTAGAGGACAGGGACAGGTATGCGATAAGAGCCGAGATTGGAGGGGAAGATGGGGAGGCAGGGTGGAGAAAAGCCAACACCATGGGGCCCCTCCAGGATGCTGAGAACCCTGCAAGGATCAGAAAGTGCTACAGGGGATGGGAATTCTCAACGGGAACCTGAGTTTTGGGAGAAGAAGAAGAAGAAGAATCAGCATTTATATAGCTCTTTTCATACACAAGGGTGAGGTAGATGAGAAAGTGGAGAGCCAGGTCTAGAGGCACAAACAAATGTGGGAGTGAAGGACTTAATTTACTTTGCTGGGGAGGGAAGGTAGAGCAAAAGGGGGTCCTCCAGGATGGTTAGAATGCAAGGGTGGGTCAATGTTGAGGGTACTGCAAGTGTGGGGAGGCAAGAATGGGGTGAAAGGATTTAGAGGAGAGCCAAAGGGGTGGAGGAAATTAGTGGAAAGGTTACTGGTTGCTTAAGGGCAGAAGGGGTAATGAGAATAAGAGAGAGGGGAGAGCAGAGCCCCTGGGGACCCCTCCAGGATGCTGGGAACCCTGCAAGGGGGACCTGGGAGGCTACATAAGCTATAGGGGAGGGGAGATAGGTAAGGAGCAAATATAGCCAGATACTGGATCATGGTTTAGGGTGGGTCATGGCAAGAGCAGCTGGATGAGAAGTGGTTGTGAAGGGCTGGGCTGATGGAGTGGATAGAAGAAGCGTGACAAACTTGGGAAGGGAGGGAATTACAAATTTTGGGAAAGTGGTAAGAGAAGCCTGATTGACCAATGAGGGTGGAGCGCCAAGGGATCAGCAAGGTACAAGTGTCAGTGGATCTAAGGGAGTGAGAGGGAGGGGGAGGTGTGATGAAAAAGGAGGAAAGGTTTACAGGGATTTCACCCAGGCAGTGTTTGGAGGTGAACTTTCCACAGTGGAAAAGACATCTATTTGTGAGGAAGGGGAAGGACAATGCATGGTATAAATCAGTGATGAGTGCGAGCAAGGGCATTAAGGGCAAAGTGGCAGAAAGAGAGAATAAGGTGTCCAATGTGACCAGGGAGGATTTGGGAGCAGCACCACAGACTACAATACAGTAGTCAAAAATGGGATGATCATCTTTTGGACAAGTTCATGCCTAGCTGCAGGAGGGATACAATTACGGTTCCTGTAGAGGGCACCAAGCTTGGGTGCAGTTTCTTAGGATGGCATCTAATATGTCCAGAGAAGCTGAGGTGCTGGTCATACCTAAGGTATCTGAAGGAGGAAGTGTCCTCCAAAATGGTCCCATCCAGGGTGTGGAAGGAGGGTAAGTTGGGGAGCCTAGAGAGTCTCTGCCTAGTGCCAAAGGTCATGGAGATAGTCTTCTTGGCATTAAGGAAGAGGTGGTGGTTAGCAAACCAAAGCTGAATTTTATTGAAATCATGCTGTACTGCAAGTTGGTTGTAACCTCAGCAGGACTAGAGCCAGAAGCATACAAGACAGTATCATCTGCATACATGTGGGTGGAGGTAGAGGGAAAGCAAACTGAAGGCAGGTTGTTTAGGAAGATTGAGAAAAGCAAGGGTCTGAGTACTGAGCCTTGGGCGACTCCTGTGGTAATCGGGGGGGAAGGTGGAGGTGATTCCAGAAACCCTAACAGATTGAGTTCTACCAGTGAGGTAAGCCCTGAACCAGTTAGTGGTAGTAGTAGATAGGCCTGCTGATGAGAGTGAGTCCAGGAGGAGGGAGGGAGACAGTGTCAAACGCCGGCTAGGTCAACAAAATGGCTCAGGTGATAAGGCTTGTACATCCCAGTTAGGATGGTGTCAGTGAGCCTGATTAGAAAGAGGGTGGTGGTGGAGTGATTTTTCCTGAAGCCAGATTGGAAAGGGGTGAAAAGGAGGCATCTGACAGGAAGGTGTTTAGCTGAGTGAGAACCAGGTGTTCTGGAGTTTAGCAAGAGTAGGGAAGAGGAGATGGGGTGATAGTTGCTAAGGGAAGCAGGGTCCCCACCTTTAGGCAAGGGGAGGACCACAGCATGCTTCCAATATGAGGGGACATATATTTTAGTAAAGGAGAGATTTAGAATGAGGGAGAGGGGGTAGGCAATGGCTGTGGATGAGAGACAGAGCTTGAGGTTGAGGTCATAAGGGGAGGAACCTTTTGAAGAGTTGATGGTGAGTAGGGCATTTAGTACATTGTCAACGGTGATAGTAGAAAAAGAGAAGGAGGGGGTGAGAGATGAGGGGCAGATAGAGGTGTAAGAGGAGGGACTTGACAATGGGTAAGAAGGGAGGGACTTTAGAAGTTCAGCTGCGCATGTAGTGTAGTATGAGTTAAATGCCTCTGCCACAATGTTTGGATCTGCCACAGGAAAGTGTAACTTCAGAACCGGGAGGAGGATGGGATAAGGAGTGAAGAGGCATGGACTACCTTCCAGAACTTTTAAGGAGTTATGTTTGTGAGTAAGGCCGATTTGAAGTATTCTGACTTAGCTAACCTTGTAGCCTTAGTGCAGGCATTTCTGAGCCCTACGATAAGTTGTGAAGTCACTAGGGGTCTGTGTTGATTTATGTATCTTCCAAGCATGATCTCTAGCCCTCAGAGCAGGCCAGGAGTTCAGGGGCAATCCAAGGATGATGATTTCCCTAACTCTGGAAGTTTTATGGGGCGAAAGTATCCCAAGTATGAAGGAATATGCCTTTGAAATAAGAAATGGCCTGATAACACCAATGAAGCAGAAGCTAGGGGTGACCAGTCAGAGATGGCAAGGTTATGCAGTAGGGGTTCAAGGTTCAGAGAGTTGAAGAAGTGTAACTGCTAGGTTTTGTGTGGAACTTTAGGCCTGTGGATTTTTCTGACTATAAAGATTTGGTTATGGTCACTGGGAGCGTCAAGAAGGATATCAGATTTGATTACTCTGTGTGAGTGGGAGGTAATTGCCCAGTCAATCAGGGAGTGGTTTAAAGTCTTATGGTTGTGGTGTGTAGGTCAGGATCAGCTGGGTAAGGTTTAAGGCACCTACATCATTATGTGTCGTGGAAGATTTTGGAGACAGACAGTTTTGATTGAAGTCCCCCAGGATGTGTAACTCACCTGAGTGGGAGAGGGCAGAGATTGAGGTGATCAAATCTAATACTATGCTTGGGTGGATGTTAAGGCGGCAGTAGATACCAGATATGAAGATAGGGATGGTGTAAGGTAGGGTCACTTGGATGGCTAGCATGTTGTGAGTCACTGGACTGGAGGAAGAGTATACTGTAGTAAATTGTAGCATGGAGAGAATATACATAGCATGCCGCCACCCCTACCAGCACTGTCTTGCCTTATGATGGAGTAGCCTTGGATAGAGATGTTGTGGTAAGGGATTGAGGCCTTTAGCCAGGTTTCTGTGATAATTATTATATCAAGCTTCAGAGCAATTGCCATGATTTTAGGAGGTTGATTTTTAACAGTAAGCTATGGATGTTTAAGTGAAGGATCTTAAAACCTTTTGGGAGAGCTGTGGGGGCAGAGGAAGAGGCAGTGACAGAGAAGGGGCTTGAGGAAGAAGGGGCAATTGGGTCTGGGTTAGGGTGTATGTTCCCTGAGGATAACAAAAGCAGAGCAATAATTAGAAAGTGCAGTTTAGGGCACTTGGGACTCCTGAGTGAGGAAGAGGAAGTGTCATTTGGACCAGGGGTTGGGGGGATGCAGAAGGAGAACATGAGGTGGAGAAAGACAAGATTAGCAGATGTGGGGATTAGGTAAGCTTGGGGGAGGATAGGAGAGTGAGATCAAAGTTCCAGGGAGGAGGTAGGGGTGATTGCAAGGATGAAGGTAGGAGCCTGAAAAGTAGGGAATAAAATTGGGTTAACTCATTGCCTCCGCAGGAGCTCTCTGAAGTTGCACCACTTGTCTCCTGTATACTGTTAACACTGAATCCTGGGCCTTTCTAAGCAAAATCAAGCTATAGTCAGCATGCCACAAACTAATCCTAATAGCTCAAGAACCGTAAGTGCTAGACACAAATTATGAGTGGCAAAGTTATTCAGCACAAAATTACCTTTCCAATGGTGGTATGCAAATAGTAATACGTAATTTTGTTTTGTTTTCTATGCTGATTGAAACAGCAAAAGAAAATATTTTTTTCACTAAAATAGGTAACATAAGCCATACACACCATAAACAAATGCGAATAACTCCTAAAGTATACATGATATACACAAAATATCAGTGGCAAAGTTGTTCAGCACAAAATTACCTTTCCAACAGTGCTATGCAATCAAATATATATTATATTATGTTATATTATATATTAAAATATATAAGTGACATCTCCAGACATTGCAAGGGCACACAGGAAGTCAGTAGCTGACTTCTGTGGGTGTCCTCAGGACACACCAGTGTACTTTACTGATGACTACAGGCATCTGCTAGGAGAAAATGAGTTAACAGGTTTAGGATGGGAATGTGCAAGAAGAGGAGGTAAGGAGAGGGTAAAAAACAGGAAGATGGAGAAGGAGAGGATGCTAAGATGCATTTTGAGAAGGGATTGGGTCAAGCCTGAGGACAAGGGAGTAAGAAGGCAGGGGAGGAGGAGTTGTAGAATAGCCTGAAGGTAAGATAGTAAGAAGGCAGGGGAGCAGATAATGTAGATTAGGAGCAGTGTGAAGTATAGCAGGAATAAACCTGCAGAGGGGAAAATTGGGTACTTAATTGGTTTGGCCCTCTAGTTGGCAGAGAAAATAACCTGTGGAGGGGAAAGTGGGTACTTAGTATTAGGATGAAGGTCACCTGACACCTGTGGCTATAAATATAATAGCCTAGACAGGGCAGGAGGATGGGGGGTGTATGGGAAGCCGTCACAAAGCACCAGCAGGGAAGATAACGTCAGTGGGAAGCACCGGCGGTGGCTTGAGAGTGGCTGTCTGCACTGTGAGAAGTCCTGGGGAGAGCTGGAGTTGCTGAGGGCTTGGGCAGCACAAAACGCCCACTTCAGGGTCTCCTCTGGACAGATATCAGAAAAGGGCAAAAATTAGTACAGGGTTTAATTGCTGGGTGGGGTAAGTTTGCAACTGCAGGCATACAGTACAGCAGGGGCTATGGACAGGTTGGACAGGGAGAGATTTGCAGGACAATAGGGGTGCTGATCATTGATGTTTGCAGAGTTCTTTAGTTAGGTGAGAAGAAGTTGTGAAAAGGGGAGGGGCGCTTAGGCTTCAGAGGCGTGGGAGGTGTCATTAAGTCAGAGAATTGGAGATTGCAGGAGACAGAGCAAAGAGAAAGTAAATGCAAGGGCAGTTTGCAGACATTACTAGGCACAGGTAAACAATTATTCTCAAACGGCTGTAAACAACTAATGCTATTGCGCCAAGTGGCAGCACCTCTACTGCGCACTCTACAGATGCTCAGCAAACAGTAAAAGAGTTGTAGGAAAAACTATGCAATAATACTTTAAATTTAGTCTAAGCAGTTTGATTTCCTTAAATTACACATTAAAAATTCAAATATCCTGAGAGAAAGAGGTGCAAATGCAAGCAAAAAGTCAAAGATTCAGCTGGATAAGTTTAAAGTGAAAAGGTCCAATAGAAAAGGAGCAGCTAGGGTGCCAGCTAATCAGGCAGTCTTATTAAGACAGCGCTTGAATCTGATTGGTCCATGGAGTCCCTGTACCTGGCTTGATTCCTTGGCGGCAGTAGGAAGCACTGGCAGTGGCTTAAGATGGCTAGCCCACCCTGTGAGAAGTCCTGGAAGAGCTGGGGTCACTGAGAGCTTGGGCAGCATGGCGTGCCCATTTCCGGGTCTCCTCTGATAGAGATCAGAAGGCTATAATTAGTAGAGGGTTTAATCATTGCATGGGTTAAGTTTGCAACTGCAGGCAGAGAGACAGCAGGGGCTAGGGTTGGGTTGGACAGGGAGAGATTTGCAGGACAATAGCGGTGCCAATCACTGGTGTTAGCTGAGCTCTCTAGCCAGAGGGAGAAGAGCAGGATGATAGGGGCACCGATCACT
This sequence comes from Neoceratodus forsteri, assembly GCA_016271365.2. NCBI lineage: Eukaryota > Metazoa > Chordata > Ceratodontiformes > Ceratodontidae > Neoceratodus > Neoceratodus forsteri. Next base: position 30,444,277 of record CM028132.1, read on the forward strand.
GGTGTTTGCAGAGTTCTTTAGTTAAAGAGGTGAGAAGACGTGGAAAAGGGGAGAGGGGCACTTGGGCTTCAGAGGTGTGGGAGGTGGCATTAAGCCAGAGAATTGGAGAGTGCAGGAGACAGAGCAAGGAGAAAGTAAATGCAAGGGCATTTTGTGGACAGTACTAGGCATGGGCAAACAATTATTCACAAATGCTGTAAACACTGAAATAATGCTAAAGTGAGTGGCGGCACCTCTACTGCACACTCTGGTAAAGAACTGTACAAGCATATGTTCATTCAGGGACAGTTCAGTGGGCTGCCAGCTGTTGAGAGAGAGAAGGACTGCACTGGTGGCCCACTTGGGAGTGGGTGGGTGGGGTGGGGTGGTGATGGATGAACTGTTGGAGGGTCCACTAGACACAAGGGAATTGGGATTACTTTTATTTCTACAAGGGACCGAGGATGGACGGGTCCACTAGTCACCAAGGAATACTAGGAATAGAGGGGGATGAGTTGGTGTAATGCTGGCTAATTTTTTGTGGATTAGGGAATCCAGGATAGAGTGGGGTCTGCTAGGGCACCAGGGAAATAAAACATTTTAGAGACACGATTGGTGGGTGGGGACCACTAGATACCAGGGAGGATCAGTGTTTTTTCTTTTACCAGGACCCACGATCCACGGGTGTGTGTGTGGAAACCAGTAGATATCGGGATCAGGGTTTTTTTACTTGGGACTCACGATCAGCAGGTGGGGGGCCACTAAAACCAGGGAGGGATCAGAGTTAATTTTTTAATTTATTTACTGGGACCCCCAATCAGTGAGAGGTGGATTTATGAATTAAACTGTGGGTAAAAAAAGCCTCAGAACTAACCACTGACATTGATCAGTTCTGCTGATTTTTTGCCGCAGTTTAATAAACTAACTCACAGTCTGTATATTTATTCCACTGTTTTAAGGCAGAATTTCTGCAAAAGTTGTGAAAATGGTTTCTGAATCTTTCATGGAAATTCTGCTAGCAGAATTTTTTTGCACACCCCTAATTAGATAGATAGATAGATACAAAGAGAGACAGAGAGAGAGAGGACCATGGGCTCACTGCTCCAACTGAAGCTGGCAACATGACTCCAGCTGTGGCTTCACAATTCAAGAAAGTCCCACTGTTCTCATATACTGAGAATGTGGATGAATGGCTCCTCCGCTAAGCTGGGCACTAGGATTTTGGTGTCTAAAAACATTATTTCCTGTGCAATTTTCCAAAATGTGCACTAGAATCTAGTTAAACAGGTCCTATTTATCTATGTTTAGGTGTTTGTTTTCGAAAATACATCATTTTATGAATTTTAATGTTTTAGTTAAAAAGATGGTGGTTGTCACAATCTTTTTTTCTCATGGCAAGTAAATAATTTCTCATGACAAGTGAATCACGAAAATAAGCACTGATGATCGATGTCTTTTACCAGTTGAGCTACAGGGTCATTCAAAAAGTAACTTTAAACCTTATAACCTTGGAACTGTATAATATTTTTTCATGGAAGTTTCAAAAGGCACTACCTCAGTACAGGCTGTTTCTACCCTGAAAATTTCATGAAAATATTCCATCTGCGTCTAGGCTGAGTATAAAGTAAAACAAAAAGTTAAATATAGGAAAACAAAACCCCTTTCCGTGTCTCGACAACCAGACAAGATATCATCACAAAACGTTTCACATCTTGTGACTCTGGCAGCAAGACCATGCATGCCAAATCTGAACTATTTCGTCAAATGCAGTCAAAGTTATTAAGGTTCAAAAATTGGGGTTTAACATTAAACATCCCACTCAACCCTAATTATAAGTGTGCCTTGGTGCCCCATGGAACAAATAATGGGTAGGGGTGGTATAACTTTGTTTTTTTTATCTTTTAGATAATTCCTGAGGAAGACCTAAGGTTGAAACATAGATTTTTAACTCTATTTTCTATTTTCAGCATGCATTTAATATAACCATTTTGTTTTGCTTTTAGACCACATGCTGATGCAGCGCTTTGTTTTTTACATGTGGTATACAAGGATGCATACCCATTGAGGAGGCTAATTAGGGCTATAAGGCTATGACCCCAAAGAGTGAGTGACTTTATTGTGCTAATCAGCCCCCAAGATGGGTATAGTTCCAAGTGTGCCACACTTACCCATTGTTTATTAAATATAATACAATAGGATGGTTATAGGATGGTTAATTTTATGGAGATCACATTGTTGCATTATGGCACCTGAAGGCACGTTGTAGCAAGGAGGGAATGGTGTGCAGTGAGTACAGGTAGGAGTTTGGGGATTTCTGGTTGGGAAGGTTTTGTGTAAGTGTCTTTTCTTCCAGGTTCTTTTACAGCTTGTTAATTGATTTAGCTAGCTTCCTAATGATGTGTTAACTTTGTTATTAGTATTGTCCCATAGGGTATAATGTAGTATAGGTATATACTTTTTATTGGTATCCCATTAATATAGCAAGTCATTTCAAGCCAGTAAATTTGGGTGAAGTAAAAATAGTGAAAGTGAAATGGGCCATGTGATCTGAATAGCTAGGTGCATTAATAGCACATTGTAATTTCAGCAGTTTTTTCCCAAGGGAGTACTGCTTGGGGGGACTCCTTGAAAAGACTACGTAATGCTTTGTTCATCAGGCCAGTTCTGAGCTGGCCATCTGGTGTGCTGGTTACAGTCACCACCTCTGTTGGGTGACCCGGGTTCGGGACTGACTGTAGGGAATTTTTTTAATTTGTTGGGTTGTTTAACTTGTTTTTTTTGAGGGGTTGATGATTTCTCATTCCCTACCTTCCTGACTTTGTTCCCCACCACCCACAGGTTGCCCTCTCAACATTCTTCCCCTGCTGACTTCTGTCTCCCAGGACATAGCCTCCCCTCCCAAGTTTTTCCCTCTCCTCCATTATCATCCCCTTCCAGATCTGATTATATTAAATATGGGGGATGCAGGGGCAAAGACGCCCAAAAAGGGTGGCATGGGGGGCATAGCTCCCAGCATATAAAGTATGTTGACATCACCCTCCATAGCGAAAGTCAGCACCAGTCTCTGTTTGTTGGAGGCACTGTAGTGCACATCACTGGTTTGATTTTTGGTGACGTGTACTTGCTGTTTTTCTCAGTGCCATTATGCAAGCACTGTTATGATGTAGAACTCCTTTTATTAGTGTAGGTACATACTTTAAATTGTTTAATTAGTGTAGGTATATAATTTTAATTTATATTTAGATGCAGGTATACAGAGAAACAAACAATGGACTTTTGTGGGTAAAATTCCCCATCCATGTATTATACATATTGTACAGGCGTAGTCATGCCTCTATATTAGGATTGATAACTTTGCCCCCTTTCACCTGACTTATATGAAATTTGGAAAGCACATTCATTATGCCAGGATCTCTTGATCCTGACAATTTCTTGTCAGTGGGAGAAATTTACAGAAGTGAAAATAAATGTAAAAGTCTCCATTTTCAAAAATGTTAAGACTTTTTTTGCCACCCAATTACTAAACAAATATGAAGCTTTGAAACCTGAAACTTTCACGTTTGATATAGGTTGGTCCAAGGCGTATTCTGTTATGGTTTATAGTCCCAAATGTTAAATGGTTTTCAAATTATTTAAGGTAAATGTTCAATTTCTGAGCATGCAGAGTTAAAAAATTCAACATTCTACAGATAACTGAATTTTTGTGACACCAGCTGGCTGCATTATGCACACAGCTGTCATTTACTAAGAAACAACAGCTGTATTGTATAATGCAACCAGCTGTTGTCATGACTCCTATGTCAGGGACAGGACTACTGTCATTATAGCCCCGCCATCCTGACTGTGCATGAATAAAGTGTTATCTGTACATCAGGGGCTCCAAACCCGGTGGCAGTGTATTTATGTATTTATTTATGTATAATCTGACACCATAATGCCCACTCCAGGTGACAGATGCCCTCCCCCCACCCCTGAAGCCAGTTGTTTTATCTGTAGTTCCAACATCGGTGGCCCAATCCCCATGTCAGCATTTACAAGCCCCCCCCAGCAGTGTGGGACACTGGGGAGCCAATCCCAGCATCCCAAAATTGCTTTATTTCATTTCGTCCTTCCTGCAAAACAAAAAATAAATCTCGTGATATTTGTTTTTTAAACCTGAAAAAAGAAAACCATCCCTCGTCATCCCTGTGGTTCCCTCCTCCCATCCTGACCCTCCCACTGATCACCCACCACCAACACCACCTTTTACCTACCATGGTTGTATGTTGCTATCCTCTGTGGACCGTGACACATTTGCACTCTTAAGCCCAACCATGAACAGAGGAATCAAGGTATGTGCTGTATAATGTATTTCAAAGGCATTTTGAACTTATGTTCATAACTTTGCCATTTTTAGGAATTTTTTCACTAAATGTTCAACATAACCTTTTTGGAACCCCACCTCATGAACACTGTCCCTGTCATTTCATTAATTGAGCCCGGAACATGATTTCACACTTGCTACACAAAATCACTTTTTGGGATCAAATAACAAAATTTCATAACCAGTGTTCATGAGGTGGCCTCCCAAAAGGGCCAAGTTGAAGGTTTGATGAAATAATTCGTAACAATAGCTGAGATATGAGTCTTTGTTGAAATATTTCAATGCACATGCATAACTTTGACAATTTTCAATATTTTGACTCCAAATTTATGATATATTCATTTTTTCACACCACCTCATGAATAGTACAGCTGTCATTTTTCACATCCTGTCCAAAATGTGTTTTCACACGAGGCATGGAATGGCATTTCGGCACAGATTTGAAAATTTTCACCTATGGGGTTTATGAGGTAGAGTTCTAAGAAAACTATGTTGAAAGTCCGGGTCAAAATATAAAAAAATTAGATTTTATTATGCAATGTTGTTTTCAGGGATGTCCATTACACCACTGGGGAACATGATGCCTTACGTTATGATGAACTGAGTTCAGGTGTGGAACTCAGTAAGCTGGTTTAATGGGACAAGGCTGATAGGGAAGGTGCTGACCATGCAGCACCAGCTCCAACCTGTGTAGGGATAGAGCAGTGCTTTGGTGCAGATGCCACACCCAGTGGTGGGTCAAGGAACCTCACCCACAAGGTACTGGCATGTGTGCAGGGCCTCCTGGGCCCATGCACTGGGTCAGGACTGTCTTAAATATTGTATTTATCTCAATGTGCACAAAAAATATACAACTCCACTATCAGAAAAAGAAGGAAATTCTTTTAAAAACTATATTAATGCAGACATTAAATTGGTAGAACACAAAGCGCACAAAGAAGGGAAATGAAAACATTAAGGATTTGGGTCTCTGGATTGCGACATAATGAACCCTAATTCCCACCTCCCCTAAGCAGATGAGGTCAAATGTGATGTGCCCTGCATGAAGAAAGCTCCAAAGAGATTATGTTGGCCATACTGGATCACTGTGAGGCATTAGGTTGGAGCTGTATCTTGTGGGGGAGGGGGTGGGCATTAGGGTTGACAACCCCAAGTAAGACCCCACCTCTGGTTCACCAATACTCTGGCAACCCAAATCCCTAACGTTTTTCATTTCCCTTATTTGAGCACTTTGTGTGCTTTGCATTCTACAACTAAAATGTCTGCATTAATGTAGTTTTTTGCAACAAATAAGATACACACACACACACACTGCATATATGTATATGTACATTCTTTGCAAAAAGCTTCATTAAAACACCAGTTAGGGTTCAAGTTAATGCCACAAAAGGAAGAAAATGTGGTGTTAGGGTTTCCAACCCTAACTCCCCACCTCATCCCCCCCAAGCAGCAAAAGGAAAAAAAAATTAGAGTGTTGGCAGTCTTGGCAAATCAGTGGTGGGGTCCATAGCCTCCTGCTGAAGAAAAAGATACAGCTCCAAGTCAGTGCCTCGTAGTGATACACTCTTCAGACGTAGTGAAGTAAGTCTCACCACATGTTGCCAACACAATCTGTTGTGCCTTTCTTCACACAGGGCCCTGTGGGCTCTGTGTGAAAAAAAGGAGTGCATGTCTGACATCGTTTGCTGAGGCAAGAGGGTGGGCATTAGGTTGACAACCCCAGGGAAGACCATACCACTCATTTGCCAAGACTCAGGAGACCTCCAAACCCTAATTTGTTTCCTTTTGCTGCTGGGGTGGGTGGGGTGGGGGTGAGTTATGGTTGGAAACCTAATGCTACATTCCCTACTTTTAGTGTTAACTTGCACCTAACTGGTGCATTAACAAAGTTTTTTGCAAAGAATTTCCTTTCTTTTTGAGATAGTGGAATCATAACCGTATTCACACAGGTCCCTACAGGACCTGCATGAACAGATGCAGATGCGCATGGCCCTTTGGGCGCTGTGCAAAGGGAAGACTCTGTTCACCTAAAAAAGTGCAGGTCCCATATGGGCCCTGCACTTCTGTGCAGTGAAAGATGTCAAAAATTCATAGGGCTTTCTGCTGGGTTTCAGAAGCACAGGACCCTCTGTTTCATGCACTTCAATGTGGCTTCAGATAGATGCACAGAGCAAAGAGTCCATCTGTCATCCCATGCACAGAGCCCTCTGCCACCCACAGGTGCAGAGGTGCAGAGGAGCAGAGCCCTATGCCAAGAGGACAGTTGTCTTCCCTATATGATACCCGGCCCCACATGGATAAAATTGCAGCTTTCATTCCCTGGCTGGGTCTGTGTCACATAGCAGTACCATCCCCCATCATCATCCCATCCATCAGGATCACTGAGCTCACCCCTGAACTCAGCTCACTGGCACAGGATCACAAAACATACCCACTGGGGTCAAGACTGGCACTATACCCAAAGTTTCTTAACAATTATATATATACTGTATATTTTTTTTAATTTTGACCCCAAATTTTCAAGATAGTCATTGTATGACTCCCCTTATAAACATGACATGTAGCATTGATAGTATATTGGACAAAACGTCATTTCACACCGGAAGTGTGTAAACTCATCTCATCCACAATTCAAAAAATGACACCTGTCACATTTATGAGATGGTGTGGAAAAATGGCTATGTTGAAAGTTTGGAGTCAAAGTATTGAAAATGAGCAAAGAATTGAGTGAATGTTGAAATGCTGCAATGTTCACTTATAACCTGGGCATTTTACTGTATTTGTACACCAGATTTTTAGCATACCCTTCTTATTACCTCACTTCATGAACCATGTAGGTTCACTAAAAAAAAAATACCACCAACAGCTTATTCTGGTTCAATTTCAGTTGGTTATCATCTGTATCCCCCCCCCCCCGGTCACCCCTGAAAAAGGGACTTCTAGGCCCAGTGGGCTTACTGGTCAACAAAATTCAATAAATAAATAAATGTAGGTGAACATTTTCGTATCCCTGCCAAAACATCATTCCTTGCCACTGAAACTACACTCTATGCTAGATGTGCAAAAACACATTTTGGGCATGATCTGAAAAATGACAATTGTCACATTCATGAGGTGGTGTGAAAAATGGCTATATTGAAAATTTTGGGTGAAAATATTTAAAATTACCGAAGTTACGAATAAGTGTAGAAAAATTTAAATGTATGCTCATAACTTTGCCATTGTTGCATATTGTGTCCCCAAATTTTCAACATAGCCTTTTTATAACACCACTCCATGAACAAGAGCAGTGAACATTTTCAAATTCCTCCTGAAAGGATTTCACAAAGCAAGTGTGTAATCACCTTTTGTACCAGATTTTTATAAATCTATCACCATTAATTATGAGGTGGGGTCCCAAAAAGGTCATGTTGAAAATTAGAGGTTAAAATATGCAAAAATGACAAAATTATGAATCAAAGTTCAAAACTCCACTGAAATACATTGGACTACACTTACCTGATTTTCTCATATTGTAGTCAATAGTTCCAGCAGCAAGGCATGCCACTGATTGACAAGTGGCTCTATGTTGTGGGATATTAACTGAGAGTGTGTGGGTATGCAGGACGGTGGGTGTCAAGTGGGAGGTCAGGGAGGAGTGGGGTGGGTGTGTGTGTGTGGGGGCAGTTCATCAAAGGACCATTGTCTTTTTTATACATTTTAACAAATTAAAAAAAATCATCAAGGGATGGTTTTCTTTATTACTGCTGACATTCTGACACTGGGGGTTGGGCAACCCAGTGTCAGGCTAGTCTTCAGGGAACAGGGATGTGCAACCTGGAGGGGAAGGTGGTCCAGAGAAGCAGTACCAGGGGTGGGCACCCCAGTCCACACACACATACATACATATATATATATATCCCAGATCTACTTATTTATAAAAGGAATAGATAGATAGATAGATAGATAGATAGATAGATAGATAGATAGATAGATAGATAGATAGATAGATAGACAGACAGACAGACAGACAGGGAACAGGGGGATTATGGGGGTTAATGTCTAAGGCACTCCAAATCATTACTGATAGGGTTATGATGTCCACCTGATAGGCTGTCAATGCACATATGACATCAAAGTTTAAATTCAACCCTGTAGTACAGCAGGTCATCTGGCCAGTTTGGGTCAGTTTCCAATGTGCATTTGATTAGGTTGTAGCACAAGGCTTTTGTTCCTGTTCAGCACCTGAATCATATACAGATAAAACATTTTTCTGAAGGTATGATTATTTCTCTTATACTCTGGGTTGTGACTAACCTCTTACTATCAGGTAGGCTATATATAGGGAATATGTGGGAGTCAGCTGTGTGATACATGATTTATCTCTGTAAGTTGACAGTGACTGCAGGTGACCTCATGAGTGGCAGAGCATAGCAGACTGCATCTGATTCTCAAGGTCTGTGGTGCTTTTCTCCAATTTATTGACATCTTTTTTAGAATTTTCCCTAGTTTGGAATTAATTTTGAGAACCGGTGATGCGATTTTCTTGAACTCTGTCAGGAGACGGAGGTGGATGGATCGACTGGTTTCTCCTGGTTGCCACTGACATCCGAGTCAGTGTTGAAGTCAATTGAGGAGGCTGGAGATTGTGTCATGCCTCAAAGTAACTTGGAGTGTTGTTTTAGCTGCTCTATATTCCTCAAGTTTTTCAGTTTTTGCACCAGCGTGCTGGCTGCCTTTAGTTTAGGTGGCATTTCTCTCTTTTTCCTATCCTTTTGCTCTCAATGGATTATGATTCCTATATTTGCATTTTTGGGGTCAGGAGTTGCTGCGCTACCCTGTTATTGTATCTGTGATGTCACCAGCAGTCTTACACTCATTTTTTTAATCTATTATTTATCACTTACCATTTATTGCCCTCAAGCTCCTATCCTTTCTTCGACTAGTAAACATCCTTGCTTGATGGCTTTTTCAGGGTCTTCCATTTTGTGCTTGGAACCAGGACCACACAGCATAATTCCCATCTTTTACGGACTCCCAAATGTTGGGCCCAAAGCAACTCGGTGTGCCTATGCTTAACTCCAGTTTAGGAGTGCTCTTGGGAGGAGACAAGGTTACAGGAAATTAGAAACAGTTTTTTAAGCCTCTAGATGCCCTCCTAATTTTCTTTTAGTGTCTCTGTCCAATATTCTGATATGTTTTGACCTTATTTTGTTAAATTACTAATCGAATTATTTTGCTTCTTTTAACACCAAGTCCTCCAAAGATGGGTCTCACATAGTACAAACATTCTGTCCCTCTTTCTGGAGTGTAAAAGGACTGCTTCCACAATGCTACATGAGCTCCACTGACCCAGATTGTCTCAAGATTCAAGAGATAGTCAGTTTTCATGTAGGTAGTCAGTGCAAGGTCCTGAAACTTTACTAGTCCCTGGAATGAATAAGATTTGATTATCCCATCATACAGGTATGGCTTGAATACATGGACATTTCCTGTCTATGGTAGTAAGCTGCAACCTCTAAGAAGCATTTGACTAAAACTCAGGAGCAGCAGAGCTCTCAAATTGCAAGACTCTTCAATGATACACTGCATTACCCACCTTGAACGTGAGAAATTGTATTTTGGACTCAAATTGGGATGTCAGAAATGCACCCTTCAAATCCAGGGAGTAAATACTCCTTAGAGAAATGTAAGGATTCTTCAAGCCATCAGGAGTTTGTTCACAGTGCTGAGGTTTGGAATAGAACTTCACTCTCCTGATGTTCTGACAGCTATGAAGTCATGATTCTCCCACAGTGAAACAAGCTTGGCTGGAAGGGAAATGTTACGTGAAAATTCTGCCTGAACCAAGATGAGAACTAGCTGTGAACTGGAAGGTCAAGCATTTGCTGATGGTTTCCATTGCCCTTTTCTCTTTAGTGATGACAGACAAGCTGGAAATAAAATAGGTTAGCCTACCCCTAACTGGAATGTCTAGAAAATGATAAAGGGTGGCATCTAGGGAATCGGTCCTGGTACCCTCAGGACTGATTAGGACTAGATACAGTGACGCATGTACAATAGGTACTTCTGCATATGCTCTACCCCCATCTTAGTTGCCTCAGTTGGCTCTTGTAAAAAAATTTTTTGTCTTTTTCAGTGCTGTTTAGAACTATGAAATGGCAATGGTTCTTGCCTGAAATGGGGGTGGTCCCTGCATCCCTAAAGGACAACTGCACTGAACCTGTAAGTCATTTTTCCCAGTATCGGCTGGTTTGTAAGTACTGGATCAAATTCTGTTTTCACCTCCACAGGCCTTTTTGTAACCTCAGTGGCTGTTTCTGCTATGCAGTCTGTTGGTAAGTACCATTTTAGAATCGTATGATGTAGTTTATGTCCCAAACAACTATGGAGTTCTGAAACAGAACATAGGTGCATTATGCCAACAATAGAAGAGTAGAACAGGGACATAAAACTACATCATCCAGTTCTAAAATGGTTCTTACTAGCGGCATAGAAATCAGAAACAACCACTAGGATAACTAAAAAGCCTGTAGACCTAGAGAAATAACAGAATTTGAATCAGTACTTAAAAAGCAGCATCCACTGTGAAAAATTACTTATAGATTCAGCGCAGTTTTCCTTTAAATCCAGAGAGGGATTTTTCCCTAACTTTTCCTTCTTTTTCATGTTGCAAGAATTGTTGTACGTTGAGTCAGAAAAGCAAGGAACCATGAACAGGCAGCCCAGACACATTACTGAAGTTCCTGGGATGGGTTGGCACATTTAAGCTTGTACTGTAAATGTGTTGTTATACCATAACCATGCCTTCAGCTGCATTATTGTTCATGCCTAGAACCATTTGCAGTTTTTGCTTAAATGCATCCATATCATTCTATACCATAAACAGAAATAATTGCCCATATTCCTTAAGAAATGTATTCAAAAGGAGACCACGTGATGCAGTGCTCTGAGTAACTACTCTCTACGACTGCTCCCTCCGCACAACACTCATTTTCTTACTTAAACCACCACATTTAGCCTTATTCTACTTACCTCTTGCATGGTGTGCTTGTTATTGCCTCATAGAAACTTTGTATGTACAGAAATGGAGGCGGAGATGCGTCTAGCTTTGCTAAAGCACACGCCTCCTATGACCCTGAAGAAAACCAGCAAGAGATCCAAGGCCCAGCTGGGTGCTGCCAGAAGATCTTCTGCCACTACCACCGCTCAGGTCTTGGAAGCTACTCCACTTCCACTCAATCGCTTTCTTGCTAAATTCAGCCCTTTTTGCGAGGAATTAGGATCGCTCACTACCGAAGTAAAACGGATGGCCATTGCACTCAATGGCATCTCCATGAGGATGGCGGACAGCGAATTGCACCTAATCTCCCTGGAGAAAAGAGCTGATTGGATAAATAGCAACATAGTGGATAACAGGCACCAAATTAAAAAACTAGAGGCCAAAACTGAAGATCTTGAGGGTAGAAGTCGCAGAAACAACATAGTCCTAATTGGTCTCCTGGAGAAAGAAGAGAGGACCAATGCTATTCTTTTTACTCAGAAACTGATCAAAAAATTAGTGGGTTCCTCTCCTTTCGGTGCAGCATATATCATAGAATGGGTACACAGAGCCCTCAGGCCAATGCCACCACCTGGCTCTACTCCACATCCCCATATCTTTAAATTTCTGAATTTTCAAGAAAAGCAATACTTCTTAGGGAATGTGAAAGACCTACAGGAAATTCAATGGGAAGGATCCAGAATCAGAGTCACCTAAGACCTGCTAGCAACGGTCAGACAGCCCAGGACCCAATTTCACCCCACTGTATCGGAACTAATAGCTGCAGGGGTGAAATTCAAGATGGGGTACCTGGCCTGATTGCAGGTACAGATTGAAGGATCTTGGACCACCTTCGAGGAGATAGCAGTGGCGTAGACAACTCTACAAGCAGCATTTCCAGACCTATTTCAAGCCTGCTGATCAGGGCCTGCTCTACAATCATCTCATCAGGCTTAAAATGAAACGGAGAGACTTTTCCACGTGCAGCTAATTTAAGAAAATGTAACAGCCTAGTGCTCCCTAAGAAATCCATATTTGGACTTATTCCGATTTGGAAAGCTTATTTCAGTTTAACAGAGCTCCTAGTTTTCATTTTGCAATACCCATGTTGCGAACTCTGAGTTTTTTGAGCAGTTGGGGGTTAGATCAGTAAAAGATGTTTATGTAACTTTCTCCATGACTACTTATTCCCCTCAGGTTCACACCCTGTACCAGCCTTGGGAGGCAAATCTCCTGTTTCTTGACTGTGCGCACAGCCGTGAGGCTACAGGATTCCCCCAATGGTTTCAGGCAATTCCTTAAAGTCTCCACTAGAGGGACCATGCGTTGCATGCTTTATTTATTTTTTTCTTTAAATACAAATGGTTTTATGGCTTATACAACAAGACTTCTGCTGGATGCTATTTTTTCCCACCACGGGCTCTTCAATTGTTACTAATTCTTGCTACGATTGCCTGCCACATTTTGAGATCTTGCACAATCTGGGGCATCTTTTACCAAAAATTGTAGGTTCTCAGGACACTGTTATGCTGGTTCAAGGGTTTAAGGGGACTTTGGAAACTTTATATTGGTTACTCTAGTTAATGATTTTATGCATATTACTAATATGCTTTGTAATGTCCAAATCATTAATCCAGGGCACTAGCATTATTCTTTAAGATAGCTAATCCTTTAAGGTTATATTAGTTCAGAATCATTGTTGGGTGGCAGGAGGGTAGGAGTGGAGGGGGAAAAATACAGACTCTGCAGAACGCAGTACGAAGCAGTATGGGGAGACAGGAGGGCTGGGTTAGTTCTACATTACAGGGAAACTGTTAGGATTCTTTTACCAAATCTGGGGGATGGGTGTAGGGAAGGGAGGGTGGTTGGGGGGGAAAGAGGGTTGGGGAAAAGCACAGAAATGACATGCAAAAGGGTACCAAATCCTTTCTCCTCTATCTTTACCCTAGAAGCCCCCTGGTTTTGTCCTGTTAAGGAGAATGGCTAGGGACTTGCAGATAGCTACCTGGAATGTGAAAGAGGTCAGGCAGAGGCTTAAACAATATAAAGTATTGAAACACCTGAACATCCTATCAGCGGAAATTATTTTAATTCAGGAGTCCCATTTGTTGGAATCCGAAGTGCTCCAGTTGTGGAGACAACAAACAGGGCAAGTGTTTTCAGCTGAGGGCACTACCAACAGTTGTAGAACTGTGATCGTAATAAACAGAAGAGTTCCATTTTCCGCTACTCAGATTATTAGAGACCCCAAGGGAAGATTTATACTGGTTCAGGGCATGATTTATACTATAGAAATACTGCTGGGTAGTATTTATGGACCCAATATGGATACACCAGGGTTTTTTATGCAACATATCCAGACCTTAACCCCTTTCATATCGATTCCAATTATCCTTGTGGGTGATCTCAATATGGTCTTTGACCCGGCGTTAGATCGGACTGGTTACCCTTGGGTGGGGCTCTCCCCAACCTAACAGGCACTCTGAGAACTGATGGACCAGGTAGGTTTATGCGATATATGTTGTGTTCTTCACCCTACTGATAAGGAATACACGTACACCTCCCCAGTCCACAGATCCTCTTCCCATATAGATTGCTTACTCTTTTCCCAATCGCTCCTCCCCAGGGTTCTGGGTGCCACAATTCATCCTGGCCCTCCCTCAGACCATTCTTTGGTCATAAGCCACCTTTCCCTTTTGTCTCTACCTAAGGGAGGGTCCCAGTGGAAGCTCAATGATCAGTTGCTGAAAGACCCAGGAGTAGTCTAACCTATCCTTGAGCATATAGTCTTCAGTTAGAGGTGAATGGGGAAAGAAGCTTCTAGCTGGATGTTGTGAGGAAGTAGACTTGAAAGTTTTGTTTTAGTTGGTTTTCTGTGTGTTTCCAGCAGATAATCTGGTGTTTGTGGGTGTTTAAAAGCAGGAGGCTGTGAGAGTAAGTGGACTTGAAATATTTTCTTAGCTGGTTTTCTGTTTGTTTCTAGCAGACTATTTGGTGTGTGTGTGTGTGTTTAAAAGCTGCTGTCTAGCCTGTAAGTGCAGGCATCATATTACAGGGGATTAGTGCTGTTTGAAAGTAAGGTGGGACTCTTAACTCAGTCAGTCTTCAGTTAGAGGTGAATGGGGAAAGAAGCTTCTACCTGGATGCTGTGAGGAAGTAGATTTGAAAGATTTTCTTAGCTGGTAGTGCTTGGAGGTGCAGTGAGGGGCAGTCACAGGGCTGATACCCTCTCATGAGAGTAGGGTGTAGGCTCTAGTCCCACCTCCCCACCCTCCTCCCAGAGCTAGGCTGATTTATAGGAGAAACACCTGCACTGCAATTGGAGGAAAAGCTCAGGTGTAGTTTATGTAGTTCTAGCCACTGGGGGCTGGGTTTAAGGGCTGAGAGAGAGGAGCTTAGGGAGTTGTACATTTCCCCTATAAGTTTACTGTGTAGTACTGCACCTAGTAACGGGGGTACCTGTTTACTGTGGGACTGTATCTAGGATTAGTGGGTGACATGATTAGTGGGTAGGTGTGTATCTTGGACTAGTGGGGAACCTGGTAGATCACCCAAGGAAACCTACTTGGAGGAGGTTGGTACCACATGTCATTAGGGCCGGCATCTTTGGGAGGGTGGTGGGGTGCACAGGGTGTGGGGCAGCCATGATACTGGACTGGGCTTGGAAATTCAGTGGTTGCCCAGTGTGCCACTAGCTGGCACAGCTTAGGGAGGAGGTTGAGGGGATTAAGAGACAGCTGGAGGGAGGGGAGGTATGGTTGGGGATAGGGTGGGGCTCTTTCACAGGGTTGCACCAAGCACTAGGAGTGGGAGAATAGGAAAGGAGTGCAGGAGAGTACTCTGGGATCACATAGAACCCTGACAGAGGGGGCCCAAAAGGAGGACACTACCAAGGAAGCAGGCAGGTATCTGGGGACCCTCACAGATGGGGGCCAAAGGGAGGACATTCTCAGGGAAGTAGGAAGATGGCTGGGGCAGGACAGAAGGAAGCAAGGGGGGAGGTGGATCAGACCTTAAGCTCAGTAACTGCTTCAATTCTCTTCTTCTGCTTGAGGATGGGGGGGTTATGTAGCCATAATGGGGCAGTTGGAGATGGAAAGGGAGTGGAGGGCAGGAGGCAGGGGCCAGATAGCAGGAAGAACAGTGGGGAACTTGGAACATGGGAAAATGGGGGGAGCGGTGGATCAGAGCAGGAGGAGGAGGGGGGAGAGAGGAAAGCACAAGGAGAAGGACCAGTTGGGAGGAAAAGGCAAGGAGAGGGACCAGAAGTACAAGGAGGATACAATAAAGGCAGCTGAGGGTTTATGACAGGGGAGCACGACAGGCAAGGAGGGGCTGAACGGAGACGGAAGGAAGGGAGGATGAGCCAGGCAAGTTTAGCAGATGGGGAGAGGACCAGTCACAGCAGCGATGGGGGGATAGCGGATACAAAGGATACTTAGGAGGAGGAGAGGTACAGAATCAGAAGGGAGGGGTGGCCAGGGTAACAAGGAGGGGCTGCAGGGGCACCCAGATAAGGGAGGAGCAAGGAGCTGGCTGGGGAGGGGCTGGTAGAAAGGATGAGGACATGAAAGGGGAAATGGAGGAAAGGGTGGCTGGGAGGATCCTGTTGGGTGATTACATGATCAGGGATATCAAATGAGATAGGCTGGGGAAGTCTGCCCGGTTAGAACAAAATGCTTCCCTGGAGGAATGGTGCACAGGGCCAAGCATGAGGTATATCAGCTGGCAAAGGATTGTGGAGGTTTCCCGGATATACTGGTCCACCTGGGTACCAATGACATTGAGGGAAATAGTGAGCTAGAGATACAGACAAGGTTCAGGGAGCTTGCCAGGGTCTGTCATGACATAGGCTGTGCGATTTCCTTCTCGGAAATCCTGAAAGTGCCAAGGGCTAGTGGGGAACACAAGAGGAAGATTAGGGAGATAAACCAGTGGCTGAGGGAGTGGTGTGGGGCCAGAGGCTGTGGGTTGATGGGGGATTGGGGGGAGACCTGGGAGAATAAGGGACATGCTAGAGATAGGCTCCATCTCAATTTGGAGGAGGAAACTTGTTGAAAATAGAGGGTTTGTTGGTGAAAGGTGGGGTTTAAACTTGTGAAGGGGAGGATGGGAGAGAAGGCTCAAGGGGTTTGATAAAGGAGGGACTCGGTCTCCACCCCTTGGGGAGCTGGAGGAATGCGGGAAAAGGCCGACTGGTAAGGAGCTGACCGGGGTAAGATGAAATCCCCATGGGAATGTGAGCAGGGGAAATGAAAGTATACGGAAAGGGTGGAAGGTAGTCCTACTAAATGCCAGGAGCTTGGGCATTAAAATGCCTGAGCTCCAGGCAATGCTAACTGAGGGAGAGGTGGATGTGGCAGCGGTCACTGAGACCTGGGCCACTGCAGGGCATGACTGGGACCTGAACATGGAGGGTTACACCATGTTCAGGAAGGACAGGGAGGAAGAGGAGAGGAGGGGTGGCAATAATAGTCAAAACTGCATTGGCATAGGAGGAGGAGGAGGCGTGAGGGAATGTGGAAGTGATTTGGGTCCCTTGACAACAAATGGGGGCAAGAGAGCAAATAGGAGTGGTGAGGATCACTGACTATGGAGGAGCTGGAGGACAGTCTGCTGGCAGATGTTGGAAGACACTGCAAATTGGGCAGGGAAGGGTGGTGGTGGTGTTGGGGACTTAAACATGCCAGGAACGGACTGGGAGACTATGACATCCTCGGTGGCCAGGGAACAGAGGTTGTTGGATGTCTTTCAGGATGTGTTCCTAACTCAGCAGGTGGGGGAACCGACCAGGGAGGCACAGATACTGGATGTGGTCCTGGCAGACAGTGACCAGATTGGGGGCCTGGAGGTAAGGGACCCATTGGCGGGGAGCGACCATGCCACGGTCTGGTTCTGCCTGGACCTAGGAGGGGTAGAAGGCTGCAACAAAGAGAGAGGTAACTGACTTCAGGGAGGTGGATTTCAAGGAAATGGGAAGGATCCCAAGTAGTTTGATGGAATTGGGCCAGACATGGACACTGACAGTAGGTGGAAATATCGGGGTGCAGGATGCTACCAGCACCTATGCAAGAGTAAGATGAAAATGTGGTAGGGCCTATAAACCCTGCTGGTGGACCAGGGAGGTTCAGGGGGTGGTGAGGGGAAAGAAGGCGGCTTATAGGCATTTCAAGTGCTCAAGGAATGAAAGGGACAGAGGGGAGTATGAGCTGATGGCCAGAAGGGCCACTAGGGTGGTGAAGGCGGTTAAGGCAGAACCTGGCCAGGGAAATTAGGAGAGGGAATAAGGGGTTCTTTAGATACACTGGGTAAAAACGAAGGGTGAAGGGGCAGATTAGCAGGATTAAAATGGGAGGGATGGGCACAAGATCCAGGGAAACAGGCTGAGGTACTAAATGAGTACTTCGCCTCAGTTTTCACCAAGGAAAATGGGGAGGGCTGCATCATACATGGGAGGAGATGGTAAAACTGAGGGGGGGACCCTTGCCGATCGTCGGGTCTGGGGAGAGGATGGGCCACCACTGGCAGGAGTGGGGATGGCAAGGCAGGGGGACGAGATAGCGGAGCTGGAAATCATGGCAGAGAGGTGAGGGAAGCCCTCAGGTCCCTTTAAGATGGAGAAAGCACGCGGCCAGATAAATTACATCCCAGAGTACTGAAGGAACTGGCGATGGCCTGACGAAACCCTCTGGTGGAGCTTTCAGCATCTCTCTGAGGACAGGTGGGTGCCCCAGGACTGGAAGGTGGCACATAGTGCCTATCCACAAGGGGATCCAGGGAGGTGACAGGGAACTACAGGCTCCTGTAGCCGTGACATCGGTGGTGGCAAGGTGATGGAGGGCATTGTCAAGGAGATGCTAGGGGGACTTGGAAAAGTTGGGGTGCCTGGACAATAGACAGCATGGATTCATCCCAGGAAAATCATGTCAGACAAACCTTCTGGAGTTCTATGACTGCAGTGACAAGAGCCTTGGACCTGGGTAGACCGGTGGACGTCCTCTATCAGGACTTCAGCAAGGCATTTGACTCTGTTCCTTATGGGGGCCTGTTGACTAAGCTGGGAGAAATGGGGGTAGGGAACCAGATGATCAGATGGATAGGCAATTGGCTCCAGGACTGGACCCAGAGGGTCGTGGTTGGCAGGATAGTCTCATCCCCAAGGAGGGTCAATAGTGGGGTCCCTCAGGGATTGGTTCTTGGGCCCCTCCTGTTCAATGCCTATGTCTCTGACATAAGGAAGGGTATCAGGATTGAGATGAGTCTCTTTGCGGATGACTCAAAACTGGGGGTGGTGGTGGATGGGGAGGAGGGGAGGGTGACCCTACTGGAGGACCTGGAGGCTCTGGAAAGGTGGTCTAGAAAGTGGAAGCTGAGGTTTAATGCAGGGAAATGCAAGGTACTGCATCTGGGTGCCAGAAACCCGGGCCAAGAGTACACCCTGGGGGGGGGAATGCTACAAGTCTCAGTGGCTGATAGGGACCTGGGGGTGGTGGTGGATGTCAAGATGAACAACTCTGAGACTTGTAGGAGGGTAGTGGCCAAGGCCAACAGCATGCTGGGATGCATCACTAGGGGGATCACCTCCAGAAGGAGGGAAGTGATACTCCCCCTGTAAAACTGCTTGGTGAGGCCACACCTCGAGTACTGTGTGAAGTTTTGGAGGCCACACTTAAAGAGGGACATTGAACTCCTGGAGAGGGTCCAGAGGAGGGCAACCAAAATGATTTGGGGCTTGGGGGACAGGACCTATGGGGAGAGGCTCGAAAAGCTAAATATGTACACACTGGAAGAGAGATGGGACCTGGGGGACATGATAGAGGTCTTCAAGTACATGAAGGTGTTAAATAGGGGAGAAGCAGTCAAGGTGCTCTGAAGAAAGGAGGGAGCAACTAGAGGGCATGGGTGGAAGCTGGAGGGGGGGAGATTCAGGAGAGAAAGGAGGAGGTGCTACTTCACTGAGAGGGTGATGGAGCCATGGAATGTGCTGCCCAGGGGGCTGATGCAGGCAGAGATGGTGGAGGGGTTCAAGAGGGGATGGGACAGGTACAGGGGAAGGGTTCTGGATGCAAAGTCCTGTGCAGTGGGAATATCCGGGACTGGGAAGGGAGAAGCCAGAGAGGATGGGGGAGCAGCAAGGTCAGCTCCCAGGGTGGGGGCTGACCAAATGAGCAGACACGAAAGACCAGTAGGCCTATTCTGCTGGCGTTTTAGTATGTTAGTATATAGAACAATTTATTGAAGCTAACCATGGATCCACTGTAAGGCCTGATTTGGAGTGGTGCACCTTTAATGCCTACCTAAGAAGGGTTCTGATAGGTTTAGCTTCCAGAAGGAAAAAAAAAAACAGGGAACGACAGTTGTTACAAATATTGTCTCAAATTAGAACTATAGAGCTGAAGTTGACCCCACAGTCTCCTGAGTCTCACCGTCAGGAACTAATCAAACTGAGAGCTGCCTATCTGGAACTCTTAAGAGAAAAAGCAGAATACACCATATTGAGAACTAAGGCATTCTATACAGATCAGAGCAAAAAAGCAGGACGCCTACTAGCTCTCAGAATAAAGCAACAAGAATCTTCCCACTTTATAGCATCAATGCGCCCCAAATTGATGATTCCTGAAAACTTCCCGGCTGATATTATAGCTGAGTTTACTAAGTATTACAAATCATTATACAGACCAATGCCCAACCCTCCCCACCGAACAGACACTGGATAAGTATCTTGAGGAGTCCAAATTGCTCCACCTTTCTGAGGCACAGCAGAAAATACTAATGTCTCCTATCACTGCAATGGAATTGGCTGAAGTAATTAATAACCTCCCTACAGATAAGACCCCTGGGCAGGATGGATTTTCATCTAAGTTTTACCAAAAATTTAAAAAACAACTTATCCCTTTGCTTCTCCCCTTATATCAGCATGTACTCTCAGGAGCAGAAGCTGACCCTACCCTTTTTGAAGCCTGATTGTCCTTTTGCCCAAACCTGGTATGGCTCCTGAATTGGTCGCAAGTTATCGACCCGTTTCCCTCCTTAGCCAGGATATAAAAATTTTGACTAAACTACTTGCCAATCATATCAATATAATTCTCCCAGATCTTATTGGACCAGAACAGGTAGGTTTAATGAAGGGGAGATCCTTGTCAGACCACCTTCGTACCCTGGCTCATGTCTTCTCGGTATCCAGAGATGCTCCTTTTCCTGCAGTCTTGGTGTCTCTGGATGCCAAGAAGGCATTTGACAGGGTAAACTGGCACTGTCTTTTCCAGATCCTTAAGGCTTTTGGTTTTCCATCAGATTTTTAAAAATGGATACACACTCTGTACCAGTCATCTACTGCCAGAGTAACTGGTAATGGGGTGACTTCAAAACTTTTCCCACTGCAATCATGTATGAGGCAATGCTGCTCCCTATCCCCACTGCTCTTTAATCTTTATCTGGAGCCACTTATCTGCAGACTAACAAATTGTCTGATGATTCAGGGCATTACTATACAATTCAGGAAGTAAAGGTCTCTGGCTATGCAGATGATCTTCTCCTTCAACTTTCCTTCCGTCACATCCGTCCTCCCATGCTAGAAATTATAGAAAAATATAGTCAAGTATCTAATTACAAATTGAATATAAGTGACAGTTTTTCCCCTTAACCACAAGATATTTCAACTGACTATACTAGCACTAAGGCTTTTCTGGAAGCAGGATTCTAAGGTATTTCGGAATCGCACTCACCAGAAATCCAGCACATTGTCTGAAACTCAGTTTGGGTTCCCTTGTGCATACTATTAGTCAAGATTTAGATCGTTGGTCTGCTGTCCTGATCTCCATTTGGGGCAGGATCAACCTAATCAAAATGAACATCTTCCCACGTCCTTTTAACCCCCTCAACCTACTTAATATATGCCTCCCATTGTCCAGGTTTAAAAAAGTGCACGGCCTCTTCACTAAATGTATCTGGTCCAATAAGCCACCTAGACTAGCCTTCCACAAATTAGCTACTCCCAAATCTAGAGGAGGAGTACGTCTCCCCCACTTAGGCCTTTATTTTTGGTCCAATCAAGCCAATAAGTATGTCAGATGGCTCTTCCAGACACTCCGTTAGTCCCCAAGTTGGATTAAAATTGAACTGGCCTATACTGCTCTTGTGGCTTATCTCCCACAGCACTTTTGCACATTAAAGAAAGTGCTCTTCTTCAAGTTTAAAACTACCCCAATCACCATATCAATAAAGGTTCATTCCCAACTATGCCTCTTTCTTAAATATAACCACACTACAGACCCAATACAACCCATATGGGGTAATCCCAATTTTAAGATTGACAACAAAGTTCATTTTCCCCATTGGTTACCTTACCTGGGGGATGGTCTACTCATCAACCTTGCTACAGAAGGTGCCTCTTGGCTTTCTTCTGCTAAAATTATGCACAAGTTCAACATCCTAACTACACACATTTTTAAGGTTTTTCAACTGAGACACCTTCTTTTAAAGGTGTTGGGAACAGACCCCCCCAACAGTTTGCCCATCCTTCCAGAGATCTGAGCCATTTAGCGGGCCTTCCACAAGCCATTTCTAAGATTTATGGGATCTATTTGATTGGATCCACCAGGGCTGCTTTGGCCATATGGCTTACTGGTCTTCCTTCTTTTCAGCACTCACTATAGACTGGTCTGCCCTATGGCACAATTGCCATAGGTTTGTTACTTAGGACAGACTGACGCTTATGCAGATACACATACTTCACAACTTGTATTATTCCCCACAAAAATTAGTCAGACTCAGCTTAATAACCTCACCCGTATGTAGTCGTTGCCTCCAAGGGGATGACACACTATACCAAATTTTTTGGACTTGCTCTAAGGTGGCTCCCCTATGGGCCAATATTCAACAAAGAATTGACCCTCTCTTAGGTCTAGCAGATCTGTTAACGCCTGAAATGTGTCTGCTAGGTGATTACTCGGGAATCACAGTCCTTATTCACAAATACTACATGGCTCTTATCTCCATGTCCATCAAAAAAATTGGTACTTAAGCATTGGAAAGATACAGATGAAATCTCTTACACTGAATGGTTCACTGAACTTTTAGCCAACCTTAGAACAGAGAAGACGATTGCAAGCCTGACCAATGGGCTAGAAAGGTTTAAGAAAATCTGGGACCCCTTATATACTTTATACTCTTTATAACCTGTAGGCATTGGTACCTTTTAGTACGTTCAAGTCATCAACCTTGGTTGCACTGTGCTGGGGGGCTAGGGAATGTAGGGAAAGGAGGAGAGGGAGGGGTGAGGGGGATGGGGAGGGCAGCTCTATTACAACACAACATTTCTGTTCATTCGTTCCTGTCTACATTGTATCTATAATCAAAGAAACATGGAAACATAGAATCTGATGGCAGATAAGGACCGCTTGGCCCACCCAGTCTGCCCATTTTCCTACCTAACAGATAAGCTGCAGATCCTAGTTAACCAACAGCTTACTTCCTCCTACCCCCCACTAGGACTGCCTTATGTCTGTCCCATGCATTCTTGAATTCCTCCACTGTTCTTAACTCCACGACCTCCTCAGGGAGGCTGTTCCATGCATCCACAACCCTCTCCATGAAAAAATACTTCCTCACATTACCTCTGAGCCATCCCTCTGTCTTCAAATTGTGCCCCCTTGTTCTTGCACATCTCTTTTTCTGAAAGATGCTACCCTCTTGGACTTTGTTGATTCCCTTGAGGTACTTGAAAGTTTCTATCATGTCCCCTCTCTCCCTCCGTTCCTCAAGGGTATACATATTAAGCTCCTTTAGTCTTTCTTTGTATGTCTTCTGGTGCAGACCCTGCACCATTTTTGTTGCCCTCCTCTGGACAGCCTCCACTCTGTGTATGTCTTTGTGGAGATGGGATCTCCAGAACTGCACACAGTACTCCAGATGGGGTCTCACCAACTCTACAGAGGGATAACAACTTTCTGTATCCTGTAATCTGTATGGTAATATTTTTAATAAACTTTGAATAAAAAAAAAAACAGAAACATATTCAAAAAGGTTCCAGTTAGCAGGCATAATAAAAAGCTGCATATGATGTAAAAAGCACTTTACCCACGTGTCTAATCTGTGGGACAATCTTGTTAGAATGCTTTGCTATGGTAGGGTATGATATTCCACCATAGCTACTGTACTACATGGACTCGTGCCTTCTGTGCTTGACTACTAAAGGAGCAATATGTTGCCTTCTTTATGTACTGCACAGTTTTCTTACTGTTTATGTCTATAGCAGGAATGGAGTGACAGGGTTCCTTTTCTGTACCTCTTAGCTAAAGCAGTAAGGGATATTTTCATTAGCAGTTAGAATTTGGTTGATATGGATTTGCCTCTGGGTTTGCCCAGGAGGTCCAGTAACTAGAACTTACCTTAGGGTTCCAGCTCTTTGGTCAGAACCTTTGATTTCTTCAATGACTTTCACATAAAAATTAAAGCGGACCATGTCTTCAAGATGCAACATACACAGGGACCTCAATATAAATTGCATCTGAAAAGTAGAAGTCAGCGTGCCTGTTTTATAAAGGGTCACATAGGTCAGTTTCCTGTAATCCAGGGCACAATGATCCAACAATTGTCCATAGACTAGAGGAGCAGCAGGCCTGGCTGTGGAAGATTGAGGTGATACTTGTTCTTGGGAAAGGGCCTTGGACAAGGGAATTTCTTCTTGGGAAAAAAATATTGAATAAAAATGTTTGGCTGCTGTAAAAGTAGGATTATCTCCCCATAGTTAAGCACAACAGCAATTACAGGTTAAGCCCGGGGTGGGCTCTTCCTTAAAGTGGGATCAGCACTCAGAGATGCCAGAAATAGGAACTCTTAAGACAAATTGGGATTTGGCTACAGTGGTGCTGGAACATAACTTGTTAACTGGTGGATTGAGAGCATATTATAGGATGTAGACTCTCCCCCAAAGCCAGAATCAGTATAGGAATCAGAATCAGAGTGAATTTACTCCTTCTATAGTCCCCCAAGCTGAACCCAGGGACCCATGTCAACTACAGTACTGATGCTTGTTCAGCAACTTCAAAGAATCTTCCTTCTCACCCATTGACTAGAAAAATGGGTTACTGGGAGCTTGGTTCATGGAAGATAATCTTACTTCTCTCATCTAGAGAGGTACTCCTTGAAGATGGTTTGTATTTTCCCAATCTGGCCTGTCAGGCAACAAGGAAGTTATGCCAGCCTGGTGGCACTGAGGGTTGAGGCGCTGGTCGCTACACCTCGCGCCACGCCGGCGACCCGTGTTCGGGAATGAGCACGGGTTGTCAGGGGTCGGCAGGGAGGAGATGGATCGAGCGTCCAGAGGACTGCTCTCCATCTCTGGGTTGGGGGGATTTGGGTGGCCGGTGCTTGTCTGACCCCTAGCGGAGGCTGGGGATCGACAGCACACAGCCGCAGAGACAGGGGGGAGGTGGGACGTGGTGGACGCTTGACTGGTACGTGCACGGGAGCGCGCGCCAATCATCACTGGCGCCATTGCACGCCATGCCCACGGGAGAAAAATTCAAAAATGGAGCCTGGCAGCACGACGTTAGCCTCGTCGCCATTCCCGGAGGACGCCCCTGGTATGGACTCCGCTCGGTGGGTTGAGTCGCCCCTCACCACCCTGCCGTGAAGGGTAAGCTGCGGGTGCTGAAGGGAGGGGTCCATGTCCGGGTGGCGCGCCGGAGGAACGGCGGAGGCAAGGGTGGGGCCGGAGCTCCTGAGAAATAATATACAAAACCAAAAACAATGAAGTTATTTTGCACTCACATGCAAATTCATCATTTTTTGTCAAGTACTATAAGTGTTCTGGAACTAAGAAATTCAGACACTTTTCATGAGTTCAGCCAATGGCATAAGCCTTTTTCATGTCTTATAAGCCTTCAAGCAACCTGAGGTACATGTTTGGTGGTAACATGGAGCCACAAGAGCACTGTGCATTAAGTAAACAATGTCTGAACTGCTGAAAAGAATGGGACAGTACCTGGAGTCAGATAATACCAAGGTCAAACTGACTGTGGTTTAAAATAAAAAAAGTTATAAAGGTACATGAACTGAAGTGAAACAGAAATACAGTATCTGGTGGTTGTAGGAATTCAGGCCAAGGACATCGGGCCAGTACATGCAATGCAATATGAATTATGCTAATTAGTTCTGGACACTGGCTCTTTGAGTCCGGAGTCTACCTGTGTATGGCTATGGATGAACCAATGATCTTACAAATCCCAATAAAATACTCAAAAGTGGGAACACTTGCAGATATGGTATGCTACTAAATAGCAGTTTTGCACCAGAGGGATTCATTGTTGTTCCCCTGGTGTGTAAATGTTGGGTGTTACATTTCATTGTGAACTGTGGCCTGAGTAAGTATTATTCACTTGTCTGATGGTGGTCTAAGTTTCAGAAGACTGAGGCCAGATGCTACATGTACTGTGTGCACAATGGTGTGGGCAGAGTCGATGCCGAAACATGTTCTGCTAACGTGTTTTGTTTTGTCCTAAAGAATATTTGTGATTGCATTAGTTTCTCAGTCACCCAATAAATGGACCTGTCTGGCTTAGAAAGCTAGTGCACTATAATGTTCAATATCTATGTTGGTCCAATAAAAATGATTACATTATCTGATGAGAATAAGATTTTCCAAATGCAATTAAGTCAGTAAATTGCAAATAAAGCCATTTATTCATATCATTTTTTGCTAAAACCAGACACAGCTGAACAGTAGAAAATGTTTACACGACAGGAGTTTAGCTTATTGCCATTACCTGTGACCTGTCAGTCAAAGTTGATGACTTCAGAGCTATGCATAATTTAGAGTCCTGTACTGTTTGGTGTGAAAGGATGCTGTATGTAGACTAGATTCTGGTTATGGATATTAAATAATGTCCCTTTATACAATTATTTAAGCAAATGAGATTAATATTAATATAACTGTGTGAAAACACAATCTCCTGCAGTAAAATAGTCCTAAAAACAGGACTAAATAATATATGGCAGTTCTGTGCAACAGTTATTTAGATAATCATATAATTGTAAGAGTTAAATCAGGGTTATGCATATACTGTGCATAACATTCCTTCCCATTTTGTGTGCAGTTGTTTCAATAAAGTAAAAGCATATTTATCCATAATCCAGTCAATGGTATTATTTTCCTCTAAATTTGGCAAACATATGTGTAAATAAATTTATTCTGACTGGGCAAGGTTCACTTTTAGCTAGCAATGGCATTAATCAACAATAATCTGATACTGTGGGGAACCACCACAGTTATTCTCATATTCATTGTCCTTTGTTTAAAATTGTGTAGAGTAAACTTCGTGATATTGCCCCTCTTACTCAAACAAAGGCTTACCAACTAAAATGTTGTGATTCCGTCCAAGTATTGAAATTTCAGAGTGCTTTGCAAGATGAAATGGACAGATTTTAGTTGTTTATAAATAAATAAGTAACATTTTATATGTTTATAAGTAACTATCAGTCGTCTCTGCTTTATCAAACATTGTTCTACTGTATATAGTATAGGTTAGTGGATTTGCTTTTGGTAGAGGTGCTATGAAGGTCTATAACTGCCCATTTGCATAACCTTTTGTCTGCTTTTCCCCCCGAGAGGATTCCTCTGCAAGAGGACCTGCATTTCTGCTTACGTGTGAGAGACCGTGCTGAAGTACTGTGCCTTTTCTGTGACTGCCTGTAATAATCATCTGTTCAGTGACTAGGGGGCTCGGGGGAGCTGACTGCTGAAACCAACAAGGGAGGCAGGGTTACTGTCCTTTAAATTCCCGCGCCACTCACAAGTGGCTGAACTGCCCATTTGCACAACCTTTTGCCTGCTTTTTCCCTCGAGAGGATTCCCCTGCAAGAGGACCTGCATTTCTGCATACTGTATGTGTGAGAGACTGTGCTGAAGTACTGTGTCTTTTTCTGTGACTGCATGTAATAATCATCTGTTCAGTAGTAGGGGCTTTGGGGAGCTGACTGCTGAAATCAACAAGGAGGTGGGGGCTCCAAGGTACCAGGTGTATACAGCTCCATGATAGAGATGTCACCTCTTTACGATGGCCCATTTAAATGTTCACAGTTTGACTGCTAAAAAGTCTTTGATTGAGTGTTGGATACAGCAGTCAGCTCCCCTGAGCCCCCTATTCACTGAACAGATGATTAAATTCACACGCCACTTGCAAGCGGCTGAACTGCCCATTTGCACAACCTTTTTGCCTGCTTTTTCCCCCAAGAGGATTCCCCTGCAAGACGACCTCCATTTCTGCATATGTGTGAGAGACCGTGCTGAAGTACTGTGTCTTTTCTGTGACTGCCTGTAATAATCATCTGTTCAGTGAGTAGGGGCCTTGGGGGAGTTGACTGCTGAAACCAACAAGGGAGGCGGGATTACTGTCCTTTAAATTCCCGTGCCACTCGCAAGCGCGAGTGTTGTGAGTGGCATGAGCGCCACTCCAAATAGAAAGGGAATATAGAAATTTAGTTTGTTTAGGTGTTTTAATTTAAGTTGCTTGATTGATAAAAAACTAAGGAAGCTCCCTAAAGAAGATTAAAGTGTATTGCCCAAGGAAGAGGTACTTTCTATCCAATACTCTGGTTTGGATAGTCAGTAGTAAAATATTGTTCCTGCACTTGTGCTGGTTAACAGTGGGTTTCTAGTTAAGTGTTTTTATGTTTTAATTTAGTTTGTTTAAATCTTCTACTGCACAATTAGCGCGAGCTTCGTAAAGCTAACTGAGTGGTGACCCCACTCTAGTAGAGAGAAATAAATTGTTTGAATATTGGGATATATTATAGTTTTAATTTAATGTTTTTAGGATGAGGCTTAGCCAGATTTTAGGTTTTAGTATTATAGTTTGCATCATAGGGCCTTTCTCTGGGAATGTTAAGTTATCTAAATATGGATGGGCAATATGAATGGGAATACAGTTCTTTCTGGCCAAATGGCCAGGGATGTCAGAGTTTATTAAATCACCTCTGTACTTAGGTTTTGAACCTTATGAGATGTTATCGCAATGTTTAATAATATAAAGAAATGTTAGGATTGGTTATTTGGTACATTTATAATGATTGTTACTACATGTTCAGTTTTCAGTATTTCTTTATAAAAATATCAGGATTACACGAATGGAAAGGAAAACTTTGAGATATGTAACTAACATTAGAAAAAATGAAATTAAAATAACTATCAACACATGATTAGATTTGGGAAGTTTGACTCCTAGTGGTCCAATTTGATTTTATTGACAAATGAATACCAGTTCCCCTGTTTTCCTTTTTTTAAATTTCCTTCCAAAGCCTTCCATCACCACCACACCCTAGCCTTTCTGTCCAATCCAGTTAGGCATCAAGGGACGTGTTTTGCATTTACTTGCAAGCTTCACAATTTTTGGTTACGTAATTGGTTATTTATTTAGTTAGTTGTCTGTAAATATTTGTCCAGCAAAGGCACACTGAGCTATGACAGCTCAATTCCAGGTTTTGAGGGTTGGATTACATGGACTTATTTTATTGACATGAGAATGTTGGTTAGTGCATGGAGGGGACTCCTTACTTTTATGATCACCTACTTTTATGATAAGTGACATAATATCTTTAACATCCACCTGAACTGCCACCAGAAATGGGAACAAAGGATCTTGGTTTAATGTCTCATCCAATGGGTGACTCCTCAGTAGTGCAGCACTCCAAAGTGCCAGGCTACAGTGTCAGAATTAGGTATTTGCCCATATTCCTGGTGCAGGACTCAGACTATCAACCTTCCTATCTTACGGACCAAGTGGTGATTATGAAACCTACTAGACTTACGTAGACCCTACACTTTTACTATGCATCAACCACTGGCATAGGCCTTTTCCATGCCTTGTAGGCATTGACGCTGCCTGAGGGGTATCCTTTTAGAGCCACATGGAGCCAAAATAAACTAAGTATTTAACAAGCAATGGCTGAAAATCTTGAAATCTGGAGCAGAGTGGTGCATGAACTAAACAGTGCTTAAATCTTATCCCTGGGTTCAAACTAAGAATAGAGTCTTAAAGCTGCACAATAGGAAATAGAACCAAGGTAACCAATAGCTTCTGCTTTATGGCATACCCTCCATGTGGTGAAACTTTTACAGCTAACATGTCGATGCCGACAACATTGACAGTTCACTGTAAAAGTCCACCCGGGACCACAACATTCTTTCCTCTGGTCCTGCACCCCCTCCCCAAATCAACTCTGACTCAAAGTTGATAATCTTTAAGTTTTGGGGGTGCTGGAGGCAGAGCCCCCTGCATGGGGGGTTCGGGGGCAAAGCCCCCCTATGAAAAGCGACTGGTTCCCCTGATGGATTCATGTCAACTGCAAATTGCGGTAGACATAAATCTGTCAATGTAGTGTTAGTTGACAAATAATTTGTCAAACTGGCATTGTAGAGCCCTGTTTTGTACATACAGTGGAGCCTGCCAGGATGTAAAACAGTACATTACAGTATTACCGCAGAGTGCTGCAGTACACCACAAGGACCAGTGCAATTCAAGTACAATCATGTCCTTTTGTCATGCAGTTGTTTTGTGGCATGTGATTTACTACAAGGGCTGTGTAGCTTCCTGGCTGGCTACACTGTCCAATCCATACCAACTCCCAGATACAAATCACTGCCCCACTCCCAACATTTCATTTGAAGATCTAAGGGACCAAGCCACCAGGCTTCTGTAATACCTGTCTAGCAGCATTACTTCACTGGTAGTGTGACAATCCCAGCCATTCCACCTCATGAGGTGTAGCAATGCTGGAAACAACCTCTGCCAGAGAAGGAATGCTGGGACCTGGGACAGGAGTCACTTAGATCATGAGTATACCCAAATGAGGGAAAGGTGGGAGTTGCACAGTTGAGCAGTTGGGGCATTAATTGTACCTGTGAGCCAGGCATGTAGGGCTTGTGCAAGGATGTCATGGGAGGAAATTAAACAATTAAACTACAATGATGAATTTAGACTTCCTGTGGGCACAGTAGATGTTGTGGTCCTACTAAAGGTGGCTTAGCAGACTTATATGATTAATTTAGTCATCTTAATTTTGGCCATCCCACATGACAGGGTATGCATTCATATTGCAATAACATCAAGACTCAAGTACATTGTGGAGCATGGTGTGAAACCGAATGCCTTCAATCCCCATATGGTTATTCTAGTATAACTGAGCACTTTTTATTTAGCTTAGTTTTCTCCCCACCTGATTGTCCACTGTATCTCCTGTACTGTACTTTAGCCATCTTGACCCCTGTTGACAGTAGCCTCACAGGTCCTTGCACATTATCTCCAATGCAGGGCTGCTCAGTTGTCCCTCCACCTTCATGGGAAAGCCCCCTGTGGTGGGCCCTAAGCACCTCAATGTGCCCTGACATTTGCAGTTACTCTTCGGAGGACCACTAAGGAGGATCCAGGGCCGATGAGCTTTGGCTGGTGACATGGGGGATGGGGAATTGCATCATTCACCAATCAGGGTATTTTTATATATTTAGTTTTTATTAAGCAGGTTAAGTGCACCAGACATTGGATGCCAATTTTCAGACGTGACTGGGGAGAGTACAGACTATATGACAAATACAGGATTATAAAATAGAGCTGCACAGCACAAATGCACAGTACAGAGAATTACAGAAAATGCATCAAAGATACAGCAGTTGTAATAATCGCAACAAATAATCCTTACATAAAGGATGAATTTTAAAATTATGTGCAAACTCATGCATTTAATGTGTGTGGAATGAGTTTATCAAAACAACCATGGGTGAAATATTGCTTAGCAACATGAGACAGCCAACCCAAACCACAGTATCAAAGACAGTGGTGAGTGAGACGAATGCTAGCAATGGCAAAGCAACAAATGTTATTATAGGTGGCATTCCATTTGGCTAGGCTACTTTTAGAAGTATTAGAAAAGAATAGCAGACCATAGTTATGGCTAGGCAGAAGGAATCCTTGTCCTATTGAAAAGTGAGCCTTAGGAATAAGATTGTAACATATTTTTAGGCATGGCCCAACTTCAAGTTAACATATTTATACACAGATAAAAGCAGTGAGAAAAGCTTAGTGTGATAGCTGACGTGATCCCTGAGTACTTAACATGACTGACAGTACCTAATAAAAACCTTTCAATAACTGAGACATTTAACTGAATAGAGTTAAAAGTTTGAACCTAGATCCAAACAGCATGGATTGGGTCTTTTAAATGTTTGAGACCAATCAAAAGCCATCCTTGGACTTTGAGAAAGTCAGAATTTAGACAACTATTTAAATCAGCCAAACAATCTGAGTTATAACATACAACCAGGTTATCACATACATTAACAAGAAACAGGAGGGAGTGACAAGAAGGATGCAGGGCCATCCTCAGCTCCATGCAAGGGCATTTCTCAGGCAGCTGTTGGGAACCCTCTATGGATGAGGCATAGCTGGACCTGGTACTTACAAAACAGAGACTCAGAACAGTATTACATGTCACAGTGGTAGTCCCCTGTGTACAAGTAATCACTGTGCTGTAGATTGGCATACAGATAGGACAGGAGGAAAGAAAACACACTAAGATGAGGGTTATGGATTTCAGGAGGGCAGATTTTAAAAAATAGGAAATTGCCTCAGAGAATGCCTTCAAGGCATGAAGGCAAAGGGGGAAGTGGAGGCTCAATGGAGAAAAATTAAGAATGGTATAGCCCAGGAACACTGTGCTGTTTGAAGGAAGTGCACAACAGAAAGGAAGAAGAGGCTGCTTTGATTCTCTAAGGAGGAGGCTGAGACAGTGAAGGAGAAAAAACAGCATTTAGAAAGTACAAGGAGACCCAGAAGGATGAAGACAGAGAGTTATATCTGGTAAACAAAAGGGAGGCAGGAAGCAGGATGAGGGCAGCTAAAGCAGTAACAGATGACAGGATAGCTAAGGAGGTCAAAAAAGGAGACGAGACCTTCTTCAGATGTGTGGGGGTGGAAGGGGAGGGATAGTGAGAATCAGGAGGGAAGGGGGGACTGCACTGAGGAAGATAAAGAGAAAGCAGAAGTACTAAATGATTACTTCTGCATGGTCTTCATGGTAGAGGTCGGAGGGATGGATCAGCATGTTGCCGTAAGCAACAGGGATAGGGAGCAGTGGACACAATTCCATTCTTGGTGAAGAGGGTCTAGAAGGAATTGGGAGCCTTAAAGGAGAATAAGGTAATGGGACCAGATGAGATTCATCCAAAGGTCCTAAAGGAACCGAGCACAGTACTGGCCACCCCTTTGGCAGTGTGTTTAGCACCTCAGTGGAGATGGGTGACGCTCCAGATGACTGGAGGAGATCCAGTGTGGTCCTTGTGCACAAAAGTGGCATTAGGGAGGATGCTTGCAACTACAGACCTGTCAGTTTCACATCAGTAGGGGGGAAGTTAATGAAGACACTACTGAAGGAGAAGCTCATGCAGCACGTGGAGGCAAAAGAGTGGCAGGACCACAAACAGCATGGTTCCACAGGGAGAGGTCATGTTAAACTAATCTCATAGACTTATTTGACTGGGTTACCAAGGAGGTGGATCAAGGGAGTAGTGGACTTGGCCTATTTGGACTTCAGTAAGGCTTTCAACAGTGTGCTGCACAAGAGGCTAGAAACTAAGCAGTTTAGGGGTGGGGAGAATGTGACAACCTGAGTATCAAATTAATGGACAGGAGCCAAAGGGTGATAGTAAACAATAGACACTCAGGTGATAAGAAAGTGACTAGTGTGGTGCCACAGGGTTTGGTATTGGACTGGTCCTCTTCAATATCTTCATAAGCAACATTGCAAAGGAACTTGAGGGTAAGGTGTGTCTTTTTTTGTGAATGATACAAAATAAGCAACTGGGTTAACACTCAGCAAGGGGTGGAGAGAATGCAAAGGATACTGAGGAAACTAGAGGAATGGTCTGGGCGTGGCAGCTTTGTTTCAATGCCAAAAAGTACAAGGTTATGCACTTAGGGCTGTGGAACCCAGGAGCTGTGTGTAAGATGGGGGGGGGGGTGGAGCTTACAGTCACCAAGAAAGAAAGAGACCAAGGGGTCATCATATCTGATAACCTTAAGCTAGTTGGACAGTATGACAAAGCACTGAGAAAGGCTAGCAGGGTACCGGGTGCATTGGGAGAGGGATTCTAACAGGAGGAGAGAGAGGTGGTGCTGCCACAGTATCACTCACTGGTGAGGCCCACATGGAGTACTGAGTCCAGTACTGGAAGCTGCACCTCCACAAGGATGTTGAAAAGGTGTAGGTGGTACAGAGGAGGGTAGCAAAATGGTGAGGGAGTTGCACAGAAAGTTTTACAAGGAAAGACTGCAGGAACTCAACATGGAATCCCTGGAAGAGAGTAGAGTGCAAGGGGACATGATTGAAACCTACAAGTACCTCATAGGAGTAAATGAGGTGCAAGTGGAGGCTCTATTTCAGAGAAAGGTAGACACTAGAACAAAGGGGCATGCAATGAAGCTAAGAAGGGGGAAAGTTTAGGAGAGATGTGCAGAAATACATCTTCCTGGAAAAGGTGATGGATGACTGGAACAGCCTGCCAGAGGAGGTAATGGGAGCAAAGACTGTGGGGTGCTCCAAGTGCACATGGGATAGGCAAACTGTCTGGCCACCTTTAGGTCATCCAATATGATTACCCCTAGGTCTCTTTTCTACTAGGTAGTCATCAATACCACTCCACCCTTTTTGTACTCTACCCCTGGGTTTCTGTGCCCGAAGTGTATTATTCTGCATTTTTTGACATTGGAACCCAGCTGCCATACCCTTGACCACTCCTCTAGATTTCTCAGGTCTCTGCTCTTCCCTTCCACCCCCCCCAAGAGTGTCTACCCTATAGCAGATTTTGGTGCCATCTGCAAAGAGGCAGACTTTCCCTTCCAGCTCCTTTGCAATGTTACTTATAAAGACATTAAAGAGGACTGGTCCCAGCACTGATTCCTGAGGCACCCCACTTCACCCTGAGTTGCTCAGCACAGGACTGGTTCTGGAGGACTGAAGGAGGGCACATATAGTTACTTCACAAAGGTGGTAGCAGAGAAGAGGCAGAAAACTACAGACCGATCAGCCTCACCTCAGTAGTGGGTAAGATTACGGAGGCACTGCTTAAGGAGAGGATGTGGAACACTTGGAAACCAACATGGCCCAGGATCCATGGCAGCATGGATTCACAGAGGGAAGGTCATGTCGAACAAATTGATAGATTGTTTTGACTGAGTGATGAAGGAGGTGGATCGGGGGAGGAAGCAGTAGATATCACTTACCTCGATTTCAGCAAGACCTTCAACACCATCCCACATAAAAGACTGGTGAACAAGTTGGATGGCATGGGCATGGGCCACAAGGTGGTAAACTGGGTTAGAAACTAGGTAGGGGACAGGAAGCAGAGGTGATGGTAAATGGGATCCAATCTGAGGAGAGGGGTGATCAGTGGGGTACCTCAGGGATCAGTACTGGGCCAGCCCTTTAATGTCTTCATTAGTGACATTGGCTGGAAGGGCTGGAGGGAAAGATCTGCCTGTTTGCAGATGACACAAAGATCTGCAACAGGATGGATACTCGAGATGGGGTGGGAGAAATGAGACAGGACCTAGAAAAGCTGGAAAAATGGTCTGAAGTGTGACAACTAAGGTTCAGTGTGAAGGAGTGCAAAATCATGCACCAGGGGCACAGAAACCCTGAAGAGAGCTACGGGATGGGTGGGGAGTTGCTGGCAGTCACCAAGGAAGATAGGGATCTGGGGATTATCATCTCAGATGACTCTAAAGGTGGCCAAGCAGAACACAAAGGCTGTAGGGGAGCCAGTGGCATGTTCAGGTGCATAGGAGGGGTATCACTAGTAGAAGGAGGGAGGTGGTGATATCACTATACAAAACACTGGCGAGGCCTCATCTGGAATACTGTACACAGTTCTGGAGGCCGCATCTTTGTAAGGGCATAGACAGGATGGAGAAGGTTCAGAGAAGGGCAATAAAAATGATACAGGGCTTGCACCAGAAGACATGTGAGGAGAGACTGAAAGACCTCAACATCTATACAGTAGAAGAGAGGAAGGAATGGGGAGACATGATTGAAACATTCAAGTATCTTCAGGGCATAAACAAGGTGCAAGTTATCAGAATGTTTCAGTATAGAAGAAGTGCTAGAATGAGGGGGCATGATATGAGAGTGGAAGGGGCAGGATAAAGGGAAATGTGAGGAAGTATTTCTTCACAGAAAGAGTGGTAGATGCATGGAACAGCCTGCCCCAGGAGGTGGTGGGGGCAAGCACAGTGTGGGAGACTTAAACATGCATGGGATAGATGGATAAACACAAGGGAATTCTCAAGGTGGAAAGGCGAGGTTAAAGCCGATATCCAAGTACGGTCAGTGGCCGCAAATAAAGGTAGGGTATATGGGCAGACTGGATGGGCCTAGCAGTCCTTAACTGTTGTCAATTACTATGTTACTATGTTACCCTCCCTTTCTTGGGGTGAACTCCATTTTTCGCCACCCTCTGTAGCCTATCCCCTAACCAATTTCTTATCCAGTTTATCACCTTTGGACCCACTCTTAAGCTACTCAGCTTGCTTACTAATCACCTATGTGGAACGGTGTCAAACGCCTTACTGAAATCTAGGTGGGCTATATCCACTGTTCACCCTGATCTAGTCTCTTGGTCACCCAGTCAAAGAAATCTATCAGAGTCATTTGACATGACTCCCTTGTGAAAGGAAAGGAAAAGGAAAGGGGAAATTGTTCATACAGGAAAGGCACACTAAGCCAGAACCTGTTTCCAGGTGCGAGTTGGAAGCACAAGGAAGTTAAATGACTTGCTCAGGGTCACACAGTATGCAAGTGGGGTCTGATGGGATTCAAACCAAGATCTCCAGGTTTGCAGCTCAGTGTCATTAACCACTACACTACACTGCCTCCTCTTTGTGAAACCATGCTGCCTTGGATCTTGCAACCCACTGGATTCAAGATTAGAGGTGTGCAAAACCAGGAAGGTTTTGGTTTTGGTTTTGGATTCACGGGCAGTATTCATTCAACATAAAACATTGAATAAGCACATAGTTTTATGTGCTTAGTGTCTAAATTCCTAGCAATAAATGACAGGAGACAAGATATGTAGAATACAGTGACATAGGACGAGGCAAATGTAACAGTTGAGTATAGTAGTATAGCCTGACAGTCTAGCCAGGAGTTAGAGTAATGAGCTGTGATTGAGCTTGGTCCAGCAAACCCTGATTTCCCACAACCTGCACTTGCATACTGTGACCTGAACAAGTCACTACTTAATCACCTAAGTGCTCCCAGGTCAACCCTGAAAACAGGCAACTGTACCTAAAGGGCCTAACCTGGATATCAAAGAGTAACACACACACACATACACACACGTAATCCTTGGCTACCTTGTTTAGTCGGTTAAGCAAGGTGTGCACTGCTAACAAAAGTAACTTGGTGACTGAAGGAGGGTAACAGTACAGGAGGGCACAATAAATGACAGGTGATGATCTGAGCTGAGATTTAAAAAAAGGTAACAGCATGCACACAAAATATATTGGACCCTCCCACTCACCCTTTTGAACTGATATTTTTGATAAGCTGGATTTGTGTTGCAATTGATGGGCCTCTACAGTTTTGACAATTTTTTTACTCAATTATGATGTGCATGCATGCTACAATTTTATATATATATATTTTGTAGTACAACACCATGAAAAGAAAACTAAAGGTATATGTAGTCAGACTGTGGTAGAATTGTGATTCATGAAAGAGAGTACCCACTTTTATGTAATGTTTGTAATTTTTTTCTGTCATAGATGACTATAGATTCAAGAGCAGCAGAACAGTCAGAAGTCAGAATGGGGTGAGATGTTATCCGAGATAGAGACTTGGCTCATAGGGTACATAACTGGAAGATATCTACCAGAAATCAATACAGTCATTTAAAATTTAAGTTAACCTTACAAACAAAAGACTGAAGAAAAACTGTGTGAGTGTGAAATTACTTCATAGATTCCCTACACAGAGAATAACCCTTAGCTTTTGTAGTCTTGCTAGACAGCAGTTCAGTGGGAAACAAAATGGTGACTGGCATGACACAGGACATGAATGACATAAGAGACAGGCTGATGCAGCATTCTCTTTCCCCAGTACTGGGCCAGGAGTACTGTTCTTCTTCAACATCACTGCCAAAGGCTCATAATCACTACTCTCTAAGCAGTGTTTTGGAGGTGACCCTGAGTATCCTGCAAATACACAATAGTTTAATAAAAGTTAGAATTTTAGTGTTTTCTGGAAGGAGTTTTCTCCTTTAGTACTAGCAATATAGCCGTAGTGCTAAATATTCTTTCTGAACAGAGACTTGTTGTTGAGCAACTGAAATAGTAAAGGGCCACTTTCTGTAATGCTGGCCAGACCACACCCTTTTCATCTCAATACTGAAGTGGGTCAACTCGAACATTTGTCTTTCTGGGATCCTTTAAGAAGTCATCCACCATACTGCTTGTTGAGTAGCTTGTGATGGGAGAAGTAACAGAAGTAACTACACTGTCTTTCTCTAAGTCATCCAACCCTGCCCAAATGTTCCGTGGAGGCACCATACAAATTGCCCCTGAGTTCTGACTCATAATGCAAAGCTTTTCTTATTCTTCTGCCTTCACTGGGATCGGTTTCTGGAAGTGAGTGTGGCCATTTTCATGGTCAGAAGCTGCAGCATTTTAGCTGGAGTTTCTGTTGCCATTTTTGAGCAATTTTATTAATGAGCAGTTCTTTATAATGGTGATGATGATTATATATTTTTATAGTTTAGCCAAAAATAGCTATTACAATGAATATACACTAGTATAAATAGTTCAAACCAAAGAAGGAAAATAAAATATACACACATAAATACATGTAAATGAAATTTTAAATTTTAGTTAAAAGTCTAGTGGTTAATGGATTATATCCTAAGGATTAACAGAAGATGGATACTATTATTCGCTCTGCATCAGTCGAGTTTTAACTTTGTTGATTGCCTTAAAATACTTAGCTACTCTGTCTATTGTCCATACATCCGCTGTATGCAACAATATATCAGTTAAGAGTTCATTCTCTACCTGGTAGACTTGATTCTGAAATGGCCCAACCAAAACAGCCTTTCCTTTACATAAAAGGTACATTTCACATTACATGCAATAAATCCTCCCGTCCACCAACTGAACAATCACAGTTTTCAGTTGTTTGTGTCTCTTTGTGGTATCTATGTGCTAGAACATTACTTGGAAATTGTTCAAACTTATACTTTGTGAACAGGTTCCTGAGACTGATGTCAGTTAAAATATTGAGATATGGTTTAAACCCCAAATCAAAATTATTCTTTTTAAACTAAGCCGAGTATTGTGAATCAGCAATATATTTCAGATCTTTAGAGTTCCAGTAGTTTAATATTTTTTTAAGGATATACTTCTTATACTGCCAGCTGAGTGTGATACCCTTATCCATGCTTTTTTGAGTGTTAACAGTGTGTGTTTATTCAGGAGTATTGAGACTAGATTAAACCAGTAGTCTCCTTTATGACCAAGAGACTGCCAATAGTCTTTCTCTTTAAGACAGAGCTTTACTAGCCTGTCTTCTAAGAGTCTTATTTTAATACAGTAGTTTAGTTTTCTGGCTTCAATCCTAGCCCAAATGTTAGGAAGTCCAAGCTCTGCCCTGATATATGCAGAGGGGTAAGAATGCCCTACTTTCACAATACTCCTCAGGACTTTAAATAAGGGAGATGTTAGTTTATTGAGTTTTTGATCATTAAACTCCCATATCTCTGCACCATATAGGAGCTGTGTTTCCAGTTTTACTTTTATTGCTTGCACTAGCGGTCGTATTGTTGACCATCCATATTTATAGTTAAATCTAACTAATCCCCTATAGTTTTCTTCATTTTTCCAGTGCCAAGAGGAACTGAGTGTTCCATTTGCCATTAACATGAAAGTCTATCCCAAGATAGGTATAACTCTGGACAACGTCAACTGTTTGTGTACCTGTTTTCGAAGTCCCTTGTGTGCTCTTTTCCACAAATATAACTATTTTGGTTTTTTTTGTAAATTTATCTTCAATTTCAACTCAGAAGATTTTGTATGTATATAACTAATTTTTTCTTGTAGGCCTTACTTTGATAGAGAGAACAGGACAATATCATCTGCATATGCAAGCAAAGGACAAATTTGGGTAGAAATTTTAGGGGAATCTGAGGGAAGATTTTCGATATCTATCAGCATCTTATCTAAGTATAGTGAAAAAAGTAATGGCGCTAAAACAACATTCTTGTCGCACTCTTTTATTAATCATGGAAGAGGATGTCATGTTTCCTAAAGTACCTATTCTTATTTTTGCCCAGGTATTATGATATAGGCTGGCTATTATATATACCAGGATTTTTTCAATGCCTCTTTCAAGTAAAATAATCCATAGCAGAGTATGAGAAATTGAGTCAAAAGCTGCTGAATAAGCAACAAAAACTGTATATAGTTTTTGTTTACGGAAGAGTACATATTTTTCTATTAAGTGCCTTAATATGTATGTATATATTGTCAGTGGTAGAATAATTCAGTCTAAAACCTGCCTGGTATTTTTAAATACTCCCTGTATTCTCCACCTGTATTTTTAATCTCTCCAATACAATTCTTGAGAAAATGTTCAGGCTGGCGTCTAACAGGCTAATTGGTCGATACATGGCAAGGTCTGTCAAAGTTCCTTTTTATGGATTGGTACAATATTTGCACCTTTCGAGTTGATGGAAACTACATTCAGAAAGACACTTATTAAAGTATGAGTAAGAACTTTACACCAGAAAAATTAGTAGCTCAAATACACCTCAGATGGAATACCATCCGGGCCTGTAGTCTTGTTGCGTTTTAAGGTACCAATTGCCAGATATACCTCTTCTATGGTAAATGGAGTGAACTTTCCTTCATTAATTTCTCCAGCACACATTGAACTTTGTTCTATGGGGTCTTAAAAAATCTGCTTGAAAAAATCCAGCCACTTTTGTTCTGAAATATAAGTATCTGTAGCATCTTTATAGGAATTAGAACCTTTGAAAACCAGGGTCCAGAATTTTTTATGTCATTTGTTTGGACTGCTTCTAACATCTCCTGCCATTGTTTTGGAAAAAAAACAAATTCTTCTTACTTTTAATAAGTGACTCATAATTTCTACGCTGCAAGTTAAGTTCTTTTAGAGTTTGTTTAAGTGGATGTTGTCTATAATCTTTATACAATGTCCTTATTTTAGATTTATACTTTCTACAGTCCAAATCATACCAGCCATAAAAATGTTTCTCGGCCAGTCTGGCAGGACATTCTAATTCTTGTTTAATGTCATCATAAATACCCTGTATGGCTCCTGAAATCTGTGTTATAGTCATCTTATTTATTTCTACTAATCATAGGTCCAATGAAGATTCATGAATTATAGAGGCTATTTGGACATCTGCATCATTATACCATCTGATCTGAGATACAGCTCTAATTTCTGAGAGCGGTAAAGGATCTGCACTAACTGTGTTAATGTTTTTTCAAGGGCACATTCCAAAATAAGGGGAAAGTGATCACTTTCTGGCCATACGTCAATGTGCATAGTTTTTCATATATCTATTGGACCTGTCCAAAGTGCAAGATCTACTGTAGAGGCACCTCTAGCTGAGATGTTGGTAAATTCTTCCTCAGAGCCCCCCAAAATTCTTCCATTAAGTGGATAGAGGTCATAGTCATTTAATAACTCAATTAACTTCTTCCCTGAGGCATTAACTTTAGAATCTTTGGCATTTCTTGTTATCATGTCAGTTTGGGGACATGTGTATAAAAACACTGATCTTTCTGTTAATCCTTCAAATTTTCCAAGTCATACATTAAAATCACCTATAAGAAGGATATCAGTATTTGAGTAAGCGCCTAAAGCTTCTTTATAATGGTTGAGGTCTATGCTACCAGATTGGAGAAGACTTGGCAAACTGGTTTTGAAACGGGATCAAAATTGTTGCTATCACATAATGTTCAGATTCCAAAATCATGGTAATACTGTGGTCTGTTTCCAAACACAAAGACTGCTTTTCAGCAAGAGTGACACCTATGCTTGCACCATGCTCTTCAAATGTTTCTCAGAATCTTTCCAGTCTCTGCATGAGAATATGTATCAATGGAATGACTTGGTTTATAGTTGTGCTGTCAGCACTCACTTCATGTGTGACTTCCTCAAATGGTTGTAGCAACTGAAGTAAATATGATTCCATTGCCCAGAGGAGAGTGTAACATTCTATTTCCTTACTGCATGGTCCATGGTGTACTGGTACACTGCTTAGTGTTGTTCTTGGAGCCTCTGTGACATGTAAAAGTTGAAGTTCCACCTAGTGGCAACTTCTTGCTTTAGCTTGTGAATTGGTAAGTTATTCTGTTTTTGCAGTTCCCGCAAAATTTTTACAAGCTTTTGCAGAATGCCTAAAGTGACCACATATCTTACGTACAGCACCCAGCATATTCTGCACATTCCTGTCTTCATTGAGGAAGTCCTGTACCACTAGAATGAGTGTATGTGTAGAACATGGTAAATGCAGAAACCCACCATCCTTTAATGCTTTCACAATGTTAGCTCCATTATCAGCAGCTACAAGTCCTGGGGAAAGCCATTCTGAGAACTGTTTCTTTTGCTCCTGTAAGATGTTCACACCAGTGTGATTTTCTCTGTCAAAGCTTGCAAAACAGAGGGCAGCCTGTTTGTGAGGATTTTGTTGGTCGCTGGCGGTGCCAATGGATGTTGCAAAGGAAAATGATACCCAGTGGGCGGTGACAGTCATGTAGTCTATTGATTGGCCACTCATCCACAAAGCTGTTGTTATAGATACTTCTTTAACAGCTGATGACTGCAAAGCACTGTTTACCTTCTGGTGCAGTTCCTATAAAGAGCTGGCACTGCCTTTCTGGAGAAATATGCCCACAATAGCAGCTGATATTGAAAGGCTGCAGTTTCATCACCTCCCAAAACCCAGCAGAGTCAGCAATAGAAAATTGGCGCATGTCCAGTGCAATCATTGTAGATCTTGCTTTATTTAACTGCTGAGCAGCTGAATGGCTTTGGTCATATTTAGTTCTCCGTTCAAAAGATTGCCGAATTATTAACTGGTTCTGAAGTGTGACTGGCACAACAAAACAGGCTGGAAGGGACAGATAAGAACTTATTCTGTTGTCAGTAGGGGAGTTTTCTGATTCTAAAGATTTAGCAGATAAAGGGAGTGATGCACTCAAAGTCCTGCTCAGTGTCTGAAGGGTCCGTTGCATATGGAAAAATGTAGCTATACCACCAGTGTGAGTAGCAGTGTTAACCTGTACATCCTCTGCTATGTCACCTTGTGACTAATTACTGGCTCACTGAAGTGGATGTATCTGCTGTAAGTGTCTTATTAAGGATGATGTACTAAGATTGCTTGTCTGTCTTCCTCTGCTGAAAGAGGCCTTTACATAAACAGCACATTGCTCACACACTGTGCTTTGGGTCAAGGTGAAAAACACTTCAAATAGAAGAGGATGTCTGTTTCATTTTTGTCCCTGGCACCAAAACGTCTGAATCACCATCCGGCATGTCTATGTTAATTTCTATATTTTGATTATTTTCCTCAATCTCCTCACTGGATGATTGGGTGTGAGGCCTGTCCTCGGCAGAGTAGACATACAAGCCAGGCATTACTTCCTTTTCAGTTTCACTGGCCCCTAATGACCTTTCCCAGGTTTTTTGGTCTGGCATCTCACAGGTTCCTCTGGCTCCAAGCCCTCATCATCAGAGTCCCCATCATGCATTGCCTCTCTTTCAGGAATGTACTCACTGCCACTGAAATCCACATGGTCTGACTCTGAGGAATGAGAAATGGTAGAATCTTGAGAAAGTGGCACATTTGCATGAAAATACAAAATCACACATGCCCCCACAATGCAAAGCATCATGGGCTACATATGCAAATCACCACAGAATGTTATGCTGGTCCAACTTTAAGCAGAATTGCATGGTGCCGAAAGGCCTCTCACACAGTTTGCAAAGAGTGCTAACAGAAGACATAGACACGTGTTTCGTCCTACCAGGACTCATCAGTATGCCTCGTCTGTTTGACACCCCAGTGGAATGGACCAGCTACCCTTAAGGCAGTGTGCCTTGGATATATTGTGGTGAACCCATTAAAATAAAAAACTATTTAAAAGACAAAAGAACCTCTGTGCGCAAACACTGAGGCAAGAGGTTACCCAAAGGGCATTTGGCTGGGAAGCCAAGTTTCAAGAAAATACAAAATCACACATGCCCCACAATGCAAAGCATCATGGGCTACATATGCAAATCACCACAGAATGTTATGCTGGTCCAACTTTAAGCAAGAATTGCATGGTGCGAAAGGCCTCTCACACAGTTTGCAAAGGGTGCTAACAGAAGATATAGACACGTGTTTCGTCCTACCAGGACTCATTAGTATGCCTCGTCTGTTTGATAACCCCAGTGGAATGGACCAGCTACCCTTAAGGCAGTGTGCCTTGGATATATTGTGGCGAACCCATTAAAATAAAAAACTATTTAAAAGACAAAGAACCTCTGTGCGCAAACACTGAGGCAAGGGTTACCCCAAAGGGCATTTGGCTGGGAAGCCAAGTTTCAAGAAAATACAAAATCACACATGCCCCCACAATGCAAAGCATTATGGGCTACATATGCAAATCACCACAGAATGTTATGCTGGTCCAACTTTAAGCAGAATTGCATGGTGCCGAAAGGCCTCTCACACAGTTTGCAAAGGGTGCTAACAGAAGACATAGACACGTGTTTTGTCCTACCAGGACTCATCAGTATGCCTCATCTGTTTGACACCCCAGTGGAATGGACCAGCTACCCTTAAGACAACATTTGCATGTCTGCTTATCCTTTCCATTCCACTACGTATAGTGCCTGCAACTGCCTTTTTTTCTCAAAAACTGTACCTTTGGCAAATCTACTTTTCTTAGTTTCTGGTTCAGCACCTGAGCTT
Organism: Neoceratodus forsteri; assembly: GCA_016271365.2. Taxonomy (NCBI): domain Eukaryota; kingdom Metazoa; phylum Chordata; order Ceratodontiformes; family Ceratodontidae; genus Neoceratodus; species Neoceratodus forsteri. The sequence continues at coordinate 30,488,671 of CM028132.1, forward strand.
TTCCTGCTGCCTTTTACTTGGCCTGTAGTTTTTAACAGTATACCACCACTTGGGCAATACAATTAAGGCACTGCAATTAGGATGATGAGAAAAGTTGTGAGTGACAGGTGCATGCTGGATTTTATGCGCCTGCACTCATGATGTTTTACCGCTGACACTGTTCTCCTCTGGTTCATTCATGCCTGGACCTGAGATAATATTAAGTGCTGGGGGTGGGGAAAAGCCCCACCCCACAAAACTAACTCTTCTCCCCTGCTGTCCCTTGTTGGTGTAGCTGGGTTTGCAGTGGAATGCGGGGCCATGATCATTGCTGATGACCTATTTCTGGCACCCTAATTTACAGCTACCAGATTCATGTCACAGCACAGTAGGTGAACCTTTCTTAACTGGGTATCACCTGCAGCAGAGACAAACATGATGGGATCTCAGAAGACAAAGGTTGTGTAAGAGCAAGTGCAAGTGCTGCTCTGACACTGACTGCTCTCAAAATAGCCTGGTCGGGTCAGGACACTAGGTCCACTCTTGGCTCCCCCACAGCTACAGCCTGGAAAGGGAACACCACAAGGTAAACCAACTACAGCAGCCATCCGGAGGTGGATTTTGTATGATGCCCGGCCAGTGGGTGTCAGGGGAAAATTTGGGGGGAGGGGGCCCAAATTCAGATACCACTACTGGGAATACAAGGAGAGGCATTAAGCTGGCTCAAATGCAAGAAGCAATGAAAAGTTTATTAAACCCAACTATACAATAATATTATTCTAAATATCTACACTGTAAAACTCTATGACTAGAATAGTACTAAATTCAGAACTTTACCTCCTGTGCAATAAATCAGTTGTAAATACCTTACGCCAGCCACCGTTGCATATTTACAGGGGAAAGGAGAAAGAAGCAAGACAAGGAACCAGCTGCCGAGGTGGGGAAGACATACAACAGGACACAGGCCAGGACTATTCCGAGGCGGTGTTGGCCATTGGCACACAGGTCTCTACAGACCACCGGAAATGACACCCCTCCAGGAAAAAGTCTGCCACATTTCCACCCAGCCACATTCCCAATGTGGACTGCCGGGACTCAAGGTCACCAAGCCCCAGCTCCAACGTGGACTGCCAGGACAAAGGGACAAACAGAGACATGACAGCTGGTCAGGAACAACAGGGTTGGGGCACCGGGGACCACACACAGGCTAGAGGGTGGCGGAATAATAAAAATTTTTATTTAAACTCTGTGTCTGTGTCTTTTATTTTTAGCAATCAGTACTAAAACACTCTAAATACACATAAAACAGTTTAGAACAATATCAACAGAGGTAAATCACAGTGGCATTGTCTTTTGGTGACCAGTGTCGGCTGGCTGGCATTAATCCACATTGATGCAAACAGTTAATTGATTAAAGTTCCTGGCTCAATGGAGCCTTGCACTTACCTTGCCCCTGTAAGTCTGGCACATGCCACAATAAAGTTCCATCTGTAGGCATTAGACAATAGTTACCATCAATTTGTATAGTTCTTGGCCCCTCTAGACTGGAGGTCCCAGTTGTTACCACTTTAATTCTGGTGGGACTGACAGTGCCCCTTTAAGGCTACTGTCCATGCCAGCAGTCAATCATGCTGCAACATCCCAGCCCCCTTCTCTCACTGTCTATGGGTTTTTTCTGTAGCTCCGCCCCATGGGTGGTCTTTTGGCAGGGCCTTGTACACCCGACAGTCACTGGCTCAATGGAGCCCTTTCTTTAACTCCGCCCCAAAGGCAGTCCTGGCTGGGGCCTTGCCCACCCCCACATTTCACTCGCTCTACAGAGTCATTTGCTGACCTGCTCTGTGGGTGGTCTATTCGGGATCTTGCCTTTGCCCCACAGTCACTTCTGGCACCTGGACTGCACAAGATTTATTTAAAAACAAAGTTCTTCTCCTTTCAGCAGCCAGCAACCAACTTGCTGCTGCTGCCACCTGCCTGCCACCCTCCATCTACTGCTGGGCTGGAGACTGCTACTGAAGAAATCAGAGGGGCCTGGACCCACCTCCTCCCACAGGCCTCCTTTGAAGCTGGAGCTGGAGGGACGGCCTACTTTTGCTGCCACTGCCCCTCCCAATGAACCTCCTGCTGCTGGATGGAGGGGACAGCCTGGACATGCTGCCCCTCCCAACGTACCTCCAGGAACTGCTGGGCTGAGGAAATGGAGTTGGAGGGGTCGGCCTATTGCTGCCACTGCCACCCCTCTCAGAACACCTCCCAGTTCTAGGAGCTGGATGGAGGGGACAGCCTGGACCTGCTGCCCCTCCAGATGGGACTTTTCTACCACCACTGGACCCGGAAAGAACCTGATGACTACCGTCGCCACCACAAAGAGGAGGGAGCGATCGGTTGAGGACAGGCTGGGACATTGGAAGGGACCACAGGACATCAGATGAGTTCCATCCCATTTGCCTAGCCCCGGCTGGCCTAGCGCTCCCCCTTGCACTTGCTGCTGCTTCTTCTCTGCTCACTCTACAGAATTCCTGTAGAACGGCTGTTGCCATTCAAAAGGGGCTGAGGATTCTGTCTTGGAATCCACTTGAGCCCATCCCTGCCTGCATTCCTTGTGACTGGGCCCATCAGCAGGTGCCTGTGCAAGGTAACTGGGGGGAGGTTTCAACAGCTGCAGGCAGGGAAAAAGCAGAGAAAAATCTTTAATTTTGAGACGGAGACCTACTGGGCTTCACATTTTGGGGTTACTTACCTGGTAGGGGTCCTCCCTACACCCTGAGGTACTTCCTATTTCCCCAACCCCTAAAGCACCTGGCTGCCCATATCTGAGGGCACCAGGACTCTGGGGCACTACAGTTGGAGCACGAGGAAGCTTCAATCGGTAAAGAAGAGGATGTACCCACTGCAGTAGAAGAAGCACTTTTTGGTTTTGTGACTGTTTTTTTTCTTCTGAATTGCTCTCTTTGTCTTGGAAACTTGTTTGACAGGTCTACTCACTTCCATCATTATTTTAATAACATTTGCTGATTACTAACAAAGCCATCGCTCTTCCAAGAAAAACCCAGTGCTATTACTACAGAAGACTGAAACTCAGAATCCCGACACACAGGATCATGAGTCCAGGAGACCGACAGCACTATGTGCCCGACAGCAGTAATCTCAAATGTGGAGCCCAACAGAGAAAGTGTCAGGATTGATGGGGATCAGTGTTTTTGACAGGGATCAGTGTTTTTGATGGGGATCAATGTTTGGGGTCTGTGTGTGTGTGTGTGTGAAGGGACGATAACTTTATTAGTGTGTGTTTTTGATGGGGATCAGTGTTTGGGGTCTGTGTGTGTGGAGGAACGATAACTTTATTAGTGTGTGTTTTTGACGGGGATGAATGTTTGGGGTCTGTGTGTGTGTGTGTGGAGGGACGATAACTTTATTAGTGTGTGTTTTTGATGGGGATCAGTGTTTGGGGTCTGTGTGTGTGGAGGGATGATAACTTTATTAGTGTGTGTTTTTGATGGGGATCAGTGTTTGGGGTCTGTGTATGTGGAGGAATGGATGGTAACCTTATTAGTGCTGTCAGGTGTGGAGTGCTTTAGTACATGTTTGGATACTGTGTGGGAGTGCTTTTACTGCAGGTTTGGGGACTGTCTGTAAAGTGGTGTTGTGGGCTATTGCACGGAGATTATCCAGCACTGTGCCATGCTCTTTGTTGCTGGTGATTCACTGGATTCTCTCTTCTTTTGCCACGTAGCTCTTCCAGTGCGGTGATCTGGGGAGTCATCTGTTGATGATCTCTCTCATGGCATCTGTCCACTGTTGTTCACAGTGTATTTCCCTTACCATGGTGTGGAATTCAACGTGCACCTTACCTAACAGGGAATTTAGCCATTTGTACCAGGCTTCCACATTGTTCTGGGTTCTTGGGTTCCCTTTCGTTGTGAGAACATTGGACTTAAAATCAGGAGAGAAGAGTGGTGGATATCTGGAGCTTTTATTGTGTTTTAAGTTAGGTTGGAGTTGTCCTAGCATGTAGTTTTCCTGGAACCATTCTAGTAGTGATGCTATATTTGGTGGTATTTGTGTTCTTAGTACCTGGAATGTCTGTGGGATTTCATTGGGCAGTAGGAAAGCAAGTGCCACTATTTGGCGAATTTGTAAGCTGAAACCTGGGTCCGTGCCATACTGTGAGGCAAGTCCTAAGCTTTGAACCTTCTGCCAGATGACTTGCCTGAGGTGAAATAGGCAGCCTTTGTTTGTGGAGTTGGGAAATTCCTGTTTGCAAGCACTGATTGCTGCTTGTTCGAAATCAGTTAATATTGTCGGTGGTGCTAGTGTGGCGCTGTGGTGATCTGCAATTTCGTGGATGTCCTGAAAGAAACGAGTGTAGCAGTCTTGGGATTCTGCTGTCATGAGGGCATATGTAAGGGGTAAAATTCTGCTGTTTTCTTCATGTCCTATTGGTGCATGGATGGATTATAGCTGGTGGAATAGCTTCGGTACTGTTTTAAATGTGCCATCCATGATCCAATATGTGGTTTTTTGTAGGTCCTTTATATTTTGTTTTGTGGTGAATATTGGTATTTGTTAGTCTCCTGTTGTAGATTTCTTTGTATAGAATAGCTCCTCATTTAGGTGTGTGAGGTGGTCGGGTATTTTGATGTTTTCTATTGTGGTTGGTTCTCTTGGCAGTTCCTTTCTTCGTGCCCGATTTATGACTTGTAGTAGGGCTTTCTTGGTTGGGATGTGTTGTCTGAGTTCAGGATTTATGGTTGTTGTCTCCCTCTGTATTAGTTGTGAGGGACTGGTGGTTGATGTTTGTACTTTGTTTTTTAGGGTTGCCAGCATGCTTGCTGTGAGGGTTTCGGTAGCATCGGGAGCATGGTTGTGATCGTTACGTTTTTTCAGGTGGTGTTTGCCATTGATGACAAGGATTACCGCTCAACCAAGGTAGATTTTGTTTTTTATTTTCGGTACTCACAGCACCAGTAAAGCTGTTGTCTCTGCTGCATTCTTGTACATTGATTTTGTCCTTCCCTTTTGGATGGAACCACCTTGCATACCTCCATTTCTGGAGGTTTGCTACTTGTACATTTGATGTCCACATTGCTTTCTTCTTCTTTTCTGTCTCCTATGTGTATTTCAGTTTTACTAGGGGTTGTGAACCTACTGGGTGTCTCCTTTTAAGTGTTTTGACTTATGTGATTTAATTGGTTTTCCTGTGACTGCAGCAATAATGGGATATCAATCAGCTGTGAGTGCAGTTTCAGCTGTTGCCTGTTGACAAGTTGCCATGGGCTAAATTGTGCAGTTTAGGGTGAGTCTCTTATCCCCAAGATATGTGAGACTCAGAGGATGTATATTTAAATACTGGGGAGTGGGGAATGGAGGTCCCTGCAGTCAGTGTAGGGCAAGCCCCCCAAATTCACAAGAGAGTATGTTATAAGATTACTTCCGTTGGAGGTCTGCTGTTCTGTTGGGTATGTTAGATTTGGGATATGATAATAGTCTGCATTTTGTATATCAGTATTGTGGAATCAGTAAAATGTTGTTTGGAATTGTGAATGTTGGGATGATGTTATATATCCAACCCAGTACTTAACTGTACTACCTTCCTCAGTCACCTTGGGGAAATAGGTGGCAGTGATGTTGAGTAGTTAGTGCACATCTCAAGGCAAGGAATGTGAACTGGTTAACAAGCAAGACTACAAGTTGGGGCTGCTATGCAACTACCAAGAGGTGCCCCCTCCAAAATGTTTCACATGTGACACAAGCCTTATTTATATTGACAATAAAAACACATAACCTCTCGTCCCCCCTCCTCGACTCCTGCTTGTGTGTGAAATGGCTGGTGACACTGTGCCGAAAGAGGCTATTCAACTGCCGGATTGCCCCTCCCTCCAAAATGTTTCACACGTGATGCAAGCCTTTATTTGACAGGACTACACAGAAAAAAAAAAATATGGTCCTGTCTGACTCCTGTTTGTGTGGGAAATGGCTGTTGACAGTGCTCTGACAGAGCTTTGTGGTGGTTACATAAGTGACTTCCTCAGCATCTGACAGTATGCCTAATATGTATTCCTCCTGAAAAATCTCAGTCACCACTCTACTCTTAGCTTATTTTATTCTTTGTAACCAGGTAAGGCTCACTAGGCACAGGTGCCTGCTTTCAGGGGCGACCCGGGACCACTGGGGAGGTTAAGTGACTTACTCAGAGTCACACAGAATGCAATGAAGGTTGTGGGAATCAATATCAAACCCAGGTCTGTCTGCTTGATGTACCACCAAGCTCATTCACAGCACATTACTCCAACATCTAGGCTGTACTGCCAGGCAGCTCAGGCTTTGAGTGCCAAGACAACTAAGTGCCAGTGCAGTGAAACTTAACTTGAACTGACATTGTCACACTGCAGCACTTGGGCTCTTCTGTTTCTGCCTGGTGCTGCACTTTGGGGCTAGCAAATAATGCAGTCTCCCACTGTCCTCCCGCACACAAAGTCTCCCTCCACTAGCACCTTGCCCTTTGTTTTGCAGCCAGCTTTTGTTATCGAGCACGAGGCGCCTGTGCCCCCCAGTACACACAGTCAGTCCCTGGCCCACGTCCCTCCTAGTCCCGACCCTCTCAATTTTTTTATTTCCTTTTTAGTTTTTCTGTTATTTTCATTGGTAGTATGGATGGAGGAAGTAACTGGTCCCTGGAGACCCTCTGCTTCTCTTCCCACATGGCCACTTGCTCCCCAGTCCCTGGTTCACGTCCTTCCCAGGTCCCCACCCGACCCTCTTAGATAGTTTTTTTTGTTCTGTTTTCTTTTGTTCTCACTGATGTAGGTGGAAGAAGTTAAGTAGTGGCCCACACTCCAAATGGAGACCCTTCCCTTTCTGCCTGGCTGCTTGCTGATAGACTCCAAAGCTCCTCTCTCCTCGGTGGCTCAACTCAAATGGCGCCAGGGAGAGTTCTGCATTCCAGCTATACTTGGGTTTGCACATGCACAAACTGGAGTATCTGAACCACCAACTCATCAGCTCTCTTCTGACCTGTCACATGACAGGCGGGAGCTGAAAAACAACAACAAAAAAAAATCACTCAGAGATCCAAGCCATTACGATCCAAGCCAACAAGGTTCAGTTCAGGTCTCATGGAAACTGAACCGTATGTGTTCGGGACAGCTTGGTTTCACCCCGACTGGTTTGACACACCACTGTTCAAGATATTCCTCAATCCTTTCCTTCAGCAGTGATTCCATTAATTTCCCACCACTGATGACAGGTTGACTGGCCTATAATTGCCAAACTCCTCCCTGCTACCACTTTTGTGTAGTGGGACTACATCCACCCTTCTCCAGTCCTCCGGAACCACTCCTCTTTCTAGTGAGCTGTTAAATAGAACTGTCAGAGATGCAACTAGTATTTCCCAGAGCTCCCTCAATACCCTTTAATGCACCCCATCTGGTCCCATTGCTTTGTCCGCCTTCAGATTAGCAAGTCCCTTCAGGATTCTCTCCTCCAAAAAAGGACTAATGTCCACCTCCCTCCAAAGCATTTGTTACTTTTTTGTGGCCCTTCCTTTTCACCTTCCTTCATGAACACTGAACAAAAGTATTTGTTCAGGATGTCTGCTTTTCCTGGTCCCTCTGCATAGACTCTCCTTCCTTTTAACCTTAAAGTCCAACCCCTGGTCTTCCTCTTTTCACTTATATATATCTAAAAAATGTCTCATTCCCTTTCATTTCCTCCCCTAAGTCAGTCTCTCTTTATTTTGAATCTTTGCGCTCCTTACTGCTTTCCCTGCTTCTCTCTGATTCCCCGATACACCTCCCTATCCTCCTCCCTCTGAGAGTCTCATTATACCTTCTGAATGTTACACTTTTAGCTTTTACCTTTTCAGCCACCTCTTTCAAGATAGCGGTCTCTTTTTCCTCTTTCTTTTGCTCACCTGTTTAATGCAGAGGTTTGTTGCCTTTACTATGCTCCCTTTTATCTTCTCCCACTGTTCCTCACCCCACCCAGGTCACCCACCCCTGCTAGGCCATCCCTGAGGCATTCGCCCACCCTTTTAAAATCTGCCCTCCTGAAGTCCAGGGCCCTCACCCTTGTGTGGTTCAGTTCTGCAGCTGTCCTTATAGTGACCCACACCACACAGTGATCACTGGTCCCCAATTTGCCATCCACCTTGATGTCTGCAACACTGTCCCTGTTAGTGAGTAACAGGTCCAGTATTGCCCCATCATGAGTGGGTTCACTGACCAGTTGCCTGAGGAATGCCACCTGCAGAGAGTCCATAGAAATAAATGTTTTTGCACACAAAGTGAAAATTGGGACCAGTCCAACACTTGGGTGTGGGGGGTCTTAGCACTGAGTGTTCCCCTGCACTGCACCCTCATATCATGTAAACCATATGTTTCCTTGTCACCAGTCAACTCAACTTTTATAGCTGTAGGTGATATAAACTTATTTCAGTTTCTTCTTACTGTTAACAGTAGTCCCTTGTAATGATCCTGTACTATTATTAACCAGAAACATAAACTAAAAGAAAAGTTAATATCAGCAGCAGATACAGACATGTAGTTAAATGGTGACAAGTAAACAGATAACATTTATAGGATGGTGCAGTGCTCATTAAGGGAAAGGGCATATAATAGGTGAAAGAATTCTGAGATTAGAGAGAGGGAAGTAGAGTATAGGGCAGTACAGGTGAAGTGCAGGACCAGACTTGCACAGGCAAAAGCTGGTCTGGAAAACAGGATTGTGCTAGGTGTCTCTTTGAATAATAAACATGTTTCACACACAGGGAACAAAACAGGAGTAAGGGATAAGGTGGGGCCCCAGATCATTTTGGAGAAGAGCCAGTGGGCCACTGAGTGAGGCAATAAGAAAACAGGCATTGAATAACCACACTGTGTTAGTATGTGGTCGGAAAATCAGGGAGCCCATCTAGCCAGCGGTGGAAGTTTTATTTATTTATTTATTTAGTTTTTGATCACCTGGTAAGTGCTCTAGGCAAAGAAATTGCCTATTTTCAGTCACAACCTGGACAGTTCCAGACATAGGTAAAAGCACATGCCATCACAATGGTTACTATTACATGATACAGACTTGGGTAAAACACATTACAGTATAGACAGGCACAGTGATACCTACTGTACAGGAGACATTAGACATTACACTAGGCTATCCATAGATACAGGGGAATACACAATACAGTTTCAAGGAGATAGACCATATAGTATAAGTAAATAGAGGAACTATTCCAGACAGTCTTGCTATGGGAGAGAACAGCCAACGTCATCACCAATATTCAAGACGGGATAAGGTGATGCAGATAATGCCAGAACTCAAGGAATAAAAGGGCCTGTTCTCTAATACAAAATATGGATTCACAAAATGTAGATACTGTCAAACTTTATTAATTTACTGAAAATATTGGAGAGTAGTATGGGTCAGATATTAAAAACTCTGCCCCGGGGGCAAAAATAGCACTGCCTGGCGGGCAAACATAGCCTGGAGCAAAAAGCAAGCTATATTCAAAGGAATAGCCGGTGCTAATCCTGCTGAATATAGCATGCGAAGAAACTGGGCAAACTGGGCTGGGAGTGCAGTGCAAACATAACTTGGGAATAAGACAGCACTGAATATAGCAAGTAAGACAGCACTGAAAATAGCACCGGGCAGGCAGTGCAAACACCCACAGGAACACAGTGCAGATGGAGCTGCCATGCCCTGGGCTACAGGCAAAGGAGCACAGGCTGGAAAGGGAACACAGGAGCAGACAGCAGTGCAGAACCCAGACACTGATACACACCCAGCCAGGGGACTGGCCAGAGGGCACCAGGACCCAGGGGTAGAACCAAAAAACAGATCAACACTGTTGTAAAAGCCAAGCACCCAATAATGACACAAGACACAGTGCAAAATGAGAAAGATATGTATAATGTGACAAATGCACAGTGAAGGAAACAGGTAAACAACAGCTGGACAACAACACAAAACATAAACAGCAATGTAATGAAAATGCAAAATGCAAGCACTAAAAGGAAACCTACAGCACACACCACTACAATGACAACCACTACATACACTACAACAGGAACTACTACTACTACTACTATTACTACTACTAATGCTAACACTACCACTACAAACTACGCTACAAAACTGACTACGCTACAACAAACTACCTACAACAACCACAGCAACTAAGGAATGACAATTGCAAAACAAACTGAAAAGCAATGTGACAGAAGGGGACAGGGACGTGGACACAAACAATGAGGTAAAAGGCCAGCAACAGTAAATACAGTCCAGGAAGGGGGGGGGGCAAGCTAAACAAAGTTGTCCTGAAGGCATCATGGCTGGGATCCTGCTGGTTCTGGCAGACGTGCCACCAGTATGGTGGCCGCCCTCCTTGTCTCCAACATGAGCACCGCCTGCTGCTCTATGATGGTGCGCTGCTGGTGCAAGAGCCATCTCAGGAGGTCCTCACTGCCTTCTGACTCCTCTGGCTGCATTGCCAAAACAGGATCAAGTGGACCTACAAAGGAGAGGAGCATGTGAGGATGAGAAACCAGCCAGGAGGCATACTGCAGCCACAGGTGGCTATACGGGGATGGACAGCATGTCCCGACAGCCATGCCCATGTGTTGCTGAGGAACGCAATGGTAGGCATGACTGACAGGTGCCCACAGGGCAGGCCTGGAAGACACAGGCAACAACCCAATACCCAATAGACATGGATCGTCAGGCCAACAACACCATGGCATGGCTGACACCACCCAACCCAGCACTGCACACAGTGAGACAATGCAGACACTCAGGTGGTCCCCAGGATGACAGTGGGGTGGGCCACACCAACAACTTATCATGGGGAACACACGTCAGGACAAGCTGCCCATAGTCAGATAACAATGTACCACAAAGCAGAGTGCAACAATAACTCATGGGGGTGCAGGAGCATCACAATGCAGGCATGGTGTCTGGCCAGTGGCCATCCCATGCCAGGGCCAAACTGTCCCACAGCAGATGCAATACCACAGGGCACACACACCAACAGGGGCAGGCCACCAGATGCTGCCACACATGAGCCATGTACTGCAATGCATGTGGTGCCCTGCAGCTAGAACCCACACACACCAAGTGAACAGCTGAACATGGACATTGGTGATTGGAGACTGTACAGCAATGCCAGCCGTGCATGCTGACACAGGCCCATACTGCCCCCCCCCAGCCACAGGGTACAGCAGTCAGACAGCCATGCACTGGCAGCACTCTGCAACACTGGTGAGCAACCCAGCACAATGCCGCACCAGCAATTGCATGATGCCCATGGCTGTTAACCCACCATCACAGTCAATGGCAGACCAGTGAAGGAACCGCACATACCAGAAGCACATCACAAATGAAAACAGGTACTCACACCATAGGTCCCTGGCCTCAGGGCTGCTGTCCTGCACCCACTGAGGCATGGATGGCACCCTCGGGCTGCTACATGTCGTTTGCCGGGACCCTTCCTGGCTCCCTCTCCCCGGGCTGTGCTGCTCGATCCACACTACAGTGGACAAAAGTAACAGCAGCATTAGCACAAGACACAGCATAAACTACAATAGCCATAGCAAGATGTCCCCCACCCCCAAAACACTGTACACACAGAGCAGCCCAGGGACAGTGTCTGAACACAAGATACTCACACATAGAGGCCCCCCATGGCCTACTGAGCATATACCAGGCACACAGGGCATGTAGACATGGTGACACTGCAGTGCAACATCGCCACACACAGGTACAAAGCAACAGGATGCACACATAGCTGTGTAGGCAGACAGAGCCCCAGGATACAGCACCCCCGCACCACACCAGTGATGGCTGCAGGACGGTCCTGTTGCAGGTCCCCCCGCCTGCAATTTCCAGACCTGCCACTCATGCCATGCCCAAGTGACATGGCTGCGCATGGTATGAGTGCAGTGTATCCCCCATGGACACAGCATGTACCGGATAAGCACCGCAACAATCGTGGGTGTCGCTGGCACCGTGGCAACTGTGCCCCCACAGACACTCTGTACCATAGTGTCACCCAAGAGGCCCACACTGTATGCCCCAGAATCAGTGCTACATGGGTCCTACCACCTGGCACAACAGCACACCTGTGAACAGACAGCGACACACACACCATGCCCACACACACACACCACACACACACGGCAGACAGATGACACGTAACAAGTGTGTGCGGTCTGATGGCACCTACCTTGTATCTGTCCAGCTGCTGGTGTTGCCTGCGGCGCAGGTCTGTGAAATGGTGCCGACACTTTTCAGCATCCCACGTGATACTCATCCGTTCAGTGAGACAGTGTTCTATAGATGCCCACACCTGGTGTCATGGGAGATCACCCTTCCTGACCTCCCCAAACAGGCGTCTGTGCAGTTGTTGCACAAGCTGCACTAAATTAGCCATCTCAACATTCCCCAGTGCCTGTCCCTGTGCACCACTGCATGCTGCCTACGCCTCCCAGACATGCCAGTAACAGCTGGTACCACCACACAAATTAACTGTACAGCCTCTGTCACACCCTGGGCCCTCCAGCACAATATGCATTAGCGCCGCGCCTTTCACGTGCGCGCTAACCAGAAGTGGTCTCATTATTCATGCTCGACCCTGCTATGACCCTGGGCGTCATATTCACGCGTAATGTGGCGCCATCGATGCGACTTAGCGCGAGCGCTACCATGTCTACGCTGGGGTGCTAGCAGTGGCACGAGGGTCTGCACAAACACACGGACGCATGCTATGTGACATAGCGCTGTGCTAATGAGACAGCATGGCACAGGAGAACCATTTAGCCTAGCGCTAACCACTAGCATGGCACTAAGCAGATTGCCCGTGCTAACACGGTTCATATTCAACAAGCTTATGCAAATGAGGGCACTGTATATGCAAGGAGAAAAACGTGTGATTAGCATATCATTATCGGCCCATTGTGCATGCCTAACAGGCAGGATTGCAGCAGGACTATTTAATTGCAAACAGTGCTCCACCTGTGTTGTGTAGAGAGACTGCAATATTCAGCAGGTGCCACAGCTGAATAGGCCCAACACAGAGGAGAATGTCACAGGAGGCAGAGCAGCAACAGGCAGGTCTGTATAGCAGCTTGGAGCATGTCTGTATGGCAGTGGGACATGACTAGGCCCTGGCTTGCACTGTACACACATGCGTATGGCCATAGAACATACATGGGACAGAACACACGGCAGCAGGCCCACGTCAGCACGTTACTGCCTAGTGGTGTACATGGCCAATGTGCCTGTCAGCCAGCTGACTGGGGTGAGTGTTACACCTGTGTCTACAGCAGCAGACCCTGCTGTGAGTGGACTGCCTGCACATTTTTGTTGCCATGCACCGGGTTGGGGGAATGGGGGGGGACACATTGGCTTGCAGCCGCCCCAGGCTGTGCGGTGCCCATGTGGGGGCTGGTGCATGCAATATAGCCACAGTGTCCATTGTGACACATGCTCATGCACTGTGCATGCAGGGGTGGCCATGACGCACAGTTGCAGTGTGTGCTGTACCCTATCATGTTGAATAGGGCCTGCGCTATGCCACTACAGGATGTACACTGTAGGCAGCTATGGTGGCATGCACATTGTGTTCTGCCTGTTCCATGCAATGCAGTCACGACACAGCATGTGACCTATGTCCCTCTACATGTCTCTCATAGGTTCTGCAGCATGACAGGACCTGATACATGCCAAATGTTCTCACAGGAAGAACGACAGCTCTGGTCCATTGGCGTCAAGGTGGGAGCAGGTGCTACGTTGCCACAAGGCTACTGACGCTGTCATGAGGCAGATGTGGGATGAGATCACGGCAGGGGCCAATGCCATTGGAGGCCGGGGACGTACTACTGATGCTGTTAGGAAGAGATGGAGTGACCTACTGTGACGAGCCAAAGAGGAGGTGGCACAATGGCTCCATGAATGGCTACGGACTGGAGGAGGGCCACAAACCATGCAACAGCATCAGGGGGACCCACTGATGACCCTAGTGGCCTCCACACTGCATCCCATGTCCATTGGCGGGGTTAGTGGCGGGGGGGTGTGAGACGCCACTCATACCACCTAAAACAGGTCAGTATCCACCTGTGTGCTTCCTAAATGGCATGCCTTCACTGGTGCTGGGGGGACAGTGTAGGACCGTTACGTGGTTTGCACTATGGAGGTGCATTACTGTGCACACAGTACACATGAGGCAGTATTGCATGCATCCACTGCCTGTGCAGGGCTTTCACCACAGCTGTCAGTATGATGCATGTGCACCGTGGTAGGGTGTGTGTGTGCATGTGGCCATGGTCTGCATCGATAGGGACTGCATTGTGTGGTGTGCATGGCCGTGGTGTTTGTCACGCAACCTAGGGTGCACATGTACGGGTGGTGGTTGTGGCATACTGTGCGTGTTCTGGTCAGTGACACTGTCCTTTCTTGTTTCACAGCGGTGGGTGCACACCATGCAGCACACCAAGAAGTGGCTGGGATGGATGATGTGGAGCAGGAGGCAGAGGATGAAGACAATATGCCATCAACCTCAGGACTGGGTGCCAGGCATGAAACCTAAGCAGTAGCACATGAGTGGCAGGCTGAAGAACATGGGTTACACCTGCCTGTGGGGGGGGGGGCTCCGGGACTCAGGCTAGGTGCCAGGCATGGAAACTCAGCAACAGTACACAGGTGGCAGGCTGAAGAACATGGGTTACACCTGCCTGTCCGGGGGGACTCCGGGGCTCAGGCTAGGTGCCAGCCGTGGAACCTCAGCAGCAGCACACAGGTGGCAGGCTGAAGGACATGGGTTACACCTGCCTGTGGGGGGGGCTTCGGGACTCAGGACTGGGAGCCAGGTGTGGAACCTCAGCAGCAGCACACAGGTGGCAGGCCGCAGGACATGGGTTACACCTGCCTCTGGGGGGGACGACTCCGGGACACAGGCTGGCGGGGACTTGGACACTGGTGACATTCTAGAGGATGTCCAAGTGGAGAATCTGTGTGGTGGCCAGGTGATCCTCCTGACAGTCACTACTGACCTTGGATCAGATGGCTCAAATCAGGGTTACTACATGCCTGTGGAGGGGACTGTGATTGGTGGCACAGGGGTGGGGCATGCTGGGTTCTGCAACCTGGGTGCCATGGGGGTGGAGTGCCATGCCACCATAGGCAGTCTGGTATGGCAGGTGGTGGGCCATGTGGGTGCTGTGTGTGCACCACTGGATATGTGATCCCTTTCACGGGAAGGGGTGCAGGGCCCACAGGGGACACATCACACCACAGGGACAGTGCAGCAGCAGGAACTACAGAAGCTGACACAACGTCCCCACCATGTCCAACAGTAGGCACTACCCCCGGCTTGCATTGGCATTGCTGCAGCCATGGTGCTGGATGGCCAGGGATCCTGCCCTCTGCTCCAGGCCACCCTGACATCCCAGCAGGAGGCCCAGATAGACCTGCATGCCCTTCGGCGTGAGATGCAGCATGAGCTCTCACAGCTGCGGAGACTGTGGCCTTGGCTTTGCCTGTGCAGAACTGCAGGTGGAGGACAGGATGGGATGCGTGGTAGACATGCTTGACTGTAGCTTTGTGGGTCTCACAGCTGCTGTGGTTGATCTTGCCACACTGCTGCATGGGGTGCATGGTGGTCAGCGAGATGTGCAAGGGGGACAGAGTGCCCATGGCATGCAGGCCCGCAGATGGGCCTCATGCGGCCAGGGCAGGCATGGGCTCCAGCACCATTACATCAGGTGCATCAGCTGGCATCCTGCAGAGCCATGGTTGGCCACCCACCCTATCTGGATCTGCTGGTCAGCCGGGGCGCTGGAACACCTCCCTCCCAGACTCACCGCGGTCCTCCCAGATATATTATTGGCACAGAGCACCCCTGGCTCAGTGTCCCACGCACATGGTGTGCATAGTGTGCATGGTGGTAGTCACCTCAGATAGGCACAGCTGCCATGCACAGACACACAGGCAGCACCCGCATGTGCACACTTGCATGCACGCACACACACACATACACACACATGCACACACAGTCACTGTCACACATGCACAGCCATGGTAGCCCTTCCCACCCTGTCACCTCGTATCAGGCACCTCAGTCAACACACCGCTTCACCATGCCATGGCTGTCTACCTTGGTTACATGCATGTCCTGCACAGTACACATTGCCATCCCACATACATTCACTCCCACTGTGTTGTGCACATGCTTTGTAGGTGTCCTTACTATTGTGTTTGTCTGCATGTAATAAAGGCAGTGTCACTGCACTGTTCTGGTTGTTGTGCTGCATTTATTCACCGTCCTGCCTATGACAGTGTCCTGATGATGCCAGCCCTGTGTTCCAGGGCCCTGCGGGCCATTCAAGGATCTCTCCTCTCGAATTGCTCCACTATCCCCCTGACCTCTGACTCAGGGTATCTGTCGGCCTGTTTCTCATGTTCAGGTGCCTGTATCCCACAGTTCATTGCCATGTTGTGGAGCATACAACAGGCTAGGATGATACGGCACACCTTCTGAGGCCTATACTGTAGGGCATCACCTGACATGTCTAGGCAGTGGAAGCACAGCTTTAGTATGCCAAAGACCCTCTCTATAATGTTCCTAGTGGTGGCGTGTGCCTCATTGTACAGCTCCTTAGTCACTGTGGCCAGCCGGGTACTGGTGTTAGCAGCCAGGTAGCAGGGGATAGGCACTGTCCCCTGTTGAGAAATGTGCACCTGTTAGTGTTGCTGTTCTGCTGTCTGCCCCTTGCTGTGGTGCACCACCTGTGTTGCTTTCCAGACCCCCTTCCTTGCATACCCATGCCTATCCCCACCACACTGTGGTGTGTGCATACCTTGCATGCTGATACTCACCGACTAGGTGCCCACTGGGTATCCTGCCCTCCTCAAAGGCCTGACACAGCCAGGACTGGTGACAGATGAAGGCATCGTGGGCACTGCCGGGGTACTGTGCAAAGACATTGCTGAAGTGCCCTGTCGAATCGCACACCACCTGGCAATTGATGGAATGATACCCCTTCCTATTCACATACACCTCACTGCCATTTCCAGGTGGTGCACGAATGGGGACATGGGTGCAGTCAATGGCACCAAGTACTGCTGGTAGGTGCACAACTTGATGGAATTGCTGCATGGTTTCTCTGCACTCTGCTGCTGTGCTGGGGAATACTATAAATTCATCAGCATGTGGCAAGAAAGCATCGAGGAACTGGGTCAGGAGGTGTGAGGTGGCAGACTGTGATACCCCCTATGCTGCCCCCCGTTGGTCATTGAAATGTCCCTGTGGCTAGGAAGCACATCGCTGCTGTCACTTTCTCCTCAACTGTCATGGCATGGCTGCGTCTGGTGTTGGGCTGCAGCTACTCATGCAGGAGTTCACATAGCTGCCTCAACATTCCACTGCTCATCCTGTACTGGCCAGTGTTGTGCTCATCTGGCAGGGTCTCGAAGGAGACTCTGGGCTGGTACCACCTGTGTGCAGCATATTGTCTCCTTGGCCTGCGTTGTGGGCCATGTTGGCCCTGCTCCCTTTCATCCCCCTCCACTACTGCTGCCATCAGGTGCAGCAACACTGCATTAGGCACCACTGCCATAGTGACTTCCTGTTCTGGTCCCTCCCCACTCTGTGTTTTGCCCTGGGATAAGACCAGCCTTTTATAGGCGGTAACCAGCGCCGCGCTATGTGTCACACTATGTGACCTTGCACGGCACTATCACTCTGAATATCCTGTAGTGCATGTATGCTGGTTCCTGCCCCCTCACTTTGCCCCTTGTATACATTATGGGTTTGCCCCGTGCTATTGCAGTTAGCGCGTGCTATCCGGTCCTTTGAATATCACAGCTCCATGCTAATCCTGTACTATTTCTGCACCAATGGTTTGCATGCTGTGCTATGTTTTGAATATCTGGGCCTTTGAGTACAAGCTCTCTTTTAAAAAGGTTCCATGTTAGCAATAGAAATTACAGGGTAACATAATAAATACAAAAAGCAAATTTCAGTGGAAGGTAGTCAAACAAGTACAAAATGGTTCAACAAGTACATAATAAACAGGCTAGATCAATTGCATGCAATAAACAGAAACCGCGTAAAACAAGCAAAGTAATGGTACATGGCCTCCGGGCCAGAGTTTGACACAATTCAAAGTATTCGTGGAGAGGGATATAGTTAAGATGATTAGTGGTTACATTTGCACTGAGCTGTTAGGGCTTCCCGTAGTGCTCTCTTACACTAACTTGATTTCCTTCTTTGAGGAAGCACCTTGCAACTACTGTAGGTAGGTGGAAAGGGGCTGGCAGAGGATGCTGTATATCTGGATTTTTGCAATACCATTGACACTGTAACCCTGGAAACCCCATGGAGAAAGTAGTACAGTACAATATGGAATCCCCAAAGTGTATAAGAGGTTGTAACAAACTGAATGGTGGATACGAACAGTAGATACAATGATAAAAAGAATGGTTGATGGATGGTCACCATTCTGATTAAAGAGATGTTCTGTGCTGTGAAGTACCCCAAGGGGTAGTTCTGGGTCTATTCCTCTTAAGCATATGTATTTAATTACCTGAAGGAGAGGGCAAGAAGCAGGCTGCCGCAGTTGGCTGATCACACTGAACTGGTAAGAAGAGTGGGTACAGCAGAGGAAACAAAGCAGAGAGACATAGACTTTCAGGGTCTGGGCTCAAGAAATGGGGGTCATGTTTTGATGTGGGTAGGTGTACACATGGGGTAATGCAACAGTGAGAGCAGAGCTGAGAACTAAGGGTAATTGTGGATGATAAGATAAAGCCAGGCATGCAATGTGTTACTCAGATCATTAAAAGAGCCTTTGGGGTTGCAGAGGGAGCAGGTTAAGGAGGATCATCCCCATATGCAAGGCCTTGTTTAGACCACAGCTAGAGTACTGCATGAGGGCACTAGTCATGGCGGTATAAAAGCACAATAAAGGGATCAGAATAGTCCAGCACAGGGGCATCCAGCTGATTGCTGGCTTAGAAGGCAAGAGGAATGATGAGAAATTGTAAATAAACTATGTAGCCTGGAGATGTGATGGCTGACGACTGAGAAGGGACATCATCACAGTGTTCTGAATAGTATAGGGGACAGTCAGTCACAGACTGGAGTACACACAGATGTCTAAGCCCTTAGTGCAAGTACAGGTACAACACTGTCTGCATTAAAGAACACCTCTCCATAATAATAAAAAGCTTAAAACACTAGATTTACACCAATTGTGTTTTAACTTTATTGTTTTCTAGTTACTCATTTTTATGTTGGCTCATGTGTCTAACCAGCCAACATATTGCATTAGTAGCAGATTTGAAGGCATGGTCACTGTGGGCAATGCAGACACGCATCAGTAGGTACGCCCTCATTCCCCAATAAGGCAGCTGCAGGCACCAACACCAGGCATACGTCAGTGGCAACCAGATCTAAGAAAAGGTCCACTGCAATAACACGCTCTCCTGATGTGCCTGTCCTGGTGAAACCATTCAATCAACATGGTGGCACTGACTACTGCTGTGCACAGTGCTCCAACCCACTTCATTTGCCGATGGGGGAGCCCACTCCCTGTTGGCATAATGCCCCCCACCCATTTAAAGTGTATGCCAAGGGGGTGCCAATCCCTCTTCGGCATCATGTGCCCCCCCAACAGTCTTTCTTTGCCGATGGGGGCACCAATCCCCATCAGCTTCAGTCCCCTTCCCCATTTATTTTGCCGATGGGGGCCCACTTCCCATCAGCATAACCTTCCATCCTCCCTGCTTTTGTTGTGTGCCGTGTTGCCCAATCTCGGCTCACCCCCCTTCGGTATGTGCGCGGGGGTGCCCAATCCCTCATCGGCTACAGCACCTCCCAAAAAAACACTCAGGTGGCATGCTGGGAGCCCACCCCAGCATGCCAAATGACCCTGAAAACCAAAAACCGTCCAGCGATGCTTTTTTTTTTTAAACCTGTAAAAGAAGAAAACAGTCCCTCGCTGTCTGTCTGCCCCTCCCCCAACCTGCACCCACTGTCTGTGTGTCCTGCCTCCCCACAACCCCCCTCAGCCCATACTTACCTCCGGAGCCCAGCCTGACGATCTTCGGTGGACTGGGAACACGTCTGCACTCTTCAAAGCCGACCGTGATCTAAAGAAATGCCGGTAACCTGTATAACGGCATAAATAGGGTTTTTTCAACTTTGGTGCATATCTCGGCCATTTTTGGGAATTTTGGCACCACATTTTCAACATGGGGTTATTGGGACCCCTCCTCATGAATTCAGTCACTGTCATTGGCATTATCCGGTCCGAAGGTGATTTACGGTCACTGCATGGAATCACCTTTCAGGACTGATTGAAATGACAGTGCCACTGTTCATGATGGGGATCTCAAAAAACCTATGTTGCAAATTTGGTGGAAAAAAACAAAATTGCTGTTTTATGAGCGTGCATTGCACAGTTTCCATGCGCTCGTAACTTTGTGTTGTAATATTTTCACTCCAGATTTTCAAAATTGGCATTTTCCACACCTGCTTATGAACAGTACAGCTGTCATTTTACATATCCTAGCTGAAATGTGTTTTTGCACATCCGGCAGAATAGCATGATCGCTGTGCGAAATCAGTTTTCTGGACAGTTTGAGGAAATGATGGTGACACTGTTCATGAGCAGAGGGTCCTACAGTAAAATGCCTATGTTGAAAATCTGGTAACGAACTTCCATAAAATGACTGTTACAAGTGTGCATTGCACAGTTTCCACGCACCCTTGGAACTTCACAAATTTGCAATATTTTCATGCCAGTTATTCAACACTGGCATTTTTTCACACCTCCTTATGAACAGTACAGCTGTCATTTTTCACATCCTGCCCAAAATGTGTTTTCACACCTGTGGCGCACAATGGCGTGGTTGCTGTGGGAAATCAACTTTTGGCACAAATGAATAAAATCACAGTGCCACTGTTCATGAGGGGAGGTCCCAAAATGCCTATGTTGAAAATGTGGTTAAAAACATCCTGAAAATAATTGGTTTATGGACATGTGTTGTGCAGTTTCTATGCATGCTCATGACTTCACCAGTTTTTCATATTTTCACTCAACATTTTCAACGTTGCGATTTTTTTACACCTCCTCATGAACAATACAGTTGTCATTTTTCACATCCTGCCCAAAATTTGTTTTCATCCCTGTGTCGCCAAATGGCATAGCCGCTGTGGAAAATCACCTTTCAGCTAATAAACTGATAGTGCCGGTCTTCATGAGGTGGGGTCACAAAAGGCCTATGTTGAAAATTTGAGTGAAAATACCAACAAATGCCTGCGGCATTGGGTTTCTACCTGTAACACCCGACTGTAGAGACTGACAGGCGTCAGGGGTGTGACTTAGGATCGTGGCTGTAATGCTCACGCCATTCCACCCCACCCCACCCACCCCTGCAGCCAGTGACAGGCATGAAGTCTGCCTTGGAGTGTTCGGCCCAAAGTTCACCCCATTCTCCTATACTGCACCACTTCAGCATATTTCTTATGGAATGGCGAAGTATAAGGCCCAAAGACCCTAAAGCACACCACGACACTTGTCAGTGTCTACAGGGTAGGGTGAGGTAGCATGGCATGAGCGTTATAGCTGATGACCCAAAGGCACACCCCAATGCCTGTCAGTCTCTGCAGGGTGGGGGTGGGGTTGGCTTCAGTTCAATACTTCACTGCCATTCCTATTATGCATCTCTAACTCCTGCACTACCAATGCCAATGCCAGCGAGACAACATTCGGCACTGACAAATGCTTGTTTTCTTTCCCCTGCTGTTGGTCTCTGCTGTTGGTCTACTAAATATTGTAGACAATGCAGCAATTATCTATTGAATTTTGTTAACCAGGTAAACCCACTGACACGATGGAGTCCCTTTTTCAGTGGTGACCCAGGTTAGTTACATAGCACTGAGACACAGCGAATTACAAATTGCAGTATAGAACAGAAGCCAGACATACTAACAATCACAGTATCTATCAGTGACAGTCATTTAGGTTTAGCAAGGGAACAGATTGAATTCAGGTTCAAGGATGACAGTGACCTAGTGATATTTCATTGAGTCTTTCAAAATGTACCTGACTCTCCCCTGTTAACCACACAATTGGTGTTGTGACATCAGTCTGTTGTCGTGGTGTGCACCATGATGTCATAAACAAAGGCACTGTGAGGTTAACAGCGGAGTGGCAAATGTTTTCAAATGTTTTCTATACAGATCTTTTAGATGGACTATTTAGATGTGCTGCAAATCTTTGAAAGAAACATTGAAAATAAAAAAAATGTATTCTGTAGTAAATTGTAACAGCTAAAACATCTTATTTATGAAGGCATACATAGGATGTACAGACAGAAGGGAGCAAAAGCCCATCTGGCTTGTCCACTGCTTGCTTAGCAGAGAGCGCAAAGGGATGGCTTACCTATCTGAGGTGCATAGACAATCCTAAATTGAAATGCCATGCAGTGGGGGTCCAGTGGTCCCCCAGCGGCATTCACAGCAGGAGTGCAAGCTGCTTGCAAACACAATCCCCCAGCTGATCCCTCAGCTACGTGCCATGGGCAGTCCGGGGGTCTGTCAGGGGGTGCGTTCCGACAGCTTGTGCCATTCGCTGAGGCGCAGAGTGCTGGGTGAGGGGGGGTGCAAGTTACATGACAAGTGACCCTCCCGTAACTGTTACGCACCCCCACTGATAACATCAGCTGGTGCCGGCTGGACATGGATGTCCCCACCATGCTGTCCAGCCCACCTAGCTGCATGGCAGGGCTGCGGGCAACCATTTGGGGTCTCAGCCATAGATGAAACAATCCTAGGACCCATGCCTGCCCAGAATCCTCTGCTCACACTGAGCAAGGGATCCACTACAGGACCCAGGACAGGCATCCCATTGGATGACGCCAAAGTCCCGCAATCTTCCCCTGCGCAGGTAGAATTTCTGAAATTCCACTGAAATTTCATTAGAAGCAAAATGTGGAAATTCTGCACATCTCTAGCCCTGATGTGTCTTGACTTGCATTCTATAAAATGGTCAGCAGCTTCATGATCTGAGAAAACACAGAATTGCCCTAATAAGTAAATCAAAGCCTTGCTGAAAAAAACACAAGTGTGCAGATATGCTGTGCTTGGCAAACCTTTGCCTGTCCCGAATCAGGCATATACACCACTCCCAGGGTTGGACTGGGGTACAGGGGGCCCACCTGTAAAAGAGATACAGGAGCCCACCTGGAAAATCAGCAGGGGAGGACCCTGGGTGGTACACTCATATCAATATTCCACCTAAATCTGATACACTGTGTCTGTCTTTGCATTATGCATTTACTTACAGTGGCGCAAATACCCCATTTAATTAATAATGGATGATACACACAAACATTTTCAGAGTTTAGAAGGTGGCAGGTACCTAATGGGGGGGCAGCTGAAAATGTCCAGGTATCCAGGTGGGCCAGTCCAACTCTGACCACTCCTTAGTGCGGGAGAAACTTTAGGAAAGAAAAGATAATTACAGGCCCTAAAACTTAAAATCTCTCTTTCCCATTCCACTGCCAGTACCAATAGCAAAAGTCATTGTTTGGAGAAATGGGCAAGACTGCTACTGGCTCTCTCAATGCACCATCTCATCTCCTCCATTGATCGGGTAATTGGGAAAACCTGAACAATAGCAACCTGGTCTCTTAACAGGCCCAAAGAGTCATTAAACAGAGCCTGCATGGTAGATTCACATAGCACTCCAACTGTGAAAGGGCTGAAGTGTCAAGCACACACACGTGCCCTGTCATGTCAGCCTTCTTATTGGCCTTGCACCTGCATAGCATGCCCCTGTGGCAGAAGCAAGCT